>CM031244.1:501758077-502457751 GCA_018340775.1 Taxus wallichiana var. yunnanensis | reverse complement strand
TTTTCTTATCTTTTTTTAATTTAAATGTGCTTTCAAGTAGCTGCACCATTCGGAAACCTACATAAAATACGTGCATTAGAAGTAATGTTCCTTGTTTCGATGCCTTTCTTTAGAAATCCTTAGGTCCTATAGATAACGAGTTTAGTAGTTTTTCTATTTGTAAATTTTAAGAAAGTGATTTTACACTTTTATTTTTGTTGGGTTTCAAAATGGAACAAGGGTTGAAACCATAGTCAGGGACAACAAGTCCCTCCTCTTTAATGGGAGAGGTTCCCTTATTGAAAGCTGGAAAAACAAATGTACAAATCTACAACTATCAATGTTTGGATCCTGGTATCCTAGAGTGTTTTCATACTCAAAATATTATCAATCAAAAGGAATGGAAGAATAAAGAGATGGGAGAAGGAAGAAAACAACAATGCTTTTGGGAAATATAGATAGCAAAGTATCTCCCTACTCACATTGAACCAAGAAAATATAGAAAAGGATCAATTACTTCACCACTGATGCAAATCTACAGAAAAAGTTTCTAAAGATTACATAGACCAAAACACAAAGTTTCTATTGAATGCAAAACAAATGATCCATTGAATTAGGTAGAGATAGAGAGAGATAATAGAGGAAATAAGAAAGAAAGAACTTTTGTATTGAATCACTTCAGAATTTACAACCTTCCTAGAAAACCTAGAATCCCCCCATTTTTTCATGGCCAAAAGCATGTTCTTATAACAATTCATGTACATCCATACTTTATCCCGAAGAAAATAAGATCTAAAAGGAATAATGTTTGTCAGCAGATCCGCTTTTAGAAAGTGACATGAAAAAAAACGCACTCATGAAACATGAGGTTCAAAAAGGTGAATATTTCAGTGTGTTCAAGCATGATTACTTTAGTAGGGGGCATCTCATGATTTTATTATTTATGTGGTCATGTCATTTCCACCTTCTAACCACTTTCATCATAGCACTCAAGTGCATACTCCGGTAAGTTTTCCTCTTTTTATTGCGTATGCCCAATAAACTCCATTTTTTCTCGATGATCAAAATTTACATTCCTTTAAACTTATCGATTTGGCTCCATAATAAACCCAAAAGCATCTCTTGAGAAACGACAACAGATACAAAGAAAAAGAATGAAGAATGATCCATTTTTGTTTTGAAGAGCTCTAGTTCATTAATGGCATTAAAAACTAGATGAGTGCATTTCGCTATCTTTTCCCTTTTCCTTCAAATTTGACCCTTCACATTGTAAGATCTAAGCAACAAATGGCCCTAGGGGAGAAATTTGCACTTCTCGACATTTGGGAGAAAAATCACGATTTTTCATTTTGTTCTACCCCTCTGTAGCTCTGCCAAAGGCTAGACACGTGGTGTCATCTGAGTGGTTGAGGAAATGTGGTTCAAATCTTCCATTTAAACTCTTTTTAACAAAAATATCAAATTCTCAAAACACTCCATCAGCCCACTTTGACTTTTCAATGTGAATGTGTTGGCACACCATGATCGGGAAAAGGGGTCACGCTTAGTTTGCAACATTTTAACCTTTTGGTGAAAAAGGCTCAAATTCTCAATTTCTCTCGTAGGCCCGTTGTTCTGATTTCATTCTTCAACACGTGGCATCACGTGACTACCGTGGGAATGTGCTTCAGCTTTATACCTTATCCACTTTTGAAAATGGGAAAAATTCCCAACTTTTCCCTCCGAAAGTCCATGCCTCTACCATTGACTTTTCAACGTGAGGCCACATGTCCCTTTCTCGATTGATCAGGCCTCAACTTAGAAATTATCCCTCCGCATGTGTGTAGACACTCAAATTTTGGTCTTACTTACGCCTGCAGTGCTCCCGCATCTCATCTCGCAACCTAACTATACTCACCACCTAAACCTTACACACTTAATTATTTATTAATTACCTTATAATTAATAAATCCACATCTCCAACCCCGCCACCTCACCTCACCACCTCACCATGACCAATTTAGCCTCTAACCCTAAACTAACCTAATTAAGACCTATAACTTGGTCCAGACCCACACCCATGACTCATCACCCTCACCCACACCAAAATGAATCTAATAATGACTCCGACCAAGCCCACAACCGACTTCTGGAGAAAGGAGGGAAAGTTGGCTATTTTACTAAAAATAGCCAACTTTGACCTAACCGACATCGGTCTCCTACTCAACCGGTGTCGCTTAGGTAACTGCTCGCCCCTATAAATGACTTCCCCAACCAAAACCAAAGGATCCAATTCATTTGAAAGGATCCAAATTCATTTGGCAAGATAGGGACAAGTGAGAGAGAGAGAAGAGGTTGCAGTGAGAGGAGTATTGAGCCCAAGATCAGAATCGAGCAACTAGATCACGGTCACACTCATCTAAACATTAGGAGAGTTGTAGGATAGCTTCATCAGCTCACTTCGATTGTCGATCATCCTAACTGAGCCTTGACTTTCCCACACGCATTCCTTGGACTCGCATCTACATCGAAACTAGTAAGTAGTCTCTTTTATTATCTTCAGATGCTTCTGACACTAATTTGTGAACTTTTGATTGATAGTGATTATAAGCTCACTCCGATCTACCACCCAAGCAGACTCCCGCACCTAACCTTCATTTATCCATCCCTATATTGCCCCAAAGATAGATTTCTCACTCTCTCGAGTCTTCTCTATCACCCTACTACTCCTCAACCATCTACCAACCTTTCTAAACCCCATAACCACCTTACAACCAACCTCCATTTACAAAACTCTAAACCACTACCCCTACCAATATTAGTTATCCCCTACCGGTACTGGTCTTATAACTTACTATAACCGTTTCTTATCCAGTTGACCGGATCACCACCTGTGACTTATACCAAAACCAACCTTTCACCTATTTACCTCCAAACAATCTCATATCCAAATTGTCTACCCTCAGAATTTGATTTGAACGTATCAATAACCAAAGTGACCAAACAAACAACATGACATTTTATTATTGATAGTTTAGTCTTTATTGCTTTTAGTAACGAGGTACCTAAATTGTGATTTCACAATAGCTTCTATTATCATTTTCATTAATTTGTATTAAAAGGAAATGACCACCTTCGAAAGGAAGTCTAATATTTCCCGGACCCAAGGTAGTTCCTCACTTATTGTTTAACGAAAATCTGGGTGGTCTTGCATTCTTATTTACAGTAGTCCTTCCTGCATAAAAAAAGGAGCTCTTCACAATCCTGGTCCGATCTCTCATGGATGCGCACACCTTCCCAACACTCAATACCGGTGTATTCCTCCTAGCCCTAACCCTTATCTATTTCTCAAGAGAATGAAAAGATAGAAATAACTCTATTCTAGAAAAAAATTCTCGTGTGAAACATTTTGGCATACCTGGTGACCCTTTCTCGGGTTTCTTTCTTTCTCGCTTGTTTTCATAGAGGAGCACACTCGCTGTTTCTTTCTTCTAAATATTCACAAAATATTTTTGTCATTTTGGTAAAAGAACTTGTCTTTATTTCGCATATTTACATTAGTGAAATTCATCTTCTTAATCTCTTCTCTTCGCTTCATCGAATATCATTTTCAATTTGGGTTTAAAACACGTGCATCCCATTCTCTTTGCGCTTTTAATTCTAGTGAACGAGATTAAGTAACATGTGTCGACACATGGGGGTGATATCCACGGTATTGACGAGAAATTAATCTTACTCTCACTACACAACACATGCCAAATCACATCATAATCTACACAACATCTCAAACATCCCCTTCCTATGGTATTCTCTCCACCCGAACAGGTAGCCTTTACAAGCCAAAAAAACTTCGACATCTCCCCTTAGGTATTTTGTTTAGGATTGACATCATCTTGCGCTCTAAGGCATAAGCCCAAAGTGATTAAAACTAATCCTAGGTTTAGTCTCTTGATTTTCTTGTGTATCTTGCTTGTTTTTTGTTTTTCTTTCAGTTCTGTTTCTCTCGTTATACCCTATCTCGCTGATCACTTTGCATACTTTGGTGGGTACACTAAGCCTTGTTATCCCCAAACCGCAGCAGTCTCACATTCTCTCTTTCGCTTTCACAAAGCTGACCGACACTGTCCTCTTTCTACCAACATCGTTACACTGACCGACGCCGGCCACCATCTTACCAACATCGCTACTGATAGACATTTGCCATATCGTGTTTCACAGCTTCTCGACAAACCAAAGAACCTACCACCTAACATTTTGTTGTTGTTTCTATTCCCGATTGATTAATTCCCTATCGTATCCTCTTATCCATGGTTGTTATCACCCAAAGAACAAGTCGCACCATGGTTTCACATGCTTGTTCCGTGTCTTTTCCTCGAGTCACCCCTTCAGATCCTATGGGAATCCTACGACACCGTTGCTTTTCCCAAGATCCTCGTAGGGAGAGCCGAGACTTTGCTAAATTTTCGGATGCTAATATTAGCACTGCATAATATTATTTGTCTCATACCCCCCGACCATACACCCGATGATCAGCCTCTCTAGTATGCCTATTAGTATACCGCCACTTAGCCCCTTCCCCACCTAATAACTCCGCCTCACCGTCTTCATCCTTAGCCTCGCCTCTCACTAATGGCTTTGGTTGTTCATACTTCACCAATTGGTCTTCCTTTGCTTAATCTGGGCCCCACATATCACTACCATCCAATGACCCTACTCTCATCTCTCCCGCAGATCGCCTTCTTTCATAAATCACTTCTCTACCATCTATTCACACAAGCTTTCCTCTCGTGCTCCGCCACCTTTTCATTTCCACAGACTCATCCGATGGCCTCAACACTCTTATATAGGACACCCTTATTCACTCAGCCCCCAACACATTCATCATCGTTACCTTATCAACATTCAACCCCACCATTGTTTAGTAGCGGCTCTCGCCCAATCCTCCTCTCGCTTACGATGAAAACACCATCATCTCGACCTAACCAATGATTTAATCAAACAGGATGATGGACAAGATGCAAAATCTTGAGGCTTCTATTTTAGGAAGTCAGTAACACCGACGACATACGAGAAAGTTTTTCAGAGCCTATTCATCCTTCTCGTCCCCCTTCATACATATCCTCCTCAATGGGAATTAATCGAAATTTACTCACTTTAGTAGCAAGGAGGACCCTCAACAACACTTCGCGATCGCTTAGACATGCATGCTATCTCGATTGCTCATGATTTATGCCTTACTACTTCGCACTTTCCCATGTCCTTATCAGACCTACTTTGAGGATAACGTTGCTTTAGCCCAAAGACTCAATCTTCTCCTTTAACCAGCTTAGCCCAATATTTCGGATCACTTCTCCATCAATATTGCCAAGAAAGTATCCATTACCGAATTTCTATGCCATCCGACAATTTGAAGATGATTCTATCACATATTTCGTTGGACAACATGGCGGCCTCATCAACCAACTTACTTATGCCTTACCTCAGCCGAGCTCATCAACTTTTACGCGGGTCATGGGCTAAACACATTTCTCCCACCCTCCAAATTCAAACATTCTCCGCACCTTTGACGAGGCCTTTAATATGGCTCTTAAACTAGAGATTCGAGCCTTAGAGGAGGAGAAATTGAAGTTGCACAACAAAAATCAAATTTTTGAACCCAAGACTCCACCAACAAACCTAACACCGCTAACTCTCACTCATCACCTGCTTCAAAATCAAAAGGAGATGTACATGTGGTGATGGTCAAATATCAAGCACCGTCTAATACCTAAATGAAACCTACCTATAAGTATAAATCTTAGCCCATCAAGTACACTCCCTTGGGAGAAACTTATGATGTGATCTTGGAAAATTGCTTAAAGTAGAGCTATCACCTTGCCTCCTATTAAACCTCACTGGGTTTGATTCCGCCCGTGCTATACCTTCTGTATAAATAAAATGACTTCCATAACTTCCATCATGTGAAGGGACACAAACTACTAAAACCGTAAGATGTTGAAAAACATAGTGCAGAAATGGTTGATGCAGGGATATAACCCTTGATAATCCTAATGCCCCCTGCTAATCAAAATTTAAAATCTTTAACAAATCATTTCCAAACCATTCATCTAATAGTAATACAAACCAAGAAACCTACGGCCGAGGAGAAGAGTGTGCATGAGATCCATGTGGTTTTCTAACTCCCAACCAAGGGCTTCCATTGAGGAAATTCTAAATTGAGCCTTTTCACCAACACAGGGTTCTCGCCCTTCTCCTTCCTTAGGACAAGAGGATAGCCCTCTATTCCTTTACCCATAAAGGAATCAACCACATAGAGTTCTCTTCTTACGAAGAGCCTTCTTACACCACATCCCCGCAAGACTATGAGCCGGATGTTATCCAACCTATCTATTTCCCAAACATCTCCTTCCACCACTCTTGCTACAAAAGAAGAAGGATCGCCACTTTTCTATCATCCTTAGAGGAGAAACCCTCGAGCCTACATCACCAAACTCCTTAACCATGATGGATCCTCTGAACATGCCCTCCTCCCTATCGCTCTTCATCACCTAAATATTTCCAAAGAACCAGCTTGACCTCTTAACAACCATTGATATAGTGCCTCATTCACCCCATGTATCACACCCACAAAGTGGACCGGAATCATAGCCCACTTCTCTTCCATACCAAAATTCCCATCCACACGTGATGATTGTCATCCCCGTAAGATAGATGAGTCTTATGGGAATGTTCGAGTACACCATGCTCTACTCAAATGCAAAATGACTAACTAGCGTAACCTCTACCATATACCCGAAGTGTTCACAAAATCTCAAAATTGCTATATCCTCACCTTCACCCCCTCATCTCTACCGAATACCTCATCCACCTCTATCAACCTAACTAAACCTTCCCCTACGCTGACTTCACCAATACCCAGCCTAATGCACCCACTCCAAACAGCTAGATTTATCTTAAAATAAATCACAATCCACCTAGAGACATACCCAATCTCCTCAAGTCCAATCTATGCCTCCGCCACAACTAAAACCTCGCCCTCGATCACATTGGTACAAAGCAGCACGGTTTCAACCTCGCCGTCATGCCTACCTTCTATATTGGGGCCTCACCCTCCACCTTTACTCAATACACCATGCCTCCCATGACTTCTTTTTAACATGACCAGCTCCTTCTACACTCATACAGTAAATCCACAGCATCTCAACATCGTTGCCCCAAGTATCTTGCCTACCTACCAACCCTAAGGAAACTCGATCATCAAGGACTTGTTTTTGCTACCACTCCTCTTTCCCGTGGTCGCTTCCCCCGCCACCACGTCATCTCGTGGCCTCATCATCTAACCAATAAACATGAATTCTCAAGTAAGAAGCCATGCCTAGTTAAACCTAATCTTCAAAATCCCTTGCCTAAAACCACCACCCGCACGTAACCACTCATACCCAACCATTACCAAAACAATCAATACTCTCACTCACTCAATCAATAGCCTCATCTTCATATGAATTTGACTTTCTCAAAGGATCTTACGCCAAGATCCTTGATATGTTGGTAGGGATGCCACCATTTCCCTACCCCCACTTAGACCCTATGATCCATCTAAACCTCGACCTATAGGTTGGTGATGAATCTCAAATCTATGCCTACCACCACACACCAGACACAATGTACAAGGATGTAAATTTGAAAGCCATCTTTCGCCAGCTTGCCTATTTTGATAAAAATCTAAGAAGATAACTTACTTAAGGGAAAAGCCCTTAGCTTTGATCCCTTCTCTTATACCACCTATCCTCACCTCGCCAAAATATATCATCATCGCAACCCCGCCTCTTGAGAACAATGACTTATCCCTCGCCATCTTCCTCATCTCGTATTCATAAGATCAACATGATTAGATTGCTACTCGAGGTCGTAAAAACAATGGAAAAGCTAAAGAGAGCACACCTGCGATCTCTCTTTCTCCTTCTTCCATCCCGATCACACAACCACCTAAAGTGGTTATTCGTGGGACCTACCTATCTCATCTCTCGATGGAGTTTCCCATCAGATCTACCATGATCAAACAACTTTCCTACTAATCTCCTATAAAAATGACACTCTATGATCTCATTCAAACATCTCAATCTCATCGACAAGCTCTAATTGAGATCTCCAAGGGATAGAGGTCCTACCAACGAAACTCTCATTGTCACCTCCATCTTAACACTCCAACCATGTCCGCTTCTCTCACCAAACAACCTACCTCCACAACCACCTTTTTCCCTATACAACAAGCCATCATTGCCGCTTTTCTCAAGAAGAAATTGTCGCCTTTGGTGTAGAAGATCCCGACTCCCACTCTTTTCATTTTGGCTTACATCTAGGACATCCGGGTACATCGTGTTATGATCGAAGGGGGCACTAGCCTAAAAATCATCTCTTCCAAATCCTTCCAACATGTATGAATATCCCTCCTAGCTACACGCGCCAACCCCACCATGTCAAGCTCATTCAACGATGTTATTACTTCTACCCTAGGCACCGTGATCCTTAACATTCGTGTAGGGCCATATACCTTGCCCAAGCTCTTCTTTTTCCTCGAGGGAGAGTTCCAATACAACATGTTGCATTCTGGTCGCCTGATCCAAAGCTATGGGATGTGTTCCTCCACGTTACATAGATGTATAAAATTTGAGTATGAGGGGAAGTCATACACCGCCACAAATGACGCTCCTCTTCAAAACCTCGCAATATGTTATACCACCCTAATGATGTGCTTGTATCATTGCTTAAGGAACCCATTGATCTGACTCCAACCATCTATTTCAACCACGCCTCAACCATCCACCTTAGCCACACCCACACCTTCAACAAATGAAACCACCGATGTGAATACTTCTTCCTTCCTCCGCGGACAACATCCCAACCTCGATCCTTGGTAGGTGTTTTTCAACGCCTTACACTGGGAGTACCGCTTATAAAACGTTAGCACCTTTCCATACCCCACAAGAGTATGGATAGTTATATTCACATCCTACCTATGACCGTCAGGTGGGGGGAGGTGATTCTCCTATGGACCACCTAATTTCCACACCAACCTAACGTATGGGGTGTCGACGCATCCTCTACGTCACCCCTAAACCTTCCCTTGGTGTGGTTCCCTTCCAATCTGATTTTCAATATCTAACCAACCGTCATTTCACCTCACCTTCCCGACTGGCCGTGGCTTGGAAAGGTTTTGGTTTCGGCCTTTATGGACAGTGCCGACATACTATCATTCCTATGACTACACGCAAACACAAAGATCGTAGTGGTCTTGGATTTTTTGAACCACCTACACTAAAGAAACCTCGTGTCAATTCTATCTAGGAAGATGACGAAGTCACCCCTTTTGAACCATCAACGCCCACTTTTCCATCTTTCACCTCACTTCGAGTCGATAATACACAAGAATCTATCCCTCCTAACTTTTTTTTTTTTTCGTGAATACTATCTTCCTAGGTCCTCTCACTCATCAACACGATGGTGAAGACCCATCTTCTCTCCCCATTTTGTATCCGACATGATCAAGAAGACTCGCCTTCGATTAATGTTGTGGAGTGCCAGGATGACGACTCCATCCTCACCTACCTTGTGCGGACGACTCATATATTCAACGCGCCTTACCATCTCAAACCCAAACCATGTTGAATGAGTCGACTATAGAAATCAACATCCACATAGAGGATGACCTCACATTGTAAAGATCGGACAATCTCTTGATGCATCGTAAGATGCAAGCCGCCTTCACTACCTTCCTCCGTGCTCGCAATCGCTTTCGCTGGTCTCTACGCCGACATGCCAGAATCGATCCCGACATTGCTGTCCATAACATCACTCAAAACTAGACTCCAAACCGCTTCAGTTAAACCGAGAAAAATGCATCCACGCATTGCCCTCTTGTTAAAGAATAGCTTCAACGACTCCTTTCTGCTTTCTTTTCATCTTACCTATCGACTATCCTCAATGGATTTCTAATGTCGTACCTATCACTAAAGTGAAGGGGGACTTCAGATATGTACTGCAGATTTCTGGGACCTTAACCTCACTTGCCTCGTAACATTCCCATTTTAGTACATTAGAACAAGTAAATTTTTTTTTGATAAATGCTTCCTAGTTCTAAATACATAATTTAGAACTCACAAATCAAACAACCATTCTTATAACAGATAACCATATGCAGCTGTAATGACTCGGTGCACCACCGATCTATTCATTCCATGACTCAGTGATCTACCGATCTATTCATGAGTTTCACAGAGTTGGCATTTTTACTTTAACTCTTCACTCTTGCGGTTCTCTTCCCTAATCTAGGATTTCAGAATGCTCTGTCCAAGGAACCTATCTAAATAATTGTTACCATTATTCATCGACATCACGTCCCTCAGACTAGGTGTCATAGGACAACGCAATCAGCAGCTTGCGATACTTTGGCCAAAGTTTTGAAACATACTGTTCATGTCTCATATTCCTTGATGGCATACTCACAATCTAGAATACGTCCTCCACCCCACTCCGATGTTATATAGAATGTCTTATACTGACTTCTGTCAGCCATCCCTCTCCCAAGTCATTCACTCAGGAACGGATTAATAACATGACAACGTTATAAGGATGCTCTCGAGGACTAGGGATAAGCTGACATACTGGGTCAACCCTAGTTAACCCTGTGTGTCAAGGTACCCCAAATCTCCAAGGGCAGCCTCATAACATGACCATGTTCCTAACCAGATCCCGAGTAAAAACTTGTTCGAGTTTAAGGTGTAAATCTTAATGATCAATGCAAAGGGTGTCGCCATAAGTCACCTGCATTGTTGTATCCTCAAGAAGATCCTAATCTTCTCGAAGGTACAACCCTACAGTTTTCATGTGCCGACATCCTACAAAACCACCTCGGAAAGATCTATTAAACTTAAGGTGTTACTTACGTTGAGTTGCAATTACACTTTAAGACTCTCCTTTCTAGGTAGTCTTTTCCCAACTCCTGGGTTCCTCATCATTGAGTTGTCTTACTTATTTAAGATCCATTCCTCAGAGAGAAATTTAATAAGATTTGAGATCTCGTCATAGAGTTCAATGATTAACAATAATCTTATTCAATGAAAATGGGCAGTAGCCTAAGTCTCCTCATAAGGATGCTAAATATACCCTTTTAGGATTAAATCGGTTTTCAAACTGAATTATATCTTACTTATTTGTATTAAGATATAGTGATTTAGATTTGTTATGTACGTTGTCTTGGCTTAGATCGAAGTTAGGGAGTAATAGATTACTCTTCCCGTTCAGCTACCTATTAAGATTTATTTAAACCTTAGCTTCTTGGAAGACAGTGGACTAATTTCCAAATTAGCCTTATATAGAACATAGCAGAACTACTAATCATTCACAAGTGTTCAGTCACATAATCTTTACAAGGCCTACTTAGAGAATCCAAATATCTCCAAGGTATTCAATACTAAAAATCACTTAAAAACAATCGAACCAAAGAGGATCAATCCATCACAATACAAATACAGCCACATAGTAACAATTCCCTCATTTCATTTATTTCTAAGCCAAATAATTACAATTTATGCATTCAGCATATTCGATACAATACTCAACAGCAAAAGAACAACTTCCTTCATATAATACAATTAGAGAAGTCAAGTTGGAATTCATCATAAAACCAAATTAAATAATCTGAGCATCATATCAGATCTGCGTGCCTTTACCACTTACGACAACCATCTGCCAAAATTGCCAACACAGGTCAGTTCTGTGAACTGAGCATGATAAGCACTAATTCTTAAAACAATTGCATTCTACCAATTGCTCTCATTAAACAACCTGTTTAAATGAAATCATTTCTTCAAATTCTTAACATAAATCAGACTAATCATCATTCTGTAATTCTAACATGACTTTTGACGCATGACCCACATTATAGTTACCAATTAATCCTTAATACCTTTCAGAAAATTCATCTTATATGTAAGAGACTAAAGACAAATGATTACAACCATCCTAAAGACAGCAATACTCCAACAAGAATGTTTTTAACAAATACACAAAGGCAGTTTATAACATTCAGCAAGCTCAACTGACGTAATTCCTTTTCAATCATACATTATTTCAATGGTATTGACAAGTATACCTACTTATACTGCAACACAATTTTTACCAGTCTCTCCATACAATTTAATAGTCTATTTTTGTTATGCTCTTACCGCAGAGTTCACGTAAGGATTCAAAGAAGAAAGCACTCAAGGTTTTTAGACAAGGAGAGAATATTTTCTTTTCCTACAGTTATATATATATATCAACATGTACTTTTCAACTTAGGAGAAGGAACAGAGACAATCAGATTCCCATATCAATCATGTTCTGGACTGTACCAACTCCTCTAGAATAACACAATTACATTTACGCATGTGACTAAATCAGTCGAGATTACAAGAAGAAGCTACAGTTTCGTCAAAATCCAATATAAAATCACCGGTAGCTATTTAAGCCTTACAAGAGTTCTTGCGACAAAGCAGTAGTAAATAATCCAACCATAATAGACTCAACAAATCTTTCCATATCATTCATCAAACATGAAAATACCCAACGCCATCGCCTGACACGGCACAACTAGGAACTCTTTATCTCAGTCAAACACGAGACTAGATAACACTATAAATAGAAGACGTAACCATATGCAAACACAATGACATTCCCACTGAGTCGAAACACTCAGCTACATTCAACTGAGTCGAAACACATACATACACAACAACATTCAACTGAGTCTAATCCCTATGAATATACAACAAGGACTTATATCAGAAGCCGAATTCAAGAAGGAATAACCACAGCAAGGACTTATATCAGAAGTCGACTCCATATCATAATTTCATCAAAGTTTCATCCGAAGTCGAGCTAATACGAAAATACAGTAGGGACTCAAACAGAGTCGAGTTTGTAATGTAACCCAACACACATTTCCACAGAATCAAACTGAATATAAACACAACAACATTAAGAAAGAGTCGAATCAATATGCATGCACAGCGAGGACTTAAATCAGAAATCGAGTCACACGCAACACATCAAGGACTCCAACACGACGCTTAATACCAAAATGTAATCACAACAAAGCTTCTACAGAAGTCGAAAACATAAGATACGTTTCAAGGACTCCAACAGAGTCATACCATTATGTAATCACAACAAAGCTTCTACAGAAGTCGAAAACATAAGATACGTTTCAAGGACTCCAACAGAGTCATACCATAACTAATCCTTGCAAACCTTCATCGGTGTCTAACCAAAATTGAAAACACAGAAAGGACTTTACAGAAGCCACGTTCAAGTAAATTACCCACAGCAGGCATTCCAATCAGAAGAAATTTTAAGTATACCCAGCAACATTTAACAGGATTCCACAACATAATATCATAGCTGGGTCTTCAAACGAAATGAATCCAAAAAGAAAAATTAAGTACAGTAACATTTCAACAGAATCTTCGCATGACCTGAGGTTCCTAAACCACAGCAAAGAAGAACCAATACATTGTTTCAAACCAACTGTACTAAAATCACCTGAACAGAGTTGTTTTAATGAAATCATTTGAAGGAAAGCAAGATTTTTAAAAGTTAGGGCCTATCATGCCTGATAGTGTCACGTAAAAATCCGAAGAAGACCTCTGAATGTGCTCGCGCCTTCCCTTCTTCTTCCACAATAGCTTAAACAACAATAAATTGTTACCTTCATGCCTTATAAACTTTCCCCGACAGAGAAAAGAGCTAGATATTCTCAAAGTTTCCATGCAACACAGAGTAGACTGGTTCGAAGAACCAGTGATCAAGCAGAGAGAAAAATGGAATGCATGGAAAACCAAAATACCAACCAATTTTCCATTTGCATGCCTTCCCAAGCAATCCGCGCTCGGGAACCAAGTTCATCAATGGCATTAACTCCAAGATTCCCACCTATTCTCCATTGCCACCGACCGCCTAAGTTGGTGATTGCCAAATGAAAACAAACAACCATTTCCAAATTTGGCGACTCTGCCACGTCAGGTCACAATAGCCATTTGCAACCTCCGCCAAATCCCTTGTCCTTCATGCTTATCCACCTCATTTAATGCCATGGAAACCACCGCCCATGACTCGTGCCCCTTCATAGGTCCCCCTCCATCCATTATCATTAGTTAAGATAGGTTAGAACATAGGTTAGATCATAAGGTAAGACATTAGTCTTACTTCCATAGTGCTAGGTGTAGCTAACCTTAGGAGCATTAAGATTATAGTTAGGGCTAGGTTAGATTAGCAATAATTCAACCAATAGGTTATAGTTTAGGTTAAGGTTATTAACCTTAACGAATCCAGTCCAGGTCTCACAAGTAGGACCGATCAGTATTAGAACCAAGCAGGGTATAACATTCCCGTAATGGATTCTATCCGATAAATAATAAGTTCAGATAGTATACACCAGAATTTCTTACCTGGCTTAAGGTCTAGGCCTTCCTGATATTATGATATCGGGAACCAAATTCATTTTACATGATCATCCTGAGTTAAACTCTGAATTTCTCATTCAACTCATTCAGACCTTGCAACTTTCGTAAGGTCAATAATTTTTTTGTTCATCCTGAATAAACTTAAAACATCTCTTGGATCAATGCAACTGATCCAAGGCTGAGTCATAAAGACGGATAAATCCACAATTCCTCCCAAAATCAAATTGAACTCAAAGCATAAATGAAAGAAATAAAAGAGTCCAAGCATTTCGACTCACCAAAGATCTTCAAGAGCAAAGAAGATACAATCCATATCAAGCATGACTTCACAATCAAAGAACACATCCTTATACAAAAGAAATCATATATCAACACTTGAATGCTCAAAGAGGAAGTAACAATAGTTCAGGGTGTTACATGCCCAAAGGACGACTTCCCCTACCTAGCATTGATCAACTTATTGATCTCATCATGCGGCCATGAGATGCTTTCTCTCATGGATGGTTTCTGGATATAATCAAATTTTAAGAAATTTCCTTACGATCAACATAAAACCGCCTTCATTACCCCTCTGGGACCTTCGCTATCGTGGTCATGCCATTTGGCCTTAAGAATGCTGGTGTGACCTATCACTGGCTATGCCTTACATTTTCATGACATTATGTACACTATCCTCGATGATTATGTCGATGATCTTCTTGGAAAATCCAAACATCGCAGTGAACATCTCGATGTTTTAACCATTATTTTTGATCACCTTGCTACAATATTGTGTTCATCTTCAACCAAAGAAATGTGTCCTCGCATCCTTTCGGAAAACTCCTTGGTTTTATTGTCTCTTTATGTGGCATTGAGGTCGACCCAAAATGCAAAGTCAAAGCTATCTTAGAAATGCCCCACCCACTAACCTAAAAAATTACGTAGTTTCGCAAGGAAAACTCCAATCTATCCGGCGCTTCATCTCACAACTCACAGATCAATGTCAACCTTTCCATCATCTCCTTAAAAAGGACAATGTCTTTCAATGGAGTGAGGAGTGCCACCAAGCCTTTGAGGCTCTTAAAGCTTATCTCTCGCAGCCACCCGTGCTTATCCCACCTCAGTGACGACGCCCTTCAGTACCTTTACCTTTCTCGCCACTCGACCATGTCAGTAGGAGCCATGCTCGCACATCATGACTTCGAGCATCGAGAGCAAGTAGTTTATTACATAAGCCATACTCTTATGGATTACGAGAACAGTATACACACGTAGAAAATTTTTGCCTAGCCCTATCATTCGTGGCCACCAAACTCCGACATTACCTCCGAATCACAAAACTTTGTCATCACCAATGCTTGACCCCATACATTATATGTACACCAAACCTCATCTAAACCAATGCATTTCCCGATGGCTTATGCTCCTCCGACCTCGACCTTGAGTTTGTACATACACCGTAAATCAGTCAAAGGAAAACTATCGCGGATCAACTCACTTAAGCCCCTTTACCTGGGGAACAATTTACCAATTTTACTTTCCTCGATGAACTCATCGTAACCCTTTCGGGCCGATGATGCATCTTATTTGATGACCCTCTTCATCAATGGATCAAAATGTCAGTGCACAAGGCGGGGCGTGCATTGTTCTCATTCTTCTTGATGGTGAACCTATGCCTCTTTTCATTCAAGCTTGATTTCCCCGCACTAACAATACAAAGTGGAATACGAGGCCCTTGTTTTGGGTCTCCACGTTGTATTACACTAAGGTGTGAAGTCTATTAACATTTTCGTGACTATCAATTGGTAGTAAATCGCTATTGGCATCTACCAATGTAAAAATGAGGAACTTCAAAAGTAAAAACGTTACATGGATTCACTTTTGACCTTATTTATTCCTTATTCTATCCAAACCATTCCACGCTCAACTAATAAATTTGCGGATACTATGGCTTGCTTCGCCTCACAAATTCCTACCTCACCAATCGTGACTCTCTAACATATTTGTCTTGGTCCAACAACTCTTTGCCCCATCTTTCTTAGTCCTAGATGTTTGTATGGTAAATAATGTATCCGCCGATTCACAGGATACCCGTATCACCAATTTCCACGACTACCTTACAACCTCTGCTTCTCCCACCTCCGACCTTACTAGTAATGGAAAACACGCTTTTCTTAAAAGTGTTTCTCGTTATGTTGTCACCATGGGACTCCTCTATAAACGTGGCTTCGATGGTATCCTCCTTGATGTCTAACAAGCACTGTCACCCATACCATCCAACAAGTTCATGATGGAATTTGTGGTGGGAACTTTAGTGGCTTGCCATGGCCAAGCGATCCTTCCTAGGATATTATCGGCCTACTCTTAATAAAGACTACCGTGAATACGTTAAGCATTGTGTTATGTGTCAACAAAATGCCAACCTTCAACATACTCCCACCACCCGCTTACAGTCGCACGAGATCTTCGCCTTTCTCACAATGGGGTTTAGACCTTATTGGTGAGATTCACCCGCCTTCTTCACAAATTGCGCCACCGCTGATCATCACAACCCACTCGAATATTACACTAAATGGGTGGAGGTCATTCCAATCATTTCAACTAAAAAGAGAAAATCATTGAGTTCATCAATCATCACATTATTTTTCGCTTTGGTGTTCCTCATCACTCGATAACGATAATGGAAATTTTTTCAAAAATAAGTCATTACAAGCCCTTTCAGGACAACTTTGGTATCAAACTTAGCTTCTCATCACCCTACTATCCATAAGTAAATGGTCAAGCCAAATATTCTAACAAAACCTTAACCAAAATTCTCATGAAAGTCGTTAACAATTTCTCGAGAAAACTCGGCATGATCACATCCCCTTTTCCTTTTGGGCTTATTGTACCAGCATTCATACTTCTACTAATGCCACACCATTCTCTTTGGTGTATGGTACTGAGGTTGTCTTACCTCTTGAAATACAAATCCTTCCCCTAATATCTCTCCAGGATATTCTCACCAATGATGACTTCACGCCAAGAGCGGTTAGCCCAATCGAGCTTAACGAGGCGTCATCTTACGCCTTCGACCACTGTAGACACCTATAATTATGCCCAAGCAATTTAAATACTTAAATTGTGCTAATTATCCCATTTCTCGCAAATCAACCACATATCGTCAAAGGCACTCATTTTCCTCATATCATCATTAATTAATTACACTAAGCTAATTAATTAAGTTTCCTATCCAACAAATACCCTAATTAACGACCTTCCGTTAATAAATCACCCTTCTACCTGTACTAATTAATTATTATTAATTAATTAGCTTTCCTTCCATTTAACCAATAAATCAATATTTAATTGATTTAACCCCTTCTAATAGCCTAAATCACACTAATATTCCTCTAATTGGCTTCTATAAGCTTACACTACCTATTAATTAATCACCTTTGATTAATTAAAATACCCCCAACTCCCATGACTTGCTAAACATGTATTAAACCCTTCTAAAGTAAGGTTACCTTTAATAAAGCAACCTTATCCATTCCTAATCATGTTTTACCTTTATCCCACATTCATGAGAATGTGTTGAATCTTTATCCTTTGCTATATAAAGAGCCCTCCACCTACCTTTTACTTACACCTAAACTTTCTAAGAGAGTAAATGCAAAGCATATAAAGAAAGAGACTAAGAGCTTGCACCTTGCCCTTTTGAGAGTTCATCATCTCAAGAGTTAAGCCTCTTTCTTAAAGTGCTTGGGTCATGAGGTGTCAAAAGGGTCTCAGAGTTTCAACTTTGATTAGCTTCCCATTCCTGTGTTCTTTGAGATTAAGGACAACTATTTTGATAACCATGGAGCTTACTTAGGTCCATTCATTTATTTTGCTGTTAGAGAATAGAGGAGTTTATATATTTAGCATTGTTAGTTTCAAAGTTTGTATTGATGAATGCTAAAGATCTAACCCTTGTTTAATTCTTATCACTGATGGTGTTTATGCTTTGTTTTAGCTAAATCAGTAGAACTATTTTAGGTGGTAGTTCTTCGCTTCATTTGATTTAAGATTAAGCAAAGTATACATGCACACATTTGGGCACCACTTTTTGTGGGACTTACTCCATTTTCCTTCGCACTTAATTTCAAGCTTTAGCTTAAGTTTTATTTTTGGTTACTTAACCCTCTTTACACACGCTGATCTAACTTGCTTTTTTTTTTAACATGTTTTGCTGAGTTTCAGATGTGTTGGGTCTTCCTCAGAGTATGGTATGAAGGAGGTGAAGTCTGTCAAATTTGGAATTGAGGGGAAAATTTCAAGATTTCTCCATGTTTTCATTTTTAGAGCTTACTTTTTCAACATTCTACATGCTAGCTTTTGTCAATTTCTCAAGATTTTAAATTCTTGAGCATGTAGGCAGTGTTTGATAGTGCTGAGTCTTCTATTTACATATTAATGTGGTGGTTGCTGTCAAAATTTAATCTTGTGAGAAAATTTCAAGATTTCATCATGTTTTCATTTTTTAAGCTTACTTTTTTCAACATTTTACATGCTTTAGTTTTGTCAATTTCTTGAAAATTTTCAATTCTTGAGCATGTAGGTTAGTGTTCGATAGTGCTTGTCTCATATTTACATATTAATGTGGTGGGTCATGCTGTCAAAATTTAATGTTGGTGAGAAAATTTCAAGATTTCATCATGTTTTCATTTTTAGAGCTTACTTTTTCATCATTCTACATGCTAGTTTTGTCAATTTCTCAAAATCTTAAATTTTGAGCATGTATGTTAATGTTTGATAATATTGAGTCTTCTATTCATATATTAATGTGATGGGTTGTTGTCAAAATTGAATCTTGGTTGGAAAATTTTTTCCATTTTGCATATTAAGGACGTTTTTTTTGACATTTTTAAGTGCATTGCCAAGTGCATACCTACGAGATAAGAGCATATGCGTAACCCATCTTCCGAAGGCCATAAATTTTTCTCCCGACCTCGAAATGAATCTATTTTTTTTGCGTTGGAAAGGTATTGAAGTTAACTATGCAATGAAAACATAAATTCGGATTTACAATTACAGAAGTTGCAGGTTTTTCTGTTATTTTAAAACTGGTCATTTTCTAACTTGTCTAATGTTTTGATGAATGTCAGATTTCCATGCTTATTTCGATTTAGATCAAAGCGTGTGTATGCTCTTCTCTTGCACCTTTTGGTGATCTTGAGAATCAAAAACAACTTTGATCTATATCTTTTTAACATTGGGATTAAACTTGGAAATTTAATTATTCATTTCATGCTAAGGAATGAACCTTTTACAAAGCATTTTTCAACGGTCCTTTGATTCAAGTTTTCCATTTCTATATAGTTGGGCTAAATTTTGTGTATGCTCTTCTCTCTCAGCACCTTAGGGTGATCTTGAGAATCAAAAGAACTTTAGTCTTCATTTTATAACATTTGGTAAATTGAAACTTCATCTTTCACTTTTGGTTTAAGGGAATGAACATTTATCAAAAATTTTGTATGGTTCATCGATTGAAAAGATTTTATTTACTTTTTAGTTGGATTATTTGTTGTGTATGCTCTTCTCTCGCATCCTTGATGATCTTGAGAATCAAAAGCAACTCTTAATCCTCTTTTAAATAATATGATTTTCTTGGAGAACTACTAACGCTGAGCGCATGACCTAAAAACGCTTGTCAAAGAAAGGAGGAATCAAAACGAAATCAAAACTACTAATACAATTATATTATATAGCTGCAAAAGGTGTTCAAGAAACCACACCTAATTAAACAAGATAAAAAGAACAACATATTCAAAACACTATATTGCAGGTTTCGGAAAGGGTACGTCCCTTCTCCGCTCAATCTAACATAACCCTTTGCATAACGCCTTAAGCTACAACAATGGGGGTGGTTCCAGAACCCCAAAGTAGTCCACGCAAGAGGGAACCTCATGGACGAAACGGGAAGTGCTCCGCACTACCTACTTGACTAGTGATTCCTTTGTGAGATAGAGTTACAGTTGTCCGTCGCATGTGCGACCCCAGCTGATAAGACACGTAGACGCACTACCGCTTGCCTACTGTTTCAAGGGGGTAAAGTAAAGCCGAGATACTCCCAAACTAGTCACAACAGACTTTTTGGGTAAATCGCGCCGCCGTGTGGCAAGAATTTGTAACACCTAGGACGAGAGAACCACCTAGAGAATATACTTTGGCCAGAGCCCACTTTGACCACTTTAAAACAAAGGTGTTGAGTCAGTGAACCTTCTTTTTGTGAAACGTGTGACGTATTACTTTCGCCTAGTTTTTACTTGCCTTTTTAATGGCGAGGCGAAACTCCACCAAGTGAGACTAGCATTTTTCGTCATTTTTTTCTTGATTTATTTCCTTCATATTCTTTTCGACACTTTGTTGATCAAAGGAGGTGTGATTACCTTTGTGTTGCCATTCGATCTTTTCTCTCACTTTTATGTCCGCTTACACCCATCCATGTTTGCCATGGTTTAGTTAAACGCCTAAAGTGAGTGGAGGTGTTTTCACGTCATTCGGTAGCCATTGTGATCTTGATACCCACGCCAAGATCGCATTCAGAAGTTAGCGTGGTTCATCACTCGTAGACTTCCATAGAGGAGTTAGTTTGTTTGTCTCAGTATCATTACAATTTCGATATTTACGCCTCTTGTTTCTTGTAAACTTGACATAAATACCTATATTGTACGGTTACGCCGCACACATTCTTAACTATTCCTAGCTATACTTTGAGCTTTTTTGTTCAGCTTTTATTATTACCTCGATTTCAAAAGGTGTTAGAACTACCATTTGTGCGTGTTATATCAATAACACCTCGATATCAATACTCCACTTTCTTGCAAAGTGGGTTAACATATCTTGGTGATATTGTTGTGTCATTCGCAAATCGTAATTGACACTTTTTGAGATATAGGTATTAATCGACTTGAGCTTGCTCATCGTATATCTTGATTGGGAGATCACATTTAACTTCATGTATTTACTTACGTTTTGTTCATTCCTTTGAACTCGGCATAAGTGGAGACATCTTGTTAATCATCTCAAGGCGTCGTAAATTACTTTAAAACGTAATCTCAGAGGTACTTCATTTGATTAAGTTTTGATACCAAACGATTGTTTCATTGGTGACTTTATCATTCTATCACATCGGTATTCTCACACCGTTAATTTACTCTTAACACGTACATCTTGTGTTTCACTTAGGGGTAGTCATCAATTTGGAACAAATCTACAACTTACCTTAGTGAAACTTATCATGAAAACATGGCTCCTAAGACGCGCTAGGGTTAAAGAAACAAACATATGAGGAACAACAAAGCGCAAGCTTGGGAAACCTCTAATGCATAAGGGTCAAACCCATTTATCTGACACGATCTAGACCACTATTTTATGCGTAAAAGGAAACAAGAGATGGCTGATCATAGTGGAAATGAATTAGAATCACCACACGCAAACTTTGATTTTGACCCCACTCTACTAGATGAGTTTCTCCTTAAAACAAAGATAGAGTTTTGCACGGTCATGGAATTAGGGGCAAATTGCCCATACTGAGGAGGAACCTTTAGAAGAAGAAGACACAAACCAAGTCACAATCCAACAACAACTCAAGAACCTCACAATCCAAGCCGACAACTAGCTTTGCTTACTTTCCAAATACAAAAAGACACAAACAAGAATGTTTAAAAGTCAAAGCCTAAGTTTAGGAACCACGAACTCCATCGAGAAAACCAAGGAGAAGAAGACACAGGTATCATCATGTACACATCCCCGCTTTCCCACTAAAGAACAATTGCTCACACAAGAAGTACAATCTATGAAAGCAACGCTCATGAGCATACAAGAAAGCAATATAGGGAGTATTAGGAAATACCAATACGAAGAACTATGCCCCTATCCTTTTGACAAGACAATGACCCTTCAACCCTTTCCAAAGAAATTTGATATGCCAAAGTTCGACAAATACAAAGGAAAGGGAGACCTAAGGGATCATGTTAAAGATTTCTACATGGCATGTCAAGAGGTGTCTTATAGTGATAATTACCTCATCGACTTTTTCCTAAGAGTCTCTGAGGTCAAGCATTAGAATGGTTTACGCGCGCCGCCACGAGGATCAATTTTCACCGCCGAATTACAAGGAAAGATTCGTGGCCATTTCTCATATAACATGTAGAGTGACGTCACCATGGCAGACTTGTGCAAAGACAAAACAACGCCCAAATGAGACCTTCGCCAGCTTCCTCCAACGATGGAGAGGGATAGCTAGTCGCTTCCCTTGCGCTTTCCCTGAGAAGCAGCCTACAAGTATTTTCGTCCCTAATCTCAACCTAGATATAGCTTTCCACCTCCAAATGCATTGTGTCCAAACCTTTGAGGAGGTTATCGAGAAAGGGATTCAAATAGAAAAGGCTCTCATTGCCAAAGGTACCTCAAAACCCAATCTAAAGACAACCAAAGTGTCAAACCCATTTGAAAAGCCAAAGATCTTTAACAAAAACAAAAACGTGGTGGAGACGGAATCACCGATTCCAAACGTGTTCAAACGGTCCAAACCAAATAACCTTTTAAATCGACCAAGGGCCCAATTCAACCACCACCAAAGCGAAGAACATTCACCTCCTCAATGAGCTGTTGTCATTCATACTAAAATACAGCTTGGATGCGCCCACATGATGACCTATCCTACAACACAACCGTTTGATGACAATGCTCCTAAACCTTCATGGTATAAGGAGCATGAATACTCGAAAATGCATCGCGTTAAAGGTCATAAAATGCATAAAATGTTTGCGACTTTTCCACTATATTCAAGACCTCTATCGACAACGGGGAGATAGAGGTGGATAACCCTAGCCACATGCAAACACCTAACAAGAAAATGGGGATTTATAAGAACCATTCCCAAACATGATAAGTCGGAAAAGGAAAACCGGATCGGGAGAGTCATCCCAAACCTATAAATCCACGAATTACTTGTATACCAAAAGAGATAACAATCATTATGATTCACTTATCAGATGTATTCGCTCTCCTACTGACCCTGTCAATACCATCCGAATCAAGGGAAAGGATCACAGCACATGTAATAAGGCGTGCCCACCTCGTGATTCCGTAACCCTCTCTGCACTCCCGCAAATCGGTAAATATAACCTTTTAGAACAACTTGAGAAGACACTGCTAAGATCCCATCTTAGATCTTCTCAAGATATCCAATGTGCATAAGGAAATTTTGTATCAAACTCTTCAGTGGGCCGGGAGTGCCTTTAAGTTGATCCTACATACCTTCAAGCCGCCGTGGCAAATATCGCACCCAAGAGCATCTCACTTTCAACCATGGGAGGTCCCTACCGAGAATCCTACACATAATCTTCCCTTATACATTGAGGTAGTTGTCACCCGCAGAAAATCAAACGGTGCTTGGACAATGGATCAGATTGAATATTTGCACGCTTAAGTTGGTCAAACAATTGGGACATACAGAGGTAGATCTTGAGTCCCATATCATCACTATCACCGCATACGACAACGCGGAAAGAGAGTCAAGGGCACCATTACGCCCGCCATGGAGGTGGGCCCCACTTGCCATCGACAAAGTTTCACGCCTTAGACTTGGAACTTCCATATAATATGCTTCTAGCCGACCATGGATCCATGCCATGCAAGCAAAGGCCATCAACATTTCATCAACGATCAAGTCAAGCATGAGGGACATACAATAACAATACTAGAGACTCGAGCCCTTTGCTCATCAGAGAGCTCTTAATAGCTTTGCACGAAAGGGCACATATGCATGTCCCTCCACGATATAGTCTGTCCCTCTTCATTCTGAGGCCATGGAATCTCGAGTAGATTCAAATTCTCTTCGTTCTTGCACTCATGGGGCATCTACTTCAACATCTCCATTTAATTCATGGGAGATGAAAATTCTGGAATATGGCTATGGGGAGTATAATGTACAACAAGCGCTCTTGGTTTCAGACCTCTCCTTGTCGCCCAAGACTAGAGGTCGACCCAACTACCGCTTCAAGAGACCTAGAGAGGAACATACTATTGGGTCATTCCTACCTGGAGGCTTGTTAGCTGAGGAAAAATTACTTGATCCACCTACTACTTGGGTCCCTGAGGACACTCAGCCATCTTGTTATCAAACCCCAGAATATGAAAAATCTAGCAGAATGATGTACTCCATGGGCTACAAAGGCCTAGGATGTGGGAGGAATGAACAAGGACAAAGAGAACCACCCTCTCTTCCACATTTCAAAACAGAAAGATATGGCATTGGGATTCACCCTTATGGAGCACACCCCAACGATCAAGATGCGACTTGTTCTGAGCATGAGGATAGCTCCGATTATCTAGACAGTGATACGGATTCCTGTTGTAGCCAATATGAGGATCTGGCCTCCACGAACCTTTTCATGAATAATGCTTGTCCTAACCATCACCCCCAATGAACCAACCCTTGACCTCAGATACCCCTCCCTTGTTGAATGGGACCAAAAACATCACGTGCCACTATATTTATTCGAGAATGACGAGGCTATTGTAGAGTTCATGGGCATAAGGGATACAATTCCAATTGGAGATCACAAGAAGGGTTTCTTTATCGACTTAGACACCTGCGCCTACTTCGGCGAGGAGGCTGAACTTCGTGGTCAGCAAAAATTTAAAGAAAAGCGAGGGCAAGAGTTCTAAAGAAAAGCCTCGGAAAAAATCAAAGTCCAAGTCACACAGTGAAAACCTCTTTGAGGCACTGGCTGACAAACAAATAAGAAAATCAAAGGACAAACAAAGTGACCACACCAGGATGAAAATCTCGTAGAGATATCCTCGGATGAAGATCTCAACCTACCTCCCGATCCCACGCGTATGGAGGATTTTCAAAATTGTTAGTTGAAGAAACCATTGATGTCAATATTGGTATCAAGAAGATCCCAAGATAGTAAAATTGGGAGCATCACTCTTAGCCGAGAACAAAAGACGCTCACTATGCTACTCGCGAGAGTTTATCGATGTGTTCGCATGGTCTTACAAAGACATGCCCGGCTTAGATCCAACTTTGGTCGTGTATAACTTGGTCAGTGCACGCAGACGCTAAGCCTATCAAACAGAGCTTCAAAGATGCACCCAAGAGTGGCCTTGTTAGTTAAAGAAGAGTTGGAAAGGTTGCTTGCAGCAGATTCATCGTGCCAATTGATTATTCTCGAATGGATATCGAACATTGTTCCCGCCCGTAAGAAACCTATTGGTATCCGAATTTACACATATTTTAGGGACATCAATAAAGCTTGCCCTAAAGATGACTTTCCGTTGCCCAACATTGACATGATTGTTGACTCAACCGCAGGGTATGAAATGCTATCACTTATGGATGGCTTTTCGGGTTATAATCAAATTAAGATCACTGAGGAAGACCAACACAAAACAGCTTTCACAACTCCTTGGGGCACCTTCTGTTATCAGGTGATGCCATTCGGCCTTAAGAATGCGGGAGCAACTTATCAGCGGGCCATGACAGTAATATTTCACGATATGATTCATGACATCATGGAAGACTATGTAGACGACATCCTGGGAAAGTCCAAAACAAGAGAGGAACATCCTATCATTTTGGGCGTATTCTTCAAACGCCTACTTGAATACAAAGTTAGGCTAAATCCAAAGAAGTGTGTCTTTGGTGTGCTATCTGGGAAACTATTAGGCTTCATTGTGTCAAGACGAGGTATTGAGGTAGACCCTGCTAAAGTATCTGCCATCACAGAAATGCCTCCACCTGAGAATATCAAGCAATCGCGTAGCTTCGTAAGGGAAAATTCAAGCCATTCGCCGCTTTATCTCCCAGCTTGCAGATAAATGTCACTCATTCACTCATTTGCTTAAGAAGGACATCACTTTCATTTGGGGACTTGAGCAACAACAAGCCTTTGCTTTGCTTAAACAAAACTGCTAATCCACCTGTCCTCATGCCTCCCACTCCTAGGAGAACCACTTTTGCTCTATATTTCCGCTACGCAATATGCTTATCGGTGCACCGCTTCACCAATATGACCTTAGCCATAAAGAGAAAGCAGTTGTACTATCCGAGTCGCACCTCATCGCCTATGAATGTAATTATCCTTAGATTGAGAAGGCTTGCTTGGCAGTTGTTTTTACCTTTCAGAAACTTCGCCATTACCTGCTAAATACTAAGACCAAGCTCATATCCAAGGTCGACCCACTCAAGTATTTGTTGTCCAAACCCGCCCTCACATGTAGAATGGCTAATTGGATCATTCTACTCAAAGAGTTTGATATAGAATTTGTGCATCAAAATCAATTAAAGGACAAGTACTTGGCTGACCAGCTAAGCGAAGCACCTTTGCAAAGCATGTAACCTTTCGAGTCTAGATCTCGCCGATGCATCTTTGCTCTACATTGAAGAATCTATCGTATGGTAGATACATTTTGATGGATCTTTTACGTTTCATGGTTCAGCAGAGTGGTCCTTATTACTCCTTCAGTGATCCTATACCACAAAGCTTTCCGCCTCGCCTTCCTCGCACAAACAATATCATGGAATATGAAGCACTCATCAGGGATGAAGCTAGCCATCAAGTGGAATATTCAACATGTGAAGTTTGTAGGTGATTCACAAACTAATCATCAAACAGTTAATGATGAGTATAAAGTTAAGGATGACAAGCTCATACCTTATAAGAAGTTGGTGGAATCTCGAAGGAGTATTTTGTGCGCATTACCTTTGAGAAAATCCCAAGAGCGCAGAATAGATCGGCAGATGCTATGGCAACGTGGATCTATGCTTCGATTCCGCCAGGAACAATGATATGCCATTCTTCGTAGAAAATCTACGCCACCCGCGTATGACATGCCGTGAATCTTGCTTGGCTTGTGAGGTTGTTGGTCCTTATTCACCATGGTATGAACCCATTTTCACCTATCTTAAGGATGTGACATTCCTCCCAAAATCTCCCACTCTCGAAAAGTAGAGCCTAATTCGCCAGATAGCCCGTTACACCCCGTTAGAGGTACACTTTATCGCCGTGGCTACGATGGGAATTGTTATTGTCTGGATGTGCTCGAGTCAATCCAGCAATTAAAGAAGTACATGAAGGAGTATGCGAGCACATACAAACGGAATGGTCTCTGCTAAGAAACTTAAGAGTAGGTTACTATTGCCCACCATGGAAACCGATTGTTGTAATTATGTTAGAAAATGTGTGCTATGCCAAAAGTATGGAAATTTCATCCATGCTCCATCGCAACCATCGCAACCAATCACTACCCCGTGGCCATTCTCCAAGTGGGGACTTGATCTAATAGGAAGCTTACTCCTACCTCATCCGATGGTCATACACATATCATCACAACTACGTAAATACTTCACAAAATGGGTGGAGGTCCCCTTTAACCTATGTCACAGAGCACGATTTCTAAATTCATCATGAATCACATTATTTGCCGATATGGTATCCCTACACCATCATCACGTATAATGGGAAGTCATTTAAGAACAAAACTATGAAAGGTCTTTGCCAACGGTTCCAAATCAGATTGAAATGGTCCACGCCATATTACCCTCAGGGTAATGGACAAGCTGAGGCAACAAACAAGACTTTGGTAAGGATAATGGAGAAGATGGTTAGCAAAACCGGTCGAAACCGGCACCTACAATCCACCCAAATTTCTCTCGGGCCTACCGAACATCAATTCGCACTCCTACGGGTGCGACGCCATATTCCCTCGTGTTCGGGACAGAATCTATCATCCCTTTAGAGATTGAAATCCCATCCCTGCGAATTTCTCTTCGGGACTATTTGAATAAGGATGAAGATTACCGAGTGGCAAGATTGGGCCGAGTTAGAGCTCTGGATGAGAGGCGCATTCGCGCTCTTAATCACCCGAAAGTATATCAACACAGTAATCTCCCGCAACTACAACAAGAGAATCATCCTCGCCAGCTTTGAGGTGGGTGATTTAGTTATGAAGGAGAACCAGCCAACACCAGAGCAGAGCGAGAAAAGAAAGGGAAGTTCAACCACACTGGTTAGGACCCTATGTCATAAATTTGCAAGTATGGCACAGGGGCATACAAGTTGGCTCACCCCAATGGTGATGAGCTCCGGGAGCCCATGAATTCCATGCATCTTAAGAGGTTTTATGCCTAAACATGGCACAGGAAAGTCATAAAAATAAAATAAAATATATATATATAAAAAAAGAGAGAGAAAAAAAAGTCGTCCACTAGTGAAAACCACGCATTGTGGCACTTTGACAAGTCCTCGGGTGAAAACGGTTTCCGTGCCTCGGGAGGATTCGTTGTTCACAAGCATTCTCATCGAAGGGTAGTTGTCTTTGTCCTGGACCTGGTTCTACCTTCGAGTTTCCTTGTGCACACCATCTAGTCCAGCCTTGATCCGGCTTTGCCTTCTTCTATTCGTCTGTAAGGGACGTGGTCTTTCGTTATTTCCCATCTTACGCTGGGGGCAACTCAACGAATTCACCTTCTTGTTCATAAGCGCGTGGCTTCTGCCCTTGTATATTCCCACCTAACGCTGGGGGCATCCATGCTTTCTTGGTTACCTGCACATAGCTTTGGAAAACTATTAAAAACACAAAAACAATAGAAAATTGTTTCACAAAACACAAAAACAATAGAACATTGTTTTGAGAAAACACAAAAACAATAGAAAATTGTTTCACCAAACACAAAAACAATAGAAAATTGTTTGAGAAAACATAAAAACAATAGAAAATTGTTTCACCAAACACAAAAACAATAGAACATTGTTTTGAGAAAACACAAAAACAATAGAACATTGTTTCGAGAAAAACACAAAAACAATAGAACATTGTTTCGAGAAAACAACAAAAACAATATATATATATATATATATATATATATATATATATCAAAAAATCTAAAAACAAGGCAAAATTTTTCAAAAAATTCTAAAAAGTAAAACACCCTACAAAATGGTAACTTGCTTCTTACAGCTGAAACTTGTGTCTTGCGCATGGTATTTTCTCCATATCCTGTTGGTTTGTCTCACATCTTCCCCGATTAATACGACTCGCGGATCACCGGATTCATAACCATTCACAAAAGCTAGTTGCTTGCTTCGTCTGTACTCTGGGGCACTTTTGGTTGCACTCGTGCATCGCTTTTGTTGCGCACAAATGCTTTTCATGGACCCCGTGTCCATTTTCATTTCCCTTGCATGTATCCTTGCTTGGGGCATCATTTTTAACCCTTGTCATCCAATCACGAACTTGTGGATCTCTTCAAGACCGATAACAAAACCATTTGTACAACTTTCTTGACCGTTGTTGGGTTAGATATGTGTGTTCGTATTTGTTTTCCCCGTTATATGAGCTTGTTTCCTTCTCGTATTGCATTGCATTATCAGTATGTCATGTGGAGTTGGTACTTTCAGCAATGGACAATTGTTCGTAGTATGGCTTTTCATGTCATTCTACCTTTGTCGTATGCTTATATTTTTCATAAGGACCGATGATGTAGTTCCTATGGCTATATGATGACATCCAATTTGTTCCAAACAAATAAGCGGCTAGAGGTTAAGCTCTTCTCTCCCCTCATCCATATTTCTTCTACACCACTTCCCTTTCACCCCTAATTCTCCCTCTCCTCGGGGCATCCTGCCTCGTCCCCATTCTTCTGCCTACTTCTCACCTTTTTCGATCGTCGATCGAGTTCTTCTATCACCCCATCGACACTCGAGGGGGCATCTCTCCCTCCTAATAATTTTTCTTCCATCTCTTCAAAATCTCTTTTGTCTACTATCTTTGAAGTGGCATCACTTATGCCACCCCAAAGAGGGGCAAATGTAGACACCTATAATTATGCCCAAGCAATTTAAATACTTAAATTGTGCTAATTATCCCATTTCTCGCAAATCAACCACATATCGTCAAAGGCACTCATTTTCCCTCATATCATCATTAATTAATTACACTAAGCTAATTAATTAAGTTGCCTATCCAACAAATACCCTAATTAACGACCTTCCGTTAATAAATCACCCCTTCTACCTAGACTAATTAATTATTATTAATTAATTAGCTTTCCCTTCCATTTAACCAATAAATCAATATTTAATTGATTTAATCCTTCTAATAGCCTAAATCACACTAATATTCCTCTAATTGGCTTCTATAAGCTTACACCTACCTATTAATTAATCACCTTTGATTAATTAAAATACCCCCAACTCCCATGACTTGCTAAACATGTATTAAACCCTTCTAAAGTAAGGTTACCTTTAATAAAGCAACCTTATCCATTCCTAATCATGTTTTACCTTTATCCCACATTCATGAGAATGTGTTGAATCCTTTATCCTTTGGGCTATATAAAGAGCCCTCCACCTACCTTTTTACTTACACCTAAACTTTCTAAGAGAGTAAATGTAAAGCATATAGCAAAGAGACTAAGAGCTTGCACCTTGCCCTTTTGAGAGTTCATCATCTTGAAGAGTTAAGCCTCTTTCTTAAAGTGCTTGGGTCATATGGGAGGTGTCAAAAGGGTCTTCAGAGCCTAACTTTGATTAGCTCCCATTCCTAGGTTCTTGGAGCATTAAGGACAACTATTTTGATAGCCATGGAGATTACTTAGGTCCATTCATTTATTTGTTGTTAGAGAATAGAGGAGTTTAGATATTTAGCATTGTTAGTTTCAAAGTTTGTATTGATGAATGCTAAAGATCTAACCCTTGTTTAATTCTTATCATGATGGTGTTTATGCTTTGTTTTAGCTAAATTGTAGAACTATTTTAGGTGGTAGTTCTTGCTTCATTTGATTTAGCATTAAGCAAAGTATACATGCACACAACCACCTTCAAATTTATCAAAAGCACATCAAGCGTGCTTATAATAAGCAAATTCATGAGTGTACCTTTAATATTGGTGATCTTGTCCTCAAAGAGAATCAACATATAAACAAACTAGAAAAGAGAAAACGTGAAAATTTGCTCCTAATTGGATTGGGCCTTACATTATCACTCACACTTATAGATCGGTACTTATCATTTATCTTCGCTTAATGGTAAACTCTGAGCCTGAACCCCTTAATTCCTTGCATCTCCGACCATTCTACTATTGAATTTAGTGTTACATCACTTCTTATCTACCTTGCGCTCATCCCTTGAGCTCATTTACCACCTCATACACCTTTTTTGTGCATCTCAAAGTAGAATCAAACTCACATGGTTTGATCATCACCTCCTCTTAAAGATGCCTTCTCCTTTTTAGTCTAGTCCATGACTTAAAAGTATCAAAATAACAAGTTCTCAATTATACAATTCTGGGATATTCTTGAGTCAAACTTCCTACAAAACTAGATGCTTCATGCCAAACGGACATCTAGACCTCTAAGCTATAAACTAGACTGCTCCCTCGAAGGAAAGCTATGTGCAAAGCCGCATCTGCTACTATATAAGTAGATGCTCCCTTGAAGGATCTTTTAGAGCAGCTATACAAAGTCGCCTCTCTATCGAAGCTTCTCACATTGATCAGCTTCGTGAAGACCTCAAGAACAAAAAAATGCATATCCCATATAGACTTCCTGTATCAATCGGTCTATATCCAGAAAAATAAAAGCAATATTCAAAAGCACTTTTGAGTCAAGGACTTATCTATTTAGGTTTGGTTCTCTTTCATCAGAATAATCACCTTATAACAAGTTCTCTCCACCCCAGCTATACCATCCACCTCACCTCGCCATTCTTCAAAACAACAAAACTCAAGGGACGTGACCTATATCCAATATATTGTGATTATACAACTCTTTTCACCTATCGTCTTCTACCTTACAAGGTACCTAGGGATTCAAGCTCATCCTATGATAATACGTGGTTTGTTTAGCTCTTTCCAACCATGGGACACTTTTTCCTCTTTTACCCGAATCTAGGATTATGTGTTGACCTTAATTAGGACACGGTTTCCTATGCTTAGGTAAGCTAACCCTCGCTTCACCTATACCCACACCAACACCGCCAATACCTTACCAACACCAACAAAATTACCCTACCAACATCAAACTTTACCAACCAACAAATTGCCTAACCACAACCAAATTTCCTAAATTCACCTCTCCTTGGTCCTAAGGGAGAACTACATCGGTCTGAGGCCCCTCCTTGCTTTGTGCAATGGGCTATGTAGGCAACACTTAGGAGACATGGGGTCTCCCAAGGTTATCTCGACCATCCCCTACCATAACCTATCATGTGTTGTGTTTTCCTTAAAAATATAAATATTTTCATGTATTTATATTGATAACACTCACCTTTGTCCTTTATCAATCCAAACATTCTTATTATTATCATAACTCAAATCAACATACATATTCAGTTTTATTTAGATGTTAAACAAATACATCTTCTCTATTATCGATGCGCAGGTCGAGTCCTTATTTATTCTTCTACCCCTATGTATGAAACTCACTTAGGCCCCGTGCCTCGTCCCGAACTAGGTAGCGATGGTGATCATTGATGCCGCTCACCTGGCCTCTCCATCCTCAAAGGTACCACTACTATTGGTTCCTCCCACTGATCCACCAATCTCTCCTATAACATACGAATATGCCCTCTCGCGTGGAGGAGTCTTGCCTCTAGTCTCTCCACTCATGACTGCAAAGCCTCTAACAATCCCGTGGTCTCATTCACCTGTGTTTGAAGCTGGTGAACTAAACCCTGTAGGTGGTCTCTCTCTGCTGTAATCACAGCTATGTCAGGATGATCGGCCCTCTCATGTGTACCTCGCAGCTCTGCTGCCCACCATAATCTATAAGACTCTATCACTCCTGCATCCATTACCCTGTGATTGGCTGCTATCTCTTCTGGTCCTTCTGGAAGTGAGAATGGTGCCTCAGCATCGATCCTCCTGTATGGTCTATGATCCATGGGTATATCCTGAACAAATCCAAATTGTCACCACACGTGATCTAGAGGAATCCTCTCGTACTCACCTGGCCTGTGTCCTATGATCCACCTCAATCGCTCTACACCCCTCAAATCCTCGGCTATGTTTACCGTCACCATGTAGTTCTTGTAAGGCCTCCAATGGATATCTGCAATCATCACCATCTCCAACATCTACCTATAATACTCGGTGTCATCTGTCACGGTCTTGGCTCTTGCCTCTTGCTCTGTCTGGACCCATCACCTAAATCCCAACCTCAGCAATCTTGTCTCTCCTGCCTGGATTGGTTGGCCTATTGGTCACACACACACAATGTGCTCATAGGCCCAACAATGTAATAAGTATGCACAATCTAGTGTAGTCATGTGATTTCACCTGCATGCCCATAAACCCCTGTATAGCTCCACCAGATATGCGGGTGCCCATGCGAAAGTAACACTACCTTCTATCATCTCACAAATAATACACATCAATGATTTTAGAAATCTTCCTATGCTGCTCTAGGTAATGCATAATACCTTACCGCTATCATTAATACCACGGCCAAACTTTTTGCCTTAGGGTGTGTCAAAACATTATACCAAAAGTAAATGTCAAGCCTCGCTGTGTCAAATCTCATGTGGCTGGACCAAATACTGTCGTTATCATTGCCCACGCCGCGTTGGGCCTTGCCTGATACACTTGGTCTTCCTGTAATTGGAAGTCTCAAAATTTGAAACACATCTTATAATGTCACTGTCATCTCCCCTGTTGGCAGGTGGAAGGTATTCTTTTCTGGATTCCATCTCTCAATCAGTGCCTGCAACATAGCATGATTATGTGTGATTCATGAATAATAGTGGATTCCACTTAACCCCACATGGTTTATTAATGCCCACTCAGCTGGTGTTACATCCGCTCGGACCCATGATAACAAAGCTGGCACCCTATCATTCATCCTCAACCCTGCCTCTGCCTGCACACATCAAACCAACAAACAACAAATAAATCCCCAAGTGTTTTTTATCAAAATCTGTAACTTTACACAGTAACCGATATCGGTTACCTACCCAATACTGGCTAGGCATAAACCGATATCAGTCACTGTCAATTCTATCCACCCTACTCAAAAACACCACCTATGATAACTTATTCACTTGTTTACCCCTCTCTATACCTAAAAACATATATGAAACACCTGATTACCTACCCCATCTAAAACCCTTGCCTATCACCTTTCTTTTCATCTCTACCCACTTACCTTATCACATCCTATTCATAACCATGCAAACTCTAATTCCAACCAAAAATTATACCTCTTGGGATGTAACAGCTTGAGGTGGAACCTGTCTTCCCTCTCCTCTTTGACCGCTGGATGCTTCTCCTTGTTTAACCATGTTCACCACCCTCTTCACTATAACTTTCCTTTACGCCTTCTTAATCCAAGCCCACGATCACTTTACCTTTATCTTTCCTCCTTATCACTCAATTCTCCCATGCAACTAACCTGTATGAATGCTAATAGCCTCGCATCCTCATATTTAACATGTTGCATGACTCTAAAAATAAGAATTTAAGTTACCTCCCAAGCTTTTCTATTTTTAGAAAAGATCATTTTAGCATAACTGATATCGGTTACCTAGCTGGTATCGGTCACACAGTGAATCGACATCGGTTAGCTAACCGATATCGGTCACCTATCTCCTTTTGCTTATACCTAGGCCTTTTCTTTGTTTTTGCAAATTTTTGGCGAGCCCGCCTCTTTTCCCTGCATAACGACATCACTATCAACATCCATCATCATAATAACATCAACATTTCAAAACATATGCATATCATCAAAACATCATCAAGATCATCTATATACATCAAATTCCAATACCATCAACAAAATACATGAAACATTATAATATATGCATCAAATCAAAAATTATACACACCATGTGGATCAAACTCATCATCTATATATCATCAAATCAATGTCAAAATATACAAATTGCCCTGCATGGGGCCTCTGTAATCCAAAATACAAAGTCAGCATGCAGGCCGTTGTCTCTGTCAAAATCTTGACTCGGCTCATGAAGCCGGTCTCTCATGTCAAAAATATACTCGGCTCGCAGGCTGGTATCAACTATACAAAATGTACTCGGCTCGTAGGCTGGTATATACAACAAAAATGAATACATAAATCCTATGTGGGAATGTAGGCCCCTATATGCACACTCGATTCGCAGGCACCGATGTCTCTATCAAAAATCATCTATCCAAATCGACCAAAAATGTCTCTCTGCTCCCGGCGACTCAGCTCTCTCCCCCTCCATCGGCCAATCCCTCAGCTGGCCCCTGTCGGTCTTTCCTCCTAACTATAACTCGACCCACCGGATGTGGATGTGGCCACCGTGACTCGTGACTGGGAATTCTTCGCTCTATGAGCCACAAATGGCTGATAATCTACATCGGTACCATCTAGTAGGTCTTGATACTAATGGGCCGTTCTCTAGCCTCCATGTAACGGGCTTTGTGCAACCATGGATGGTGGGGCTGGTCCCTCGCTCCTAATAAGTGGGCCCAACCCTACTGTGTGCCCTGAACCTAAGCCGGTACCTATGGTGGCGGTGTAGCTGCCATCGAAGCCTAAACAGGGACCTGAGGTTACACTGTGCACTCAAGCTAACCGCCCCTATAACACCTCAATTTGTGCTCATGCAAAGAGTGTTACCACCCAGTAGAATCGCACTCCGACCCAGAGAGCAGGTCCTCTTCGGCCTGTAATAGCCAGGTAAATCTGGCTGTGCTCTCACGGCCACCCTCTACCCTGCCCACCAAACCAAAAATGAGCCAGTAACCTCTACATCATCCACTGTGTCATCTTTCGGTCTCTCTGCTACCTGCATCGGGTCAAATGGTTGCGATAGAGGCGGTGGTGCCTCTATATCCCCTCTCGATCTGTGGGAGGGGAGGTGGCACATCCTACCGTAGTCCTAGCTGTCGTCGTACCCTCTCTAGGGGAATCCTCTCATACTCCTCGGGTCTCCGTCCAGCTATCCAGAAGATGTACTGGATCCATCACAGCTGTGCTCGGGCTCCTCCACGGGGCTGATGGCCTCTGTATGGCCTCCATATAATATCTAATGCCATAAGACCCTCTAACATATGCCTGTAAAGGCCACATCCCGCCCTAACCACTACTCATGGTGACCGCCCATGACCCCCAACCACCTCTGAAACCCATATCTATAGGATGTCTATTGCCCTAGCTACTTTGGGGCAACCCTACTGGTCGTATACACATGATGTGCTCATATGCCCAGCAGTGTAACAAGAATGTCAAACATATACTGAATCACCTCATACAACGATAGCCCCAGAGCTCTCTGTATAGTTGCACCAGATACACTGGTGCCCATGCGTAGTAGGTGTGCTCCTCCACCATCTCCTATAAAACTCCCATCAGAGCCCGTGGGAAGCGGCCTCCCTCTAAGTCAGGGAGGGCAAAGCAGGTGATACTGACCATCATCAGCATGGCAAGCCATGTCTCCTATCGATGAGCGCGATACATCTCGCCATAGTAGATGCTCGCACTATGATACGTAACCAATGGGGATGCATCCCCGAATACTTGTAAGATGCTATCCATCACTATCTTAGCATCCACCTGGAACACCTCCTCACCTATGATCGGCAGTCTCAAGATGCGATACACATCCTCTAGGGTGACTGTCATCTCTCCCATAGGGAGATGGAAGGAATTAGTTGCTGGATCCCATCTCTCGATGAGGGCAACCATCAAGCTGTGGTCCCTATCCATATCCCTATACCTCTGGACTCCACCGAGTCCAACCTCCCGCATAACTGCCCACTACTCTGCGGTCACATGTGGCCGCATCCGCTCCAATAGGGGTGGCATCCGATCTCACATGGTCAACTGCTGGCGTGCCTGCAAAAACAACCCACTCTGTCAGGCCTACCCTTAACAAAATAACCAACCTAACCCTCTATACTTACTCACCCACCCAATCACAACCCAACTCTGTAAACACATCTACACCCACCTATCTTACCCTATACATCTCAAAATCCCTCTCACTCCTACAATCCATCTTTAAATATCCCACCCACTCCAATCAAACCTATCTCACCTAATCTCCCTCAGAATCAATAACCCCACCCAAAAAAAAAATAAAAAATCTAAACTATCCCCTTCACCTATCCCACACCCTACCAACCACCCCAACAATACACACCCGATCTACTCTAAGCCCTTTAACCATACCCCAACCAATTTAACCCATCCCAATCCATACACAACCCATAACCTATCCTACCCGAACCGACCCCAACCACCCAATTACCCCCACCCCAATAACCTATCCTACCCCAATCAACTTATCCCACCTAATCCCCACTAGCAATTCACCCACCTCACCCAGCAAATCTACCTTCTCCCCCCTCAACCCTATAATCTATCCTACCCGCCTAAAACAACACCCAACAAAGCAATTTTACAACCCTACCTCCTACCCATGGTGACCGCTATCAGTCACCCTCGACCACCATCGGTCCCCCACCCGCACCCTATGTCCAAATTTTATGAACCGACATTGGTCGACACATGACCAATGCTGGTCTCTGCACCTACTAATCTACACTGAAAATCTGTGACCGATGTCGGTCGACTAGTGACCGACATCGGTCACTGTGGGGTTTAGGGCGAACCAAAAACGGCCCCCAAACCCCCTTTTTCCCTATTTCTCCCAATTTACCTAGCACAATTGCCTAAAACCTTACCCACCCTAACATTTTTGCCTACCTAACATATCTACCCAATCCATTTTATTGTTTACCTTCATTTATTCATTATTTTATCAAATTTTGGATTCCTACCCCAATACCAAAATCCCAACTAAATTCATAAAATCTATAGAAATAGGGGTTTTGAGCCTCTTGGGTACGACTACACGTCATCGTGGTGGGATAGGTGGTGGTCCTCCAGCACCTCCAAGACCTCCCTCGCTCATCTAGCCTTGTGCCATAGCTCCAAATATCCTTAGCAGGGTCCTCAACCAATCAAATTCTACCTCCCGATCTCTGGGGCCTACCAATAACTCACTCACCCACTCAACTAGTGCCAACTCAACCCAAACACTCAAAGCAATCAATTCAAAACTCAACAAGAGATTTTTTGGTTCTCAAATTCACAATGTGAAAATGACATGCCACTTTTTTTTTTCTTTTTATAGGTTTTGACCTCTAACCGATATCGGTTAGGTCATGCCCTAGAAGACCGATATCGGTCTTCTAACCGATATCGGTCACCCCTAACCGATATCGGTTACCGCTTATTTTAACCTAACTCCTACCCTTATCCACCAATCTCCATTGTTCACCACATCGCCTACCCCTGGCTCTACTACATAGCCTTATTTTGAATTCATCAGCCCGACCTAAGGCCACAACTCACCAATCGGCCCGACCCAAGGCCGCAACCAACCAATCGGCCCGACCCAAGGCCACAACCAATCAATCGGCCTGACCCAAGGCTGCAACTCACTAATTAGCTCGGCCTAAGGCCGCCGCCAACCAATTGACCCAACCCAAGGCCACAACCAACCAATCAGCCCGACCCAAGGCCGCAACCAACGAATCGGCCCGACCTAAGGCTGAAACCAATCAATCGCCCGACCCAAGGCCACAACCGACCAATCGGCCTGACCCAAGGCCACAACTAATCAATCGGCCCAACACAAGGCCACAACCAACCAATTGGCCCGACCCAAGGTTGTAACCAACCAATTGGCCCGACCCAAGGCCGCAACCAACCAATCGGCCCAACCCACGGCCGCACCCAACCAATCGGCCCGACCCAAGACCACACCAATTAAGTACCTCGACCGAGGCCCACAAATTACGATTCTATCCACCCATCATGTAGTTGTTTGTTCAATCGAGCTCACTTGTTCATGTTTTAGCATGACTAGGATACTTGAATTGATCAGCTGACCAACTTTGCCTAGACCGAGACCGTGATGTTTATCTCAACCAAACCAACCATTTGGTACTACCAAACATGCCTAAACGTTCTGGTACCTTACCCGTTATATCCCCTAGAGCTACTTCCTATGCCTTGGATACTAGGATTATATCAACCTTGTTTGGATAAACTATCGACCTTTGCCTATGAATTTCTTGTTTGCTCTTCAAATCGTGTACCTTGGTCACACTACTGCATTTCAATGTGTGTCTACTTCCTTGAACTTACCCCACCATCTTACCATCATCTCATCATCATTCACCCTTTATCAACCCTATCCCTGATTTCACGTCGCTTCAATCTATGATAAATTTGAGGGGGATTACCTATACCCTTAACTAGGGCAACCACTTCTTATTATTGTTGGTGTAGCTTTACAAGACAAGCTACACGACAACAAGGGGCAAATGTAGACACCAAATTTGGGTCTTATGATGCCCTGTGCCCCGCATCTCATCTTGCAACCTAACCCTACCTCACCACCTAAACCTTACACACTTAATTATTTATTAATTACCTTATAATTAATAAATCCACATCTCCAACCCTGCCACCTCACCTCACCACCTCACCATGACCTAGCCCTAACCCTAAACTAACCTAATTAAGACCTATAACTTGGTCCAGACCCACACCCATGACTCATCACCCCTCACCCACACCAAAATGAACCTAATAATGACTTGACCAAGCCCACAACTGACCCCTCAGGAGAAAAGGAGGGAAAGTTGGCTATTTTACTAAAAATAGCCAACTTTGACCTAACCGACATCGGTCCCTACTCGACCGGTGTCGGTTAGGTAACTACCATCGGTTCCCTGTAAATGACTTCCCCCAACCAAAATCGAAGGATCCGAATTCATTTGCAAGGATCCGAATTCATTTGCAAGATAGGGACAAGTGAGAGAGAGAGAGAGAGGAGGTTGCAGAGAGGAGTATTGAGCCCAAGACTGTAATTGAGCAACTAGATCACGGTCACACTCATCTAAACATTAGGAGAGTCATAGGATAGCTTAATCAGCTCACTTCGATTGTCGGATCATCCCAATTGAGCCTTGATTTTGCCACTTTGCATTCCTTGGACCTACATCTACATCATAAACTAGTAAGTAGTCTCTTTTATTATCTTGTATGCTTGTAGACACTACTTTGTGAACTTTTGATTCATAGTGATTATAAGCTCACTCCTGGATCTACCACCCGGTAGTACCCTGCACCAAACCTTCATTTATCCATCTCTATATTGCCCTAAAGATATATTTCTCACTCTCTAAGTCTTCTCTATCACCCTACTACTCCCTCAACCATCTACTTACCTTATGAACCCCATAACCACCTTACAAAAACCTCCATTTAAAAACCCTAAACCACTACCCCTACCGATATTAGTTATCCCCTACCGGTACCGGTCTTATAACCGCATCGGTTATCCAGTGACCGGCATCGATCATCACTGTGACTTATACCAAAACCAACCTTTCACCTATTTACCTCCAAACAATCCCATATCCAAATTTTTCTACCCTCAGAACTTGATCTGAACATATCAATAACTAGTGACCAAACAAATAGCATGACATTTTATTATTGGTAGTTTAGTCTCTATTGCTTTTAGTAACAAGGTACCTAAATCGTGATTTCACAATAGCTTCTTTATTATCATTTGCATTAATTTGTATTAAAAGGGAACTGACCACCTTCGAAAGGAAGTCTAATATTTCCTGGGCCCAAGGCAGTTCCCTCACTTATTGTTTAACGAAAATCTAGTGGTCTTGCATTCTTATTTACAGGTAGTCCTTCCTAGACAAAAAGGAGCTCTTCACAATCGGTCTGATCTCTCTACGGTATGCGCACACCTTCCCAACACTCAACAGGTATTCCTCCTAGCCCTAACCCTTATCTATTTCTCAAGAGAATGAAAAGATAGAAATAACTCTATTGTGGAACAAAATTCTATGTGAAATAGCATGAGTAGAGCCGCTGGCCATTTTAAAACTTTTCACCATTTGTGGAAACAAGGCTAAAATTCCTAAAGTCCTCCGCCAAAGCACATATGAATTGAAAAATAGCCACATGTCCCTTTCTGATTCCTCAACACATGGCATCACTTGATTGGTTGTGAGAATTTTCTTCACTTTTTATCTATCTTGAAAAGCGGAAAAATTCCAACCTTTCCCCTAAAAGTTCATGCCTCTTCCATTGACTTTTCAATGTAGGCCATGTGTCCCTTTCTGATTCGCTGCGGGCTTCAACTCAGAATTTATCCCTTTCGCGTGAGCGGGCCATGGTCATTTTAGAACTTTTCACCCTTCTGTCGTAATGCCTTAGAGAATAAAATGGATCCATCACCCCGAACTTCCACCAAAACTGCTCCAACTAATCAAGGACCGACGGGATGCGGGGAAAATCTGACATTTTTTCCAAAATCACCAAAAGTGATAAGTTCAAAAGATGCCTGTCTAATTACATTCAATGAGAAGAAAACACGTAGCTTCACCTTCTCAGGAAAGAATTTGATGGGGAAAAGAGCATGGGAAGATGCAAGAAACGGAAAACACCATTTTTCTTCTGATGAAGGATTTCTTTCTCCACAAAGGTTAAAAACGAAGGAAATGCAAAGTTTTTGGTTTAGCCTTTTTGTCAAACAAAAATTTTACCTTGAGTTGATGAGCTGATATTCTCACAACCACTTGTAATCTGATATTCTGTGAAGACACCTATGCGTACCCCCTGAAAAAGCTACAAAAAACATGGAAATGGAAATTTTTGAAGGCCAATAGGTTATTTGTTAGTTAAAGAAAATCATTTTTAACTTTAACCCACAAATTAACTATGAAGCAAGCTTATTTAACCCATTTAAGAATTAGAAACAAGAAAATAACAAACTAATTTTTCTAAAAAGATGAAAATGGGTTAAAAATCTTGAAATAGGCCTCCATTAATGGAGGATGGACTTCATGTCCCACCGGCATGCCAAATGTGTTCAATGAAAGGTTTTGCAAGAGCTATTGAAATGGGGTAAGAAATACTCAAGAACCCCAAATCTTTGTGCAAAAGCCCCTCAATGGACCATATGATAAGAAATGAGCAAGGAATCCTATTTGCATGCATTAACTTGAAGTAAACAAGCAATTTAAACAAATGAAATTAACCTCTATTCTTGAAATCTTAAAGTAAATGAACCTAAAAGGATCTAAGCAATCAGTTTATGCTTCAAGAGAATGGGATCTCACCATTAATGGATTCAAGGCCAATGGTTCTTCCCATTTATTCCATGTTGTGTGATAGAAATGCAAAAGCAAAGCAAATAGCTCAATAAAAACTCCTAATCCTAGTAATAATACTATAGTTTAGGTTAGAGGGAAGAAGTGTTCTTAGAAATGAGAGGGGGGTAGTGGGCTATTTATAGTTTTCCATTTAGGAAATGGGAGCCTTTTGGTGCATGTGGGACTAAAAGGGATTCAACAAGTTAATTAGCAATTCAAAGTAAGACTAGCTAACCATGTTTAGAGGGTAATTAATCCTATTTAGAGAGAAATTAGGTTTCTGGGAGGGTTCTGAAAGGCCTAATCAATCCAATGAAGTGGATTGATATTCTAGGGAGCTAATAGAGGTGGTAAAGAAGAGGTTATTATAGCCTTTTTAATTGAGTAATGAGAGGAAAAATACGATAAAAGTGTCGAACAAGGGGAATTAGATAGATCTAATCGATGATGTGTTTTCAGGTTTATAGGAAGAGGACTAGTTAGGGAAATATTAAGGATAATGGTGCCTTAATAAAATTATAGGTCTCTACAAATAGGAATGATATCAATCTATTCAGTGATCAAGGGAAGTTGTGCAACATCATTCTATTCTTCCATGTGGTCTTAAATTAAATATAAAGTGAGCTTAAGTGAAGTTTGTATCACTTCTCTAAGACATGGTACTATAAATGAAAGTTTGTAACCATCATGATAAAGAGTTTAATCCATGAAGTGTGAAAATATCCTCTACATCTCCTTGACAAGTAAATAATTTCTATAGACCTATTTTTCCAAGATAGTACCATCATAAATAGGTGAAGATGCAAACCTTCTATCGAGGTGTTTTTGTTCATGAAGAAATTTTTATGCAATTTGTTGCATGCTCTATTTCAGTATAGTTCATGATGTATACTTCCTCCTTAATAGTTTAAGATGTATTTTACTCTATAAGACCCGATCTCCATGCTTGAGATCACATGAATATTTGATCTGTATCAACTCCCCACACAACTTTTTCAATAATTTGAGTTTTTCAATTCCTTACATGCAAATATTGTTGTTGGTTGAGAGGAAGAGTCTTCAAACTATGTTATAGCTCTTATTGTAGTGAGGAACACTTAGAAATATTAATTCACATAAGTATTTTTACAATCCTTAACTTTAAATGATCCTACAAATTGCTAGCTTAGGACTCTAATTAAAACAACCATCTCAAATAAAGTTTAAAGGTTGGTCTATGAGTGAAGGAGAATATGATGAATTCTTAATGTACCTCGGAGCATGTTATAATGCGAAGTATGTTGATGTTACCTAAGTTAAAGTTAAAAATATGCTCAATAATGTACTCCTTGTATCATATTTCATATATGACTTATCGATTATAAAAGGATAGTTTGTAGGTGTCGAGACATGTCTTGAGTTATCAAAGGTGTTTAAAGGTTATCATTGTTCATCAGTTGAACGTAGGGTATCCTAATAGATGTGGCACACCCATGCAAGAAATTGAAATTGATCAGATGCTATGATGGTTCTCTAAGGAATTTTTTTGAAGACCTTTACATCTCCTTGTATGTGTATCGGGTATTGAAAAATTAAGAGTTGTTGAAAGGGAAGTGAAAAATTCATGAGTATGAGTCATTTTCTTCTAAAAAATCTTATTATATAATTTTAAGTTGTTTTTGATATTAAGAGAAGACTTCAGGTATGTGAAAGAGAGAAGAGTGAAAATGAGATTAAAGTATGAAGATTAAGAGATGATGAAAAATAGTTATGTCCAAATTTAGGATCACAATTCAATTTTCTAAAAACTAAATCAAAGAGAGGCGATAAAAAAATGATATAAATTCTAAGTTGTAGCTCAGTAAATCATGTTTTCTCGAAACCCATCATTCATTTGATTCCATCATTGGATATGTTCATCCACATGTCAAGCATGTGAATACAATTAAGATTAAGGAATGAGAGTGTGTTGTGGAAATGTGACGGGATCATCTTGTTATTCCAAAACCTCCTCTACCTATCCCTCATGATAGTCACTGTGATCTCCTTAAACAACTAGAGAAGACTACTGCTAAGATTTCCATCTTAGATCTTCTTAAAATATCCAATGTTCATAAGTAGATCCTTTACAAAAACTTCAGGGGTTAGGATTTTCAATTGATATTGATCTTACATGCATCCAAGCCTTGGTTACACAATAAGAATATAAAAATGTTGCTTGTGGACGAAGGATTTGACATGAATATTTTTACTTTAAAACTTATCGACATCCGGGTTGCAGACCGACACTTTGAATTGGAAAGGCTTATGATAATGCAACACACTAAATTTGCCTATGGAAGTTGGGACTACTATTCATGATACCAAGTTCCATGTCTTGGACTTAGAACTACCCTAAAATATGCTTCTTAGTCACCCATGGATTCATGTCATGCAGGCCATGCCTTCAAATTTCCATAAATGTCTTAAAATGTACCATGAAGGAAAAATATTACCATTCTTGGGAGTCCCCAACCCTTTTCCCATTACAGAGCATTATTGGGTTATTTTCCCAATACATATGAATGTCCTTTAATCAAATTAGTTGTTTAGGTTAATTCTAAGGCTCTCGCCTCCCGCATTGATCTAGATACATTGTTCTCATATGATAATGGTGCTTCTACATCTATATCTCCCTTTTCTTCATAAGAGATGAAAGTCCATGCAATCAGATGTGGAGAATAAAACCTCAAACATGCCCTCCTAGTTTTCAATCTCCCTATCACCCAAGACACGCTGTATGCCATGTTATAAATATCAATAGTTCCAGAACACTACAACATTGACACTTTCATTCCTAGTGGCCTTTTGGTAGATGAGAAACTTCTTGATACTTCTATATCTCAAGTATCTTGATGATGAGATGGATTCATGCTATCAAGCTCCTAAATATGCCATCCCTAATAAGATGATGTATGCCATGGGTTACCAAGGATATGGATGTGGTGAAAACGAGTAGAGTGTGCAAGAACATATTTTGACACAACATCAAAATGTAGAAAAATATGATTTTGGTATTTGGCTCAGTATGGGTCCCATCCTCTGGAGGTCAAAGCTACCTCTTTTGAACAGGAAGATAGTTCATCTTATTATAATAGTGAAAACAATTCCCATTGTAGTCTTTATGAATACCTTGCCTCCACAAACCTATTTCTTGACATGGATATTTTAACCATATCCCCTACCACTTTTGAATTAAATATTATCCATCCATCCCTTGTAATCTAGGACCAAAAAGAACATGTATTAATTCATTTATTTGAAAATGATGAAGTAGTTGTTGAGTTTATGGGTCTCCATGATGAAATTCCTGTTGGTGACCACAAAAAGGACTTCTCTATCAACCTTTATGCACATGCATACTTGAAGGAGGAGACTGAATTGTGTGGTTAGAAAAATGTAATAAAGAGGGAAAGATATCCTACAAAACTCCTTGTCAAAAGAAAAATTCCAAGTCCCATAGTGAAAACCTCTTCGAGGCACTAGCATCCAAATAAGTATAAAAATCAATGACATAAAAATTGACTAGTCTAAGAGTGAAAATATCATTGAGACACCCTTATTGGAGGATATCAATCTCCCCCCGATCCTACGAGTATGGAATGTGAATCTAAATTTCTCATCGATGAAAATATTGAAGTAAATATTGGAACATAGGATCAACCTAGAATGGTTAAGATAAGTGATTCCCTCTCAGTAAAAGAGCATAAAAAAATTGTTATGCTTCTTAGGGATCTCTCAAATATATTTTCTTGGTCTTATGTGTAAGTACTAGGATTAGATCCTTACCTAGTAGTGCATAATTTAGTTGTGCATGAATCAAAAATTTAATCAAGAAAAATATTCGTAAGATACATCCTCATGTCGCTCTCTTTGTCAAAGAGGAGCTTGAAACATTATTGGCGGTAGGATTCATTTGACCTATTGACTCTTCGTGAGTGGATTTATAACATAGTACCTATTCAAAAGAGACCCATTGGTATCATAATTTTTATGGATTTTAGAGATATTAACAAATCATGTCCTAAGGATGATTTTCCTCTTCCAAACATCGACATGATTGTTGATTCAACAACAAGTTATGAAATTCTATCCCTTATAGTTGAATTTTTTAGGATATAACTAGATCAAGATTATAAAATATGATCAACATAATACCGCTTTCACTACCCTTTAGGGGAAATTTTTTTACCAAGTCATGCCCTTCGGCCTCAAGAATGTAGGCAAAACCTATTAAAGGGCTATGATTTTCATCTTCCACGACATGTTGAATGATATTATGGAGGACTATGTTGATGACATCTTGGGAAAATCTAGGACTAGAGAAGACCATCCATAAATATTACAATGTGTCTTTCAACGTCTACGAGATTATAAGGTCAGGATTAACCTAAAAAAGTGTGTCTTTTGTGTGCTACCAGGAAAATTGTTAGGATATATTTTTATAAGAAGAGGAATTGAGGTAGACCTAGTAAAGGTCACAAAAATCACCAAAATTCATCCTCTCAAAACCCTCAAATAGTTGTGAAGTTTGCAAGGGAAAATCCAAGCTATCTGTAGATTCATTTCCCAAATTATAGATAAGTTTCATTCCTTCACTCATCTTCTTAAGAAATATTTTGATTTCTCTTGGGGTACTGAATGTCAGGAATTTTTTTCCTTGCTTAAATAATATTTTTCAAAACCCCTATGCTTATACCACCTACCCTGTGTGAATCCTTGTTGCTATATATCTCATCTACCTAAGTTGTTATAGATGCACTTCTAGCTCAGTATGATCTGAATAAAAAAGAGAAATCTTTCTATTACCTTAGCCACACGTTGATCCCTTATGAGATTTTTAACTCATCAATTGAGAAATATTTCTTGGCCATTGTGTAGACACCTATTTTTGGGTATAACCCCTCTATGTCATCCCACATTGACATATCCTCCCACTTTTCTTTTGTTCTAAATCCCAACCATATACTTTTTAATTAATCCATAGTTATAATTAATTAATAGGTTCTACATACCCATTTAATAATCAAAATATTGTCACATCTCAAAAATAATGCAAAACATGGGCAATAATGCACCCATCCGACATCCCACTCTTAAAATTCAAAAAGAGAATACTTTATTTCACCTAATATCCCCACCTCTTATCACATCCTTATCTTTTTCTTTACTTTAAGTCAAATTGTGAGCCCCACTGAATCACATCACTTCTTTTAATCAAGGTTACTTTACTCACCCCGAGTATCTTTTAACCTGTAGTCTAACCTCACCATTAAACTATAAATATGGGTTTTTCCCCATATTTCAAGAGAAAGAAAAAAAGTTAGAAAATTTGGGTGAATGCTGAGGAATTTTAGCCATTTATCATAATATCATTATTATTTTGTCTTTGTGATAACATGTGGAATTTCCATGGTACTCTACTCATGATTTGATTCATGTAGTGAGATTCATGTTGCACGCATCTGATCAATAACACCATCTGCATACTTGGCATCTTTCAGGTCCTTTTGTTTATCAACTTGCATGTTATCTATTTGGATTCTATTTTATCATTATTCTTATCACACGGGGTTGATAACCACCGAGGGAGTTAACGCTTCCCGGATCTGCTTTGTCAGCAGCCCCCGCATAAAATCTCTAATCAATCTTTCTCTAGTGTATGTGAGTTGCAGGTTTGTTGGGATCACACCGAGGAGTTCGACATCAACTTTGCACCCGTATTATCCATCATCCATCTCCAAGGTACTAAGCCCTTGTATACTCGACATTGTTTTGTGTTTGTTGATTTCTCGTACACTCATCTAGACAGAAGAAGTAGAAACTCCGATCAACATTTGGCATGCCGGTGGGACCAGATCCAAGTTCTGGTCATGTTTTTGCTTGCTCACTTTGTATAGGTGTCGTATGTATAATAACATTATTGTATTTTATATTATTGTAAGTATGACATCACGTCAATCTAGATATATGTTATTTTACAGTTTTCATTTGTAGACTCACCCACTTGCAGGATCTTTGGTACTATCTTCATCCATGTGTTGTGGTGCATAGGTAGTCGTTTATGTCACCATTAAGGTAAGTAGATTTCTCGTTTGAAAAGGTTTGTTATTGATTCATTTATAATAGGTGTAAAATTTTTCTTATTAACTTTGTTAAAATAATAATATATATATATATAATAATAAATAATAAAATAATAATAAAATAATAATAAATTAAATATAAATAAAAAAATAAATAAAAAATATATTTATTACATCCTCATCTCCATCCTTACTCCCCCCCCCTAACCGACTACCCTTCTCCTCACCCTTCCACTCATTCCATTCTACTCCTCTTCCATTTACCTATCCTCAATACTCTACTCACCACCTGACTCCATTTCCCCACTCCACTAACTTCACTCATACCTTCACCCCACTCTCTCCATTTAATCTTAGAAACCACATCATCCACGCTCTCCTCCAACTTCCCACCATCCTCACATTCATTCACATAATCTCATACATTCACTCTCACTCACTCATCCATCCCTCTCCATCTCTCCACCACCATTCTATTCCATCCCTCACTTCCCCTCTCCACTTGGACTTGACCACACTCCTTTGTCCCACCTCACTCCTCCTTCCTCCCATCCCATACTCCCACCTCATTCTCTCATCAACTCCATCTCCATACACTAATTACCACTCCTTATGAGACTCCCATTTCACTCCTCTCCAACTCCTCTCCCCACATTAAAACCTACTCAGTTTCACTCCATGTACACCCACATCCTCACCTTTGAATCTCTTCCTCATCAATCCCACATCAGTCCACTCACATTTTAATCATCTCAATCTCATTCCCAAAATTCCAATTGTTCTTCAATCCTTTCAATGAATGTTTCTTTCACATATTTCAATTCACGTCAAGCTTTGATATATCGATTCATTTTAGTATAAACTTTATGTTCTTTCATTAAACATTATTTCCAACATGTGGAGAACTTTTATAATTACATATTTAACTTTTTATTTTTATGTTGCTCACTATGTCATTATGTAGTCCATTTTTCAACCTAAACTTTAAAATTTGATCAGATGAATTCCATTTGAAAGTCTATATCAATGTATATAGGTCAATACATTTATACTATATCATCAGAATTTTCAGATCTCCTTATAATTCAATACTTTTCCAAAAATTCATGGCTTAAAAACCATGTAATCATTTATGGTTTTACATCATTGGTTATTTTGGTAAATAATGTCAATATTACCATTATACACAGTCTCTTCATATTGGTTTCATGATTTCTCAAACATTTTGAAGAGCCATGTTGTGCAAGTATAAAGTTAAATCTACTATCTGCATAGTCTCAATTATCATTGACTTTCGATTTAATCTATATCGAAATCTTATTTTAAAATTTTTTTAAATTGGTATATCTCAATTTTCATTTTCCCGCAAATCATGGCATACAATTTTATAGTCATATCCATATAGAATTGGTCTACAATTATCTATAAACAATTAAATGTCACTTGGAGCAACACCATGGCCAATTATATATTTCTTTATTTTTTTGTGTGATCATCATATAAAAAATCCATATCCATGTGCAGTAGGATCAATTGTAAAGTATCTAAAAGTAAATAAAATTGTTGTTTGTTAATAATAAGTCAGATAAGATTTTCCTTTTCTCCATCCCATCGATTAAACATCTTACCTCATTGTATAAGCTATTAACATCCAATGTTCAACTATATTTCATTAGTATCAGATATCTATATTTTATTTTGTTAATAAACATTTGTTTATGAAATTTGTTTAGATTTGATAAGTTGTTAAATGTAATATACATATTCACATTGGTTTGGATAAACTTTGTTTATCGTATAAGGAGCTTAATTATTATTTTATTCTTTTATCATTTATTTGTATAAATTTTAGGTTGGTTTGTTATTTTCCTAATACAAGTTGTAATTTATTATTTTGAATGTAGTGTTTTTCGTTTGGTGATATTTTTATTAAGTATTTATTTATTTGGAGTTACGATCATCATCTGTTCATTATTTAATCATAGTTATTTCATCATTAATTTATAATTTAACTTGTATTCGAATAGTCCCAATAATTTTTTTATTCTAATTTATTTATTCTTTTTTTTCTCTTTTGGGTCATATTCACTAATTGTCATATTTGCTTTTACAGATTGCACTACAAAGATTAAATCTTAAACTCAAACCACATCCAATCATCTCTTGTCAACCTCATCTGCAGTCATAAGGTCCTTGGATGTTCCCGATCACCGATTATCATTTTCAAACATCGTTTACCTGGATACGACAAAAAGTGCTTTCTAGATTGCTTAAAGCTTACACTTGGCTCAACTTGTCATCGATAAAAAAGGAAAAGTGATATACAGGTATTCTCCAGTTTTCCCTATTTCCTCTTTTCTGCATGGTACTTGTCATTTTTTTGGGTGATTGTTAACATCAATTTCATCTTTCAATTTTGGAGTAAAACAAACCCGTGCATTCTGCTTGCTCACATAGTGTAACTAGGGGTTTAACTTTTTGCATCACACCTATCATCACACACTACCTAAAATTTCACAAACTAATCAACACACCAAAACATTCCTTGCACCTGGTTCACTTGATTGGGATTTGATCACCCAACAAAAACCATTTCAGACATTTCCCAGCCATAACTTACCCGAAACCAAACATAGTTCACCTCCTTCTAGGTCCTCTTACAACCATTTTTTTAAATTCTTTTTTTTTAATCAAAATCAAAACAAAAAAAAAAAAAATAAAAAAATTTTTTGTGTGCCTCACTTGTTTGGCTCATATAATAACAACTTTCATTTTCATGCCAGTAAGCACTCGATCTAGTACGAAGAAAATGGAACACAACCCCACTTCACATAATGCTTCATCTCACCGATAAGCATCCTAGTGGCTTCATCCTCCATGTCTCTCCCCACGGCCCCCATAAATACCCATTCTCTTACCAATATATCTTACCCAGTACCAGTCAGTCATGCTTCGATGTTAGACCAATCCATCCCATCCAGGCCTGCCACTCCGCCCTCTATCAGATCAGAGCCTATTGGTACTTCCATCTTCCCTCTTGGGGACCCAAAATTTAGAAAAATTCTTGACGCCAACCCTGTGGCCCTTCAAGATTATCTCTTAAGAAGATACATACACCTTCCTCTGGATGGCCCACCACTTTCAAGCAGTCTATCCTTATAGTACTAGTTTTGAAATTCCTCAATCCATGGCCTTACATGATTTTGCTTCATCCTCCACCAACCCATCGACACACTAGACCACCCAGGTAGTCACGCCCATTCCACCCAATCTTCCTCACATCAACACGACTATCGTGACTGCCATCCCTATCACTACTACAACCCCAATTGTCACTAGTACTTTCATTCAACCATCCCATGTGTCAAATCCCTTATCCGAACAACAAATTCCTTTTACATCACAAGTCTATACCCTTACTTCTCAACTTCCTCCAATGATACCTTTGCAACATGCAATGTCACTTCCAGTCTATCAACCCATCTATACCCATATCCCCACTCAACAGTTACCTCAACAACCTACACAATCTCAACAATCATACCATGCCCCTGTTTCCCACCAACACACATTCTATCAACCTCCACCTCAACCACAACCCATAATTTACACTCACCCATACCAAGTTCCTCAGACACCCACGCATATGCAAGTCCAACCACCACCTTTCATTTCTCAACAGCACTTCCTAATGATCCCATGCAAATCTTTGATAGGTCGGTTAGCCAACCTAGAGGCTGCTACGTTAGGGTCCAAAGTTACATTGTCTTATGAAAAATATGTAACGAACCCATTCATCCATCCGTGCCCATGAAACCATATCCTCCACACTGGGAATTTCCAAAGTTCACCAAATTTAACAGTAAGGAGGACCCTCAACAACATCTCCGAGCATTTAAACATGTGTGTTATCTCATCGCGCATGACCAAGATTTGATGCTCCATACATTCCCCATGTCTTTGGCTGGCCCTACCTTAGATTGGTATAATAATATTCCCAATACTCCATATTTTCTTTTTCTCAGCTTGCACAATTATTTCTTGAGCACTTCTCCATTAATATTGCATGTGTAAAATAACCATCAACGATCTGTATACCATCCACAATTCAAAGATGAATCCATCACGGATTTCATCACATGATGGCACAATATTATAAACCAATTATCTTTTCCACTTCCTCAAACTGACCTCATCGAGCTCTTCGCATCTTGCGCTAAGCATATTTCATCGACTTTGCAAATCCAATCATTTCACACTTTTGAAGAAGCTTTCACCATGGCTCGCAAGCTTGAGACACGTGCCCTAGAACGAGGGGCATTTAAAATTAAAGACAAATAAGCCCAAAATAGAATTTTCAGACCATCCATATCAAATGATAAGTCAAAGACAACTACCAATGTTGTCATTGTCAAATCATCTCCTACACCGACATCTACTACAATAACCCAACAACGATTCACATGACCAATGCCCACTTATACTCCTCTTGGGAGAATCATACAACACCATCTTTGACAAATTAATAACAACACATTTGATCAAGTTTTGCCACCTATCCAACCAATTGACGAATCTAGACCAGACCTACTGTGGTATCATGAGGACCATTACTATAAATACCATCAAGTCCGAGGACATGACATAGAGAGATGTCAGACTTTCAAGGATTCAGTCCAAAGACTCATCAATCAAGGAGATCTTCAAGTAGATAATCCAAATGCTTCACCTAATCAACCACTAGATATTTTTAAACAACCATTTCCAAACCATACACCCACATCAATAAGTCAAACCACCACTACTTCTACATCACAAGTTCCCAATGCCCACACCATAAATACTATACATACTATGGGTATAAATTCAGTTCCATCCACATATATACCTTCTTCATCAATCACCATATCCACCTCACTAGAAGCTCCCCCTTTCTTCAATCCATTAACCCTCACCCCCACACTAACCTCGGTCCTATCTACATTCACCTCAACACCTCTTCCCACATCCACCATTGATTCCACATCTGAATATACCTCATACACTACATCATCCACATCTATTCCATCTTTACCCATAATGCCAACCATAGACCCAATCCCAATTCTGGAACTTACCACATCCACATTGTCCTTCCCCTCCTACATCATTTGAAGAACCTTTGAAAGAACTTCAAATGGATTCAATTGCAAATAATATTTCTACCTCATCAGCACAACCAAATCAATTTCCACCTTCCTTAGATTCCAACGAAACAAATATTCCTTCCTACCTCTATCAGTACCACCTCCAGATCCTCTCAGTAGAAATTATTGTCATTCCTCCCAAGGATGAAACCTCTCAAATATTACCTCAAAATTCCCTTATACAGAAAATAATATTCCTTCTTCTAAACAATCCAACCCCAAATCCCTTCAACTAAAATCATCCAACACTATGAAAATCACAACTAGATTCCAACCATCAAGACATGAACATACTCAAACTTTTTCCTCAACATCTGAATTATCTCAAACATCCACTCCTCTCAAAAACCAAGAGATTCTATATACACAACACCTCTGAATGTTTCAGTTGAATCATATACGGAGGTCTTCCGACATTTGTTACAAATTTCTGCAATCACACTTCCACCTATTAGGGCCTTTGACCCCGGTAGTAAGAAGCCACCATGGTTTAATTCCAGCCTTGTTTGCACATATCATCATACCCCTGGACATGATATCGACATTGCAGAGCATTTCAAGCCATTGTTCAGACTTCATTAAGGAAGGATGCATCTTTCCCAAACCAAACCAGTCTATTCCCTCCACTTCAACATCTGCACTTGTTGACCTCATCTATTCAAATGCAAATGTCCCCTCATTCTTCACACACTTCCACAACCATGTCACCTCCAAGTGAAGAATATTTTAAAGAGGATCCTTCATTCTCCATCAAAGTTATTCAGTACCTCCTCAGTCCAGTTCACGTGACCCTGAATCATCAACTAACATTAAAACTAAAACTAAAACATTAAAACCACAATGCAATCCATCCCCATCCTCAACATCTATACCGGTTTATACATCGACATCCCATATTTCCACGTCTAAATCCAAGCCAAAACATCATCTTAAAACTCATAAGAGTTACCTTCTTTTTGACACCTCGATTGGATCCTACGCACAAACATCCTTCAACATCTAATTCAAACTTCTACGATCATGCTTCCTCCCATTAGACATCGGGATCCTTATAGCAATAAACCTCCATGGTTCAATCCCAATTGCATTTGCACCTATCATCATGTTCCGGCCATGACATTGAGCAATGTAGGGCCTTTCAGACCATCGTCCATGACCTCATTCAGGAAGATGATTTCCTCAAACAGGGGAACATACTTCCCCATCCACAATGAATATAACTCATCTTTCTACATCCTCATCCATCGGGTTTCCTAACACTCCCCCATCCACATCTATTCCCTCTTTACCTATCATACCATCTATTGATTCTCTCTCAGTTCCTCTTTCCACCCTTCTAATCATGTCAAACACATCATCCTCTTCTTCTACACATCATTTGCACAAAATCTTGGACAAACCAACTTACAACAACTTCAAATAACCCTCTCATCTCATCTACAAATGCCTCCACAACAAACCAACCTTCGTCGACATCACCATGAAAACACTAAGATTTTCCACCCATATCAACTACAACACAACCTTTAGATCCTTCGACTAAAATCAATATCATCCCTTCCAAGAATGCTCCTTTGCCATCCAAATCTAAGATCCTTGGTACAATTCCACAATGATCTCTTGTGTGTCCCCAAAAGAAGATAGACATTTCACCAACGAATACCAAATATACATCATCTATTTTGGGGACAACATCAATCTCCATCTAAGGCATCACAATCACTCCACCAAACAAAATAAAAACATCCAACATTCCCTCAAGATTCAATCAAAATTGTGGAATGACATGAAGCAATCCTCCAAGACAACTCATACAACCACACCCCAAGCAATTTCATCAAGATCTACATTAAAGGATTCCCAAAAAATACATATACTAATGTATCAATTGAATCGTATGCAGAAACCCTTCAACACTTATTACAAATTTCTACCATTACGCTTCCACCTATCAAGGAATTTAACCCACATAGTAAGAAGTCATCGTGGTTTAATCCCCACCTCAGTTGTGCCTACCATCGTACCCCTGGGTCATAACACTTGAGCATTGTAAGGCTCTTCAAACTGTCATCCATGATCTCATTGAAAGAGAAGACCTTTTTGAGGATTGTCCCTCTACCATTTTATCCGCAACTAATTCCACGTCTATCAAAGTCTCTAAGTCTTCTCCTCCATCCTTCATTAACATCTCTCCTTCACATGTTATTACTCATACAAAAGGTCCTCCCTTATTCATCAACATTGTTTTCCTATGATCCCCAACGCATCTACCTAATCATCCACATCTAATTTTCCTACAGTAATACAATCTCTTTCGCTAGGGAGTCACCTCCCCTCGTCCTTATCCGATTAATGCATTTCATATCTAAACAACTCTCCTTTCACGCTGGGAGACTTTAATCCTTGACATTGTTTTATTTACCTCATCCAAATACATCCAATCTAAACTAACCCCATCCAAATATTCATCTCATTTGAAGCCCACTTTTGTGGCCATTTGCATCGATCCCTTAGAGGACCATTTATTTTCATCTTAAGCCCACTATGGTGGCCATGTTTGTCTCTTCGTTAAGAGACTATATTTATCTTTTTCATTGAAGTCCACCTTTGTGGCCATGATTGTGTCATCAAAGTCCTCCTTTGAGGCCATGTTTGTCCTTCCAATAAGGACCATATTTTTCACCAAAGTCCACCCTTTTGGCCATATTTCATCTCGATGGGATGCATATATTTCTCTTGTTTATTCACTTTTAAAGCAACACATAGATTCCATCTCATCTATCTCGCGATGTTCTATTTAATCCATTCCATCTTATTCAAAATCCACCATTGTGGTCATAATTTCCCCTCCTTCGGAGCACCATCTATTCATCTCATTAGGGATGCATATTTTTGCTTCCTGAAAGGGTAGCACATAGTTCTACCTTCACTCATCCTCCCAAAATTCTTATCTTATCTCGGATGCATAACATTAATCAAGGAGCCAACGGGAAAAAATTTCTCCCAACTGGATCGACCACCATATATTATCACACATAAGTATGGGTCTGGGGCTTATCACTTAGCTTCTCTTGATGGTAAACCAGAGATCAAACCCCTTAACGCATTGCACTTATGGCCATTCTATTGTTAGTACACACACTTATGAGCATAGTCTTATCTTTAGACCATGTCTCCACCATTATCCACTTCCATCTATCATGGTAATGATATGAATTATGTGGTCTACCATCACTACTTTGATATGACCTTGAATATGAGTACCACGGCTCTACTTATAGCATATTCATTATGGATAAGTTCTCCCATTCGGTGAGAACCCCGTAATCATTACATCCATCACCCTCTCATTCTCCTATGATAGTCATGTAAAGGGTATCGGGGTGTCTCTGTACCATCATTATCCCCTCCTAAGTGGTTTACTTTGCTATCCCCAGCTCTCCCCCATGTAAAGCTAACATCCATGCATGCAAAAAGAAGTCAAAGTTATCCAAAAATAGATTGATCCCTCAAAGGACAACTGTGCATACAAAACAAAAAATGCAGAATAAAAAAAAACATGCAAATTAAAATCAAAATCAAAAAAAAAAAAAAAAAAAAAATAAAATAGACCGATCCCTCAAAGGATGGCTATCATTCTCATCCATATATATATATATATATATAGTAGACCATACCCTCAAAGGATGGCTACTCTTTTGTTATGGCATTCGAAAGCTTCCCGCATTGATCAACTTTCTTCTATTATTGTTCTTTCCCTTTCCTAGAGCTGGGGCATAGACTTAAGGAACACCACCTTTGGAGAACCTTCTTCCCACATACAAGTTACATCTCAAATCCCTCATCATGTCGATATTAAGATTATGAGAATATTTCATCCATATCTCCTCTTGGTCTTTTGGTATAATCAAATCTCATTAGTTATGTACTAACACCTGCTATCGGCTGCAAGTGCAATGCTTTGAGTAGTACCTTTTCTTGTTTACTTCTTATCTAGTTAAAAGCATAACTTTCTTACATGGCCCTTGCTATGGTTATGTGACACCCATCTCATCAAAATCATCTTTTATTACAATTATGTTTTTAAATCAAATTTCATATCATTAAATCTGCATCTATATTTTTACTCTTAAGGATGTCCCCTATCAATATCATCCATAAATCTATGAAATCTGTTACTGTTTCTACACACTCTCTTTAATACACTATTCAGTTTGGGAATTCTACTTGATCTCCATTGCAGTTTGTGAATTCTACTTGAGATTATCTCTCAAGTAGCATTCATTATCCGAAACTTCTCATCCCCACCATGACCAATGTTATCTTTCTCCATCCATTCTCTCACATCATCCTTCTCTTCTCTACAATCATCCACCAATTTTCTTTCCCATCGCTCTTATTTTTGTTTGTCATCTAGCACTGACATCATCTTCTTCATCATCATCAGGGCCTTTCATCCCCAACTTGGCACATCTACGTAACTCCCCACGCAACGCACAAAAACCCTACTCAAGGTAGACTTGTCATTCTGGACAAGGTCTCATTCGTGATCATGTTTGTTGACCATTCCTTCCTCCTAGTCTCCTTTGTCAACCCAATTTTCTCCTAAAATCCACCTCATCTCATTCTCCACTTCTCTTCTCACCCACTTCATCCTTCTCTCATTGTTTCTTCGATACTTCACATGTCCTCCACCCGGCCATTATTTTTGTGTTTTTCTCTTAATATCCTTTTACTGGCATCTATTTTATCATTATTTCCCTTTCATTCTTCTTTTGGCTTGACGATCCTACTTAACCACCCATTTCACGCAGGCTTCTTAATCACAATGCATCTCTTTCTTAAGATCCTTCCCACTGTAGAAACTCCTCCATTGTTTTCTATTCCATTCAACACTAGAAACATCTTCCTACTCCATAACTTCTTCTTAACGCTCTGGAACATCATCACTCACACAACATAGGCATCCTAATTAAGAATTCCCCTTACACTCTCCATCCTACACCACATACATTCCTCCATCCACTCATGTCACACTCCTTTGTTTCCTTGTTATCACCTCCTTTCATTTCCTGTTCCATTTTGGTATACACCACTCAATATTTTCATCATTCTTCTTCTTCTTCTTCGGCTTGGCGATCCTACTTAACCATTCCTATGGCATGGCGATCTTACTTAAGAGTCTCTCTTAAGAATGATCTGTCTTCTTTCCTTTCCCCTTTACTTCACATTCCCACCATCCGTATTTTCTCTTCATTCCCCATAAACACATCCTCTTCCTTCTTTTTTTTCCTCACACAAAATATCTCAAACTTCCTCAAATATCATCTCCATCATCCCTCATTCAGAAATCTAACTTAACCACTTCATACCATTTCTTACTATGTCTCGTTCCTTCATCTTTACTTCTTTCATCTTCATCCACATCCTCATCCATTACATTCTCTCCTCATCATCCTCTCCACACCATTCATTATCCCTCCTTTCTTTACTCTTTCCACTCCATTTTCTAGAATACTCCCCCATATCTACCACCATACTTACTCATTATCATTGATTCATCTAACATTATGTCATCATCATCTTCCATTTTCGTGCTAAGAATTATCAGTGGACTTCTCCTAAAATTCATTTATCCCCATTCTACTCATACCGGTTCACTCCTTTTTACCTCCTCCATTTTCTCTTCCTTCCTTTTTTCTTTTGTGCCCTCTGATCATTATCGAGGATTTCTCCTAACATCCCTCCACTGGTATTGCCTTTCCATCTTCCCTTCCTTCTTCAATATCTCTACTATCTTCATCACATACTACCTTTGCATCATTTTCTCTTGTTGTCCTCTCCTCCTTTCTACCCCTAGGTTTTCTTTCATTTCATTTGTATCATCTTCATCCCCTCTTCTCCTTACACTTTCATCCTACTTCTCCATTGATAACCTGACTCACCAGTGTTGTCCCATATTTTTAATCATCCCACCATCCACATGCATTTCCATGCATTTTGTTTCATATTCTTTACCTGGGTCTTACCCCTAACACGGGATTCAATTCCCTTCTGTTTTGGCTCTATCATCTCTTCTTTCCCTCCTATTTCCATTTCCCCATTACTGAACTTCTTTCTCTACCACCCCTATCTTATTCCATCTCTATACATCAATTCTTTTCCATTCTTTCATCTCCTCTGCAGTCTCCTAGCTCCTCATGTTCCTTTCTTTCTCTTTTCTATTCTACTTCCTCCCCATCTTCTTTAACTTCTTCATCTTCTTCATCTCCTTCATCTTTCCATCCTGCTATTCCTATTCATCTCTCCTATCATCCTTCTCTCATATTCTTCACCTCTTCTCCTTCTCATCTTTGTCATCTCTTTCATGATCCATTCTTTCTCTCCCTTTGTTTTTGATCTCCATCTCCCTTTCATCCTTTCTTCTGTCATTTTCTTGTCTTCTTCTTTTTCCTTCATCATTTCTTTCTTCCACCATTTCTCCTCTTTATTATCTCTTGCTTCACTTTTTACTATGATATATCTCTATACATTCACCTTCCCTTCTAATCTCTTTTCCCTTCTCATCTCATCTTCTTCTTGTTTAAACTTCCTCCCTCCCTTCTTCTCTTCTCTCTTTCTCTATTTTCTTTTTCTCCAGTCCCTCGTACCTTACCTATTTATTTCCCCTTATCTTTTCCCACTACCTTCTTATTAACTATCATTCTCTCTCTTTTGTGCTTTCATCTATCTTCTCACCTCTCTTATCGTCCTTCTCTACTATTTGATTCCTCTCCTCCACCATGTCCTTTCTACTCCAACCATGTCCGCTTTCTCTTATCTCTATCATCTATCATCTACATCTTTCATCCCATCTTCCTGGACATTTTTGTCTTGGAGGATACCATAACGACCAACACCTATCTAATCTTGTACTCTTCCATGAATATTTTCTCTGTTGTTGCTTTGTCGCAAAAGTATCTTGACTTCTTATCCTACTTACCAAACAAGTAGGACTGCTTTTATCTTCTAATTTGCTAACACTTATGCATCTTTCCTATGAAACATGATTACCATCATATTTATCACCCTTTTAGGGCATTTTATCTCACCTTTCTATCCTATCTACTCATCATGTGCACATTTATGATTATTCCCCTGGGCATTTTTATTTACACATCCATCTCCCATTATGTCATCTTCGTGCCCTATCTTGGGGCACTTTTCATCCTTGTACTTGTTGAAACACATATAACTCACTTTTTGTCCTTCTCGTGCCCTGTGTTGGGGCATCATTATCTTCATCCTCGTCCCTTTTGTAGATGCATGATTTTTTTTGCATGATTCCTCACAGATAAAGGATTGCACATATTTTTCATTCATTTGCACATATTTTTGATGTTTTCCTATGACCCATTGGTCATCATGGTTTACATCCATACTGCAGTGGTCTTCACCCACTCACTGGTCTATAGAACATTGTCATCTGTCTCCGTTGAGACCACAATTGTCCTCTACCGATGTGATATTGAGTCACCGCCATACTTTTTTTTCATTGTTATTGCGATCCTTTTTTTTTGGGGCATCTTGCCTTTGGTCATGTCTTCATCCATCTTCGACACATATTTCATCTAACCCTTTTTGTTTTTGTCTCATGGCTTGCTATCACAAACCACTCAACAAAAAGGGGCAAATGTAGACACCTATTTTTGGGTGTAACCCCTCTCTCATCATCCCGCATGACATCTCCTCTCGCTTTTCTTTTGTTCTAAATCCCATCCATCTACATTTTAATTAATTCATGGTTTTAATTAATTAATGGGTTCTACATACCCATTTAATAATCCAAATATTGTCACATCTCAAAAATAATGCAAAACATGGGCAATAATGCACCCATCCGACATCCCACTCTTAAAATTCAAAAAGAGAATACTTTATTTCACCTAATATCCCCACCTCTTATCACATCCTTATCTTTTTCTTTACTTTAAGTCAAATTGTGAGCCCCGTTGAATCACATCACTTCTTTTAATCAAGGTTACTTTACTCACCCCGAGTATCTTTTAACTCTGTAGTCTAACCTCACCATTAAACTATAAATATGGGTTTTCCCCATATTTCAAAAGAGGAAAAAAGTTAGAAAATTTGGGTGAATGCTGAGGAATTTTAGCCATTTATCATAATATCATTATTATTTTGTCTTTGTGATAACATGTGGAATTTCCATGGTACTCTGCTCATGATTTGATTCATCAGTGAGATTCAGTGAGATTCATGTTGCACACGATCGATCAATCAATATTTGACACCATCTGCATATACTGGCATCTTTCGTGTTCTTTTTTTATCAACTTGCATGTTATTTTTGGATTCTATTTTATCATTATTCTTATCACGTGGATTTTTTCCCTTATCTCCATAGTATTTTGACATCTATAATTACTTGTATGATAGAACCTTTCCTCATAACATTACTCATTCTCGAATAACATAAAATTATCCAACATATAGACCCTTATACCCTACTTAGTGGAACTCTATATTGTCTAGGCTATGAAGGGAATTTGTTATGTTGTCTTAAATCATTTTAGTCCATCTTAATGGTTAAATAGGTGCATGAAGGAATATGCAGGGCCCATATAAGTGGAATGGATCTTGCTAAGAAGTTACCATGAGTAGGCTATTACTAGCCTACCATAGAAACTAATTATTGTTAGTATGTGAATAAATGCTTACTATGTCAAAAATAGGCCAATTTAATACATGCTCCAACACAATATCTATAACCCATCATGACACCATGGTATTTTTCAAAGTGGGGAATCGATCTGATTAGGAAACATACCTACACTTCCTCTAATGGACACAATCACATCGTAACTACCATTAGATATTTTATGAAATGGGTACGATTTTAGAGTTACTTATGTAATCGATGTACAAATTTCCAAATTCATAATGAACCAGATCATTTTCCATTACGGCATTCCCTCTGCCATTGTATCTGACAATGGTAAGTATTTCAAGAATAAAAAGGTGAAGGTGTTGTGCCAATGCTTCTAAATCCTAAAAAAATGGTTAAATACTTATTACCCTCAAGGTAATGGACTAGTAGAATCCTTAGACAAGAATCTTGTTCACATTATGGAGAAGATGGTTAACAAAGCTAGCTGTAATTTACACTTACAAATCCATCCACACCCCTACTTTGATCTTGTTAGGAATAATTAATAGTGTAAACATTATGAAGTTGTTGAGATACTATTAATTAGAATTATATGTGAAGTTGTTGTAAAAGCTTGACTTCATGTATTTAGCCTATTGTTTACAACCACTCCTAAATTATAGGAGGTTGTTTTGCTATTTGCTTGGCTATTTATTAGCCATGTATTGTGTGTATGTTACGTGAATGAAGATCAATATATTCTATTATTCTGATTCGAACTCCATCATATGCTATCGAGTCGGGTTGATCTATCGAGACAAAGCCGCGAGGAGGCAACACACACGGAAATGCATGTTTGAGAGAATGTGTTTCTCTATGCAGTGTGGAGGTTTCGGGTCCTTGGAGAATGCTTTGGCCGTGCAGAGTGAAGTCTTGTGTCCACGCAAAGGTGTGGAGGATGTAGAAATTAAACGCAGGTATCTAAAGTTTTATTTGCTACCCATTCTGACCACGCATCACTAGAGCGATCGAGGGATATTGGAGTGCAGTCCACGTAGTTTGGAAAGCTGTGAAGGTGAAGATAAAACGTCCAAGCCTGCAGCCAATGCGTGACAAAGAATTTGGAAATTGTTTTTGGAGTATTCACGGCCCTGTCAGCACAAAAACGTCTCAGGTTATTTCCTGCGAATTTCCTTCTATTTTGCACACGTCCCTACCAGATCTGACATTTTATTAACAGCTGGGCATTCCATTATTCACAGCTGCGCATTCCATTATTCACTTTATTAACAGGTTTTGATTGTATATGGTTTATTTCATTGAGTGTCATTAAATGTTGGGTCAAGATTTATTATGTTAAACGTCATGTTGTTTATAATATTTAAAAAGTAATTTTATTTTATTACTTTTTAAATTGTCTAAGTTGTCTTCAGTATCGTCATATTATTGTGTTTATAAGAGGGTGCATTTTCGGTTGAAACCGACACTCGTCAAAGTGAGGGAAAATATTAAAAAAATATATGGAGAAATTGAGTCTCGTTGAGAAATTCGAAGGATGTGATTTTCACACTTGGCGAATCCAAATGCAGCTGACTTTGATTGAAAAATATTTGTGGGATGTGGTCAAACCAAATGTGACAACACCAACAAATCCAACAGATCTCGCGAAGTGGAATATCAAGGATCAAAAGGCCTTGGGAACTATTGGTCTTGGTTTGTCTAAAGCGTACCTGCACCACGTAGACTTCACAAAGTCTGCAAAGGAAATCTGGGAGACATTAAATAAACTGTTTGGATCTGAAGCAGAAAGTGCAAAGACAACACTGAAGCAAAAATTATATGGGTTAAAAATGGATGAAAATATAAAAATGGTAGAACACATCAGCAAGTTCCGCTCTCTTCTCAATCAGCTTGCAGGTATTAACGAGAAGGTAAAAGATGATGATGCCAAAGCAATTCTCTTGAATAGTTTTCCTAAAAAAATGTCTCATATGGTTTTTACTTTGAGCAAGATTAAAATTGGTTTAGAAGGAGTAGTTTCTACTCTTCTTGATCAGAATGAACCTTCAGAACCAGAAGAAGAGGTTTTATATGTACACAATAAAGCTAGTACATCATCAAAGAAGGGTAAGTACAATTCAAAGCACATTCCTACAAAGGGACAGATCAAATGTTACTATTGTAAAGAAGTGGGGCATGTCATTTTAAATTGTAAAAAGCGGGCACAAGATCTACTGGATGATAAGATTGATCAAAAGGCTTATATTGTTGAAGAAGAAACTGACTGGGAAGATTATGCAACTGATGAAGAACTTTCTTGCCCTAGCGATGAAGATTATCTCTTCAAAATAACCAAACTGGAGGTAGGAGGAAATGGAGGATGGAGGCTACTCAGCACCTCTCATTAGTCGCCAATGACGAGGTTGTATTTTGTGGTGGTGACATATTTATTTCCAGTTGTGTGTTTATTTTATCTAGTGTGCAGAATAAAGAGCAACAGTTTGTGTATGGTTGCTTGGTACATGCGAGTATTCCTATATGTTCTCTTGAAGTGTTGTGATGTGGCATGGAAGGTGTCAGTCAGTGAAACAGTTGTATAGGAGGGCAGCTGGTGTCCAGAGGAGAGGAGCAGTATGCAGACCTAAAAATATGCGTAGGCATATGATTCTGGTTTCAACTACACTTTACCCCATGTTCACACTAAGGGGGTGAATGTTAGGAATAATTAATAGTGTAAACATTATGAAGTTGTTGAGATACTATTAATTAGAATTATATGTGAAGTTGTTGTAAACAGCTTCACGTATTTAGCCTATTGTTTACAACCACTCCTAAATTATAGGAGGTTGTTTTGCTATTTGCTTGGCTATTTATCAGCCATGTATTGTGTGTATGTTACGGATGAATGAAGATCAATATATTCTATTATTCTGATTCGAACTCACAGTACTACTTTGTATTCCCTAGTTTTTGGCACAGAGGCCATGTTTCCACTTGAGATTGAGCTCCTTATTTTTGCATATACCTAAGAGATTATCTGGATAAAGAGGAATACTATAGAGTGGCTAGGTTGTCAAAGCTAGAGCTCTTGAATGAAAAGTGCCTCCATGCGTTGGATAACCTTAAAGTGTATAATAACCGAGTATGCCAAAGCTACAAAAATTTATCATACCTCATACATTTGAGGCTAGAGACCTTGTCTTAAATGAGAATCAGTTCAACACTACAAAATAACGAGAAAATAAAGGCAATTTTGAACCTAATTAGTTGAGACCATATGTTTTGGTCACCAAGTTTAGTTCGTGTTCTTATAAAATTTCCTATCTTGATGGTGATGAAATTCAAGAACCCATGAATGACATTCATCTCAAGAGTTTCAACACATAATCTTGGGAATTTTCAAAAACATTTGGAAAAGAAACAAAAGAGTAAAAATAAATAAATTTTTCCAAGTGTGAAAACCACACAATTGTGGTGCTTCGAAAAAATTCCTTTAGTGAAAAATGATTTATGGCACCATAGGATGGTTCATTGTTCATATCCATCTCACACATGGGGGTAAAATTTATTTACCATAGGCTAGTTTTATCCTATGTCCAAGATAATTTTGAGCCTATCCTTTGTGGCTTTGATTTGGCTGATCTTACTCTAGTGCATATGCAAAGAGTTTTACTTTTTCCATTCCTATCTAACTCTTGAGGCATCTCGTACATCTTCACTTTCTTTCACATTTGCATGGAGGTTCTCCATTGTACATTATCATTTATCACCGGGGCATCAACACTCCTTATTTTTCTTTCACATAGCTTTGGAAAACTTTTAGAAAATCCAAAAAAATTAAAATAAACTTTTAGAAAACATAAAAAAAATTCAAAAATGTTTTACCAAAAAAGCTCAAAAACAATATAACATTGTTTCACAAAAAAATTCAAAGAAACAATGCAAAATGTTTCAAAATGTCCCACAAAAATAAATTACTGTTATCTTACTTGGTTGTTTATTTGTACATAGTTTTGTTAGCTTGATTATACATATTATATCTTGTCTCACATAATTTTCTAGATTAGTTTGTTCTTTTATTTCTTAGATCAAGTGTTGCTTTAACTTGTTGTGAAGTTTACTATATTAATTATGTTTGAATTCGTGTTTGTTTGAGTACATACTTGTATTTTTTTACCATGTGTATATAGTAAATTTGATTAATTGTTTCTCGTGCTTGTGTTCATTGATTGTACATTGTTTATCATTTCATCATTCAAATCTATCATCGTATATAAAACCGTCTATCATCAATAAAAATTATATGATACATCATCATAAAAATAAATCCACACGTATTCTAGGCTAACATTACATCATATCATATCATAAATGGGGTAATAAGGATTATTTCAATCTCCCCACCATAATCACAAAGTAAAAACATGGAATAAAATGCATGTCATAAATCAAAATGTGATATCATCAAATGTTCATCATCATAAACATGTCAAAAAATAAATGTTTATATATAAAAAGTTCCTTGATATACATCGATATAAAATGTTCCATCATGGGCATGGATTGAAACTACTCCTTCATCTCAAGGACTAGTAAAAACACAAATATATCTCGTATAAAAATGTTCCTTCACCTCAACAAATATACCAAAATGAATACATGTATATAGTCCATCTAAATAAACAAGTCAACCATGAATCTCTTGGTCACCTATAGTGGATTTACTATGCCCAAGTGGAGGCATCTACATGTATCTAGCTGATTAGGAATTCTTGTGAGGCATCGCTGATCTGCTACCTAAAATATGACTGTAAGGAGGTCCCCTCTTTGCCTCCAAAACTACAACGTGATATAAATATTTATAATATTTGACCTCTCGTTGAAGTCGCGAAAAATCACAATCCAAATCCCTAGGCCCGACCCTTGTTGCATGATGAAGTGCATCACGCTATGCTATAATCTGAGATACATCACTCTCTATAAGAGCCTAGTCTCAATTTGCGATGACCTATTGAAACTGCTTCCTAAGGGAAGCCTACTCGTTGATCCTTACCCGACCTTTCTCTACATGGTATATACTTGTAATGAACATTACGTCACCCTACAATATTGACATATCTCAACATATGTATCTTGGCCACCGATGGCCCACCTATTATGGGGATCACTCAAATCGGAAACTAGTATTTGTAATGGTGGCCCCTATGTAATATTTTCTCCATCCCCATCCGCACCACCTGGAATACCTACTATTGGGGTTGATGGTGGAAACTATAAAGCCATTTGCTATTGTAATTGTTGCTGAAATCTCTGTAAAGGAACATGTTGTAATAATGGCCCCTATACCACATACACATGTTGAATCATTAGTACTTGTATCTGAGGAGCTACTTGTGGTGTGTGTTGTTGTGGCTCCGCATGTTGAACTTGTGGTTGTTCCTATGCATGTTCGTGACCCTATGCATATATAGCCATGGTCTCCTATTGGTCGATCCTATCTTTGTCTCTTAGGCACTGTCCCCTATCTCCTGTAGATGTTACCACTATACAAACTAAAACAATTGTCTATGGAATGGTAATATATCAAGGCACCACAATTATATACCAAGCTGGGTAATCTACTATGGTAATAGGGTCCACCATCTCGTGCCCGTCCATCCCATATCCTGGGGACAACTCCACAAAAACTCTCTAATGCTCTCTCGTGATCTGATGTGGGGCCCAAAATCAAATGTCTCACATGCTATGCATGTGTACCATCTCTCATCCCTTGGGATATAATGGATAACACCAAGTTTCCAATGCACTATGTCTACTCAATACCACTATAGAATGTGCATGTGGATACATATCAAAAAAATCTCAACCTCAACAATTATCAGCTCAAAAACATCCCCATGCCACTAATATAAATGGTATGGTCACCATCTATAATTTTAGGTCATCAAAGGCCCATTTATAGTATATAGTATCTCCTAGATGAGATATAATGTCATCTCTCAATGGATCCCGACCTATGCAAGATGGATAATCTAGTGCTCAATCATAGCACAACAAGTGAGTTTCCAATCACAATGTGATCCCACTCCCACATTGTAGAAGTTTCACATGAATAAGGATCCTTATCCCTATGTAAGCTATCAAATGTAAATCTCACTACAATTGGGCCGGTATTCACTAACCTCATGCAAATACTTCCCCATCCATCACCAAACAGACAAATCATATCAAGCCAAATGGAAAATGTTTACCGCTCTTGTCAGTAGAAAGTATCCATTGAAAAGAACCATGAGATATATCAGAATCCTTGTAAGACCTCTACTCTTGAAACATCTCGTACAGTGCACTACCATACCCTTTTGTGGTATATCCTCTTGTCAAAACATATCCCATATATGTCCTAAAATCTGGCCATGGTGCCCATCTTATGTAGCCAAACTACCTTAGATCGAAACTCACGAGAATCTGATATATGTTCTCAAGGATCAAAGTCATCTATCCCATGGGAAATCATACTATCTCGGCTCTTATCATGCCTCCTCTCTATTAAGGCAATCAGAAGCCTCGATCCAAAGATGATGCAAGGAAGTGTAATAGAAGACAATATGGTAGCCTTGAGCATAGAGATCAATCTTGTTACTCGCATCAAGTGAAAGTCATCTCGTATGCCTGCAATTGTCTGTGGCACTCCCATACATCTAACGTTCATGGTATATCCTACAACTCTCCCCAAACACAAAAAAATTAACATCATTTCTTGTAAAGCATCTTCTAAAGTCTTCTAATCACTCCTACGTTTGTCTAATCATTTCTCAAAATCTTCTAAGGCCTTTTAAAATCCAAAATATAAACTAGCAAATTTCATTATGCTCTAAAGCACATCCATTTTTCACACTAGTTCATTGATTTTTGTACTATCACATCCTTTTTTATGCTAACACACTCATTTCGGCACTATCGCATCTGCTTTCACGCTAGTGCGCCTCATGATATGCTAACACATTTCCCGATAGAACACCCATTTTCACACTATTGCTCCTACTTTCATGTTAGCGCATGAGTTAACCTAATTCCTAAATAATGTAATGCATGTGCCCTTATTTTTATGCTAGCATGTGGCATTCATGCTAGCACATCTCGAGGTCACACTAGTTCACTTAAGGATGTGCGCCATCGTTAACACATAATCTTATAACACTAATAACAAGAAATAACTACATAAAAATATAAAATGTTTCTTTACATATTAGTTCACCATCTATGAGAAGCCCCTTGTACTATTGAACTTGGTCAAAAAAATGTGTGTGGTGCTGAATTCATGCCATCTCTCTTTGAAATCAAAGAAAATATCTCAAAAACTCAAATAGGGTCAAATAACACAAATGGGTCAGAATGGATTTTACCCCTTCCACCCAACTATTTATACCCTCCCAGCCCTACTTCCTCATTTTTCTTGCCTCCTAGGGGTCAAATTATTAAATTTTTCCTCAATTTTATTCCCACCACGTACTAAAGCATTCTGTCAGAATGATTATTTTTCTTAAATGATAATTTTTACTATCATTTTCACCTCGTTGGGGCATATCTTTTCATCCTAGAAACCTTTTCATCTCCATGGGGCATAGTTTTTCTTCCCGTGAATTTTTTTGATGTACTATTCACATCATTATTCTTCTATCATGTTCTTCCCAAAATTTCCAAAAACACAAAAATTGTAGAAATCGTTAAAAAAATGGTAAAATTTTCAAAAATCCAAAAAATTTGTAAAACCTCACAAATCCAAAAACATTAGTAAACCATCAAAAATCCAAATAAATTGGTAAACCATTAAAATATTAAATATGAACAGAAACAACATCCTCACACATTGAAAACTATCCTACAAAACATCTTACTTTAGTGCTTTCTTGTTATAACGCTTGACTTGCAGATCATTTTGACCTAACTCCATTAACAAAGTTGGTTTGCTTGCTATGTCTATATTCCCTTACACAAGAAGTTATTTAGGTAGTTTCATAGTGCATAATTTCTTTTTCATAGGAATTATACATCCTCCATTTATTCACCTTGCATGTATCCTTTCTTGGGGTGCTATTTTTAACCCTTTTCGTTAACTCGAACATTTGGGAACTGAATCTCGATAACAAAAACATTGGTACAATTGTCTTGAATGTTGTTTGTTTGAGTACATTTGTTTGTGCTTGTTTCTTTGTTGATTTTCTTATTTAATTTCTCATATTGCATTATGATTTGTATGTTTCTTTGAGTTATTCCTCATATCAAATAAAAAGTTACTCCTGAACCAATGACATTGATCATATAAGCAAAATGATGAGACAAAGTTGTTCCTAAGCCAGCTGATATGCTTTTTATCTCCATGTACGAGTTTCATTCTATATCACTTTCTACCTATCATCTTCCACATCTTATCAAATTTACCAATGGCCAACTAGGCTCAGTTGGAATCTCTTTGAGCACTATCTACATTTTCTTCTACAATACCTATTGTAATAGGGATTATCTTTATCCCCCATCCCCCCTTGTTTCTATCCATCCATTGTAAAAAAGGTTTTTTCCTCAATCAATCAAATTGAACACTTGCCTACCAGGCTTGTGCCCAATCTTATTTTTCCTTCTTTTTTTCTATTATCGATCGACCTCTTTTATCAACCCATCAAAACTTAAGGGGGAATCCTTCATTCTACTAATTTTTCTTCCATTTCTTCAAAATTTAATTCTCTCGTAATTTTCTACTATATTTGATGTGGCGTCACTTACGCTACACCAAAACAAAGAGGGGAAAATGTAGACAACTAAAATTTGCCTACACAATTTTAATACTAAAATTACACTAATTCCCGTCATTTTTGTTATCATTATTGATTTCTCACTAATTAGGTAACATTCCCCTCCATTTTTGTCAATTAATGAAAATCCGTTAATTAACTAGCCTTCCCACCATTCTCGGGTGCCAATTAATGACACTTCATTAGTTATAATCCTCCTCTAATCAATTAATTAACTATTATTAGTTATTTAAGCCTTTCTAATCTCCTATTTAATTAATAAACTTTCTTATTGGTTAAATTCCTTTTTTAAATCCTCTAAATTCTACATATTCCCCTCTAAGTCACCTCTAAATGGATTTCTAAGCTTATCTTGGCCTATTAATTAATCCTAGTTGATTAATTAAATCATCTCCAACTCCCATGAGTTTCTAATTACTAATTAATCCCTTCTAATCATGTTTATCCCTTCTAATTCTACTTTACCTTTATCCCACATTCACTAGGTTTTTAGCTTCTCCTAAATTGGAAAGCTATATAAAGAACCTAGTACCTTCCTTCACACCTTACACCACACTTTTGCTAGTGATATTATATGCATATGATAAGGGAATTTCTATTGGAATAGCTCATTCATTCTTGCATCCATTCTTATCATATGTGAGTAGTAAAGGAAGATCAAACATGGAGATTAAGCCATTTGGTGAGATCAATTCCTTATTTAGAGATAAAATTCATTCGATTTCTTATGATCAAGATAGGTTCATACTAAGAGCAATCATACATACAAAGCACATCCAAATTTCAAAGGGATGACTTAGTGTTTTCAATTTTAATTTGGATGCATTTAGAAAAGATTTCTCTTTCAATATTTATCATGGTATTTTTGGTAGATTAAATTGGTTAGGATACCACTTGGTATTAGTTTCCTTTCAATAACTTAGCCTTTGATTTATTAGATGCACACACAACTTGTTTCTAAAAAGACAAAACCAAGATTTTTTTTTTTAATATAACTATAGTTGAATTCGTAAGAGAGTAGAATTTGAATGGTATAATAGACAACCCTTTTTCATTGAGAATCATTTTGCTACATTAGGAGGCCCCTAAAGAATGAAATATGGTAGAAATATATAACAAGAAAGGTCACTCAGCCATTAGAGGGACAAGGACTGGTGGATTTAAGATATATACTTTAATATCATCAAATTCTTGTTTGTAGTGATCATACCAAAAAAATTGAGTATATTTCTTCATCAAACGTGTGAATGGTTGGGTTTTATCAACAAGTTGTGCAATAAAATGTAAAATATCTTGAATTTTCCTTTGTAATGAGCGTAATTGATGCAAATTTTGAGGTGGAGGCATGTCAACAATTTCCTTGATTTTATTAGGGTCTATTTCAATACGATATTTTGAAATAATGTATCGAAGGAGATTTCCATTTATAACTCAAAAAACACAATTATTTGGATTTAAGCCTATGTTATATTGGTGGAAACTATCAAAGAGTGTGTGGAGATCTCAAGCATGTGTAGAACCATGTCTTTATTTAGAAAGTATAACATCAACATAGTCTTCAAGGATCTTGTGATTATAATAATGAAATATTTTCATCATTGCACACTGATAGGTGGCCCCAATGTTTTTAAGACAAAAGGGCATGATAGTGTAACATAATGTTCCCCATGGTGTAGTGAATGATTTTTTTTTCCTAATCTACTAGATTGATTTTAATTTGGTGGTAACCATAAAATCCATCCATGAAAGAAATAATATTGTACCCGGTGGTGGAGTCAACAATGGTGTCGATGTGTGGTAAAGGAAAATAATATTTGGGAAATTTTTTATTTAGATCATGAAATTCTATGGAACAATGGTCCTAGCTATCTAGTTTCATAATAAGCACAATAGTAAACACCCACTCTAGATAATTGATGGTAGGAATGAAGCCAACATCTAGTAGTCATTGTATTTCTTCTTTTACTAGGAGTGTGACCGTTAGGTGTATTTTTTCATATTTTATGTTGAATAGGTTTTGCAATGGGATTAAAAAGGATGTTATGCATGGCTCCGTGATGGATCAATACTAGGCATATCACTATACTCCCATATGAAGATGTCCTGGAAATTCTTGAGTAACTTGTTGGATATATTTTTCTTATGAGTTGTGAGAGAAACATCTAAAAAAACTATTCACGGGTTATTCACCGATGCTCAATGTATGGGCCCATAGGAATAATATTAGGAGGATCGGTATTGTTAGTAAGTATATTTGAATCTCCAAAGTAAGCAAGTAACATTAATAAGTGATAGAGAATGATTCTTACGATAAAAAGAAGGTAGGTGATTGTAAACCCCATGTATTCCAAAATAGAGTCACTAGTAGCAAAAATTTCTAGATTATCCCAAGCAAGAGGGAGTAGAATCACCGATGAGGTCCAGATATACCAAAGGAAGAAAAGAAGTATGCAAAGCATGTAGTTATTTTTATACCCTTATATTAATAGTAAAATCCCTTGTGCATCACCTATCACCCAATGGGCGCCGGTGCTCACCCGAGGCACGCGCGGGCATCGAACCCTCCTTTATGATAGAAAATTAAGTGTAAATGAATGGAAGAGAACCATGCAACATTTTGAGATCCTAGGACGAGTTATCACGTCAATGCATTAAGAGAAGAGAAATGGAAAACAACATCTGGAAATGGTTTATTCATAAAGGGAATGCTCAAGGATTATACTCATGAACACATATATGGTTCATAACAGAGCCTTATATTCATATTAATAGGTTCAATAACCACATTACACCCCATGAGATCATAAACAACACTCATATAAACATTGCAGAGCCAAGTCATGCATCAAAACTACATTATGTCCCTCACATTACAAAGAAAAATGCAGACCCATCCTCTAAATATGCTATCACTCCTAAATTTTCTCTTATCCCAACCCATATAATTCATCATTATATTTCTACAGAGCTTTTCCTCTCTTCCCCCAATCTACTACACTAATCACTCTCTATCTCTATGTGTCTATCCATGTGTTGTCTACCCATTTATTTCTTCATACCCGATTATCTCTATATATAGTGTTTCCACGTTCACCGTCATGCCTTCTAGGGTAACAAATCATCTCGCCAAGTGTCCAAGTGGTCCTCTAATGGAGCATGCCTTCCTTGATCCAAGATCTCAACTTTGTTCAATGATGCTCTTTTGGAACCTTCCATCACATGCATAAAATATTCCCTTTTTGATCCTACAGTCGTTAGGTGGCACCTTATCCACTCTGCATGCTAGTCGGGTCACACTTTTCTCATGTGTTTCTTAGGACACAAAGTATGGCTAATTCCACAACCCATCTTCCCCTACGCGTGTGTCATGTTTTCTACAAAACCCATGCTAGAACCCTTCATTACGTTCCTTCTACCCATGTGCCCTTCTTCATCTAGGTCCCGCTCACCCATGCACCTTCCGGTACTTAGCCAATATTCTCGGGGCCTAACATCACCACATTGTATGCCCATTATTCGTCCTCGGAAACACTCTTCAAAGAATAAAGAATGGTTCTTACAATGGTTGGAAATAAAGAATAAAGGAATGAAGGTTTGGGAGAAATAATGAAATAATGGGGAAGTTCTTTATTTCTAGAGGAGGAGAGGGAAATCCTTTCCTATCTCTCGCCTCTAACTTCCCCAAGCATCGACCTTGTTCTCGGGCTTGTTGATAGAGGTCACTTACCAAGGCACTCACCTCCTCAAAATTCAGATCCTCCCCTTTGCTACTCATTGTTTCAACGATTCCTTCAACTTTTTTCTCAAATCCTTGAGCACGTCCATCCTACAGTGATTTGGGGGTACAACAATTTCAGCCGGTTCCGATTGATACTTGCAAGGTCTCGATGGCCTCCGATTTCTTCTCCACTTCAGCTATTATTTTGTCTCTCTCACCTTGTTCCCTTTATTCTTCTCTTGGAACTCCTTGAGCTCAATCTCATGTGTGACAACCAAGATGCTTTCCACTTTGTCTCTATCCACATAATTATCATAGGAAGCCTCAACAACTTGCGCGGAAACCTTCACATTTGCGAGGATTTTGGTATATTGGGAAAAAATTTCTACCACCTTCATTTTCTCTTCCATCTCTTGGTGCATTAATTCCTCTTTTTGGGACTCTATGGCAAGTGGTCATCTCTCCATAGTGAGAATGTGAGTCAGATCCTCCATAAATTATAATGTTGATTTATACTTTTGCTCGATGGTGCTAAGTCGGGATGCTTTAGGATAATGTCATCTGTGATTATCTCTACCTTCTTGGATACTTTGCACACCTTTTCTTTATCTTATTTTAGCTCACACCTCAACCGATCACTAATCGCCTCTTGCTTTAAGTCCTTTCTTTTCTCAAGGAGCTCCTCATTTTTCTCCATCTCTACCTCTAGGAACTTCACCTTATCATTTCTTCCGAAGAGTTTGTTCTCTACCTCAACAGAGACCTTGTTAAGTGCATTGTAAATTTTCTCATCTGATAATTGTTGAGCATTCACCAAGGGGTTCATTACTTTTTTTCTCGGAATCTTCATCAATGCTCCTTCACTTATTATAATTTCGGGCTCATCAATGTGGTACTCAAATGCCCATGATAGCATTTTCCTCATCTGAGGGTATGCACCTTCCTCATCAAATAAATCCATGTCCAAGAGTTGTTCCATTGGTATGATGCTCACGAAAGTGCACGCACATCACCTTATCCAGATAATTGACATAACCCATTCCTTATCTCTCGTACTACTTCTATGCTTTTCCTCCCCGTGCGCATGACCCTTAGAAATCTTACAACCAAACTCAAATCTCCCCTCATGCTGCCATAATCCTTTCCTATGCTTTCCTCCTTAGCTTCCTTTATCACCTCATCCATGCTATGTTATACCTCTTATTCCACTCGGTCCTTGATGATTATTGCTACTTATCTCTCTACACTTCTTCTATATCTTCCTTTGTGAGGTTTGGGGTCCTCTGATCCTTTATATTTACCTCTTCACTCATCCCCTTTTCCCAGCATCTACTTCTTCCTTTCCATCCTTATCTTTTTATCCTTCTTCCTCGTAGTCATGCACATCATAGACTAGGTGTTCCTAAGCATCTTTGGGATCCTTTTCATCCTTTTTACCTATGTAGGCCTCCGTGGATCTCTGTTTCCTTTGAATCAAATTTCTCCACCACCTTCTACTTCTTTCTAACTGGGATTCTAGCATAGGAGATTCTTCTCTTTTTCTTCCTCGACAGTGTGACTCCATCCTTGTCGATTCCTCCTTTGTGACAGTTCTTCATGTCCTAGCGGTTCCTCTTAGGAACTTCTCTTTAATCGTGGACTTTTTCTATGCGCGTAAGTGTTAGGCTTAGCGCTTGCTTCCGTGCACCTAATTATTGTGTGGTTTGAACACTTGGTGCCTTCTTCTCTAGTACCTCTTCTCTTTCTCTCTTCTTTGGTGTGGCCTTCTTTCTTCATGTAGGGTCTTCTAGGATGGAGATGTCATTCTCCAAATATGCACCTTTCTCAAACTTAGGTCTTATGTGAAGGTATATCCTTGTTGTAGCCCTTCCAACAATTGGCAATGTTATTGGTTTCATCATTTGAACCTCATGGGAGACATACTTTTCCACGTACGTGCATTTTTAGGGTACACAAGCTTTTGGCGTAGCTCACAGTGGTCATGTTCCACCCCACTAAGGTCAAACCTTAGTCTTTTGGCTTTCTTGAACCTATTGACTCTTGCCTAGAAGTATTGTATGATAAAGGAGAAGGGAAGCTTGAACCATGGACCCTTAGTCTCATTTGTCAAAGTAAATCTGCCAATGCAAAAATGTTGGTAAACTACAAATTCTGCTTCTCTATCCATGAGCATAGGAAAATGCTCTAGGATCTTCCACTCTACCCCGAATGCATTCATTTATACCACTTCCTAGGTGCACCTTATGATCGACGTCATGGTGTCACAAGTATACTTCGTAAACTTTTTGTGGGTGAGGGATCCTCTTCCGGATACTCCTAAACAAAGTTTTCTAGCCCATTAGGCACTCCAATATCTGAAAAGACAATGGTGAGGAGGACATTACTGAATAATATCTTCTCTCCCTCCTGCATAGTACTTATGATCTCATCTACGATAAAATCATAAAAGTTATCGATGGTTCCCTCATAAATCTTTCACCATACATTTAGCCATTCCTTGTTTACTTGTGTCCATATTTCTTGATCGATAAGCTTGGTGACCAACCGTGTGGAAATCCTCATGATTGGGTATGGAATTTTTGTGATGTCAAAGTATCATGAGCCATTTTTGTAGTTAGAGGCTGCTACATTTTCCTTGATATCTTCCTTGTCTTCTAAATCATCATCCAAGGAATCTCCTTCATAGATCAGGCCTGTGAACTTGGATATCAACTAAGATGTTATGCACATCTTGCACCACGTAAAGTAGAAGAGATATTCATGTACGAGCGACATCAACCATTGATAAATTCACTCAGGCTTGCCAAAGTAAGGCATCTCATATAGTTGCAATAACCCTTCTTTCTCAAAATTGACCTTCACTTCATCACTATATATAGGCATCCCATCTAGTTTCCTCTTGTTAGTTAGACAAACTATTTCCAATGCCATTTCCTTCTTAGTTGTGCTTTTGTGATGATTATAATCACTCACATCCATCTTTCACAAGTGTCTCCCACTCTTTCCTAAAGAACACCCCATTTGATATCTTTGTATTTATGTATACCATTCTTCGTTGGAGATCATGACAATAGCAATTTGTTTTCCTTTGCCCTTGCCCTTTTGTTTCTTTGGTGAGATGGTTTCCTTGTTTGGTGCCATTTTTTTGGTCAGCTTAAAACTTAATTTTTTTTCCCCCTTTCTCTCGCTTTACTACTCTACTCAACTCAAAAGCTCACCCTCATGAAGAAATCCTTTTACCTCTGTGACCTAGCCGCCAAACCCTAACTGGGAAAATCCTACACCAAGACAAAGGTTTCTTGAACCAACTTTCCCCATGCCTGTGTACTCCTTCCACTGGTTTGGGATATACTCTAGTCACACTCTTATATTTCTCTCGATTCTTCTTCACACAAATATTTCTAGATGCCCTAGTTCGTAAGAGCTTCTTTCACTTCATAATCACAAGGTAAAATAATGATGTGCCTAACTTCATATTTATAGCTTTTCCTTCTTTCCAACATTAAATGCTATACCACCTACCACCATACTTAACACTAAATGTGACTTTTTCCACTAGAACCAATCTTAACTACTTTTACCCATGCGCCTAATCCTATGCAAAAATATCTACAACCTTATGGCACACAAAAATCCAAACAGATCAAGACTCTTACGTGTATGTCAATAGTGTCGAAAGTACTTTTGTCCTCTTTCTTGATTTTTTCTCTTGCATACCTCATGTTTTTCCCGCGCTCTTCCTTCTTTGTTCGTGGTCTCTATAAAGCATTATCCTGGCACCAACCATTCTTTTCCACCTCTCTTCCATGTGTTTCCTTAACCTTACGTGCTTTTATCCTTTAATCGGGCCATTCACCACAACATTTTCTACCAATTCAAGCTCACATTACTCCACCCGACACTAAAATGATGTGTGGTCTTCTGCGCATATAGAAATATTTGAAAGTAATGTGCTTAATGGTGAATAAGGTGCAAAAAAAAAAGAAAGGAACAAACAATGAGAAAGGGAAACACAAGAAAAGAAAATGCATTAAAGATAATTCTACTCTAATTGGCAATACTAACTTATTTACAAACACAAAGAAGACTTATTTATAGTAGGGCTTCAACCTAATCCCATTAAAATGGCCTAGACACCTCGTCTCATCTAGTGGTTGTAATTGGCATGCACCTTAATCAAGTATATATGAGATGATACAAGGCCCCAACCAATAGCATTTTAATTTCTCGGGATGGTGTAGAAACTTGGAATCATATAACATAACCATCTGCCCAACCATAAACTATTTCTTTTTGATGTGATGATCATGCCATGCCTTTTGTTTTGTTTTTTCAGCCTTCAGAATCCACTTGGAAAGTGATTGTATTTCATCCAATTGCATCATTTTTTCAATCCTTTCCTCGATCGCTTGTTCATTAGCCAACCCTCCCGTGCGTGCTATACACAGTGAAGGTAACGTGAATTCAACCGGCAAAACAACTTCCACACCAAACACCAATTGAAATGGTGTGGTCTTATTCAACCTCTTGTAGGTTGTCTTGTATGCCCATAGAATGGATAATAGCTTATCATCCCAATCTTGTCTTCCAACATCATAGATCTTGGTCAACATGTGACCAAGTATTTTTTAAATGCTTCATAGTTCTATTCACTTGAGGGTGATAAGGGGTTGTCTTGTGATGGGCCACCATAAACTCTGCTAATATAATCCTAACCATTTCATTTAGAAAGTGTGTACCCCTATCACTTGTTAAACTCAAAGGACATCCATACATGCTGATTATGTTTTCCCATAATAATTTGGTAGCTATCTTTGCTGCAAAAAGATACAATCCTTTGTAGGTGTTGCCTCTAACCATCATGTTAAGTAATTAGTGCAACTAATGATATATTGTTAACCAATCCTTCACGCGGATGGTGAAATTGGCCCTACAAAGTCAATGTCCCATTTTTCAAATGGTTCAGTGTTGGCTATTGGTTGTAAGGTAATTTCATCCCTTCTTCTAGGTTTACCAAGGTGCTTTGGCAATGGTCACAGGCCTTGCAAAACTCAATACAATCTTGGTATATGCTTTCCCACCAAATCCCTATGAGTAGAATCTTCTAAGCGGTTGTAATCCATGCATAGTGTCCTCCTGCAATCCCACCATGCACTTCTTCCATAATTACAATGCACTCATGTTCTAGCACGCATCGACATAGAACCTCATCATGGCCTAACTTTTACAAATCTCCACTAATCAACATGTAAGGTGCGGTGAGTATAACCAACTTATTTCTCTCCAAGGCCTTCATTCCTTCTCGCACACACACTTGTTTTAAGAAATATTGTGATGTATTCCAAGTTCGAGGGCATGCATCGTAACCTAAACAATTATGCATCTGGCATAGGATCCTCAATGCTTTGCACGTACTCTCCTGAGTTAATCCTTGATAAGTGGTTAAGTCCTAAATTGCTCTTTCCTGGTTTTACAACCACTGTGAATTCAAACTCTTGGAATAATAGGACCCAACAACATATGTTCCCTTGTATAATAGGCTTGTTGACTAAGTACTTAAATGCCATCTGATCTTTGTAGAATATGAATGGTGTTACCAACAGATTCTACCTAAACTTATGCAGCATGTAGATCATACATAATGCTTCGTGCTCGATAGATGTGTAATTCTCGTTTCTACTCGTGTTAACTTTATACTTGCAAAGAACAAGGGATGATATAAAATTCCCTCACTAGGTTGTGTTAGTACTTCTCACAAGGGATAAAATCTTGGAATTCTTGTACCACAATGCATGAGAACATAACCGGTGCATTCTTTAATCCAAAAGGCATAACCGTGTAGGTAAAACTTCCCCATTTAGTGGAGAAATTTTTCTTCTCCTCATATTCCTTTGCAATCCTAACTTGGTGATACACTCGAGAATCTATTCATGAAAGAATAGACCTCGCGCTTGGTCACTCCTTCCAAAATTTATTCAATGAAGGGGTTTGGAAAAGAATCAATGACACAAACTGCATTCAATTCCTTGTAATCCACACAAATCCTTATCCTTCCATCATTCTTTATACTTATGACCATTAGACTCACCCACTCTGATTCCTCAATGGCCTAAATAATGCCTACTGATATCATCTTGTTTATCTCTTCCTTGACGCTTACGCGCAAGTTAGGGTTCATCCAATAAGGCCTCTTCTCGCACTAGGCATGCACATTCCTTGAACTTAATTCTCATCTCCCCTAATGAATGGTGAATGCCTTTGAGTTCATGGTACTTATGAGGGAATAAATCTTGAAACTTATGCAATAGATCAATGATCTTTGAGACCTCCTTCTCTGACCAATAATCCCCAATGATAGCTTCCTTAGGTTCTTCTTCTGAACCAATGTTAACCATTTTTGTCTTCAAAGGCTCATGGTAGGCGCAGGATTGCTCATTAGCATTGATTATGACCTCGTGCATACTTAGAGAGTGGTTAACATACAAAATCTCCATTTCTTCACCATCTATCACATAGACCATATTTCCTTTTTCTTTTTCCATACAATGCGCTCAAGTTGTACCTTATATGTTTCTTCTTCATCAAAGCACATCTCTAAACCAGTTCTCCTAGTACCTCCTATATTCTATCCTCCGACATAGCATTATCTCCCATTTTAAAGCACTTGACAACTTGTAATGCCATATCCACCGATGACTTCATAGTTCTATACTTGAAATATTGAATGAGATCAACAACCAACTCTTTCAAATTACCTATTTGATGATGCATCTCTGAAAGGATATACCATGCATGTGCATAACATTATAAGGTGGAATAAAACTTATGCACCCATAATGAAGGTGGTAATGCTTCTATGCATTTTATCCAAGCCTTATCACATGCTTAGACATGAAATGAGGTTGTTTCTTTACCATAGTAGTCTTGGATGATAGTGGGTGCATTGCTTCTAGAGAACCTAACAGAGAATGCGATTCTCACCTCGTGCCATTCTAGAAGGTTCTCCCAATGTGTAGCCGAACAACACACAATAGTCCCTAGTAGGTTATAGGTGAACAATTCTCTTCTCTCTTTCCCATTTTTCCATTAAGCCTCCATTTCTTGTAAGAAATATTCGGGATTTGCTCCTCTAAAGTAACTTGGTAACTTCTTCCTCCTGTGGCACCGAACCAAACATGCCCTTGTTACCCTTGTTACAGATCCTCTCAACTATCATCCAATCAACTCATAAGTCCCATGTGCCCGATTTTCGGATGCCATACTAGTGGTAGCACTCAAAGACCGAGCATCTTCAAATTGGATAACTCCCTTTATGGGATGAATTATCTCAAGATCTCTAATATAGTGCACATATATCATGTCAAAGACTTATTCTCCTAGGGGCTTAGTATAGGGTGTTGACTTCCCATCTGTTAAATAGATAATCACCCTTTCTTCCTTATTCTCAAATCTGATATACCCCTTGTTAAACCACAGGTCAACATTGTTCTTGTAACACCATGAGTGCCCAAACAATGCTGGAAAATTGTCTTTAAAGTCTCTAGTGAACTTGGCCCCTTGAATGGTGATAACTACATCCTTTGGGACTCCAATGGGTGTTTCCTTAGTCATTTTTTCCATATACAAAACATTTGAATATGGTTGTAATGCAGGCCTACCCATTTGATGCCAAGCATCTAGAGTGAGGATATTGACTTTTGTGCATGTGTCAATCAAGATATTACTTAGAGTCTAACATCCAAAAATGCATTCAATGTGATCTCCTTGGCATAGTCAAGGCCGTGAGGGGGAAGGTTTGTATGTAACACCTATCTCTCATGCTCACTCCGGTCGGCATGGTACTTTCTCCTGTAACCATTCTCCTAACAAGGGAATAATATTTTCTTTCCTTAACATCTTACATACTTCCTTGACCTCATCCAGGTCATCCTTTGAGCCTCGACATTCTTCCTTTTCTCCAACTACTTTGATTGATCCTTTAGACATTAGATCTCTCCTTGTAAACTATGAATCACTTCCATAATCCTTGATACACCTCTTTCGATGAGTAGATTCCGATAATTTCTATGTACCACTTCCTCTCTTGAAACCAAAGTGTCCTTTTTCTTGTAATTCCCCGACGCATGCGCGCCTCTTCTCGTGTCATCACCAAGACATGTTTTATCCTTGACTCATGTGCCACTCGTGGGATCCACTTGAATTGTCCTTCTTGATGCTTACCATCCCAAAGCACATTTATCCTTCCAAAGGTGCTTCTAGTTCATATGCTCATAAAGCTCTAGTCACTCCTCATGCTCATGTTTTTTCCCACACCATGATCATTGTAACAAATTAGGACATTCACATTTGTAATGCTCTATAGATCCATAGTTATAACAGTTTCCTCATAGGAATTCAATTATTCCTCTTCTACGGTTACTATGACCGTGAAATCCTCCACAAAAACCCCTTCCATGTGCTCCTCCATCTATGCGCCTCATAATGAAGATCATCATGCTTGGAACTCTTTCCAAGGCTTGTCTTGCATACACCAAGATCGGTCGCATCATGGATATGATCAATCGATCCGCAATCCTCGGTATCATGGATCAAAGAGGTAAAAATCTTACAATAGCAAGAAATATTCTTACATATTGCACATTGTAGTAGAGGACGATTACTTACATCATGATCTCCATGGAAGATTTCAAAATCTCTTGTCATAATGCGTACCAAATTCTGAGGGAAACTATCCTTTGCATTCCCTTCCACTTCACAATATTTACACCAAAGGCCACTATGAACCTCATGTGCTGATTTTAGAAACAACTTATCCAACTTCTTGTCCATTGTAGCAATTTGAACCTCTAGAAAAGGACTAAAACTAGTATCAACACTCCCAATAGCCTCAATGCACAGGAAACTTCCAATCCCTCACGTGGGTCTGTGAAATGTTTATGTGACAGAGCCCTTCTAGATGGTATTATAATCCTCTAACAAACCACTAAGCATACTTGAGAAGGGTGAATGTCATATGACAGCTTTGACAAGAAATTTTTAAACCAAAATTCATACTCCCGCACACTCTCTCTGCCATTCCTTGTTGGATCTCCTTCAAATCACGATGCCCTTCTACTCAAACTCTAAGATATGGAACTCTACTAGGAAGGTGTTCTTCAATGTAGTGTAGTCTACCACCATCTAATATGGGTCATAATTTTGGTACCAACTATGTGCTCGCCCTTGCAATGTTGTTGCAAACATACTTTCCTTCCACTCTAGGGTAGTGATTAATTTCACACGCCATAGTAATTCAAACTTGTGGACATGATCTGTAGCATCTTCAATACCCCTATACTCCGGCAAGTGTAAAGACATCTCAAAAATACTTGTGGATCTAGTTGAGGCCCTTGTCCTCCCGATCCAAAGCCTTAGTTCCTCTCGGTGTTTCCTCCACCACCGGGATCCACTAGATCCACTAGGTCTTGTGCCTCCCGATCAAACTTATCTAGCTCCAGATCCACTAGTTCCTCATGTATCGACAATGGGCTCGAGGTGGTTGTGCTAAGTGTTCCTAATGTCCCACCGAATCTGGTCACCAATGGTTTGTGATATTTTCCCACGCCAGGTTGTGTGTCCAAAGACCACTCCCAAATGTGATACCCAAACTTTGGGTGCTTTCACTTTGCCCAAAACATCCTCCAAACACTGGAATTGATTACATGACATAAATTTCCAAAACAATAAATTTCCCGATACCAACTAGGTTAAAAATGCTTGTTTCTTGATTTAGAAAACAAAGCGTCAAGGTCCATCACTAGGTAGGTTCGGATGCATGTCAATGGCTCTTCTCTATCTATGTGATGAAATCTCATCGAAGTCTATGGGGTCTCTCTCCGCACTTACCAAGATGGGGTAGCACAGACTACTCAAGTTCCACATCCTCCGGGTGAACCTCAACTCCTTATCAAAGTGTCTACCTCCATAGATCCATCACACTTGCAACTTCACCTTGTCTAGCAATATCCCTTTCACGTGCTTCACCATACTTGAGTCGTCTCTCTTTTCTTTCTTTCTCGGTGCAATGTTCCGCCATCTTCCTCCACCCTAACTTCCTCTCCCAAAGACTTAGAGAAACTTATCCACCATGGGAATAACTCTAAAGTTAGGGTAATGATTGAGATCTTCATAGTCAAAGGAATAACATGCAAAAATGATCCTCTCATCTCCCTAGAAACTCGAACTCAAACACTTATAGGAAAGAATACGTAGAAATGGCATATTCTAGAGTATAACCGGTCAACACTCCCTTCCACCAAGAATCAACAACATGTGTACAAGTTAGATCTATATCCTACAACCTATGGTAATCATCTTGGGTTCATACGTGTGTTCTATAATACTAGTTTGATCTATATGCATATGTTGAGAACCATTCATACAACTCTACTTGGAAAAAAAGAATTTTCATATAGCTCGTGATACAAATGTTCTTCCACCCATCTACATGCATCAAACTTAGGTCTGTATTAAATATTTGAGAAAAATCATCCTTCATATCGTTAAATGACGCTTCAACATTTTACAAGGTCAAGCGCTCTATCATCACACATCATAGGAACCAATATGTATCTTATTTCTCACAACTTTGAAAAGAGGTTCTAGCCATGGAACTAAGATATAGTCATTTTTATACCCTTAGATTAATAGTAAAATCCCTTGTGCATCATCTATCACCCAATGGGTGCTAGGAACCCACTCGAGGTACGTGCGGGCACCGAGCCCGTCCTTTATATGAGTCTTTTGAGAATACATCATCTTATGACAAACAGCTAAGTGTAAATGAATGGAAGAGAAACATGAAACGTTATGAGGTCCTAGGACATGTTATCATGTCAATGCATCAAGAGAAGAGAAATGGCAATGAACATCTGGAAATGGTTCATTCATAAAGGTAATACAAAAGGATTATACTCATGAACACATATATGATTCATAACATAGCCTTATATTCATATTAATATGTTCAATAACCACATTACACCCCATGAAATCATCATAGACCCTCATATAAACATTACAGAGCCAAGTCATACATCATACCTACATTATGTTCCTCATATTACAAAGAAAATGCAAACCCATCCCTCTAAATATGCCATCACTCCTAAATTTTCTCTAATCCCACCATAGAATTCTTCATTATATTTCTACAAAGCTTCGCCTCTCTTTCCCCAATCTAATACACTAATTACTCTTTATCTCTATGTGTCTATCCATGGGTTGTCTACCCATGTCTTTCTTCATACCCAAACATCTTTATATATAGTGTTTCGCCTTCACCTCCATGCCTTCGAGCTAACAGATCAGATTCCAAGTGTCCGATTGGTCCTCTAATGGAAAATTCCTTCTTTGATCCGGGTTCTCCACTGCAATGATGATGATCTTCTAGAACCTTCCATCGCATGCATGGAATATTCCCTTTTTGATCCTATAATCGCTAGGCTGGCACCTTATCCACTCCACATGCTAGACGGGTCATGCTTTTCTTATGTGTTTCATGGGAAACCGAATATGGATAAGTCCAAAACCCATCTTTCCTTCCGTGTGCTCATTGTGCTCTTCAAAACCCTGTTAGAACCCTTCCCTATGCACCCTTCTTCAACTAGGTCTCGCACACCCACATCCCTTCTGGTACTTAGCCAATATTCGGGGGCCTAACAAAGTAGCATAATATTTCGATGAAGGTATAGATAGGAAATGATATCTCAATCTGAGCTTGCTAGATTGAGAGGGGATAGCCCATGTATATGTGACTCCTTATCCTTGTGGGCTTAGGACACTACTTTGGAGAAGCCATAATGGAGAAAATATTTATATCTAAGACCATATTTGAAAAAATCCAGATCATAAGAATGAAGAGTGGCAGTAGAATGCTCAATATAATTACAATAGGTGAAGGGAGATGGGTCTTTGGAACATCTTATACAACTCTTTGATAAAGAAATTTAATCCACATATGAAGAGTAGAGAGAACCACATGCACGACATGGATCCAAGGCTGCTTAAGAAGAACATTATAATTAATATTATTAGGCATTACCCGACTTGGAATGAGCAACGTACAAGGCCCGGTGGTGACAGGGGATTACAATAGTACCTAAGACCCATTTTGGGATATTATCAAACCCACAAGTAGAGATAGATAAAGGAGCTAAGGAAGCTTCGAAAGACCCGAGTTGATGGTGAAAAGCAGATATTACAAATATTGAGTCCCAAATGTACAAGGGGGATTATGCTCTAATATTTATTAAGAAGGAAACTAGGTTGATGTGAAAGTAATGTGATATTTGTTGAGAGATAAAGCAAAATTAAACTTATGATACAAATATTTCAAAGAGGTATGAGGATGAATATAAGTGTTACCTAGATAGAACCCAAGTTTAATGAATATAAATATAATGAAGCAGTGTTCTAAATCATTTATTTTTTATCATGATCCGATCTTGAATTAAACAAGTTTTGGATCTTAAACATAAAATCAGTTCATCACAAAACAATAATGCACAAGTCTATTTTACTAATTTCCCAATACTCGGTTAGTGAGTCATTCATTCACACATGGAGGCGTTCAAGATCCTATTAATTATATGGTTTGAAATTGAACTTCTAGAATTGGGTAACACCTAAAAAGACTATTTTTAGTCTTAAGGATGAAACAAGTTCCTTTCAAATAGAATTCCATGGAGTTACATATACGATCTCAAATTGATCTTAGACTATTCTGGATAATTTCATTATAAACAAAACAATCAAATCCTTAATATTTTATTCAACAATCATTGTGAACCCACCCTAGCAACTAGGAACTCAGGAAGACCTCTAATATCAACTATAGAAGGAGCATAAGTTGACCAAATATTCAAGGAAGGGAAAATGGGAAAATCATCACTCCTAAGAACTCAGCAGGACTTCTAATATCAACTCTATAAGGAGCATAAGTTGACCAAATATTCAAGGAAGGGAAAATGGGAAAATCATCACTCCTAAGTTGTTATCATATAACCCATTACCAATACACTTTTAGGAATGACTCGGTCATCAACCTAGAGCTCTAAAATCTAATACATTTACTATTCAAGCTATATACCATAACCTCTAATAGTTAAATAAGTACAAAGCTAGTTGTTCAATGACCCAAAGAAGTTTATTTACGCATGGTATTTATTGATCGGATGAACACACCATCTTCTCAATACAAATAGAAATAACTCAAACAAACCCATGACCGAGTAGGTTATCAATTATTTATTTCTTATATATGTAATCAAATAATGCAAATGATCTTTAAATATGGAATGCAATCACAACCTAGTTCGAAACAAAAAGACTAAGTATATTTCTTAATACCCATTTACATAACAAGTTTCGGAAGATTTGTGTAATTAATTTTACTAATTTATCAATCATAACTTTCTAGATTCAAAAGCATAATAGAATACCAAACTACATTCCATTATTTCAATGTAAGGCAACAAATTAAAATTTATATATTCATGACTGGAAAATTGACCAATTCTCTTCAATATTCGCTTCCATAGATACGAGAAACCAGTATACACAAACATCAAATATGTCCCCGGGTTTCCTTCAAAAATCTCCATGAATTAGAACCACAAGAACCCCACATTCTTGACTGGAAAATTGACCAATTCTCTTCAATATTCACTTCCACAGATACGAGAAACTAGTATACACAAACATCAAATGTCCCCGGGTTTCCTTAAAAAATATCCATGAATTACAACCACAAGAACTCCACATTCTTTCTCAAATTTAAAAAAATTAAACGCCCTTGATGCGTAAAATAAATGCATTTATATCTAACATCTTTAACTTTCTTCATGCACGGATTCAAAAAGATCTCAAGGATAGAGATCATAGAGTTAAAAATAACAAGAACAAATTGCATGCATTGGTTTTCCATGAAGTTTCTGAACCAAAGAAACATGCATGTATTAAATGCATTAAAGTCTTGTAGTGCCAACACATAGTTTTGGCTTGGCTATTTTCCTCCAAACTTATATGGAGGTGTATCAAGTTGTCCCACCTATTTTAAAAACCATAAAATAACCGAAGTTTACATGCTTTTAAAACATACCATAAAATTTCTATGTAATGCATGGTAGTCAGTCATTGACTGATTATTTAATAATTTAAACTTTACCCACTTCATAGCTATGGTCTAGGATTACAAGCCATAAAATTATCAATTCCCTCCATATGGTCTTAGACCATTGATCATTATAAGAAACTTAATAAATTTATCCATGGTCCATGACCATCAAAAGTAATATAATGCACTTACACCTTGCATGGTCAACACCATCTTAGATAAAAATTAAATAAACATTTACCCAACCATCATTATAAAAAAATAATATCAATATCTTGTGGTATTAAATCCACATTTAACAAACTTATCTTACCTTGAATAAGAAAAATATTACATTTAACTTTAATAATTAAGTAATAAAAATGATAATAAAAGATAACCATTCCTTTACTTAATCGGATATTGTCTTACAACAATTATCCCATCATCTAGGTTTAAGACCCTCATTCTACTCATCAAGATTAAGCCAACATAACAACAATGATAATTTATTTTATTTAAACATTTTTATGCATTTTAAACAATCATGTAACATTTACCTTGATGATCAAGACCATTATCCATACAACAATGAAGACCATTTAATGCTTTGCGGCCTATGACTAGCATAAAAAAACAAGAAGGTTAGTTATATCATCCAACAATCATTACTTCCAAACACCAATTAATGTAAGTGCAATAATGAAATAGATTGTCAACATTATGAAATCATTACCTACAACAAGTAAGGTAAAGTTGAATCATACAATCGTGTACAAAAAAATAATTCGTAAATATAAGTAATCAATGAATGCATGGTGATGAGTGTGGTTATAATGTAGGGCATGCAACTACACATAAGTATATATATCCTTTAGGGATATATGTACATATCTATAGCTAAAAACAAGACTATGTAACAACACTAGTTCTCTTGCATTCATAAATCATTTCATGCAATATAGGTTATTTTTGTGACAAAACAAAATGAAAATGCAGGATGTAACACTTAAACCTTCACAAGTGAATTGTAACCTCGAAAATATAAGTAATCAACGAATGCATGACAATGAGTGTGGTTATAATTTAGGGCATAAAACTACTCATATGTATATATATATATATATATATATATATATATATATATATATATATATATATATATCCTTTAGGGATATATGTATGTATGTATAGATGCAAATGAGACTATGTAACAACACTAGTCCTCTTACATTCATAAATCACTTCATACAATATAGGTTATTTTTGTGTGACAAAACAAAATGAAAATGTAGGATGTAACACATTAAACCTTCACAAATGAATTTTAACCTCAAAAATGAACTAACTGTAGACACCAAATTTGTGGCTTACGACCCCTTGTGACCCGCATCTCATTTCGCAACCTAACCTCATCACCTAAACCTTACACAATTATTTATTAATTACCTTGTAATTGATAAATCCACATCACCTTACCTGCCACCTCATTTTGCCACCTCATCATGACCTAGTCCTAACCCTAAACTAACCTAATTAAGACCTATAACTTGGTCCACACCTACACCCATGACTAATGACCCCTTTCTCGCACCCAAAACCGACCTTCTAGTCACTGACCAAGCCCGCAACTAATCTCTCATGAGAAAAGCGGGAAAGTGGGCTATTTTACTAAAAATAGCTCTGCTTTTTTTCCTAACCGATCTTGGTTCCTACTCGACCGCCGTCGGTTACGTAACCACCATCGGTTCCCTGTAAATGGGCTCCCCAAACCAAAAACAGAGGTCGAAGGATTTTTGGATCGAGAGAGAGCATCAGGAGCGATCAAGAGAATCCGGATCTTTACTTGGCCGAAAGCGAGACAAGTGAAGAGACAAGAAGATTTTGCAGCAAAGGAGATCAAGCCCAAGACAGCAATCGGATACCGAGCCTGTGATACTCAGCTAATCATCGGGAGGGAGATATCTCATCTTCTGTGTGTCAGGCCATCCTACCTCAGTTCTGCCTTTGTCATCAGAGTTCTTGGACCTGCATCTTCGTCAATAACCAGTAAGTTACATCTTGCATGTCCTTTTAATAATACTTCTTAGACTTTTGAATCACAGTCCGCACAAATCCATTCCTAGATCCACTACCCGGCAACATATTACATCTAACTATCCTTCATTTACTTCTCATCACCTCATTACCTAATATCACCCATATACTAGCCTTACAAACAACACAGAATACCCTACAACAACAACCACCCCACAACACAACTAACCCACGCATCCTAGACCCTACCAAGGCGCTTCCTCATTTATTGTCTAATCAAAATCTTGTGGTCTTGTGTTCTTATTTGGAGTAGTCCTTCTAAGACAAAAAGGAGTTCTTCGCAGTCACTGATCTTTCTCTACGATACGCGCACACCATCTCGACATTCAACAGTATTCCTCCTAGCCCTAATCCTTATCTGTTTCTAAAAGGAATGAAAGGATAGAAGCAACTCTATTCCCAGAAGCCGAAACATTCCGAGCGAAACATTTTGGCACGCCCGGTGGGACCCTTTTGGGTTTCTTTATTTCTTTCTTGCTTTCATATAGGGAGCATACTTGTTGTTTTACTCTTCTAAATATATTCACAAGGCTTTGTATAATTTCGGTAAAAGAACTTGCTTTGTTTTTACATCTTGCATTAGTGAAAGTCATCTCTTTTGCTTCATCGAACATAATTTTCGATTTGGGTTTAAAACACGTGCATTGCATTCCTGCTTGCTGTTTTCAGTTCTAGTGAACGTAGATTAAGTAACAGGTCGTACATGTGGGGGTGATATCCACGGTATTGACAAGAAATTAATCTTACTTTCACTGCACAACACATACTGAATCACTTCACAATTAACACAACAGCTCAAAACATCCCCCCTTGTTCCGCGGTATTCCTCCGCCCGATTGAGGTAACCTTATAAGCCAAAACAACTTGACATTTCCCCTAAGTCTTTTGTTTAGGATTGACATCATTCCGCGTCTAAAGGCATAAGCCCACAATAATTAAAATTGACCCTAGGGTTAGTCTCTGGATTTGCGTGTGCATCTTGTTTGTTTTTCAGTTCTGTTTTCTCTGTTATACACTGTCTTCTGTGATTACTTTAGAACAATTTGATAAATATACTGAGCAAATCAGCAGCTTCTTATATTTTCTTATACCAGTCTTATTATACTGACATCGGTTACCTGACCGACGTTGGCTATAGTATAACCGACATCGGTTATTAGACCGATATCGGTTACTGTCTTTTCCAATTCCTGACAAACCAGCAACCTACCAATTTTACCAGTCTGAGTTTGTTTCTGTTCCTGACAGATTGAAACCCTACTGTGAACTCCTGTCCATGGTTGTTATCACTCGAAAGCAAGCCACCGCCATGGTTTCACATGCTTGCTCTGTTTCTTTGCCTGAATCACCCCCTTCACATTCTGTGGGGAATCCTACGGATACCAGTGAGGTTCCTAAAATTCCTGTGGGAGATAAAGAATTTGCCAAGTTTCTAGATGCTAATCCTAGTGCTGTACAATACTATTTGTCTCATGCCCCTGACCGTACACCCGATGGTCAGCTCCTTGTTGGTATGCCTATCAGTATAGCTGCTCATTTAGCTCCCACTCCGCCTGATGACACCGCCTTGCTTCCCGCATCTTTAGCCCCGTCTCCCAATCCGATGGCTTCAGAGGTTCATACGACACAGATTAGCTTTCCTTTGGTTAATCTTGGACCCCACATGTCATTACCGCCGACTGCTCCTACCTCGTCTCTCTTGCAGACTGTTCCGTTCATGACTTGCTCTCTGCCACCTATCCACACGAGCTTTCCTTCTCAAGCTCCGCCCACCTTTTCATTTCCACATACATATCCGGTAACCTCAACATCCTATATGGGACATCCCTATTCGGTCGCCTCAACATATTCATCCTCCATACCTTATCAACACTTAACCCCACCATTGTCTAGCGGAGGCCCTTGGCCCAATTTTCCTCCGTTTACCACAACCGCACCCTCATCTCATCCAACCACAGATTTCATCAAACAAATGATGGACAAAATGCATAATCTGGAGGCTTCTGTTTCAGGAAGTCGTAGCGCCTTGACATACGAGCAAGTTTGTCGGGAGCCTATTCACCCTTCTGTCCCCCTTCATTCATATCCTCCTCAATGGGAGTTGCCAAAATTTACTCGTTTTAATAGTAAAGAGGATCCTCAACAACACTTGCGATCATTTAGACATGCTTGTTATTTGATTGCTCATGATGATGCCTTGTTACTCCGCACCTTTCCCATGTCCTTATCAGGACCCACCTTGGAGTGGTACAGTGCTTTAACCCAGCACTCAATCTTCTCTTTTAACCAACTAGCCCAATCTTTCTTGGATCATTTCTCCATTAACATTGCCAAGAAAGTATCTATCACCGACCTTTATGCCATCCGACAATTCGAAGATGAATCTATCGCAGATTTCGTTGGACGATGGCGTGGCCTTATCAACCAACTTACATATGCCTTGCCTTAGGCTGAACTTATCGAACTTTTTACACAGGCCTGCGCTAAGCACATCTCTCCTACCCTCCAAATTCAAACTTTTCGTACATTTGATGAGGCCTTTACCATGGCTCGGAAATTAGAAATTCGAGCCTTAGAAGAAGAGAAATTGTGGTTGCGCAACAAAAACCCCAATTTCCAAACTCCAGATTCTACCAATAAGCCAAACACCACCCCTCCTCACGCATCCACTTCTTCGAAATCAAAAGGAGCTGTCCACGCGGTGATGGTCAAATCTCAAACACCGTCTAATACCCCACCAAAAACCACCTATAAGTACAAAGCCGAGCCCATCAATTACACTCCCTTGGGAGAAACTTATGGTGTCATCTTGGAAAAATTGCTCAAAGCCGGAGCTATCACCTTGCCTCCTGTTAAACCCCACTCCGGGTTTGATTCCACCCGCGCTATACCTTCCTGGTACAAAGAAAATGACTTCTGTAACTTTCACCGCGTAAAAGGACATAGTCATGAAAACTGCAAAATGTTGAAAAACATAGTGCAGGAAATGGTTGACGTAGGTGATATAACCCTCGATAACCCTAATGCCCCTGCCAACCGAAATCTGAAAATATTCAACAAACCATTCCCAAATCACTCTTCTAACAGTAACATAAACCAGGATATCTTAGCCGAGGAAAGTGTTCATGAGATCCATGCAGTCTTCGACTCCCAGCCAAAAGCCTCTATCGAGAAAATTTTGAATCAAGCCTCTTCACTAACGCAGGGGCCCGAACCTCCTTCACCACCATCAAACCAAGGCGAAATCATTCCTTTACCCATAAAGGAGTTAACTGCCCAGACTTTTCTTCTCATCGATGAGTCTTCTTATACCACATCCCTACAAGACTGTGAACGGATGTTATCTAACTTATCTATTTCCCAAACGTCTCCTCCTACCACTCTTGCTGCACAAGAGGAAGGCTCGCCACTCCTTTTGTCATCCTTAGACGAGAAATCTCTCACACCGACATCACCGAATTCTTTAACCATAACAGACCCTCTCAAACATGCCCTCCTGCCTATTAGTTCTTCATCGCCTAAATCTTTTCAACGACCAGTCGACCTCTTAACATCTATTGATACAGTGCCTCATCTACCCCCTGTATCACACCCACAGTGGACTGGAATCACAACCCGTCTTTCTTCCGTACAAAATTTACAATTCACGCCTGAAGACTGTTATTCTCCAGAAGATAGACGAGTCCTATGGGAACGTTTGAGTACCCCCTATTCTACTCAAATGCAGATGACCGATCCAGATACCTCTACCATATACCCGAAGTGTTTACAGAAACTCAAAATCCCTATGTCCTCATCTCCATCCCCAGCATCTATACCAAGTATCTCATCCACCTCTATTAACCTAACCAAATCTTCCCCTACACTTGGGACCTCACCAATACCTAGCCTAACACACCCACCTAAGCGACTAGATTTATCCAAAAATAAAGCTGCCCGCCACTTAGGAGACAAACTCCATCCGTGCCTCTATCACAATCAAAACCATCATCGTCACACCTACCTTCCATATTGGGACCTCATCCCTCCACCTTGCATCAATATATCATACCTCCTGCGTTTTCTTCAAAACGACCTACGCCTCCTACACCCATACAGAGATCAAAGGATATATCAACGTTGTCACCCCACGTATCCTGTCCACCCATCAACCCTAAACAAACTCCATCATCAAAGGATTTATTTTCTGTCACTCCCCTTTCTCCGTGGTTGTTCCCCGCTACCACGTCATCTGTAGCCTCATCATCTAACCAGCTGAACGTAGCTCCTACGCCAAAGAAACCACGTTTAGTGAAAACCACGTGTCAACACCCCTTGGCTAAACCACCACCCGTACGAACCAACCATGCCCAAACATTACCAAAACCCGTACAACCAATGCCCTCATCCTCCTCCGATTTTGACCCACTCAAAGGATCTTACGCCAAAATCCTTGCTATGTTGGTGGAGAATGCGACCATTTCCCTACCCCCACTTAGACCTTATGACCCATCTAAACCTTGACCTATAGGTTATGATGAGTCTAAAATCTGCGCTTATCACCGCACACCAGGACATGATGTGGAGGGATGCAAAGCTTTAAAAGCCATCCTTCGTCAGTCACCTCTCTCAGATAGAAAGGTTAAGAAAGACAACTTACGAAGGGAGAGACCTTTAGCTTCAATTCCCTCTCCTATACCATCTCGTCCCCCCTCACCAAGATCTATCATTACAACCCCACCTCTTGAAGACCATGATTTATCCCAACCATCTTCCTCATCTCAGTCTACGAGATTAATATGATTAGTGTTGCTACTCGAGCGCAGAGAAAAACAACGAGAAAGCACACTGCGTCCTCTCTTTCTCCTTCCACCATCCCGATTGCACCACCGCCAAAGTGGTTGTTCGTGGACCCGCTTACCCCATCTCTAATGGAGTTTCCCATTGAGCCATGATCAAACAGCTTCACCAATCACCCGTAAAAATGACACTTTATGATCTAATTCAGACTTCTGAATCTCATCGACAAGCTCTCGTTGAAATTCTTCAAGGGATCGAGGTCTTACCTAATGAAACCCTACCTGTTACCTCCATTCTTACACCCAATCATGTTGCTTCTCTCACCAAACAATCCACTGCCCCAACTTCTTCTGTCTCTGTACAACAAGCTGCTGCAGTCAGTTTCTCCGAAGATGAAATTGTTGACTTTGGTACAGAAGATCCTGACCCTACTCTTTTCATCTCAGCTTACGTCCGGGACATTCGGGTACGTCGTGTTATGATTGATGGGGGCACTAGCCTAAACATCATCTCTTCAAAAGCCTTCCAACAAATGAATATCCCTTCTAGCTACATGTGTGCCAATCCCATCATGTTGCGGTCATTCAATGATGCTATTACCTCTACCTTAGGCACCGTGATCCTTAACATTCGTGTAGGACCACGTACTTTACCCGAACTCTTCTATGTCCTTGAGGGAGAGTTCCAATACAATATATTGCTAGGTCGCCCTTGGATCCGGGCTATGGGATGCGTTCCCTCAACCTTACATAGATGCATAAAATTTGAATACGAGGGGAAGTCCTACACCGTAAAAGCTGATCCTCCCCCCTTTAAAACCTGCAATATGATATACTACCCTAATGATGTGCTTGTACCAATCAAGACACCCATTCATTCAACCCAACCATCCTCTTCAAATGTGCCTCAACCATCCACCTCAACCGCACCTACACCTTCAAATGAAACCACTATCGCAAAAACCACTTCCCTTCCTGTAGCTAATATCCCAACCGCAGACCCCTTAGTAGATGTTTTTCAACGCCTTACGCTGGGGGAGTATCGCCTATATAACGTTAGTTCTTTCCATACCCCACAGGAGTACGGACAGGTACATGCACATCCTACCTATGACCGTCGTGTGGGGGAAGTAATCCTACCAACCACCTCCTTTGCCGCACTAACCTAACATATGGGGGTGTCGACGCATCTTCCGTTGCCCCTGAGCCCCCTCTTGGTGTGGTTCCTTTCTAATCCGATTTTCAATACCTAACAAATCGTCGTTTCGCCCTCACCTTCTTGACTCGCTGTGCTTGGAAAGGCTTTGGTTTTGGTCTTTATGAACAAGGCCGACATACAATCATCCCCGTAACTACACGCAAGCACAATGATCGTAGTGGTCTCGGATTTCCGGGAACACTTACACCGAAGGAACCTCGTGTCAGTTGTCTTCTAGAAGACAACGACGTCACCCCTACCGAACCATCATCACCCATTTTGCCTTTGTCACCCACAGAGTCGATAGATCCTGAATCTATCCCTCCTAACTTTTTTTTTTCATAAATGCTATCTTCCTAGGTCCTCTCACTTATCAACGCGATAATGAGGACACCTCTTCTATCCCCCTTCTGTATCCAGACATGATTGAAGAGGACTCACCTTCAATTAACGTTGTTGAATGCCAGGATGATGACTCCATCCTCACTTACCTTGGCGCGGATGACTCTTATATTCAACGCGCCTTACCATCTGAAACTCAAACCATGCTGAACGAATCTACTATTGAAATCAACATCCACACGGAGGAGGATCCTCACATTGTGAAGATCGGACAATCCCTTAACGCATCAGAACAAGTCACCTTTACTACCTTTCTCTCCTCATGACGAAGCTTTCCAAGCTTTCGGTCCTACGCTGACATGCCAGGAATTGATTCTGACATTGCTGTCCATAACATTACACTGAAACCCGATTCCAAACCAATTAAACAGAAATTGAGAAAAATGCATCCACGCATTGCCCTCTTGGTCAAAGAGGAGCTTCAACGACTTCTTTCTGTTTCCTTCATTCTGCCTATTGACTATCCTCAATGGATTTCTAACATCGTACCTGTCACTAAAGCGACGGGGGGACTTCGGATATGCACGGATTTCTGGGATCTCAACCTCGCTTGCCCTAAGGATGACTTCCCCCTACCTAGTATTGACCAACTTGTTGATCTCACTGCAGGCCATGAGATGCTCTCTCTCATGGATGGCTTTTCAGGATACAACCAAATTTTGGTTGCACCCACCGATCAACATAAAACTGCCTTCATAACTCCTTGGGGAACCTTCTGTTACCGTGTAATGCCATTTGGCCTTAAGAATGCTGGTGCAACCTATCAGTGGGCTATGACCTACATTTTTCATGACATTATGCACACTATCCTTGAAGATTACGTCGATGATCTTCTTGGCAAATCTAAACATTGCAGTGAACATCTCGATGTTTTAACCATTATTTTTGACCGCTTTATTCAATATTCTCGTCCGTCTTCAACCAAAGAAATGTGTCTTTGGTGTCCTTTCGGAAAACTTCTCACTTTATTTTCTCTCTGCGTGGCATTGAGGTCGACCCATCTAAAGTCAAAGCTATTCTAGAAATGCCCCCACCTATCAATCTTAAACAATTGCGTAGTTTACAAGGTAAGCTCCAATCTATCCGACGTTTCATCTCCCAACTCTCGGATCGATGTCAACCTTTCCATCACCTCCTTAAAAATACATTGAATTTCAATGGAGTGAAGAGTGCCACCAAGCCTTTGAGGCTCTCAAAGCTTATCTCTTGCAGCCACCTGTGCTTATCCCACCCTAGGACGACTGCCCTTTCTACCTTTATCTTTCTACCACCGACCACGCTGTAGGGGCCATGCTTGCACATCGTGACTCTGAGAATCGAGAACAAGCCGTTTATTATATAAGTCATACTTTGGTGGACTATGAGACTAGGTATACACATGTAGAAAAGTTATGCCTAGCCCTATCATTTGTGGCCACCAAACTCCGACACTACCTTCTGAATCACAAAACTTTCATCATCACCAACACGGACCCCATCCATTACATGTATGCCAAACCTCATCTAAACCAACGCATCACCAGATGGCTCATGCTCCTCGCCGACCTCGACCTTGAGTTTGTCCACCAGAAATCAATCAAAGGACAAACCATCGCAGACCAACTTGCGGAAGCCCCTTTACTGGGGGAACAATTTACCAATTTTACATTCCCCGACGAACTCATTGCCACTCTTTCACTCAGGGAGGAGTCGTATCCAATGACCCTCTTCTTCGATGGATCCAAATGCCAGCGCGGTGGAGGAGCTGGCATTGTTCTCATTCCTCTCGACGCTGAGCCTATGCCTCTCTCATTCCAACTCGATTTCCCTTGCACTAATAATACAGCGGAATACGAGGCCCTTGTTCTGGGTCTCCAAGTTGCGTTACACTTAGGTATCAAATCTATCAATATTTTTGGCGACTCTCAATTGGTAGTCAATCAAGTTATGGGCATCTACTAATGCAAAAATGAGGAACTTCAAAAGTACAAACACTATGTGGATTCACTTCTAGCCTTATTTACTCGCTATTCTATCCAAACCATTCCCCGCTCCACTAACAAATTTGCGGATACTATGGCTTGCTTAGCCTCGCAAATTCCAGCTTCATCAACTGACTTTGACATTTTCGTCTTGGTCCAACAACTCTTTGCCCCATCTTATTCACCTCGGTTGCTTTGTATGCGATAAATAATGTGTCTGCTAATTCGCAGGATACCTGGTATCACCAATTTCACGACTACCTTACAACCTCTATTCTCCCATCTGACCTTACTAGTACCGGCAAACGCGCGTTTCTTAAACGCGTTTCTCGTTATGTCGTTATGGGGGGACTCCTTTATAAATGTGGCTTTGATGGCATCCTCCTTTGATGTCTCATCGGTGTAGAGGTCACCCATACCATCCAACAAGTCCATGACGGTATTTGTGGCGGACATTTTAGCGGCCTTGCCGTGGCCAAACGAATCCTTCACCTAGGTTATTATTGGCCTACTCTCAATAACGATTGCTACGAATATGTTAAGTGTTGTGTTATGTGTCAACAACATGCCAACCTTCAACATACTCCTAGCCACCCGCTACAGGTCACTGAGATCTTTGGCCTTTCTCACAATGGGGTTTAGACCTTATTGGTGAGATTCATCCATCCTCTTCGCAACGTCACCGATGGATTATCACGGCAACCGAATATTACACAAAATGGGTGGAGGCTATTCCGCTCATTTCAACTAAAAAAGAAAAAATTGTAGAGTTCATTAACCACCACATTATCTGTCGTTTTGGTGTTCCTCATCGCCTGATAACAGATAATGGAAAATCTTTCAAAAACAAGTTGTTGCAGGACCTTTGCGACAACTTTGGTATCAAACTCAGCTTCTCATCACCCTACTATCCACAAGCAAATGGACAAGCTGAATCCTCTAATAAAACCCTAACCAAAATCCTCATGAAAGTTGTCAATGAATCCGGAAGAAATTGGCACGATCACATCCCCTTTGCCCTTTGGGCTTATCGTACTAGCATTCGTACCTCCACTAATGCCACACCTTTTTCTTTGGTATATGGTACCGAGGCTGTCCTGCCTCTCGAAGTACAAATACCCTCCCTTAGAATATCTCTTCAGGATATTCTCACCAACGATGATTTCCGCCAAGAGCGGTTAGCCCAATTGGAGCTTCTTGACGAGCGTCGTCTTACAGCTCTTGATCACCTCCAAATCTATCAAAAACGTATCAAGCGTGCTTATGATAAGTGACTTCATGAGCGTACCTTTAAGGTTGGTGATCTTGTCCTCAAAGAGAATCAACATGTAACCAAACTAGAAAAGAGCAAACGTGGAAAATTTGCTCCTAATTGGATTGGGCCTTATATAATCACTCACACTTATGGATCAGGCACTTATCGTTTAGCTTCACTTAATGGTAAACCTGAGCCTGAACCCCTTAATGCCTTGCATCTTCGACCATTCTACTATTGAATTTAGTGTTATATCACTTCTTATCTACCTGCCACTCATCCCTTGAGCTCACTTACCACCACATACACTTTGTTCCCTACACCTCATAATAAAAATCAAGCTCACATAGTTTGATTCTCACTTCACCTCAGCAATGCCTTCCCTTTTTAGTCTAGTCCATGACTTCAAAGTATTAAAATAAGCCGTATTCTTATGGGATTTTCTTGAGTCAAACTTCCTACAAAAACTAGATGCTTCACGTCAAAAGGACATCTAGCTATCTACCTTATATATAGACTGCTCCCTCGAAGGACAGCTATATGCCAAACTATTGCTGCTATTATATATAGACTACTCCCCCGAAGGACAGCTATGCACTAAAATCATATCTACTACTATAAATAGACTGCTCCCTCGAAGGACAGCTATACACAGTCAACCTTTATCAGAAGCTTCTCGCATTGATCAGCTTTGTGAAGACCTCAAGAATAGTACAATCAATATCCCTTGTAGACTTCCCGCATCGATCAGTCTATATTCAGTAAAATAAAAGCCTCATTCAAAAGAACTTTTGAGTCATGGACTTGTCTATTTAGGGTAGGTTCTCTTTCATCAGAACACTCGCTTTGTAACAAGTTCTCTGTACCTCCGTTATATCATCCACCTCACCTCACCATTTGTTTCAACTCAAGGGACGTGACGTACACCCGATATATTGTGATCATACAACTCTTTTCACCTATTGACTTCTCGTCTATGCACGGTACCTAGGGCTTCAAGCTCGTTCTACGTTGTGTGGTTTGTTTAGCTCTTTTCACCTACGGAGCACTCTTTCCTCTTTGCCTCGCATCTAGGATTGTGTGTTGATCTTAATCAGGACATGGTTCCCTTCTACTTGGGTAGGCTAACTTTCGCTTCCCTTATACCTTTTACAACATCACCAATTCATTACCAACACCAACAACCTTACCTTACCAATATTAATATCAATATTTTTACCAACCAACCAATTTCCTAAACCGTACCAAATTGCCTAAATTCACCTCTCCCTGGTCCTAAGGGAGAACTACATCAGTCTGAGGCCCCTCCTTGCTTTGTGCAATGGGCTATGCAGGCAACACTTCAGAGACATGGGGTCTCCCAAGGTTAGCTCGACCATCCCCTACCATAACCTATCATGTGTGGTAAATATAAATAGTTTTGTGTATTTAATCACATTCCTCTTTATCCTTTTTCAAAACACCAAAAATCACAACGCAAACATTCTTATTATTATCATAACTCAAATCAACATACATATTCAGTTTTATTTAGATGTTAAACAAATACATCTTCTCTATCATCGACACGCAGGTCGGCATCCTTATTTATTCTTATACCTCGATAACATTTACTTAGACCCTCACGACTCATCCCGACCTAGGAGATGATCATGATCATCGACACCTCTCGCCGGGCCTCTCTGTCCTCAAAGGTACCACGGCTATTGGTACCACCCACTGATCTGCCAATCTCTCCTGTAACATATGAATACGCCCTCTCGCATGGAGGAATCTAGCCTCTAGTCTCTCTACTCGTGACTCCGCAACCGCTAACAATCCTCTTGTCTCATTCATCTGCGTTTGGAGCTGATGAACTAAACTCTGCAGACGATCTCTCTCCGCTGTAATCACAGCTATGTCAGGGCGATCACGTACACCTCGCAGCTCTGCTACCCACCATAACCTATAGGCCTCTGTCGTTCCTGCATCCATTACCCTGCGATCGGCTGCTATCTCCTCTGGCCCTTCTGGAGGTGTTGGCCGGGGAGGTGAGAATGCTGCCTCGGCGTCGATCCTCATATATGGTCTATAAGCCAGGGGTATATCCTGCACAAATCCAAATTGTCGCCGCATGCGATCTAGAGGAATCCTCTCATACTCACCTGGTCTGTGCCCCGCGATCCACCTCAATCGCTCTACACCCCTCAACTCCTCAGCTATGTTCTCTGTTACCATATAGTTCCCGTAAGGCCTCCAACAGATATCCACAATCGTCACCCTCTCCCATACCTGCCTGTAATACTCAATGTCACCCGTCACGGCCTGGGATCTTGCCTCTTGTTCTGTCTGGACCCATTGTCTGAATCCTAACCTCTGTACTCCGGTCTCTCCTGACTGGATGGGTCGGCCTATTGGTCACACACAAACAATGTGCTCATAGGCCCAACAGTGTAATAAGTATGAACAATCCAGTGTCATCCTGTGATTTCACCTACAAGCCCATAAACCCCTGTATAACTCCGCCAAATATGCAGGTGCCCATGCAAAAGTCACGTTCCTTTCTATCATCTCCCAAATAACACACATCAATGCCTTTGGAAATCTTCCCCCATCCGCCCTCGGTAATGCATAATACCCTACCGCTATCATTAATATCACTGCTAACCTTGTCTCCTCAGGGTGTGCTGCATACATTATCCCATATGTGAATGACAAACCTCGTTGTGTCAAATCTCGTGCGTATGGACCAAATACTGCTGTTATCGCTCCTGCACCATGCTAGGTAATGCCTGATATACTGGTTTTCCTGTAATAGGAGTCTCAAAATATGGAACACATCTTCCAATGTTACTGTCATCTCCCCTGTTGGCAGATAGAAGGTATTCTTCTCTGGATTCCATCTTTCAATCAACGCCTGCAACATAGCATGGTTATGTGCGATTCATGAATAATAGTGGATTCCACTTAACCCCAAACGATTTATCAATGTCCATTCAGCTGGTGTTACATCCGCTCGGATTCGTGACAACAGCGACTGTACACTATCATTCATCCTCAACTCTGCCTCTGCCTGCATACGTCAAAACAACAAATAACCATTCAATCCATCGAATCCCTAAAGGTTTTTTTCTCACATTCTGGAAATTCCTCCAGTAACCGGTATCGGTTATAAATAACCGGTACCGGTTCAGTAACCGATACCGGTTATCCCTAACCGCTATCGGTCACTGTCAATTACATACACCTTGCCTAAACAACCACCTACGACAATAAATTGATCGTTTATTCCTCTCTCGTATACAATGCATATACCCAAAACCCCGATTACCTACCCCATAACACTCACCTCATCTATAACCCTTGCTATCACGTTTTCTTTCTCATATCTACCCACTTAATCTCCTCCTCCTATTTACAAAACATGTAAACACCAAATTACAACCAAATCATTTACCTCTTGGGCTGCAGCAGCTTGCGGTGGAACTTGTCTTCCTCTCGCCTATGCTCTGCTGGATGCTTCTCCTCGTTCGCCATGCTCACCACCCTCTTCAAATATAGCTTGGATTTTTGTCTTCTTGATCTCACCACAATCACGTTACTGCCTCTTTCCTCCTTATCACTCAAATATCTCATGCAATTACTTGTCTCGGTCGTTAAAACAATTTCGCATTCGCGTATTTAACATCTTACATGCCTCTCAAAATAAAAATTTCAGTTGCCACCTAATTTTATCTAATTTTTGGAGGCGCCCACCTCTTTTTCCTGCATACCAACACCGATAGCTATAATCTTTTCATCAAATCCACATCTCATTACGATTTCATCCATATCATCTATCTACACTACCAAAACAAACAAATCATCAACAAACGATATCAAAAACCATTAATCTATATACCATTTGGATCCAACTTAACAGCTACATACATACATTTTCATAAAATCAGCGACAAAACATACAACATTTCATAATACAACATGTCAATTAAACTCATCATTTATATCTACATACATCCCATCAACAAAAGACATCCACATCATTAATATATAACACCATGTAAATCCAACTCATCATACATCAAATATCACAAACCATCGACAAAACATTTAACGCATTTCTAAACACAGCATGTGGATCAAAACATCATATCTATATATATATACAATGTTTCCAATATACAATGTGCCCTGCATCGGGGCCTCTGTGATCTCATAATCCAACAAAGCCGCACGCAGGCCGCAATAACCGTCAAAAACCTCAACACGGCTCGCAGGCCGGTCTCTCATATCAAAAACATACTCGGCTCGCAGACCGGTATCAACTATACAACTCATACTCGGCTCGCAGGCCGGTATACAATAAATGAATGAATGAATCAATGAATACATAATATGTAGGCACGCAGGCCTCTATAAACATAACCGGTTCGCACCAAAGGTGCCCATATCCAATATACAAATACAAACAATTCCGGATCCTCGGCTCTCCTCACCGCCCTCGCACTCTCCTCGCTGGTCTCTGTTGTGCCTCTCGCCTCTCGCCTGTAATGACACACCGGCTGTGGCTGCACCTCCCTGCGATCTCTGACTATGAGAGGTCTCTACTTTATAGGCTGCATATGGCTGATACTCAGCTCCGGTACCATCAAGAACATCCTGATAGTACTGGGCCTCCGCTCTCGCCTCTATATACATGTCCCATGCCACCATCGCTGCTGGGGCTGGTCCCCTAACTCCTACTACCAATTGCCTCCATGCTCGTGATGGTGCTGCATTGGTGGTGCCTATGGCTGGGGTGGTACTTATTCTCGTGGTTTGGGTGGTACTGTGTTACTCGTGCTCGGGCCGTGGTCATCTTCTTCTTGGTGGTGCTACATGTACTGTGCACTCGTGCTCGGGCCGTGGCCGTGTGTGTCATGTGGTGGTGTTGCTATGCTCGTACTGAGCTCGGCTAGCTGCCCCTGTAAAATGCCTATTCGTGCACGTGCAGCAGCCTACCGCCTCGTAATAGCTACACTGACCCCTGAGCTGATCTCGCTCTGCTATCACCGCTGCCAAGTCTGGCTGTGCAGGCTGTGCTACCCTCGCTGCTCTCTGACCAGCCCACCAAACCATATATGCTCCCGCATGCGGCCAAGATTATCATATACAAAGTCATCTGCCGGCCTCTCAACAACCCAATCTGGATCCACGGGCTGTGGTGCAGGCAGTGGGGCCTCTACATCATCCCTCCGGTACTGAGGGAAGCGAGGGGGCTCATCCTGTCGTAGCCCCATCTGCCTGCGTACCCTCTCTAGGGGTATCCTCTCATACTCTCCCGGCCTCCGTCCCGCTATCCAGAATGTGTACTGGATCCACTGCAACTGTCCTCGGGCTCCTCCACGGGGGTGATGACCTCTATACGGTCTCCATACAATATCTGCCACTGTCAGGCCCTCTAATAAATGCCTGTAATAAGCGACGTCCCGTCCTGCAAGCACTGCTCGTGGCTGGCCCACGACCCCCAACCACCTCTGAAAGCCGTATCTATATATGACCTGTGGCCCTGGCTGCTGGGGTAATCCTACTGGTCTAATGCATATGATGTGCTCATATGCCCAACAGTGAAGCAAAAATGTTGAACAAATCCCAAATCACCTCATCCAGCGATAGCCCCACAGCTCTCTATATAACTGCACCAGGTATACTGGTGCCCAAGCATAACATGTGTGCTCCTCCACCATCTCATGTAGCACCCCCATCAGCGCCCGTGGAAAGCGGCCTCCCTCTGAGTCTGGGAGGGCGAAGCAGGTGATCCCGATCATCATCAACATGGCAAGCCGTGTCTCATGTCGGTGCGCACGGTACATATCCCCATACCCGATACTCGCGCTGTGATATGTCAATAAAGCGCCGCATCCCCAAAACTCGTAGGATGTTGTCCATGGATGTCTCTGCATCCACCTGAAAGACTGCCTCTCCATCGATAGGTAATCGAAGGATACAATACACATCCTCCAATGTGATGGTCATCTCTCCAGTCAGGAGATGGAACACATTGGTCACCGGATCCCATCTCTCGATGAGGGCAACCATCAAACTATGATCTCTCGTCAATCACTCTATATCGTTGGACTCACCGAGTCCCACTCGCGCATGATAGCCGGTGTGCTGCGAACACATGTGGTCACATCCGGCTCAACAACAGGGGCATCTCGTCCCCGCATCGTCGCCATTGACGTACCTACAAAACCAACCCACTACATTAGCCCTACTCTTTATCACAACATCTACTTTACCCTCTATACCCCCTTTTATCCCCCGGACCACACCCTGACTCTCTAACACACCCCTCTACCCACCTACCTTCTATAATATCCCCTCCCTCTTCACACCCAAACAAACAACCCACATCATACTACCACGAAACCGAAACGATACCCAAACAACCAAATCCAACAATCGACACAACTTAAATCATACCAAAACACCCCTACCCCATCCCAAAACCATACTCACAACACCTAAACCACAACCAACAATTCAACACCAAAACATAACCCAAACCAACCAAAATAACTACAAATCACTACGAACCGGTACCGGTCATCCATAACCGACCCGTTCTTCTCCTCTCCACCGCGCTTGGTCAACTACCGACCGACACCGGTCACCACTGATCAACCCTGCCCCTAGATTTTCTGGACCGATGCCGGTCGCTTAGTGACCGACATCGGTCGCTGTAAAAATTACCGAGCCGAACCCGCGCGGCTACCCAATTCATTTTTTTCCCTATTTCTCCCTACATACCCACCCAAACACCCTAAAAACCTACCCACCCAACCGCCTTGGCCTATTTAGCCTATCTACCCTTTCCTCTTTTCATATAACTTCCATTTATTCATTATTTTCTCCAAATCTAAGATTCCTACCCGAATCCCAAATACAGCATAATACCATTAAATTCACATAATGAAGGGTTTCGAACCTACCGGTACGACGACACGTCGTCGTGGTGGGATAGGTGGTGGTGGTCCAGCTGGTCCAGCACCTCCTGCTCCTCCTGGCTGTGCCATGGCTCAAACTCTACTTTGCTGGGTCCTCTACCAATCAACTGCTGCCTGCTACTCACTCGGGCCCACCAATCAACTCACTTCTCCACTCAACTAGTGCCACCTCAGCCAACAAATGCACCAATATCACTATTCCACCTCAGACACCCCAAATCAGTTTTCAAATTAGAAATGTGACAATGACAGGCCGTATTTTTCTTTTTATAGGTTTTTAACATAGAACCGACACCGGTCAAATCGTGCCCTAAGGAACCGGCATCGGTTACCTAACCGGTACCGGTCATAGCTAACCGATATCGGTTTTGTCTTTATTCACCCAACTTTCTGCCCCTATTTACTAATCACCCTTTCTCCCAACATCGCCTATATCCACCTTTGCTGAACACCATTTGTTCACCTATCCGGCCCGACCCAAGGCCTCACCCTAACCATTTGGCCCAACCCAAGGCCGCCACCCAACAACTTGGCCCGACCCAAGGCCTCAACCTACCTATCTGGCCCGACCCAAGGCCTCACCCTAATCATTTGGCCCGACCCAAGGCCACAACCCAACAACTTGGCCCGACCCAAGGCCTCAACCTACCTATCCGGCCCGACCCAAGGCCTCACCCTAACCATTTGGCCCAACCCAAGGCCGCAACCCAACAATCTGGCCCGACCCAAGGCCTCAACCTACCTACCGGCCCGACCAAAGGCCTCACCTTAACCATTTGGCCCGACCCAAGGCCGCAACCCAATAACTTGGCCCGACCCAAGGCCTCAACCTACCTATCCAGCCCAACCCAAGGCCTCACCCTAACCATCCGGCCCGACCCAAAGCCTCACCCTAACCATCCGGCCCAACCCACAGCCGTATCACTTCAATACCTTACCCAACATCAACAACATACACTTTTATCCACCCATCATGTAGCTTTTTGTTCCATCGAGCTCACCTGTTCGTGTTTTAGCATGATTAGGGTCCCTGACTTGATCTGTCGACCAACTTTGCCTAGACCTAGACCGTGACGTTTATCTCAACCAAACCAACCATTTGGTACTGCCGAACATGCCTAAACGTTCCTGTACCTTACCTGTTATATACCCTGGAGCTACTTCCTATGCCTTGGATACCAGGATTATATCACCCTTGTTTGGATAAACTATCGACCTTTGCCTATGCATTGCTGGTTTGCTCGTCAAATCATGTACCCTAGTCGCACTATTGCATTTCAACGTGTGTCTGCTTCCTTGGACTTACCCCACCTTTTCCCCATCATCTCTACACCATTTACCCTTTATCAACCCTATCCCTGATTTCAAGTTCTCTCAATCTGTGATAGATTTGAGGGGGATTACCTATACCCTTAACAGGAGAAACCACTTCATATTATTGTCCGTGCAGCTTTACAAAACAAGCTACACGACAATAAGGGGCTAATGTAGACACCAAATTTGTGTCTTACGACCCCTTTGTGACCCACATCTCATCTTGCAATCTAACCTCATCACCTAAACCTTACACAATTATTTGTTAATTACCTTGTAATTGATAAATCCACATTACCTTACCTGCCACCTCATTTTGCCACCTCATCATGACCTAGTCCTAACCCTAAACTAACCTAATTAAGACCTATAACTTGGTCCACACCTACACCCATGACTAATGACCCCTTTCTCGCACCCAAAACCGACCTTCTAGTCACTTGACCAAGCCCGCAACTAATCTCTCGGGAGAAAAGCAGGGAAAGTGGGCTATTTTACTAAAAATAGCCTGCTTTTTGCTAACCAATACTTGTTCCTACTCGACCGCCGTCGGTTACGTAACCGCCATCGGTTCCCTGTAAATGGGCTCCCCAAACCAAAAACAGAGGTCGAAGGATTTTTGGATCGAGAGAGAGCATCAGGAGTGATCAAGAGAATCCGGATCTTTACTTGGCTGAGCAGAGACAAGTGAAGAGACAAGAAGAGTTTGCAGCAAAGGAGATCAAGCCCAAGACTGCAACTGGATACTAGAGCCCTGTGATACTCAGCTGATCATCGGGAGGGAGATATCTCATCTTCTGTGTGTCAGGCCATCCTACCTTAGTTCTGCCTTTGTCATCAGAGTTCTTGGACCTGCATCTTCGTCAATAACCAGTAAGTTACATCTTGCATGTCTTGTTAATAATACTTCTTAGACTTTTGAATCACATTCCTCACAAATCCATTCCTAGATCCACTACCCGGCAACATATTGCATCTAACTATCCTTCATTTACTTCTCATCACCTCATTACCTAATATCACCCATATACTAGCCTTACAAACAACACAGCTACCCTACAACAACAACCACCCCACAACACAACTAACCCACAGATCCTAGACCCTACCGATATCGGTTATCAGTAACCGGCATCGGTTATTGTGGTTCAAAACCAGAAATCAGCCTTTCCCCTACCTGTTTCAACAAAGCAACTTAATTGATATTTTATAGTCTTTGGTGTTAATTCATATTAGCAGGGAAACTGACCACCTTCGAAAGGAAGTTTTATATTTCCTAGGCCCAAGGCAATTTCCTCATTTATTGTCTAATCAAAATCTTGTGGTCTTGTGTTCTTATTTCGCAGTAGTCCTTCCAAGACAAAAGGAGTTCTTCGCATCACCTGATCTTTCTCTCTACGTGCACGCACACACCATCTCGACATTCAACAGTATTCCTCCTAGCCCTAACCCTTATCTCTGCTTCTAAAAGGAATGAAAGGATAGAAGCAACTCTATTCCCGTGGCTTTAAACATTCCGAGCGAAACACTAACATACTAGTAACAATCAACTACCTTCCTCATTAACAATATACTAACATTAATGTAGAATAATATGACTAAGTTCCTTATCAAGGAATACCATTCAAAATTATCACCATCAAGGAGTTCCTACAATACAAAATAATAGGTAAAACCTAAAGGGAGCATCACAATGAAGCCTCCATTTGAATAGAATCCCAAGATTCTCCATACCCTCCTCATCCATCAAAAAGACACCCTAAGGAATATCAAACAAGTTTTATAGTCGGACATAGCTAAACGATCTATCCCCCACCCTCTCTGCACATAATGCAATATATAATGATAATTTACAAATTCAATCAACCACACATGTAACCAAAGATCCCTAACCCAATCAAATGATCTATCTATGTGAAAAATAATATAATCTACATAGTATGGCATCTAAGGCCAACAATGTTTGGTTTATCAGCTTGATTACTATTAAACAAGACAAAACACACAACCAAAACCTAAAACCATTTAAACCCATCCATTTCAAATTCATGGGAACAATTCCCATCTACCTATCATATGGAAGTGTTATGTAGCACTCTAACAATCAATATTTTCTAATTCATTCAAAATCCTTAGCTCAAAATTAATTTTTTTAAATGAAGAAAATCCCCCATACCTATTTTTACCTATTACTTTCCACTTTCTTGCAATCATCTACTTCCTTTCCAAAGAAACCCGTGAGGTTTTCCAATGCCACCAAAATATCACAACAAAATTGTAACCTTTCTTCTACCTACAAAAGGGATTAAAATATACAAAATAAAAGTTTCTAAAAATAGCCATAGTAATGCACATGGCATAACTAAATGTCATGTACCCTTGTATTACTTCCCCACTTCCTCCATTTTCCTAATTTTTCTCCAACTTCCAGCCCCAAGTTCATCTCAAAAATAAAAGGAGTTAAAATCCAATGGTGGTAAACCAAACATCATACCTAGCTCAAGCCAAAAATGGGCTCAAAGAATAAATTATAGCCTTGGGATGGTCAAATTCTAAGGTCGACACAAATATATCCATATCATTACCACATAAAATCCAAGGTGGTGGTGACATAGTAAATAAAATAATCAAAAATGTATGCAGGCCAATAATGTGTCTCAATATATTTCACTCCTAAATCATCTATTCTACAAGGTAACGAGGCAATGAGTAGGAAACACACATGTACTTGACATATAAGGGGTACACTTAAAGTGACTACTATGAGTTATAGGGTAGCATATATAGAGATCATTAATTCATACACTAGGTCAACCTAGGGTTTCTAAGTCTCGCATGATCAAGATAAAGGAAGGAAATCTATAGAGATATCAATACCTAGGTGTGGATAGGTATAGATAAAAATAAGCATGTGATAAGGCCAAAACATGTCTCGCTAATAAAAAATTAGTGATCTTATTTTACTCTCCTTTTTATCAAGTTTGATTGCATTTTGTGACTTTTGTTTGATCTAATGTAAGTTAGGATGTAATTGTCCATTTTTTTTTGAATTTAGTTCTAAAGTTTAAAAGCTCTGTAATTCCTAACAAAGTGTGTGGAAATTTATTTTTTGTAACTAAACATGTCATAATCATTCAAAGAATGGAGTATGAAGTGATCAACATGTTTTTGGGAGCCTTGGCTTCAATATGGCTTAGTTTTGGAACTTCCAGACTTAGTTCCGAACTCTATCACATAGTTTATGAGCGAACTTTATCACATAGTTTATGAGATCTATCACTTAGTTCTAGAACTTTTAAAATTAGTTCCTGAAACCCCAAGACTTAGTTCCAAAACTCCTACGTTTAGCTCTAAAACTTTCACAGTTAGATCAAGAATAGTCCCCTTTAGTTCTAGAACTTCTCCAAAGTTCTGGAACCAATGGGAATCTATTATTTTGATGACATCCAATGATAGAGAAATCAATGAAGCCTTTCAATCAGGAGTAGATCAAAATATTTCTGATTCTTCATACTCGAAGATCCAGGGATAACTTATCAAACAACAATAAGTCCAACAAGGTTCCAAATTCAACATCTATTTTGGGCATAATTCAGTTCCATCTGAATCAGTAGAACAACTATGGCTGTAAATGCATATTTGAAAGAAATACATATATAAAGACCTATAGATAGATTAATTAAAAATAATAGATACATACAAACACATAGAGATAGAGATATAGAAAGATTCAGACATACTTTTTGTAAGACATAATATTTCGAAATAAAATAGCCACTTCATTTTTAGAGAATATCACTCACAAATCTTGATTCAAGGTGGAGCAAGGTCCCACTCCTCTAGGAACCATGTTTTTTTGATTTAGTGGTATTTATATGTCTAAAGCAAATAATGTAGATCTGTTAATTTTGTAAATGTCTTTAATTCTTTAAATTAAACTCTGTTTTATACTTGTCCCTACAGGTGTTATAGACTAGATTTTCATTTCCTTACAATCTTTTCACAACATTTTCAACCATGTGTTTGTTTCCAAGAAAAGTGTGTTTACTTCTGCATTGTGTGTTTATTTCCGTGAAATCTATTTATTCCTATATGTGTGTTTATTTCACCAATTCATTCCAAGAATGAGTGTTTATTTCAAAAAGTTTATTATAGCATAAAGATAATAAGGCTTTGGCCATGGAATCCTAAAGACACTAAAAAACCCCCTAGAAAATAAAATAACAAATACCTACAATCAATTACTAGATCACTAAGATTTCTTGTTGCATATAGCTTCGACACCCCCTAGTTTGAATATGACATCAACAAAGAGTTGATTAAATGAAGGGAATAACGACACCCATCATTTTTGGCACCATTTTTGGGGACCCAATAGTTAGAATTGTCTAATTAGGTGTCAACAAGAGAAACAAGCATATATCTAGTAATTGAAGAATCTTTACTACATCATCATAAAATTTATGAGTAGACCAGGAGACTCCAAGGGTCAATTCCTCCCAAAAATATCTCGAACAAGAATCATCAGCATCTTCTCGATCAAATAAAGAATTTGACAAAGAATTACTCTTGAAAAAGAATTGCCACCTTTGGAATTCTTGGATTAGTCACCAGAAGGAAGTGGAACATTTAGAAAGAAGATTATATCCCAAGACCCATTTAGAGCAAGTTTTGATTCACAATTGAGTAGCCACCTCCTACTCCTAACTTTTCACCTTCCCCAAAATAGATCACATACCATATTGATTAGGAGAAAAGTTTAGAAGGTATTGCGAAATGGCACGAGAAGCCGAATGAGAACCTCTGATAGGACCTTTACTTATCTAATTTAGTGGGATAATGATGATACACCTGTGAATAATATTTCACCTGCACATTTACCCACATTTAGAGGAATTTCATCTTAAGATCCTGACCAATTTTTGTTTGAATTTAAAGTACTGTGTCAAACTTATGATTACAAAATAGATAATCAGAAGTTCAAATTGTTTTCATCTACCCTGAACAATGCAAAAATGAGGTGGTTTATGGGATTAACATCTAATTCTATTACCACTTGGGCACAAATGAAAGTTTCCTTCCTAGACAAGTATCAAGACTACCATAGAGGAAGGAATAGGAAGGAAGAATTTTTCAAAATCAAGCAAGAGGAGGATGAGAATATGGAAGATTATTTAGACAAATTCCTCTTTGTGAGTAAAAGATGTGGGTTTTTACTACAAGAGGAGTTAAGAAAAACCATTTTTCTTAATGGTCTAGATGATGAATCTAAGTTCATGACAGCCTATTCCTTAGCTAGTGCAGAGCAGAAAAATATTCTCTACAAATTCTATCTCTGCAATCTTATGCTAGAAAAACAATAAGCTTTATGATCAATTTGTATATAGGGAAATCTAGATGAATGCATTTGTTTCTGTTCTTCAAAATCAGGTTGCATGGAAAGAGAGATATTCTAAGCATCTATTAAAATCCAGTTCATCTAGTCTCTACATGAGGGATCACTATGGTAAACCATCTACCTTTGTTATACATTTCAGATCCCATGCCTTTGATAGTCGGTTCAAGGCACACTATCTAGGCAAATTTACAAAAATTATTGATGCCTTCACCTCTTATGAGGAGGAGAACTTTGAAGAGATTTATGATGGATGTTTGAAAAGATGGGAGTTTCTCACAATTGCATTGAGAAGAAGAGAAGTGATATCTCCCACAAACTTAATATGGAGCTTAGAAAGAGCTAAAGCCTTGTGCACACTAATCCCTCAGTCAATGAAAAATGTAGGGGCATATGGATGGGAATGAGAACAAGGCCTCCCCTTCTTCTCACTCCCATGTCTCCATGGAAAAACAGAGAGCCTCAAGATCCCACTCAATTTGAGGAATGGTAGAGGAAAGTAGAAGCAGGATCAGGGTATAATACTTCTAAAACATTGAGATATTCAATTTCAGCCATTTGACTTGAGCAGTCAATTGGAATGCAGAATACACAACCCAAGATTTGAAGAGTAAAGTTTGTAAGGGGACTTACAAACAAGTAAGTATGGGGGAGATGATAAGGCCAAAATATGTCTCGTTAATGCACAATTAATGATCTTATTTTACTCTCTTTTTATCAAGTTTGACTGCATTTTGTGACTCTTGTCTAGATCTAATGTAAGTTAGGACATAATTTTCCATATTTTGTTGAATTTAGTTGGTCTAATGATCACTTTCTCTGCATCGAAGATTTCAAAATCTTTATACTTGAAGTGTAATTGCACAACATGGAAACCTCTCTCCATCTCGAGTGTGGGACTTGAATATTTGGAAATACATATATAAAGCTATAGAGAGGAATCTCAGTTAGAGGCTGGTTCCTCAAACTCCTCGATTTAGATCTATATTTTGCAAAACTACGAGAGGTTTAGATCCTAATCCTATTCTAACTTGCAAGAGGAATCTCCCCAGAGAGACGGGGGTAGAAGTGCAAAAATTGAAACTAACTAAAGATGGTGATGCACCAAAAGGAGTGGTGAAACATATTAGTCATGCAAATAGACACAGACCAAGGTTCACAACATAAAAACATACACAGACTGATAATGTATAATTTAGCATCTGAAATCAAGCAAATAATACAAACAGAGGATTGAAACCCATTCACAGAGCTTGCATTATCAATTTAATATCAAAATACGCATTACACCCTCAGAGAGGTAAAGAAAACTGTTACAATCCTTGGAGAGGTCTGATACTTCATCAATCCCTTGAAGAAGGTGAAAGAAGAAGTCTGCTATGCCCAAAAATGTTCCTCTTTTTGAAATGAGCCCAAAACTGGCTTTTAAAATGCAAGGGTCGAACCCAGGGAACAGGAGACGTACAAAGGCATGGGAGCCCATTCTTTCTTGACTGCAGGTGTATTAAAATGGCATGGAGGACCTTACAAACCCATACCCTGTCATTTTGACCGGATTACAGGAGAATGCGACCCATTCTGCATTAACTCTGGCCGCTGGAATGTCATTTCCGGCCATGAATACGCGTCAGAGCCGTTTCTCAATTTTCTCCCTCTAGACTGCTCCAAAACGCAAGATTGACCCCGGAATCGTGTAGATAATTTCACCAGCTTTCCGTTGATATAAAGAACGTGCAAATCCGAGCTCTGGATCAAAAGTTATGGCGATCTGAAGATCTAGGGCACAAAACAGGCGAAAGCGTGTTTTGAAATCCTTTCCCGCGCTCTGCCACCTGGACGACACGTGGGACGTGCTGATTGGATGAGAAATTCTCTCTCCTCCATCTTTCGTGGGCTTTCATTTTGAAATTCACTTGTGGGGCCCTTAACTGGACACGTGGCGCTATTTCATTGGTTCGGGCTGACCTTTTAAAACTTGCCCTTTGACCTTTTTGACCCTTTTTCCCCTGAGACACGTGGCGGCTTCTGATTGGTTCTCGGCCCTGCCGGCTTTTTCACGCCCTTCACGTCCTTTTGTCCCAGACGTCCCAATTGCTTAGTGCTCCTTGTGCTGATTTCGGCCGAACCGGCCGGTTCGCGTCCATTTGTCCCGGATGTCCCAATTGCCTTCGGACTGTTTTGACCTCTTTCGCCCGGTTCGGCCGGTTCGCGCCTTTTCGGCCCGCTTGTCCCGAACTGTCCCTCTCAGCAGTTAGTCGATTTTCTCTCGGTCGAACCGGCATTTCGCGCCCGCCGCGTACTTTCGTCCCATTTGTCCCATTTTCTTTTGGGTGCTGTGCTCATTTCGGCCGAACCGGCCGTTCGGGCCTTTTGTCCCAAACGTCCCGAGCAACACTTAGCCAATTTTTCTTCCTCTTTCGGCCGGATCGGCTTTTCGCGCCCGCCGCGTACTTCTGGCCCGATTGTCCCAAATGCAATTTGGGCCGCCTAGAGGCTTTTCGGCCGATCCGCTTCCATTTGTCCCACTTGTCCCAAATCTTTACCTTGAGCAGGACTTAGCCAATTTTCACACTCTTTCCTGGATCAACCTATTTGCCTTTCTGCAACTTTTTGCATTTTCTCAGAGCTTGCTCCCTGTTTCTTTGGCCAGGGGAGTTAGAAAAATACCTGAAGGGACCCTAGAAACCTGATTTTGCTCTGAATCAATCAATTTGCTTGGGATTTGAATCTTCTGATGCATGTTATCAAAATTTACCCTAGGGGGGTGAATTTTGGATAACAATTTGCGACTCAGCGGGATCATCTGCCTGCTAGATGGAAAGACCAGTTGCCTGAAGCAATCCATTGGGCATGGAGTCATCAAATATTCTGTTAGAATCCAAACTGACTCAGAATGTGCAAGGGGAAGATGGAATGTGACCTGATGAAAGCAAAGACATGCTAAACATCTCCATGGACAGCAAGCTGTGCCCAGGCACTTAGGGAAAACAAAACTAACCTACAACAAAACAATGTGCACAAGCACTTGGAGGAAAGAAAATCTAATCTAATATCTACAGGTGTAGTGAACCTCCCTCTAGAAGCAACGCGCTTGAGATAGATTCCATTCTTGGAATCTGCGGTTCTTCACCATCAGTATGAGGCCAATTGGAAAGCATTGTTGCTCTTGCACTTTGTGACCATGTATGGGCCACTCCAAATGGCATCAAATTTTGAATGCCTTCCTGGTTTTGCTCTGTCCACATCCCATTTCAGCACTAGATCTCCTACTTGAAAAGATCTATCTTTGGCCTTCCTATCAAAGGTCTTTTTGATCAAAGCTTGATCCTTTTCCATTGCTTGGGATGCCTGATCTCTGATCTCTTGCAGCTCCATCAACTCTGCATACCTCACCTCCATGGGCTCAAACTCTAGCAACTCCATCTGTTTCATGAGTTCCAACGTTGGCAACTCAAGTGACATGGGCAAGATTGCCTCTCTTCCATAGACAAGCCTAAATGGAGAGTTACCCGTGGATCTTTTGGGAGTTATCCTATCAGCCCATAAGGCTGATTTCAGTTTGGTATGCCAAGCCCTCTGATTCTCATCAAGAGTCCTCCTAATGATCCTCAGCAAGTTTTTGTTTGTAGACTCGGCCTGGCCATTACCTTGAGGGTAATAGTTTGATGAAGTGCTCAGGTAAATCCCGTTCTTGACAGCCCACTCAGTCACTTTAGATCCGATGAATGCCAATGCATTATCAGAGACTATTGTAGCAGGTACACCAAATCTGGAAGTTATCCCTTCGTAAAAGTCCAAGATGCTAGACTCATTCACCTCTTTGAGTGCTACTGCTTCTGTCCATCTGGTGAAGTAGTCTGTGGCTGTCAAAATCCATTTGTGCCCTTGGCTCGGGTGGGATTGATGACTCGATGAAGTCCAAACCCCACTGCATGAATGGCTGATCTACTGTAATTGGATGCAATGGAAGGGCAGCGAGTCTCTCTTTTCCTGTGAAGAATGCACAATTCTTACACCTCTTGATCCATGCATAGCAATCACTGAAGATTTTAGGCCAATAATAACCAGCCTTCATGATTTTCAGAGCTGTCACTCTTGGTGCAAAATGGCCACCAGCTGGTCCATCATGAAACTCTTTTAATACCCCTTGGATCTGACCTGTGTTAATGCATCTCAGCAGCACTCCATTCACGTCCTTCTTGAACAAAACTCCATCAATGATGGCATATGGAATTGCCTGCAACCTGAAGTATCTTCTTTTTGCTTTGCTCATTTCTAGAGGGCACATGCCCGTCTGTAGAAATGTATCATATTACGAGTCAACGAGGAGTGGACACATCATCATTTTCCTTTTTTTATCATCTTGTAATAGCGGGACAGCGTCTTCTTCATCTTACGGGTTGTCAGGTTTGTTTGGAAGCGAGCTGCTCACACAAACCTTTGCCTCTTACCAGCTTGGTGATCTTGATCTCAATGTCATACTCCATGACACGGGTGATCCACCTGCCCTTTTCTCATTCAAATCCTTGTTGAGGAGGAAATCCTTAACTTGACATGTGAGACCAGCAAGCTGTACCTTGTTGTTTGAGACTAAATGCTTGAATTTCTTCAAGCTTCGATTCTTTATGCAAGCACATGCTTTTCATAAAAAGTACCTCATTTCAGTCACACTAGGCTCTGGCTGAAGAAGGCAATCGGCTGCTCATCATTATCTTTGTTCTGCTGTACCAGAATGGCAGAAATAGTGTCATCACCTCCAAATGCATAGAGGATGAAATCCTTGGAAAAGTCTAGGTTGATGAGAGTGGGTGCCTGGGAGATGGCTTCTTTGATTGCTTCAAAACTCTCCTTGCCTTCTGCCGTCCATTTGAAAGCCATGCTTTTTCTTAACATTTTAGTGATGGGCTTGACAAGGGCTGCAAAATTTGGGACAAACCTCTGAACAAAGTTTATCCTTCCCAGGAAACTCTGAAGGGCCTTCTTGTGGCTTGGCAATGGTAGAGCTCTTATGGCTTCGACCCTCTCTGGATCAATTGCTAATCCTTCCTTGGAGACAATATGGCCAAGGAGCTTCCCTTCATGTGCGCGAAAGATGCACTTCTTAGGATTCAAAGACACACCGAACTTTCTACACCTCTGAAACACTTGCACGAGGTGAAAGAGATGATGTGCATGCATTCTTTGAGAAGACGATAATATCATCTAAGTATATCAGCACTATCTTGTTGATCAAGCCTTTGAATGCCATATCCATAGCTCGCTGGAATGTTGCTCCGGCGTTCGACAGTCCAAATGGCATCTTCTTGTAAGCATATGTGCCCCATTTGGTTGTGAAGGCTGTCTTGAACTGGTCTTCCTCCTTTACCATAATTTGATTGAAGCCTGAGTAACCATCAAGTAGTGAAAACCTTTCTGAACCAGCTACGACCTGCAGTATTTGCTCCATGGAAGGGAGTGGATAATGGTCCTTGAGAGAGGCTCTATTCAAATCTCTGAAGTCAACACATAGCCTGATCTCTCCACTCTTCTTTCTGACTGGAACTAAGTTGGCAACCCAACTAGAATGCTTGATTGGGAATATAATTCTTGACTCAATCAGCTTGTCCAATTCTTTCCTCATGAGAGGCTCCATGTGTGGATTGGTGGTCTCTGTTTACTGCACGATAGGCTTAGTATTTGGGTCCAATTCAATGGTATGCTGAGCTAAGTTGGGATTGAACCCTTTCAAATCTTCATAACTCCAAGCAAACACGTCAGGGAATTCTTGACATAGCTGTATGAACTCATACCTTTCCTGTTCAGTTGTCATCTTTCCAATTTGCAATGGCTTGTTCTCTTCTACCAAGATGGATACCGAATCTTCTCTCTTAACCTGAATGTTTGCTTTCTCCTTTCTAAACTGATCATTGGGGTTAAAAATGGACTCCAAGGTGATAAGTCCCTTGGGCAGCTTGTCAGTTCTCAGCTGTATCACCTGGTCACCATATTGTTGTTCCAACTTCTCTTGATTCTTAGCTGAGAACTCAGCTTCTTCTTGCAAGAAGTGGATGATTTGCTGATCATTCTCAAATACTTGCCAACTGACATCGTTATCCGGCACTGAAGGCCTCACAATCACGTGGATGTTTGGTTGTACCTTGTCTTGTTGAATGTTTTCTATAATGTCAAAGGCTGCCCCTACTGCTGCAAGCCTGTCAGCAGCTTGATTCTCTTTCCTAGGGATGGATTTGATGCCAAAGCCCTCAAAATCTTCCATGAGGTCCCACACCCTGTTCTTGTAGCATCTGAGTAGATCATTTTTGGCAGCATGTTGTCCCTTGACCTGATTTACAATCAGCTCACTGTCCCCAAAAACTTGCAAGTTCTTTATCTTTCTCTTGATTGCCCAATGCATCCCTTGCACCAAGGCTTCATATTCAGCAGTGTTATTGGAGCATGCAAATTGAAATCTAAAAGCTGAATAATGCTTTATTCCTTGAGGTGAAACAAGCATGGCTCCACCTCCTGCACCTTGTCTACTCCTTGATCCATCGAAAAACAGCTGCCATACTTCATTGTCATCCTTGTGGTTTGGCTTGGTGATGCTAGGAATAGGTTGACTTTCTTCGTGTATGCAATAGACCCCTAGCTCAGATTCTTCTACTTCTTGATAAGGATCAAAAGCATGTACCTTGTTTGCCCATTCATCAAGAGTCAAATCTGGAATACTTCCAACCTTAGTGTCGGCTTCATCAGTGCCAAGGTGATCTTCTTGATCAAATGCTGAGCAATTGGTATTAATATGACTTGGAGTATAGGGCTCAATGTGGAAGTCTGCAATAGGTTCTGACCTAATTGTGGCCTTAGTCCCATATCTCGTTCTGAATAGCATGTGAGACCAATCAGCGGACAAATATCCCCCAATTTTGGCAGTGAAATCTCTTGACAAGCAAAGGGCAAAGAGTGGTGGAAGGCCTATGGTGATATATCTTGTAAGACAACAACATTTGGACATGCATGCAGGTAAGACTCAAATTTCTAATCACTCCAACTATTGCTTGCTGCTGTCCCATCCAGTTGCACTACTCCCTTAGATGTTATTTCATCTTTGGAGCCCTAAGCGATCAGCTATCTGTTTAGGCATAAGCGAGCTACTTGCCCCGGAATCTATCATGCGATTATGCACTAGCTGATTTCCATGATTAACGAAACATAGAAAGGGGAGGCTTGACATTCTACCTTGTTGTGCTCCATGATTTCCTTCAGGCTGGGCAGCATTTGTGAGTACCTTCTCTTGCATTTGGACCTGCTGATTCGAAGTTGGCCAATCCTTCATGGCAGCTTGCAGCAGATTTCTTTGGCCTGGGATGGATAGGGATTCCCACATAGATATATTGACGTTTGTCTTCTTCATCTGATCAATGATACTGAATGGTGATGAAGGATCTCTCTGCTGTCCCTTGGTTTGCACATTTGCTCCTTGTATGTGGGCAGCAACAGCTGGCATTTGAGTTGGCCTAGGGGCTGTTCTTGGCTGCCCTTGTGCATTTGAAACTGGGTTTTGCTTGCCAATCATTTGTGGAGCTGTGGAAGGTTGTGGATTGGCTGGGGCTAATGGCTGTTCTTCACCCAAATTTCTCCTTTTTGACCTTGTGTTGGCTGCAACACCTTGAGAAACTACCTGATTCATGCCACAGAAATCCTCTGCTTGCCAATTTACCAATGTGGTGTCATTTGGGGCTGATTGCTGTTGGAATGTTTCTTGTTGTTGGCTGTTTTCTTGACTACTCTCACCCTCCACACCAGCACTTGTTACCATTAAAGCTTGAGTCAAAGCACCATTGAAGCACATGGATTGATTATGAGGCTCATTACATGGAAAACACCAATCATACTCCTGGGCAGTGTTGTTTTGTGCTGGTACTAATGCCTTAGAGGCAGATATGGCATTTGGATTATAGGGCTGGAATGGTCTATTGGCAGGAGGCCTTGTTTGATTCATATTTGCAGCTGGATTGGGTGGCCTTTGAGGCTGATATGGCTGCCTATTAGGTTGAGCTTGAGGCTGATACGAAGGTCTAAAACCTTGAGTTTGTTGTCTCTTAAGTGTGACCAGCTCATTACCTAAATTTTGCAGTTGCTTCATGACTTCTTGAAGCTCATTTGGGGCACTTGGAGATGAAGTGGAAGCTTCATTTGAACTCTGATTCCTAGGAGTGGGAATAGGAGCTAAGACAGGTGCTTGACTAGTACTTGGGCTCTCTAAACTTGGATATAATGGCATTGGAGGCCTAGGAGCTAGCTTGCCGGCTTGAATCAGACAATTTTCAGCTCTAATGGCAATACTATAAGCAGCAGGGATAGTTGTGCCTCCCATAGATTGAATCAACATAGAAATATCAGAATTTAAAGCTTTAAGGTAATATAGAAAAGCACCTTCTGCTGTTGCCTGACTGCTATTGGAATCTATCCCAAGACCTTTGAAATCTGAAGTTGAAGTCAGTTAGCTGCTCATTGGAAGCTCTCTTGATGGTTGTCAGCTGCTCCAAAAGAGACAAGTTGTCTCCCTTCTCTCCAAATTGATTGTGAAGTGCAATACACGGTGATTCCGTTTGTGATAGAGCCGACTTCAAGGCTCTAAACCATTGCAATGCTTTTCCCTTGAATGAAGATGCCAGAAATTTGTGACTACTTGCATTTCATTAATCTCATGGATTGCACAAATGTTAGCAATGTCTTTGACATGATCACCGAGGAGTGGTTTGATTTTCTCCGATAAAGTATGGAATGTTCTTGATCTTTGCTGGCTTTGGGATTGGATTTTGTGCATTGAGAGCAAGTGGGCTGCTGCCTGTGAAGTTGACATAGGGGTTCACTGGTTGCGCCATTCTGATTGGTCTTAAAACCCTTGTATATTGAAAGAAAGGCCGCTCAGGTGGAGGAGTTGAGAGAGTTCTGTTTGGTGGAGATGGGGACCTTTGAATCCTTCTTCCTCTTTGCCTTCTTCTTGGAGATAATTGCAGGTATTCAAACAGTACTTCCTCCTCTCCAACTCTTGACCTTGTGATTCTTCTCATAAGCTTTCAGGCCTGACTGCTGAAATTCTATTGATTCTTCCCCTTGGAGTCGCCAGATATGCAAATAATAGCTCTTTTCAAGCAAGAAAATTGCAGCAGATGCACATCAACTTTGCTGCAATAAAAATGAGACCTCTGGTCCCACCGGGCGTGCCAAAACTGTTAGTGCAAAATTACAGCACCCCTGGACGCTGATCAGATTTCTAGGTTGATCACTCTTGCATCCAGTGTAATTGCACAACATGGAAACCTCTCTCCAAGTGTGGGACTTGGGGCCGAGAGAGGAATCTCAGTTAGAGGTGGTTCCTCAAACTCCTCGATTTAGATCTATATTTTGCAAAACTACAGAGGTTTAGATCCTAATCCTATTCTAACTTGCAAGGAGACAGGGGTAGAAGTGCAAAAAATTGAAACTAACTAAAGATGGTGATGCACCAAAAAGGAGTGGTGAAACATATTAGTCATGCAAATAGACACAGACCAAGGTTCACAACATAAAAACATACACAGACTGATAATGTATAATTTAGCATCTGAAATCAAGCAAATAATACAAACAGAGGATTGAAACCCATTCACAGAGCTTGCATTATCAATTTAATATCAAAATACGCATTACACCCTCAGAGAGGTAAAGAAAACTGTTACAATCCTTGGAGAGGTCTGATACTTCATCAATCCCTTGAAGAAGGTGAAAGAAGAAGTCTGCTATGCCCAAAAATGTTCCTCTCTTTGAAATGAGCCCAAAACTGGCTTTTAAAATGCAAGGGTCGAACCCAGGGAACAGGAGACGTACAAAGGCATGGGAGCCCATTCTTTCTTGACTGTAGGTGTATTAAAATGGCATGGAGGACCTTACAAACCCATACCCTGTCATTTTGACCGGATTACAGGAGAATGCGACCCATTCTGCATTAACTCTGGTCGCTGGAATGTCATTTCCGGCCATGAATACGCGTCAGAGCCGTTTCTCAATTTTTCTCCCTCTAGACTACTCCAAAACGCAAGATTGACCCCAGGAATCGTGTAGAGAATTTCACCAGCTTTCCGTTGATATAAAGAACGTGCAAATCCGAGCTCTGGATCAAAAGTTATGGCGATCTGAAGATCTAGGGCACAAAACAGGCGAAAGCGTGTTTTGAAATCCTTTCCCGCGCTCTGCCACCTGGACGACACGTGGGACGTGCTGATTGGACGAGCAATTCTCTCTCCTCCATCTTTCGCGGGCTTTCATTTTGAAATTCGCTTGTGGGGCCCTTAACTGGACACGTGGCGCTATTTCATTGGTTCGGGCTGACCTTTTAAAACTTGCCCTTTGACCTTTTTGACCCTTTTTCCCTGAGACACGTGGCGGCTTCTGATTGGTTCTCGGCCCTGCCGCTTTTCGCGCCCTTCGCGTCCTTTTGTCCCAGACGTCCCAATTGCTTAGTGCTCCTTGTGCTGATTTCGGCCGAACCGGCCGGTTCGCGTCCATTTGTCCCGGATGTCCCAATTGCCTTCGGACTGTTTTGACCTCTTTCGCCCGGTTCGGCCGGTTCGCGCCTTTTCGGCCCGCTTGTCCCGAACTGTCCCTCTCAGCAGTTAGTCGATTTTCTCTCGGTCGAACCGGCATTTCATGCCCGCCGCGTACTTTCATCCCATTTGTCCCATTTTCTTTTGGGTGCTGCTCATTTCATTTCGCCGAACCGGCGGTTCGAACCTTTTGTCCCAAACGTCCCGAGCAACACTTAGCCAATTTTCTTCCTCTTTCGGCCGGATCGGCTTTTCGCGCCCGCCGCGTACTTCTGGCCCGATTGTCCCAAATGTAATTTGGGCCGCCTAGAGGCTTTTCGGCCGATCCGCTTCCATTTGTCCCACTTGTCCCAAATCTTTACCTTGAGCAGGACTTAGCCAATTTTCACACTCTTTCTGGATCAACCTATTTTCCTTTCTGCTGCACTTTTTTGCATTTTCTCGAGCTTGCTCCTGTTTCTTCGGCCGGGGAGTTAGAAAAATACAAAATTTACCCTAGAAGGGACCCACTAGAAACTCATGATTTTTTCTAAAGAAATAAGTGTAGATCTGTGAATCAATCAAATTTGCTTTCACTTAGTAAAAGTATGGGGGTATTTGACCACTCCCAAGAATGATGATTCTCATTTTATTTGTAATTCTATTTTTACCTCTGTTATATTATTATTATTAGAATGAAAATACCCCCTATTGTTTCCATGTGCCTTACTTACCTATTTTTCAATTACAATTGTATTTACCCCTTTTTATTTCTACCTAATATATTAAACAAAAATATCATATTTCTCACTCAATTTTTTTTAATATGCATAAGTTGTAAGCCATTGAATACCTATTACCAATCACCTTATAAATGTTAAGGTTTAATCATTTATCAATAGTTATTCAAATAATTAATATGGTGAAATAATATCACTTGTGTTGAAAAGCATACTCAATCCTAGTTTTCTACCATCTTATTATTTCTTGGTTAAAAATATCTTAATTGAGATTTCTTTATTAAAAAGATATTATAGTCTAATTTATGACCACACTCCTTTTATAATTTTAAGGTGTTTACTTTTAAAAACTAGGGTTCAAATATTGTAGTTTTATATTAAAATTTAACCTCCCTTTCCTTTTGCCCACCATCCTAATCTACCCCCAATACCTGATTCAAAAAATTAATAAATTAAACCCTCTTACCCCCTCCTCTCTACCGGTATATTGATTTTAATTTTTTAAATTTTAATTACCTCAATATGAACCCATGTTCTAGGATATTGCCTAGCTAATCAACCCCCATGGTTTTATACTTTTCCCCTACTGGTTTTATAGACTAGATTTTCATTTCCTTGCAAGATTTTCATAGCATTTTTAACCGTGTGTTTATTTCCAAGCAATGTGTGTTTACTTCTGCATTGTTTATTTATTTCTAGAAATCTATTTATTCTTGTATGTGTGTTTATTTCCAGCAATTCATTCTAGCAATGAGTGTTTATTTCAAAAAGTTTCTTATATCATAGAGATAATAAGGCTTTGGCCATGGAATCCTAAAGAAACTACAAAAACCCTAGAAAATAAAATAACAAATACCTATAGTCAATTACTAGATCACTAAGATTTCTTGTTGCATATAGCTTCAGACACCCCTTCGTTTGAATATGGCATCAAAAAAGTTGATTAAATGAATAGAATAACAACACCCATCAACATGCATGATATAACTTAAATGAAAGTGGTGATAGCTAAGGATATTATAATAGATAAGATTACTATGTTAACTAACATCCAAACATGTGTAATAGTAGGTTAACTTAACACAATGATGAAATGAAATGAAATTATCTATTCAAAATGACAAGAAATGGTTAGATAACTCACCTTATACCTATAAGGTGGTCATTGATGCATTTATCTCCCTAGAGAAGAAACACACCAAGAGAGAATCACTATTAGGTGGAGAAGGGGAACATTGTTCCTATCCTAGAATCACTATAGGAGACCTAATAGATAAAGTAACCATCCAAGAAGAATATTATATAATCCAATCCAAGAAAGATGCAAGATGAACCAAGATTTAGGTGAGAAGATGTGAAGATGATGCAAAAGAGTAGATAAAATGGTAGTTTGAATGATATTTATTCCTTTTCTTACGAATGTCAAATGAGTTATAACCCTATATAGGACACCATCACCCATATGAGATGACACCAACCAAGGAAAAATAAAACACCGACACCATTGCCCATAGGTGATGGCATCGAATAGGGATAGTGAAAAGAGGTAACATGTCATAAAAAGTAAAAAATAGTGTATCATAGATAATGAATGTGAATAAACAAGGTGCAAAGTTGTGAGATGCAAGAAAGAAGTTGTGAATTTGATGTGCATGAGATCTAAGAGGACAACGATAGCTAGTGCAAGGAAAAATAAGGCCAAGACCAAATAGTGACACTCTCTTTGTGTACTATCTCTAACCCATAATGATTACATGAATAATTATTCCCCATTCCCAACAGGATGCTTAAGGCACCAATTATAGAAATAGATGCATCAATGACCCTTATCTCACAAAATAAATTCTCTAACCCATAATGGTTATATGAATATTCATTCCCCAATCCCAATAGGATGTTTAAGGAACTCACTTCAGAAATAGATGTATCAATGACCCTTATCTATAAAAAATAAATTGTTAGTAACATTTTTGGAAAATGAAAACTGAAAAATTAGGTGTATGCATATGGCCCATCCATTGATCACCGCATGTTGTAATAAAGAAACATGGGGTGACCAACAGAAAACGATAGTCTACAACACTAAAAATGAAAGTAAGTACATACATGAATTCCGAAAAGAGTAGTTGAAATGAAATATACCCACCAATGTGCACCTGATAGTGTCACTCAGCATGCCACGTGTGGCTGTAATTTATGCTGTAAAACCCCAAAGAAGTAAAACTGAAAGGAAACACTAGAGGATCATTAATAACATAACACATAAATCACCTAGCTATGTTCCCATGGGATGGAGGTCATGTCAAGATGTTGGGATAACATGATAATGATATGATGTCAAAAATAGGTGAAAATTGAATATTGTTGAAATTAATTGTGTAATTGGTTGAAATAAATGATATGATATTACAAAAATGTAAAAATTGGTGTATATTGTGAAGTTTGAGAGTGAAAATGATGGTCAATTTCAGATTTAGGTTAATTGCGAGAAAATTTGAGTTTTATATAGTAGTGATTTTGATTTTCTTGGTACTAATTATGAAATTGAGATAAATGAGCTCTAGAATTCAAAATTTTATGTGTATTTCTATGTCATGGCACTTATACAAGGTGGTGATGGAGGATGATGAGGTGGAGCACGCGGTGGAGTGCTACCACGAGTAAGTTGTTACATTTAATTTCATTGAGTAGATTAGGTGCTATTTCATTATTTTAGTTTTTCAAAGTCATTAGCACATCATTCTTGTCCAAACATGCTTCATCAGGTAGGTTAGGAACAAAAACAAGTGGGTTTGGGAGGGATTTAGATTTTATTTTATCATTTTGGATATTTTTGTAAGTCAAAATTTGAAAGTTGTGGCCGTATTTTTGGATAGATGCCACCGCCCCTTTGTATTGAGAGGGCCGATGGTGTCGGGATGCGAAAAGAGGGAGCTAGAGGGCCAATGGCATAGGGGAAGGTTTGTCAAGGGAAAATGGCATCTGCGCTGGGGATGATGGTATAGGGATTTGGAATGAATATGTTGCATGCTTTGATTTTTCACTCCAAATTTGATTTTACAGAGATAAGATGTTCATTTATCATCATTTTTGGATGCAAGTAGCGTGTAGGATCCACCTATGGTGATTTCTAAATCTTTCATGGCTCGGTGGGATGATTTGGACTAAGTCGGGTAGAGGTTACTCGATTCACGGGGATGGTAATTTGGGGGCATCATGCAAATAGCCAAGATACTATTGGATTTGGATTTATTACAAATGTTCTTGATCACATGGGAGGCCGTATAACACCTTTTAGTGGTGGACATGAAATGAGATGATGGAGATGGCCTTGACATTGGAGGATGTACATGGGATTTTGGGGTTACCAATTGGTGGCACCCATATGTATTGTGATTTAAAACATAATGTTATAGAGTGGAGAGAATTAGACATATGGGCTATAGGGAGTAGTACATATGATGAGATACAATTATACATTTGACTCGATGTAATGTAGGCAAGATGGATTTGGACATCAAGAAGGTGATTATGGGGATCATGGTGACATGTATAGTGTGCGACAAGGCAAATGTATCCATCCCATTGTTCTTGATTCCATTAAGTAGATATGTGGTTGATCATGGGGTTCTATTCGGTTAGAGAACCACCATATGGGGTCGATTACTACATGATTTATATAGGTCATATCACATAGGATAGAGGGTCGTGGGATATGTGAGAGTACTAACAACATGGATATACAAATGGTTCCCTATGTATAGGAGTATAGGCACACCACAGTAGTAGCAAGTGGATACCCCAAGATTTCTTCAATAGGTACATGGGTAAGAAATGAGAGCACTAAGAGCATACCGACCAATGGCATAAGTGGGTTCGAGAAATGTGGTATGGAAACCCTACATAGGGAATGTGGATCACCGCCCCAACTAGCCAAGAGTATTTTTTTACATACCATGACATAGGTGATGGGACATTATGTTTATTGGGTGGAGACTGATGCAAGAGTAGGGTCCCAAGACTATTTGGGTGACCGACACTAGTGATTATATAACCATTTCCACCCTACTAATGTCTTTATGCCAAAGAGGATGAATAAGAAGAGGTGATGGGACTAACACTTAAACCTATATGATACAGTAGTGGGTGCACCTAGTCGAGTAAACATTGACGAAGTGGGGATGTTTAGGGCCTACCATAAGTCATAGTGGTTAGTTTTTCGAGGAGATATCTAATATAGCATCTACGATACAATGCTTTGCAAAACAAAGATTGAAGAGAAATAAAGATAACATAATGGCTCGAGAGAGCGTAACATGTCCCGGTGGAGGATACTTGATGTTGATCATGGTACAGATGGTTATGCCTCTGAGACAAATTCTTAGACAAAAATGGAGAGGAGATATGATATTTATTCCTAGAGACAAGTGGGAACAAGATGCTAGAGAAAGATCTCATCATGATGATGAGGAGGAGGAGGCATTGGGAGATCAAAAAGATGGTGAGGTCATCATGGTGAAAATTGGGAAACTAGGCATCAGTGATAGTATGTTATTTAGATGATTTTTTATCAATATTTGTGATATTGTTAGTGATATGTGTAATTTTTTGGTTTTATAGAGTAGACAGTGGAGGAGTGGAACTCCCTGATTGAGAGTGACCATAATGAGATCCTTGACCTGTGTTATTATCTAGGATACTGTAGGATGGTGGATCCAATAACACCATCGACAAGGGATTCATTGATGTTATTTTGTATGATAGGTGACAAATCCATAACATTGAGGAGATATCAAGATGCACAGGCACAAATGGCTATCGAAAACATATATATGATGCTACAGAGTCTATTGTAGGTCCCTAGTTCAGGAGTAGGAAGATCTCCTAGAATATACCAAGAGATCTACGATGTGGATACCAGGGCACGATTGGGTATATAAATCTAAGAAATGCCATATTCCTAAACAAGGATGCATAGAATACTGCGGTGATCCAATAGGAAAGTTTGGGGTGAATCGAAGTCAAAATAGGTGAAGTTAGGACCAAGGCACTCTAATGGTAAGAGAAACCAAGTTTTACATGGTGATAAATACAAGTGGAGAAAAAAACCCAAACAATGATGTAACAAGGTATTTGAGATAGTGTGATAAAACTAAAGGGGATCGAGATCCCAAACAAAGATAAGAGGTTTTGTTTAAAACCCAAGTGGGGTCGGAGAGTCCAATCAAATATGAGGGATCATGGAAAAAAATAAAATAGCATGTAATCAATGCATTGTATATGTAGACACAAAATTTATGAACTTGGTTACATTTCTAGGTCCTATAAAGCATACTAATGTATGCATGATTCCTAAGTAAGAAAACTAATGGTTGATAACTCCTTTTGGCCTTTAGGTTATTTTATCTCTTGCAATTTTATGGCTTTACACATCTTACAATTCTTTTGGCACTTTACTAATTTATGTTATGATGGCGTCGACACTAATTCCTAGGAAGGATAAAAGTTCCCAAGTGCTCCTATCCCTCCTAGGTGCTCATGTCCCTCACTATATTCTTCTTACTCTTTTGGTTCCTTTTCAATTCTTATTAACTTTTTAACACTTTGGGTCAAAATTTCAATTGTCAACTATGAAATTCAAATATGGGAATCATATATATAATTAGTTATTTCTTCTAAATTAGGTGCCAAGAACTATAAGCATTATGTATCACCACCTAGGATTACACAAAGGTACAATAACACTAAAAATAATACATCTATCACATTCAAACAAGTGACAAGGGCTTCATTGATCTAAATACATTGCATATGAAGGTATTTCATTCTATTCCATCACACAAATTTTGCATATTCGGATAATCTAGATCTAGCCCACTATCATCGTGCAACTTCCACGTCCTTTTTCACACCTTCCAATGTAAATGTTCATTCATTTACGCTATGTAAATACACTCAACTATTGTTATCTCTCAACACCATCATAAAGATATCAAGAATTCATATTAAATAACTAGCTAATAAAAAAATCATCTAGCATCATTCATAGAATGAAATAAAATTTCACACATTATCTCAAACTCATTCAATACACACTTACACATACATATCCACATAATTCAATTTTATTCATATTTATGAAAAACTTTCATTTACAAACATATAAGAAACTTGCTTACATATATTCAGAACTCATCACCACAAGTTACTTCCTTCATGATTATGACTTTCTCTATTCTAAAACTTCCAATCCCTCTTCTTACTTCTCTCTATTTGAATGAATACATCCATGACTTAAAAGGTGTGTAAATTAACGAATTTCTTAACCCTAACTATAGTGGCAAATAAAAACTACATTATGATACTTTTATAAAGGGTAATAATAGCCAAGATACATGAATTGATTGATTTTAGAACCTTTTACAACCTTTCATGACCTCACTTTCATCATTACACCTCTTAGACCAAGCTTAACAAATTCAAATATAAAAATCTACTTTTTGAAGGAAAACTTCAAAATTTCCATTTGACACACATGGAGGGCTTAAGATAGATATAAGGGACTCAAGGAAAATTAAAAGGACCCACACAACCTAATACAAGCCAAAAATCATGACAAACAAAAATTTACTTATATATAAAGTTGATGCTTGTACATTATTCTCCATAAGTGGAAGAATTTAGGTATTAGCTTAAGTAGTTTTATTCTTTTTATTCTTCCAATTGTAGTTTTTCTTTGATTTATTACCTTTTTTAGCTATGTATTCTTCATCTTCTTACTTTCTTGGTCTTTCTTCTCTCTCTTCTATCTTTGTCTTCTTGTTCTTGTTCTAAAAAAGCAAATGCTTTTTTCATCTTCTTCATTTTATCTCTTTAAAGAGATTTTATTCAATTGTTTTCGCTTCTTATTCTAGTATACCTGCAAATACAAAGTCAAACCAAACATTAGATGAAAAACATGAAGAGTTTTGATTCCCTATCACTTTCTTTTACATTTTCTGTAGCTGCTCCATCTCCAAATCAACAATTTTGACTATTTTATCTTCATTTTTATCCTCATTTACTCCCTCTTCTTCTTCAATAAACTGATTTTATTCCTCAAAATATGTACAACCATCATAAAAATCCTCTTCATCTTCATTATCTTATTCATATCTAAAGCAATCTTCATTTTCAACGTCCTTACATCAAGCTAAGAAGCTTGTTATCATCTCTTCTTCATCGAATTTCTAATTTTCCTCATACAAAACTTATTTAATACCTCTTCCTCTTGTTTGTTTGTATTCCTCTCCATTTTTATTATCTTCCTTTCTTTCTTTCTAATCACCTCTATCAGTTTTATTCTCTATTTTCTCTTCACAATAAACCCTATAGGTCACTTAATCACTATTCTAATCATAAATCCAACTTCTTTTTTAGATTCCTCCACACTCATTTTTTTGATTCACTCAAGATACCATAACTTCTTTTTAAGATCTTTCAATTATTTTTCAAACCATAAGTCTTGTTTTCTTGCTTCCTCTTTCCTCTTTTTCTTCTTATTTCTATATCTCTCATCTTACTTGTTCTTGTGGCTAAATAAGATAAGCAATCCATTTAATATGCCTTATTTTTTGTTTCTCTCTCTCTTTTTGCAAGTCTTTTCACCTTTCCCTTTTTCTCACCTAGGATATTTTCCACACAGTCTTTTGAAAATATTATTTACTTCACTTTCTCATTTTACTTTTTAGGATTTCTTGCCACTTTTCACATTCTATTTCTCTTATCTCTTTCTTGTGTCTTCATTCAACATGTCAAAACTCAATTCATCCACTTATACAACTTATGGTTAGAATAAAAAACATTCAATCATCAATATCAACCTTCTCTCGATACCACTTGATAACATAAGGACTAGAAAATTCTCCAATTTAAATGTATAAATTGTTATACAAGACAAGGTGAACACTTTTATACCTCAAATTCTCATGAAAAGGTAAAAATTCAGATTTTTTTGGTATTGTTAAACCTCTTAAAATATCCTTGATCTCCTTCTTACGCAAAGCATCTCACATGCATGTTATAAATCAAGTTAGACAATAATTAGTTTCATAATACAATTTTAAATCTTTTAGAATCCATCTCATTCATAGCATGTAGAAACAACCTTGATAACATGTCAAACTACTTAACCTTTTTATTTATTCACTCTCTCCTTTCATGTTCTCATAATGTTCTCTCTTATCTCTGTTATCATATAGTCTCTTGAATGTTCTTTCCTTCTCATGAGAGATTATCTTTCACTTCTCACTTGTCTTCACATTTTCTTTTAACTTGAACTAAGATCTCTAAAAGTATAACATTTCATATCAAATGAACTTCTCATATGCCTGCAACCATTCCTTTATCAACAATAATGACAACTTGTTATTATTCAACCCTATTTGGCCTATTACTGACAAAAGTACTTTGTTTTCCATTCCCTTGTTTTCAACCCTTCACATAATTAGATTGTTTCCAAAGTAGAACCAACATTATAATTTTTAGACCATCAAAAGGAATCTACTCTTTCTTGATTCTACCACCATGCATCCATCCTACATACTTCCCTTTCTTGATTTTTTGATTTTTGAAACTTTTCATATCATCAAGGTTATTATGAGTTGGTATTAAACCAATCCCTCATATTTCATTTCATCAATGTGTATACTAAGTATACTTGTGGTTCCCTTATTCATTTAGGGTCATTCAAGTGTTAATATCTAAAGTGCATATTCAGGGTCATTCAAGGTATATCTAAAGTGTTATGGAATACTAACCCATCCGATATATCATACATATTTAGTCTAGGTGAAATCAAGACAACACAATCAACAACTTGTGATACTTTGGAAAAAGTTTCAAGACATGTTTTTCATGCTTTAATTCCTAGATGACATACTCATCAAAAGGAATATGTCTTTCACCACACTCAAAACTATTATCTAGATTTGGACTTACTTGATTTGCATCAATCACTTCCAAGGTCCATGCTAGATACTAATTAGGGATAGTTTGCATGGGTTAGTGTTGATAAGTCAACTTAGGGTGACTAAGGGAAATTAAGTGTATCCAAATTGACTTGCATCACTTTAGATCCACTTCCTTCCCCGTAGTCATCATAAGATGACATCAACACTAAGCCATACTCCTATCACAAATTGGTGTCTAACATTTACCTAGATCCATAGTTTTACGATAGTTACATTTAGGGAGATAGGTGGATTATCATGCCATAATATCTTGCTCTATACTAATCAATTAATGACTTACATCATTAACGGGTACTATGTAACAGCGAATACGTTGTGAAAACCTATTGAGTTCCATTAAATAGAACATTGTATCTTAACAAGTTCATTAGTTCAATTAGTTCACAACTTGTTAATCTCTCTCTAAGTTACTCTCGTCGATAGGTGTCATACCTAAAGATATATGAGGTTTTGAGAATGAATTTCCTTTAATTAAGGATAACATAATGTGATTCAATAAAGTATAAGTTACATATTTATAAATCTTCTTATAGCATTATCATTAAATCATACCATGTTCATTAATTAGGTAAATACGGGTAATATAGTGCCCCTTAGGAACAATCATGTTTAAATATAACTTATTATTCTTGCCTTTGTTTCCATTCTGAAATAAGTACACATAGTTAACTAAAGCTTTTAGACATTCAAGCTTAAAGTAAAAGTCATAATATCAACACATTATTTAACATCAAATAAGTTTCCATTCAATAGATAATGTAGTCATCCTTGTAATTCATTCCTTTATATATATGACTCACAATGATCCTTAATAATTATAAACTGTTGTTTTAAACTAAAACAATCATCCAAGTTCATAAAATCAACATAAATTATGGACAACTTATATTTTCTAAGTATACTTACATTCGTACTTAAGTTATTACATCATAATATTGATAACTTAATTTCAGTCATATATACTTAGGTAATACAACACACTCTCTTTAAGAAGCATAATGATATTCAAAACATATAGGAATATCTTTTCCTTTATTCAATTTAGATACCACACCATCTATATCTATAGTAGCTAATATAAGTTTTCCCTTGAATATAATTTATATAATGGCTAAGTTGAGAATATCATTTACTACAAAAGATGTATTAATAAAATGATCATAAAAAGGAACCTTCTTAATTCATTTCATGAAACAAAATAACAAAACTGCTTAAGATAGCTTAAATCAAACAATTTCTCTTTTCAAATTAAATATAATAAATAGGCCATAGCCTTTTATTTTCAAAATTCACAAGTACATCATGTAATGTTTACACATTCGAATATGAAATACATCTTTCTTCAATCAATAGAACAAATGTAAACTTTTAAACTTCTTCCTTCTTTCACCTTCACGAAATCCATCTGTAAAATTGTTAGCATCTGTCAGTTCATATGAATTGAGCATGATAAGATCTAAATATTCATAACAACATGCTCTATCTAATAATTTCATAAAAGGAATGTCACTTTTTAAATGAAATTACTTTAAGGTTTAGGAAGGAACACACACCATTTATGAACATCCAAACTAGACATTTGATCATTTATAAAAACAACCTTATGAATATAAGGTAACTCAAATATAACATTCAAGTAGGATTCATAAGTAATAACATAATAACACATTCTAGTACAATCTATACAACAATCACTTGATCAAACCTTCGAGTATAAATTATACACAATAACTTAATTCAACATTCAAGTTTAAGTTATCTAACAATACTTGATCAATCACTCAAATATAAGTTATACACACAATAACTTAATCAACATTCCATATAATTTATACCCCCAATAACTTAATTACTCATACCAATAAGGCCTATATGGCCGAATGAGGTTGCTTCATAACCAATACATATAGGGTTCTCTAGCCCGAGGTGATTTTACTCAAATATGTTACTTCAGGTTAGTAACCTCATCCTAATAAAGGTATGAATCCATATATCTTATCATTATTATTAAGTATAGTAACATATAACAATCAAACAATGATCAATCCACAATCCATAGTTTAGGCTCTAGGAGAGCTCTTAGAATTTGTTTGAATTCAGGAAATAACCCTTTATCAATAGTTCTATCTCATCTATCTTTATAGATCTAAGAAGTAAGAACAACATTATCAGCTATGATCCAAAATAATGAAGGAACATAATACTACCATAAAATTCAACTTGTATGAAGATAATATTTAGACCATTCTAAAAACATTCACCCAAAATTTCCACCATTACCATTTCTTCAAGGTCGATTCAGGAATTTGGCATTCATTTTAACGAATGAGTAAAAACACGTAATGCTGAAATGTTTTAAGCCTATCAACTTTATTTATTCCATGACTTAATAATTCCCTAAAACTACTAAACATAGGGACTAAATAGAATACCTACTACAAGATAAAATCAAGAGAAGATAAAGTAGAATTTTGTCAGGTCGATACCTATGGTCATCATAGTTAGACTGAACTATCAACAGGAAGATAATAGAATATAACATATAACCATATTTTTATACATCCAAAAATATGATTAGGTCAAAGTATATTATACAACTTAACCAATATTAAGTACAAACCATCAACAAAATCCTTCAAAAAAAGTTGTAGAAGTTAAATATCTAGTAAGATAGAGTGGTAACACTTTGTGTTACTCATTCATAAGTAAAAATCCATACATATTTGTAAATAATGAAAAAAGAACACCCATCAACCCTTTAGAATTTTTAAATTTGATAGGCATAAAAAATGAATACCCATTAAGAGTATCTATCTAACTAAAAGGAATAAATAAAACTATACAACAATAAGAGATCTAACAGTTGACACCAACATGATAAATCTCTTACACTTCCACAAAGCTTTCACAACCTACCAGTTCATTTAATCTGGTAAAAGAATGTGTCCAGAATCCTCTTAAAGGTTATGAATCTAAAGAATGAGAAGTAGGTAAAAATAAACTCAGATCATTTTCAGTTTATTAAAAACAAACTCACAGCTATAATAACGTTTTAGAGAATACAAGAAACAAAAATCTCATGCCATATCATTTAACAATCATCTTTTGAAGTCCCAAATTTGCAAGCATGAAGGAAAACCATAAAAAAAAGTTTGAATACCTCAAACAAAAACCCAAAACCTTAAAATGCATTTCAAACAGAGAGAGTTCCTTTCATGAAAGCATTATGAGAAAGAAAAATATTTTAAAGAGTTAGAGCCTATCATGCCTGGTAGAGCTCCTAATATCTTCTCTCTAAGCTTCATGAGTTCTTCTCCAAGCTCGAACACCAACGATTCCATAGAAAGACCAAAATAGTTTCCACAAAAACCTTCCAACCCTTCCATTCTCCACTTATTCTTTTAATTTAATAGCCTAAGCCATTAAGAGTCCCTCAAATTTATCCTCCATGCAATAGGAGATTCAATGCAATTTCAAAAATAGATCAATGAATCAAAATAGACCATCAACATGTAGAACTCCAAGAGCTTGATGGAAAAACATCAAAATGAAACCAAATTCGCTATTTTTCCTCCAAACCACCATTGCCTTCTCCAAGGATGTTTTGGGTTTATTTCAATGCCATTAATGTCTGGGAAAGGACTATCAGTTCCTTCCCTTATTCCCACCAACAACCATTACCATTTTAATTTTAGAGAGTAAAAATAGTTAACGAAACTCTAATAACCCTATTTATCCAATAGATTTGGATAATTCACCAACTTTGACCAAATTCCTTGCTAGAAAATGGTGGTTTCCCATTTAATAAAAGTCATTAAAAATTCCAAGTATGAGTGGGGTGGAATTCCTAACTCATTTTACCATGCAACTTACCCCTTTCCATATTGCTAACCATGGTCATGTCTAGGTTGGGTCTTAGGGTTTCATAGTATAGTTTAGGATTTATAAAACAACATTCATCCATCAACCTTAGGTTAGGTTTTTAAATTAATTCAAATGTACATAGTGTATCCTTAGGTCCTTAGGACTTAAACATTCCACTTAGCATAGGTTAGTTTAGGATACATTTAATCACCATGAACATAATCATCCACATTAGGTCCCTTTATCAATTGTTGAAAATGGCGATAGGGTTTTGATGGATGGAATTAAGATCGTTAAAATGAACCAGGCTTAGTGTACTAAATCACAACCTTCAAAATAACAATGCAACCTGAACATACTTAGGTCAGATTATAGTCCATATGATCTATAAACAAAATAATAATCCAGGGTTTAAAAATAATTCAAGTAAACCTTCCAACACCCTATCAAATAGTATGTCGATTTAGGATAATACCCTGAGATCACTGAAATTGATCCAGGGTGTTATTTTGAACCTTCATATCAATAAAATAGTCTTAATAGAAGCATTCAAATGGAAATAACTATAAATCTTACCCTTTACCTTATTACTTACCTTGCTCTAGAACCCAGATTGTACTATCCAAGAGTTGAAGCCACTATGCTCATTTCAACAACAGAAAGGTAAGTACATCATAATATTATCAAAACATAAGTATAAATTATGCCATTAAATAATTATAAGTCTTCCAGATCAATAAGTAAATGATGTTATTTCAGAAACATGCAATAATAATCCAGTAGTGAACATCAAGCAAAACACAATCCCATGCAAATGCTTGTCAACCAATCACAAAATCAAAATACAACTATCAAAAAGTGGGGGTATTACATACCTCCCCCTTAAAATCATCATCATCTTGATGATTAACTTTAATCAAAATAGGTTTAAGAAAATAAATATATATATAAAATTCATTGAACTATCAACATTTCTCAAATAGTAAGTATAACTTGCAAAAATTCAAGTTTTTAGAAGTTTATAACAACATCAAATGGTTGTAGCAACACTTATTAAAGTGTGTTTTTCTTGAAAACAACAAAATTAAAAGATAGTTTTCAAATCAAATATCTTAAGTATCATAGAAAACTAAATTTTTTGCTAAAACAGATGTAGAAAAGTAGTTTTCATGTCTTCCATATTCTCCCAGGTTAAAATTTCTTCACTAAATTGGTCCCACTGGACCTTGCATTGACTTATTTCATGGTTACACAAGTGAAACTTGCTATTTTCCAACACCTTATGGGTTCAACCATATTATTCTTGGGTCTTGGACCTATAAGAATTCTATTTTAACACATGTGACAAAAATCAAACATACTTCTTAAGCAAGAAATATGAAAAACATCATGCATCTATGCCAATGTGGGAGGCAATGCTAAATGATAGGCTATAAGACTGATCACTTCAACTATTTCAAATGGTCCTACATATCGAGGTGACAACTTGGCTGATTTTCCAAAGGAAATAGAACTCTTTTTAGGCTTGACCCTTAAAAAGACTTTTTCACCAAGTTCAAATTTCCTATCAACTCTTTTCAGGTCTGCATAACTTTTCCCTATCATTCTTTAATCATTCACATATTAATTTTACTTGTTGTTCCATTTCAATAAGAATTTCAAGCCCAATTATCTCTCTATCTTCTATGTTATCCCAGCTAACTAGTGTTCTACACTTTCATCTATATAAATCTTCAAAGGTGCCATTTTTAGAGAGGAATGATACATATTATTGTATACAAATTCAACCAAAGGAAGGTAATATTCCCATTTGTACTATTGATCCATACAATACATCCTAAGCATGTCTTCCATTATCTGATTAACTCTTTCAGTCTGCCCATCAGTTTCTGGATGGTACACAAAACTAAAGTTTAATTTTGTTCCTAAGGCTACATTTAGAGTTTTCCAAAAATGTGATGTCATTCTTGGATCTCTATCAGATATGATTAGCTCAGGTACACCGTGTAATCTAAAATTTTATGTACAAATATCTTTGCAAGAATGGTGAATCATCTTTCAAATTCCCTAGAATAAAATGAGCTACTTTTGTTAATTTTTCAACTACAACCAAAATAACATCATGTTTATTTTTAGACATAGGCAACCCTTGAAAAAATCCATGCTTATCACTTGCCACTTATACTTATACTACGAGGAATGCTATGAGGATAAATTAATCCAATTGGGTGCATATGTTAAGCTTTAACATGCTGATATTCTAAGAAATGTGACACATATTAAGTATATCCTTCTTCATCCCTTTCCAAAAATATTATTTTTGTACATTAGCAATAATTTTTTATCACTCTGGGATGTCTAGAGTAAGGTGCATTGTGAAATTCAGTCATCACTTTCTTCCTTAACTCATTTTCCAAGGGTACATACACCCAATTTTCATACCTTAGGATTCCTTCATTATCGAACTGAAATCCTTTGTATCTCTTATCATTGGAATCTACAACAAGTTTGTTTTACTTACTAATAGTATGGATATGTATCATTACTTTACTTTACCTCATCTTTAAACCGAGTTCTCAAGGTTACAAGTCCAGAAATGTGCTTCCTTGACTTAGTGCATCTGCCACTCTATTTTATTTTCCTTTAATATAAATGATATCAAAATCATACTGAGAAAAAAAATCTAACCATCTTCATTGCCTTGCATTTATATTAGGTTGTGTGAAGATGTATTTCAGCCCTAGGTGGTTTGTTTTCAACTCAAAGGGCTTCCCTAAAAGATAATGTCTCCAAAATTACAGTGCATGAATAATGGAAATAAGCTCTAGATCATGGGTAGTATAATTCAACTCATGTAACTTGAGCTTTCTACTTTCATATGCTATCACATGATCATTTTGCGCAATAATATACCCATAATCCATCTTTTCGAAGCATCCATGACAACTATGAAGATTCATTAGGATCTGAGAAGTCAAAATAGGTGTTGTTGTTATTTTCCTTTTAATGTTTTAAATTCATCCTCACATTTATCATTCCAAACAAAAATTTTATCCTTCTTTTGCAGTGAAGTAATTAGGGGTAAACAACCTTTGAAAAATCTTTTACAAATTTTCTATAGTATCCGGCAAGCCCCATGAAGCTTCTAACTTCATGAACATTTTTAGGTGTTGGCCACTCAATTATGGCTGCAATATTTGATGGATCAACAGATATTCCATCCTTGTTTATCACGTGTCCTAAGTATTGCACTTCAGTTTCATAAAATGAACATTTTGACAACTTTCCATATAATTTTCTCTTTCTTAAAACTTCAAGTACAATCCTTAAATGTTCATTGTGCTCCTCCATGATTTTTGAATAGATAAGAATATTATTCAAGAATAAAAGCACAAATTTTTCCAAGTATTCTTGAAAAATATTATTCATCAAATTCATAAAAGTTGCAAGTGTGTTTGTTAAACCAAAAGGTAAAACAATGAATTCATAGTGCCCATATCTCATCCTAAAGGTTGTTTTATGTATGTATTCTTATTTTATTCTCAGCTAATGGTACCTAGATCACAGATTGATCTTATAATAAACTCGATGATGCCATGCATATGCATCAAACAGATCATCAATTATGGGAAGAGGATAACTATTCTTGATTGTTTCTTTGTTTAACATTTTGTAGTCAATACATGGTCTAATTGTTCCATCTTTTTTTTTTTGACAAATATAGTTGGTGCTCCCTAAGGTGAGAAACTTGGTCTTATCAATCCCTTAGATAATAGTTCATGAAACTGTACCTTAAGTTCAACTAAATATGTTGTAGTCATGTGGTATGGTGCTTTAGAGATAGGTTCTATTCTAGGTTTGATTTCAATTGTGAAGTCAAACTCTTGATTCGGTAGAAGACAAGGTAGTTCTTCTAAAACACATCAATATACTCTTGTAACAACATATATTTTTCCATAAAATCACTACCTTCTTATACTAATTCTGATATTTTTATAGCAAAAAGCATGTAGCCTTTGTTTTTAGCCTTTTTGAGCTGCATGGTTGATATTTCTCTAACTGTAATATCTCTTTTTATACCTTGAATGTCTTCTAGTTTCTACAAATCATCTAAACATTTGATGTGTTTTCCATAACAATCTACATTTTTCTTATGTTCAACTAGCCAATTCACACCTATTATGATGTCATATGACCTAAAGGTGCAACATAAAGGTCTACCTCTATAGTAAAACTTGGCAATTCTAAGGTTGCACTAAATAAGCATCTATCAACTGTGTGAACAACATTGTTCCCGTAGTGGACAACCCATGAAATTTTCATAAAAATAGCTTTAATTTTCAACTTAGAATCCAATTTACCCTAAATAAAACATTCAAGTTACTACCAGGTATCAAAATGTATAATTATAGTTACTCCAAAAACATTTACTTGGCACTTCTATAGGCGTAGCTTTCTTTTCAGCTTGCTTATCAAAGCAACTACAAAATGTATTTTGTGCATCCGATTCTTGTCATTTTTCTTGTTAGGACAAGAACTTGCATAATGATCCTTACTCTAAATATAACAACCCCGAATAGATCCTTTTCTAGCCTCAAACTTGTTCTCGGATTTATAAATTTTTTTTTTGGCCACTTGTTTTTTTTTTCTAGTTATTTCTGTTATTTTACGGTAGGTTTATTTGTTGTTGTTTTCTTTCCATTATCAGCCCCAAATCTTCTTTTGTCCCAAAAATTTCCATGCCACCTTTTTAGGTGCAAGGGGTGAAGGAGAGTTAGAAACTTTCTTACGTTTTTCTTCCTTATGTGTAGAAATTGCTTTCAATTTTTGTTCTTGCCTTATGGCCTTTTCAACAACCCCTTCCATATTTGATGGACTACGTACATCAACCTCTCTACTTATAATTGGATTTAGCACCATTATAAACTTATGTATAGAGAACTTTTCATCTATTTAGTATTGTGGTAAATACTTGAGAAGTTTTGTAAAATGTTAACAACACTCGATTCTGATAATTTTTCCTTGGTTTAATATATTAAATTTAGAAATGTTCTAATCATACTATATATGTGGAAACCAACGCTACCTAAAGTATCCCTTAAATTGAACCCAGGTGATGTTAGTTTCATCAATATTGAGCTTAACCTTTCGGATGTCCCACCAGGAAGATGATTTGTGGGAAAGATGATAAGCTACCCATACTACTTTTGTTTCCTCGGAGAAGTTCCTAATTGCAAAGTACTTCTCCATTTCGTTTAGCCATTTCTTATCCCCATCTCCCAAGGTGGTACCATCAAATTTTGGTTGACGTATCCTTTTTATGTCATTTGCAAGTTCACTTCCAACCTTGCCCTTTTGTTTTTAAGATGATTAAGTGTATTTGCATTCTCATTTGCAATGTTATTATTTACTATGTTATTGTTATTTGTAGCATTGGAATTTTTAGCATGTATGCTACTTTCAACATGTGGCAGTCCACCGAGACTGCTTCACTTTCGATCTGCATTATTTTCACCTATTTGTTATTCAAGTACAACAATCCTATTCCTTGATTCCTATAAAAACAAGGATCTCATCCAATTTTTGTGTTATAGCTACTTCACCAACCGGAGGTTTGTTATTCACAAAGATGTCCCATTGTTCTAACCATTTTCTATTAATCAAAAATTAAGTTTTTGTTAGTAATGGACTCAAATTGGTAAAAGAGTTACAACCATTAGCTCGATACCAAATTGTAACATCCTCATTTTAAGACTTCAATACAAGGGACATTTTTTTATATCATAATGTTTCACTGTTCTAAATTCACATAATTTAGAACCAACATTAATTTAGCCAATCCATCCTACAATAGTAAACCATATGCTATAAGGATTTTTAGGGCAACCCAAATCTAAGGGCTAGGATAGATTCAATCCAATGGCCCAGATTTAACCCTACATCACTTAAGTGGGGAGTATTTTTGTGGGAATGTAAACTAAATTATTATGCATGGGTAATGGGGTGAATGGGGCCTAATGGGGTTAGACCAAGTTGTGCACCCTTGCCCTTTTGAGTAATGAACCCATGTTAATGTCTTTAATTCTAAACTAGAGGATTATTAGTCTTCTCTAATTAAATTTGGAATTTAATTAGGGGTCATTAATTAAATAAATTTGAGGAGATTATTGGGGCTAAATAATGAAGAGTAAAGATGAGAAATATTTAAATAAAATATTTGGACTTAATAAGAGAAATCAAACAAGAATATTATTTTGGAAATGGATCATAATTATTAGTCATTATTTTAATTCCGACTGCCATGTAATTGTATAAAACTTTATAGTTGAGATTTAATTAAATATTTCCTAATGCCTTACCCTTTCAAAAAAAAATTATTCCATAATTTTCCATGATTAATTATTGAGTTCTATCATGGATTTGAGTAGGGAAAATATGGGTATTAGACTTGATATCAAAGCCATGGGTTCAACGCTTGCACCCTTGGAAAACATGGGAACTCAAAACTAGTTAGCAAAACTTGAACCTCTATGATTAAAATAACAATAAAATAATAAAGTTGTTTGGATTGTTGTACTTGCCTAGTGGCATTTTTTCGAACCTGGTTAATGGGAAATGTTGAATTAGATTGATATTCTTGTGAACTTCTGTATCAAGAACTTGGTTTCCTTGCAAAGATGTTGTTTGATGAGTCCTAGCTCTTGATTTTAGTCGTGTGATGTGTTGACCCCATAGAGACTCCTCCTTGTTTGGAATGCTAATTTGTGTGGTGTGACTCTTGTGGATTAGTGCTAATGGTTATGTTTAGGGGTTAGTTGGAGGAAATTAGAATTTGATTAGTTGTTTAGAACTATTAGGTGAGTTTGTTTTGGTTGTTGATTTTTTGAAATAATCCCCGTATGGGAGAGTAGATATCAAGACATGGTGTTGAATTTGATCTAGTTTTGCATATGCATTTTTAGATCTAAGCTCAATATATAGCACCCCTACTGGCGACCCATAAAGGGCTGCGAAGTGAATGTGAGGTAGAAATTTCTATATTTGATATTCGTAAAATTAAGTTATTTTATCAAGGACCAACATTTTATTTTATGATTCGATTGAGAATCTCTCAAGAAGATCTCTCTCTCTCTCTATGTATATATATATATATATATATATCTTATTATATATATTTATCTTATTACGATATTTTGCGCAATGCGGCTACTTAGCCATTTTCTTTGATTGGTGACTCGAGCTAGTTATTATTATCGGCTACTTGGCTAAATATTATCTAATTCTTTCTTGTCATTTGATGAGCTAGTTCCACACTATTTGTATTGTGATCTTTCGTCGTATGAGGGGTACACCTGAGGTGCCTTAATTGTCTTCTTAGGTCCTTCAAGTTATGCCTTTGATTTTGGAAGGATGGAACCTTGTGTATATTTTGGGTGGGATGTTGTTTAAGAAGATGTGTATAGTCCAATTTGTGCAGTTTAGCAAAGAGAGATAAGAAAGAATGTGCTTTCTACGATTCAGTTGTGTCAACCATCAACTGGACATGACTTCTAGCGTATAGGTTGCCCTCAATTTTAATGTGAGATATAATACAAAAATCATAATGCTATGTAACTGTTTTAAACCCAAAATCAAAATGTGATATTTGATGTAGCAAGTGATGAATAGGAAGAGGGATTCTCTTTTACTAATGAAATACTAATGAACAAAATAAGTTAAAGCACAAAAACACAATTTATTTTAGACAATAGAAAGAGGGGGAAGATTCCAGAGAAGAAAATTAATGTGGAAGCTTTTCAAAAGGGAAAAAAACACACAAATTTCACCTAGGAATGAATAAAATGCAAAATAACCCCTGATGGGTCCCACCGAGCATGCCAAAATGTTTCACCGCTTTCTTTATGGATTTGACGAAATAGATAAGGTGATGGGCCAAGGAGGAATACTTGTTGTGATGGTCGGTTTAAAGGTTGTGCGTGCGTTCTGACTTCTTGATCCAATGTTGATTGTGAGAGCTTCCTTTTGGCTAGGAGGAACTACTTGAAATACACAACAAGACCATAAAAGAGAGTTAAACAATATATGCCAATGGGCTTCCTAGTGTGTGCTAGATCTAGGAAGTGTGGTACTTCCTTAATGGTAGTCAACCCACTATTTAATACAATTTAATGTAAGAAATAACATAAATAAATAAAATCCTACTGTAGTTGATATGATTTAGGTATCTCATCCAAATACAATAAGCAAATCTAATATAACATGCTAGGTTATGATCAGATCTGGAAGTAGGGTAGGTAGTCAAGGTACTTGAGATAGGTCAGGGTCAGATTTTGGGTAGCTTGGGTTTCTTGGATGTAGGTTTTTAAGTTTTTGTTATTGGCAGGATTACCAAATACAAAGACCGATGTCGGTGAGGTATGACCAATGATGGTTAAGAGGGAACCAATGACGGTTAAGGTGGGATGGTAGAAATTCAATAAACTGGGTTTTGAGAACTTTTTGAGGTAAGATAGTGGGTGTGAGGGAAATGGCTAGGTTTGTAATGGTGTTAGGGGTACTCAGAGGTATTCAGGAATCAAGTATAGGTGATTAAATGATTGTGGGTGATGGAATGGTTGGATTCATAGGAAGGTAACAAGGGTGGGATGAAAAATGCAAATAGATGTTGATAAATAGAGATGAAGAAACTTTGTAATCTGAATAAGTATGAAATGATGTAGGTTAGAGATACACTTACTGGTGTTTGTAGATTTGATGGCTGGATGATGGTGATGGTTGATCTATAGAATGGAGCCTAGTTCTGGAGTAGTGCTTCCTGGAATGCTACCGTGAATACAAATACCTTTAGATCCATCTTCGTATTGGATATCGTTATCCTGGATGTGCAAAAGGGCTCTTCTTCTTGCTTTCATGTAGATCTCCTTCGTTCAAAACTCAAGAATGTGGCCAAAATATCAAACATGGTTACCAATATGAATATATGGTAACCAATGATGGTTTAGGGTGACCAAATATTAAGGCGGAAATCCTAGATTTACTAAAAATGACAAATCTTAACAATCTCTTGGCCTACTCTATCTATTCTCATGGATCAAAATGATATTTTTTCACTTAGATAACCGGGCATGTTGTTAGAAGAAGAATAGGCATGTGATTTTAGGGTCGACTAAGTCTTGGTTAATTAAAGTAAGCAGAGGTTGAGTCCTAATTACTGAAGAAACATGCTAAGAATAGGTCCATGATGAGGTGTCTAGGTGAGGTGGAAATTAGTTTAATTAGGGTAATTAATTAATTAATGAAGTGAGGATGAGTATTACTTTAATTATTAATAATTAGACTAATATTAATGTGGAGTAAAAGGGTCACGGTTAGGTAAATATGTTTAAGTTGGCTATTTAAAAAGGGACCAAGGGGAGTGTGACCCAATTTTGGTGTGACTCTTTCTGTACTCAACCATTCTTGAGAGAGATTTCTTTGTGTCATGTGGTCTAGTTGGTAGTTTTGATAGTAGTGGTTTTGATTCTCCTACACCCTGGTAATAGCTATGTTCCTCATCGAGTAGATGTGTTTTGGTTATTGTAGTGCCCATTCCTCTTCGACATTGTTTTCATTTCAATGTTGTTATAGTTGGACTGATATTTAGACATTTGAGTATTATATTTTGATCTATAAAAGATGGACTATGCAAATATTTGGACTATTGACATTATGTGATTTACATTTTTATTATGATGCACTAGATGGCGATGATAGACAGTTATATATATGTTGATTTGTGATATTCTAATTTTTATACTAACATGTCGTAATTTGGATGCATAACATATGTTGGATGTTTTGAATAGAATTATGATTTTTATGAATGCCAAAATAAAATTAATTGTATGATGCTAGATGATAGAATTGCTAATGTCAAATGATGATTATTGATTTTATATGTATATTGTCTTGATGTTGTTAATAGGACGAAAGGTCCAGAGAGGTATTTTTTTGTGTTGTAGGACATTTTATCACATACATCGAAAGGGATAGGGGACCAACCACGAAAGGATGTTGGGTGTTGAGCAACATGGCCAAAATTTGACAACTTGTGTAATGTTATGTTGTGTTGTTGTTGCATGCCTAGTTAGGAGGTTTCCCATGGGGGTGACCTCACATGTGTGGCCATGGGGTGATATGTTTTCCTACTTTTAATATTGCACATGTTTTATTTGTGTTATATGTATTGAATTATAGGAAATTGTAGTCACTTTATTAGCAATTAATAATGTGTCTTAATTAAGCTAATCCTTCTTATTTGGTTAACTAAAATAGAGATGTGACAAATAGATAATTATGAAGTTAGGTGGTCCTTGTTGTAAGTGAGATTTATGTTGGTTTTTGTGTGTTATACTCCACCCCAAATTCAAAATTCGGATTTTGACTTGGGAGGCCTTTTTGGAGGCTTGTGGGACAAGCTAAGCTTATTCCATGCCTCTTAAATTTACCCAACAACCCTACCTATGGGTTGGGGAATTTATTTTTGACTTATTTATCCCTTTTGGAGTGTAAAAGAGTGAAAATAATTGCACCTTATTATTTTCACAATAAATTTTGTCCTTAAAAGGCATGGTGTACAAGTTTGTGTGCCATATATGTGTGTTTGTCATAGTTCTTACATACCCATTTATTATCTTGGGAATGATGATTGACATGAGTGTGGGAATGAAGGAATGATGAAGTAGCATCCTACATGGGGCCTCCTCATCATCCTCACATTCCATTTATATTTATTGATTGTTTTTTATGGAATGGGGATTACTTGTCGCTTTTCTTCTTTTCACATTTTGGAAATTAAGAGCTTGTTGGAGTTGTTTATGGATATTTTATTTGGCTTTGAGGTGTGAAAGACTTTTGAAGTGAAATTTTCTTGGAAGCTTGATGGAGAGGTAAGATCTCCATCCTTGTATTTTCCTATTTAAGTTTGTAAATGTGAAAATGACACTTGTTTACTTTCGTATGAGTTTTGTGAATGTGATTTTGTGTGGTTGGGTAGTATGCCTTAAGTTGGGTGTGGGAGATGGACTTATGGGACCATTGGGGAGGGAAAAGGGATTTTTGAGGCATGCATTTTGTGGGAGTGTGATTGGGAGTTTCACCTATGGGGAGTGAAAAGGAAATCATGGTCATTTTGTTGCATACTTGCAAGGGAGAGATAAGGATATTGTGTTGTTTGTTTTGTGCACTTGGAGGCTTAGGGTGAAACTCCCACTTCACTTGGGAGGAAAAAGGAGGTGGTTTCCCATAGTCCTTGCTCCATTTGGTTTGGGTATCAAACCTATGTATTGTTTGTGAAGTTATAAAACTTGTTGAGTATTCTATTTTAGTTGTGTTGAATATTTTGAAATGTATGTTGTTTTTGGAAGCCATGTTGTTGAAAAGTTGTCAAATATTGCTCAAGATCCCTCATGGTTCTTTGGTTGGGGCTTGGGGCCATTAAGGGGATGGCTTCTCCTCTTAATGGATTAAAGTTTGGGCAGAGAGCGTTGCCTATTCCCCCTTCCTTTGTATTGTGATCCTTGTGAAAGAATTGAAGTGAGCTAGTTTGGAGCTAGATTTGAGGAGAATACATGCAAATTGGTGACTTTTACTTTGGCCTTTTTGATATCCCTTATGTTGTAAATTGTTCATTTTATTATTCCCACTTTGAGTGGATGATTGTAAATTTGTAAGCTTGAAAAAACGTTATTCTAGTCATTTGGAAATATCTAAAAATTGTAAACTCTTCTAAGAGTGTTGATTGAGAAATTTATATTTTCAAATGTGTTAGTATGTGAAAGAGAACTACCAAATCATTGCTTTGTTTTGGTAAAGTAGAAAGTTTGAAATAAGTTGAATTAGAGATACATCTCTAAAAAATTAAGTAGTTTCATTATTCTCAATATGTGCTATGTTTCATTGTAAAAGAAATATGAATCTTGTTAATATTTATTGTTGTTGAAAATGGTTATCACTATCTCGTGAAAGAAAAGCAATAGTTACATTTGTTTTATTGAAGGAAAGTAGTTTGTTCAAAATTTAGAATAAGTGAAAATCTCCCTTTTTGCTTTTATCATATTGTAGAATGAGTTGTGTAAGAAATCTTGTCAATACCTCAACTTAGCCTTAGATGGAATAAACAAAAAATAAAATAATATATGAATATATAAATTTATACTTAAATGTAATTATGGTAAAGTTAATTTTATAGGAATACTTTACAAATCTTCTTATATACATATTAGACTAAATATGGCTTTCTTTCTTTTAAAAAGGGAAAGGAATAAAATAAATTTGATTATTTTAATATTATTAATATATTAATATTATTACAATTTAATAATAATAACGATATATATATATATATATATATATATATATATATATATATATATATATATTATTATTAAAATATTTATTAATATTTAGAAACAAAAACATTTATTATTAAATAGAACTTATATTTATATACAAAAAAAGGATAGATTTCATAGTGTATGGTTTTAAGGCCTAAGCAACCATGACTGATTTAATTAGGAATTATATTGGGGTATGGGGAGGGGCGTTGACCCCACCCCCCAACACCATTGTTAAATTAGATGGGGGTGGGGTAGGTGAACCTCCCCCTTTTTATTAATTGTGGGCACAATGGGGTGGGGGCTGATCCCCACCAAATAATTTGTAGTCCTTCTTTCAAGTGACCAAAACATTGTTAACACAACACAAGCGTTAATTTCAAAACCATGATCTTATTATATATATATATATATATATATATATATATTTTCTTAAATAAATCTATTTTGGGTATATTAATATTATAAAAATTTGTGTGTGTGTGTGTGTGTGTGTGTGTGTGTGTGTGTATAGGAGATCTACTTATGCATATATACCGAAAAGAAAAAGAGTGTATATATTACACAAAAAAACTAGACCTATTAAAAGGGGCAAATGCCCATTTGCCCAAATAGGGTAAATACAAGAAAATTTTTTACAACAATGAATAAATTTACAACAAATAGGATAATTCCAATCAAACCCTAGGAGAGGGTAGAATAAAAATGACAAACAAAAATGTAAAATAAACTTGGGGTTGTGTGTATCCACCCCAAGCTCCTTTTCCTCTTCCATGGCTTCCTCTCCTTCCCTTAAACCTACAAAACAAAAATGAGGAAAATAAGTCAAATGAATGAATAAAAGACTCCTTCCCAACGGCCTAGATTGATTTTATCCAATGGCCAAGATTCTTCCCTACAAAAGTTAGGTGAGAGTTAGGTGAGATCATCATTTAAATGCATGGGTCAAGTTTGAATGGGGCCACTTAAGTGGTGTAGAAGCTAACTTTAATTTGTTACCCATTATGATTTATTTAATGAATTTTAGAAATAAAATCCCATGACCCTTGTAATAAATTAAGTCAAATTACTCCTTAGTAATTAGGAAATGTTTATTATAGGAATTTAATTTAATTGTATTTAATCAATGGGAGGGTGTTTTAGACTTAACCCTATCTTAATAAATTATTAAATGACCATTGAACCATATTATGAAATTAATTAAGGATTATAGGAATGAAGTTTTTAAACCTAACTAAAGATGAAATATTATTATTTAATTGTCCTTAAAATGATCATTTTAATAACCGAGTACTATGTTTGAACTTTGCAACTACCGTGTTGTTTTATAAAAACTTATTGAGTAATTTTTCTAAATTAATCTGTTGATTTGTCTTGAGTTTTGTGTGGGTAAATTATTGGGCATTACACTTAGTATCGAGTCATGGGTTTAATTCTTGGACCCCAGAACACTTAAAACCACAAAACATAAATAAATAAAAACCTAGCTCAACTCTAAACCTAGAATACACAACATTGTACGGTATTTTATTAAACATAGAAAACTTAGAAACTGAAATAAAAACTTAGATGATGATAAACTAAATCTCTCCTTGGTTTGTGAAGGAGGCACATACTAGACAAGGGGTTCCTATACGTGGAACTAGACCTACCACCCCCATATCAAAGTTATAAGCAGCTATTTTACCTCGAATCTGCAGACACTACATGATGTTAATGCCACTATATGCAGAGGATCTTTAGGAGGGTGACCTAGAAGACAAGATAGAGATAAATAAATGGAGGCTCATGCACCTTCATGTCACAAAGTGTTGAGGATAGGGTAGAGAACTCCCACATGGAGTCGGTTAGACATGGGTCACCTCCTAGGGAGCATAGAGATAGAGCTATGGGGCACAAAGATAGATCTAGGAGCCCTAGGACATTATATGATCTTGCACGAGACACCTAGGGGCCGCTAGTCGACATCCAAAGATCATATTAGAGAGATACTAAAGTTACACCCACCTCATTTTTTTGGAGACACAAGGGGATTTCAGGCAGAGGCATGGTTGGTTAGCTTGAGTGGATGCTTCAAGCTATGCCCTTGTTCTAGCAACATAAAATATCATGTTTCCATCCACCTTCTGAGAGACAGAGATGGAGTTTGGTGGAGGAATGAGGAGAAGAAGCTCCATGTGGATTTAGAGATAGTTACTTGGGAAATCTTAGAGGAGAGTTTAAGGAGTATGAGGGATGTTTTTAGATCTACTTCAAGTATATAGATTGCATGCAAGATGAGCAGTCAAAGTTCACAGGTGTATGTATGGGGATTTCTTAGAATTGAGTGGGGAAGTACGCATTCTCTTCTTGTGGACATTATCGAGGTCTTGTAGATGGCCTATATTGTAGAGGAAACTAGGGGAAGACTCAACAAGCTCATGACAGAGTGAGGAGCCACATACAATAGTTATAGGATAGTAGATTGAGGGGATCAACCCATCCTCCTCGTGGTGGACACACTTCAACATAGTCTTCCTTCCGGCATCCTGTACCCCCTTAATAGCAGCACCAACAAACTCAAACACCCTTCCAAACTCCTTAGCACCATGATTCTTAAAGAGGGCGTAGTATGGGACCTTCAGCTAGGGGGCCCAACAGGACATATGATCCACCTCAAGCATAGTCAACATGATTTTTTCCACTGTAACACCCACAAATATGTATGGTAGAATCATCAGGTTCTTCAAAACGTACTATTGGGCTACCTGGAGGACTATTTGCTTAGTGGAGAAGACTAGGTACTTACTATGGATGCGGTGTGCATGGATATCATTAAAGACAAGTGCCCTCGGTACCTCGCTAATCGGGGTAAGGAACTTGTTTCGAGTCTACTTTTGGTGATATGGCTAGAGCCATAGGATATGCAATGTCAAAAACAACAAGGCGAAACACTAGAGCATGGTGATAAAGACCACGGGTAGAATTGGTGGTATTTCTACCCCTATTTTATTTGACTCAGGCTCATTAGATTATTTCATTTCTCCATCTTTAGTAGAGCATTGCAGGCTGGTGGCAATTAGGCAAGGCCTTAGTTGGGATGTTGAGATGACTTATGGAGCCAATATCTCAGTTGACTCCTTAGTCAAGGAGTGCATAGTGGACCTATGACCCTTTACCACTACTTTGGATCTTTGTATCCTTCCCTTGGGTTCATATGGAGTTATTTTAGGCATGGATTGGTTGTCTATGCATAGAGCTAGAGTTGATTGTCACAACAAGGTTATATCTTATACGATGATTTAGGAGTGTAGTCAAGTGATTTTTGAGTTAGGAAACCCATCTCTATTCACATTATTTCTACTATGCGAGATAAAGTAATGTGCGTGATGGGGTTGTCAACAGTATGTTATTACGCTTAGTGATAGGTTAGAGGATGGGGCTAGTGGACCTTCACTTGATGATCACCCCATTTTGCAGGATTTTTCTAATGTTTTTCCTAGTGAGTCATCAGGATGCCTTCCTACATGAGATAGAATTTCACATTGATTTCATTCTAAGAGCGGAACCTATCTCATGCATTCCATATAGAATAACTGTTGATGGTGATTCGCAGCACCCCTGAATGTCTCTGCAACATGATGGGTTGAGACTCTTAGTACGATTACATAACATGGAGCTTTTCCCAAGTGTGGGACCTTGCGAAATGGAAAAGCTCTCTGGATGAAGGCCGGTTCCTATTCCTCTGTTCAGATGCACACGTAGAAAATTCAAAGGGTTTACTAAAAACCTCATCTAACTTTCCAAGGAGACAGGGTAAGAAGATGCATAAAATAAAACCTAAACTAACAGAGGTGATGCCCCAGGAATGAAGAACATCTGTCTTGCCAATAAACACAGACCATTAAAATGCAATGCAAGATTATGCACGAGATAGCGATTCACAAAGGTGAAAGATCGGGGGATGTAAATGAATACGAGAGAGGGTTGAGAATCATCCACAAGCATGCATTAATTTTCTCCAAAGATTGATACAGCACACTACAAAATGCCAAGACGCAAGGTTGCATTACAGTTTCAAATGGGAGGTTTTAACTCCACAAGTTCACCTGCCAAAGAGAAGAAGGGAGGGGCAAAACAAGAATGTCCAACCTTTAGAAAGAAGCCCCTCCTTACAATTTATAGGAAGAATGAGAGAGAAAAGAGAGAGGAATTCAAAATCTGCCCCAACCACCTCCAGAATGCACTTAACTATCTCATTATGGTGGTAGGTGAGAACCCTAGTGAACCCAAAAAGTGGCGAACTGTATTTTGCATTTTTAAGAATTTTTTCTCACCCAATTAAAGATATCTAGTCGTAGTTGGACATAGGACTTTGTAAGCTTTCCGAAAAGTCCAACCTTGTGTTAATCTAAGCTCCCTGTGAAAAGTTATGGTCATCTGAATATCTGGGTCAGGGTCTGCCATGTTGACATCCATTGTCGTGGCGCCACTTCGTGCACCTTGAGCGCACCGCTTTCCTGCCGACATCCATTGTTGTGTGCCACTTCTGTGTGCCTTGGGCGCATTGTTTACCTTGTCGACATCCATTGTCGTGCACCACTTCTGTGCGCCTTGGGCGCACCGTTTGCCATGTCGACATCCATTTTCGTGTGCCACTTCTGTGTGCCTTGGGCGCACCATTTGCCCTTTCGACATCCATTGTCGTGTGCCACTTCTGTGCACCTTGGGCGCACCATTTACCTTGTCAACATCCATTGTCATGTGCCACTTCTGTGTGCCTTGGGTGCACCATTTGCCTTGTCGACATCCATTGTCATGTGCCACTTCTGTGTGCCTTGGGCGCACCGTTTGCCCTGTTGACATCCATTGTCATGCGCCACTTCTGTGTGCCTTGGGAGCACCATTTGCCCTTTCGACATCCATTATCGTGCGCCACTTCTGTGTGCCTTGGGAATGTCAGGGATTTGAGCTTCTTTGATTTCTCCATCTTCTGCTTTCCTATATCTACCCGGGTGGAAAGATATATACAACAATTTGGTGACTCAAAGGGATCACCTGCCTGCTAGGTAGAAGATCAGTGGCCTTTTAGCAATTCATTGGGTATGGAGTCATAAGCAATAACCTGAAACCAACTCGATATCCGATCCCGAGCCCGATACCCTAACTTCTTCTTTGAGAGCATGCCGAATCAGAAAACCAACCTAGGAGCAACAAAACCTGTGCCAAAGCACTTAGGGAAACTGAAACCTAACTACAACAAGACAATGTGCATACGCACTTAGAGGAATTGAAATCTAGGCTAATATTTACAAGGGTAAACCTTTTCCTTTTAGTAGCAATGTTTAAGATAGATTCCATTAACCGGAATCGGGAGTTCTCCTCCATCCAAAGTAGACAATTGGAAGGCATTACTACTTTTACATCCCGTGACCATGTAGGGGCCACTCCAAATGGCATCAAACTTGGAATGCCTTCCTGGTTTTGCCTGATCTGCATCCCATTTCAGAACTAAGTCCCCTTCCTTGAAGGTCCTTGTTCTTGCTTTCTTATCAAACCATCTTTTTACTAAGGCCTGATCTTTCTCAATTGTTTGAACTGCATGTTCTCTAATTTCTTCCAATTCCATCAACTCTGCATACCTAGCCTCCATTGGTTCGAACTCAGCCAACTCCAACTGCTTCATGAACTCCAATGTAGGCAGTTCTAATGATATAGGCAATACTACCTCTTTTCCATAGACCAACTTGTAAGGGGAATTACCTGTAGACCTCTTTGGTGTTATTCTGTCAGCCCATAATGCTGATTTTAGCTTGGTATGCCATGTTCTTTGATTTTCATCCAGAGTCCTCCTGATGATTCTTAGCAAATTTTTGTTCATGGACTCTGCCTATCCATTACCCTGCGGGTAATAATTTGAAGAGGTGCTCAAATAGATTCCATTCTTGACAGCCCATTCTGTAATCTTGGAACCTATAAATGCCAATGCATTGTCTGATATGATAGTGGCCGGCACACCGAACCTGGTCACTATTCCTTCATAAAAGTCTAGTATGTTAGACTCATTTGCCTCTTTGAGCGCTACTGCTTCGGTCCACTTGGTGAAATAGTCCGTTGCCATGAGAATCCACTTGTGGCCTTGGCTTGAGTTTGGGTTGATGACCCCGACGAAGTCCAATCCCCATTGCATAAATGGTTGGTCAACCAGAATTGGGTGCAATGGAAGTGCTGCTAGTCTTTCTTTTCCTGTGAAGAGTGCACATTTCTTGCACTTTCTTATCCATGTATAGCAGATCCATCAAGACCGTGCGGCCAATAATACCCTGCCTTCATTATCTTGAGAGTTGTTAATCATGGGGTGAAATTTCCTCCAAAATCTCCATCATGAATATCTCGTAACACCCTCTCAATTTGACCCGTCCCAATGCACCTCAATAGAACTCCATTGATGTCTTTCTTAAACAAAACACCATCAACAAGCACATATGGAATGGCTTGTAATTTGAAGTATCTCCTCTTTGCTTTGCTCATTTCTGGAGGGCATAGGCCTGTCTGTAGGAAGTGTATCATATTCTGAGTCCAACAAGGAGTAGGCACATCATCATTTTCTTGTTCTTGATTATCCTGTAGTACCAAGACAGCCTCTTTTTCATTACCTACTTCAACTTGTTGACTCAAGGCTAGCTGCTCACATAGTCCCTTCCCACGTACTAGTTTGGTGACCTTGATCTCAATGTCATATTCCATGACACGAGTTATCCATCCTACACGTTTCTCATTCAGATCCTTGTTTAGAAGGAAGTCCCTGACTCCCGCATGAGAGACCAATAATTGGATCTTGTTGTTTGAGACTAGGTGCTTGAATTTCTTTAAGCTCCTGATTACTGCAAGGACATGCTTTTCAATGAAAGAGTACCTAGTTTCGTATTCCTCCAAGCCTTGACTGAAGAAAGCAACTGGTTGTTCTAATCCTCCTTTGTTTTGTTGTACCAGGATTGCAGAAATCGTGTCCCCACCACCAAAGGCATATAGCACGAAGTCCTTGGAGAAGTCTGGATTGACGAGAGTCGGAGCTTGAGATATAGCCTCTTTTATTGCCTCAAAACTTTCCTTTCCTTCAGATGTCCACTTAAATGCCATACTCTTCTTTAACATCAGCGTTATTGGCTTCACAAGAGCAGAAAAATTTGGAACAAATCTGCGGACAAAATTGATCCTTCCTAAGAAGCTTTGAAGAGCCTTCTTGTGACTTGGCAATGGCAATGCTCGAATTGCTTCAACTCTTTCTGGGTCAATCATCAACCCTTCCTTTGAAACAATATGGCCTAGAAGTTTTCCCTCGTGAGCCAAAAATATGCATTTTTTGGGATTCAATGATACCCCAAATCTTCTACACCTCTGAAATACTTGCCTCAAATGACAGAGGTGATCCACTGCATTTTTTGAGAATACAGTGATGTCGTCAAGATATATCAGAACTATTTTATTGATCAACCCCTTAAATGCCATATCCATTTCCCTTTGGAAGGTGGCCCCAGCATTTGATAGCCCAAATGGCATTTTCTTGTAGGCATAGGTCCCCCATTTGGTGGTGAAAGCCGTCTTGAATTGGTCATCTTCTTTCACCATCACCTGATTGTACCCTGAGTAGCCATCTAGGAGAGATAATCTCTCTGAACTAGATACTACTTGCAATATTTGTTCCATTGAAGGAAGTGGGTAATGGTCTTTGAGAGATGCCCTGTTTAGGTCTCAAAAATCCACACACAACCTAATTTCTCCACTCTTCTTCCCCGACCGAACCAGGTTTGCAACCCAGCTTGAGTGCTTGATCGAGAATATAATGCTTGCCTCTATTAGCTTATTTAGCTCTTTCTTCATTAGAGGTTCAATGTGAGGGTTGACTGGTCTCTGCTTCTGCCTGATGGGCTTAGCACTTGGATCCAATTGTATGGTATGTTGTGCCAAATTTGGGTTGAATCCTCTTAAGTCTTCACAGCTCTAAGCGAAGACATCTGGAAATTCTTGGCAAAGCTGTATGAAATCTGATTTCTCCTACTCAGTGGCCACTTTACCAATTTGAAGTGTTTTGCCTTCCCCAACCGGAATTGGCTCTGAATCTTCTCTCTTGACCTGTATGTTAGCCTTTTCCTTACGGAATTGGTCGTTAGGGCTGAAGATAGACTCCAATGTTACTAAACCCTTAGGAAGCTTATTTGTCCGCAGCTGCACTACCTGATCTCCATACTACTGCTCTAATCTTGTCGATTCCTAACTGAGAATTCAGCCTCTTCTTGTAAGAAATTGACGATCTGTTGATCATTCTCAAACACTTGCCAACTTGTGTTATTATCTAGAATTTCTGGCCTCACAATCACATGGATATGTGGCTGTGTTTTTCCCTTCTGATGTTGTCAACCACATCAAACGTTGCTCCAATCTGCTGCAGAGCCTATCTCGCGACTTCATTTTCCTTCCGGTATGGACACAATGTTGAAAGCTTCAAATCCTCAATGAGGTCCCATACCCTATTCTTGTAGCTCCTCAAAGAAGTTGTTCTTTGTAGCATGTTGTCCCCTAACTTGGTTGACGATTAGCTCGCTATCTCCAAACACCTGCAAGTTCTTTATGCCCCTTTTCCTGGCCCAATGAATTCCATGAATCAATGCTTTGTATTCAGCCATGTTATTTGAATAGGAAAACTGGAAACGAAAAGCTGAAAAATATTTGATGTCTTGTGGTGAAATCAACATTGCACCACCTCTAGCACCTTGTCTGCTTCTCGAACCATCGAAAAATAATTTCCAAACTTTGTTTTCATCCTTTTGTTCAGGCTGAATGATGTTAGGAATGGGTGAATTTTCTTCATGTATACAATACATGCCCAATTCAGATTCTTCAATTTCCTTGTATGGGTCAAATTCATGACTCTTGTTTGCCCATTCATCCAAAGTTAAATCAGGAATTCCCTCGACCTTAGTACTTGTTTCTAGATCACTCAAACACTCCTCCTGATCAAAAGCCGAGCAATTTGCATTGATAGGATTTGGTACATGAGGCTCAATATGGAAATTGGTAATTGGTTCTGACCTGATTGTTGCTTTGGCTCCATACCTTGTCCTAAAAATCATGTGTGACCAATCTGCAGATAAATATCCACCGATTTTTGCAGTGAAGTCTCTTGATAGACACAACGCAAAGAGTGGCGGAAGGTCAATCACAGACACATCTTGTAGAACTGTAACATTAGGATAGGAATGTAGTGTTAGGCTTAACCCTTTGATGACCCCAACTGTTCCTACTGCCGTTCCATCTAGTTGCACTACTCCTTTCAGCACTGGCTCATACTTCAGACCCAGTTGATCCGCTATTTGCTTTGGCATCACTGAACTACTTGCTCCTGAATCTATCATGCAGTTGTGTACCAAGTGGTTTCCAACAATCAATGAAACATAGAATGGTGGAGGCTTCAAATTTTTCCTTGTCTGGCCCCCATCATGTTGCACTGCATTAGTGAGAACTTTCTCATGTCCCTGGTTTGATACATTTGTGGCAGACCAATTAGCCATTGCAGCTTGCAATAAATCTCGTTGCCCTGGGATCGCCAGTGATTCCCACATGGAAATGTTCACATGTGTCTTCTTCATTTGATCGATGATGTTGAAGGGGGATGAATTGTCCTTTTGCTGTCCCTTGCTTGGCGCAACCTTTTCTGGAGCTTGAACAGGTGCATGTGTTGCTACAACAGGTACCTTAGGTTGATTCTGCACATTTGGAGCTGTGTTTGGTCTACTGACCCCTTGTTGTGTAGGAGTGGACTGAGAAACAACTGGATCACACGGTTGTCCCTCTCCTATATTTCTCTTCTTTGACCGTGTGTTGGCAGCCACGCCTTGAAAAGGTTGTTGGTTAACTCCACAGAAGTCTTCCATTTGCCAATTGGCCAATGTGGTTTCTGTTGGAGGTCCTTCTTGTTGCGTTTGTTGCTGTTGATTCTCCTCCTGGCTTGGTTCTTGAGGCACACCAATGGTTTGCACCATCAAGGCCTGATTTAGTGCACCATTGAAACATGCTGACTGATTGTGAGGTAGATTGCAAGGGTAACACCAGTCGTACTCCTGTGCCATGTTATTTTGTGTCGGGACCAAGGCTCTTGAGGACGTCATTGCATTTGGATCATACGGTTGAAATGGCCTGGCAGCTTGAGGTTGTCCTTGGTTTTGGTTTTGATTTGCAGCCTGAGGTGGTGGTCTATTTTGTTGGTATGGGGGCCTAGCTTGGTACTGTGCTTGAGGCTGATACGGTCTAGCACTTTGAGCTTGTTGTCTTTTGATAGTCACTAGTTCATTTCCAAGGTTCTGCAGTTGTTTCATGACCTCCTGCAATTCCTTTGAAGTATTTGAAGAAGTCGATGCCTCATTATTGCTTTGATTTCTAGGAGTTGGAATGGGATTCAACTCTGGTGCTTGACTGGTTGTAGGATTTCCCATATCCGGATAGAGAGGCATTGGTGGCCTTGGTGCAAGCTTGCCAACTTGGATCAAACAGTTCTCTGCTCTGATAGCTATGTCGTAGGCCCCTGGCAGCGTTGTCCCTCCCATTGATTGGATCATCATGGCTATGTCTGAATTTATAGCCTTTAAGAAATAAAGGAATGCTCCTTCGGTGGTTGGTCTAACGGCTATTGGAATCCTGTCCCATGTCCGTTGGAATCTGAAGTTGAAATCTGCCATTTGTTCGTTAGGAGCCCTTTTGATTGTTGTCAGCTGTTCCAATAAAGATAAATTGTCTCACCCTCTCCCCGAATTGGCTGCAAAGAGCAGAACAAAGTTGGTTCCAATTCGTAATAGACCCTGCTGTAAGGCTCCTAAACCATTGTAAGGCCTTGCCTTTGAAAGATGAAGCCAACAGCTTGACCGCAACATCCATTTCATTTATTTCGTGGATTGCACATGCATTAGCAATATCCTGGATGTGATCAATAGGAGTAGTATGATTTTCTCCTGTAAAATAGGGTATATTCTTTAGTGCTGCAACTAGAATTTGATTCTGAGCATTTAGGGCAAGTGGACTACTACCCGTGAAATTGACAAAGGGATTCGGTGGTAGATGTGCCATTATGATTGGCCTAAGAACCCTGGTCGATGCGAGAAAAGGCCTACCAGGTGGAGGTGTAGACAAAGTCCTGTTAGGTGGAGATGGTGATCTTTGTGGTCTTCTTCCTCTTCCTGGTGATAGTTGCAAGTGGAAAAATAGCCCCTCTTCTTGAGTATTGACCTGGTTCGAATTCTTCTCATATGCCCGGCAACTTGTGCTTTCTACACCACTGAATTCTATCCCCTTCGGAGTCGCCAGATGTGTTAGAAAGTGAGCCTCAAAAGGCTAGATTCTGCCAAGTTACACACCAAACCTGATAATATTTAAAATAGAAATTTGAAAGACCTGTATTTTTGATATTTTAGAGTTTGGAATTTGATTTGGAATGACAGTCTCGAAAACCCAAAAATGCCAGACTTCCGAAAACCTGAAATCCGAAAATAAAAAAACCATGAAATTTTGAAAGTCAAAATCTCAAAAATCTAAGAATACCCTTTTGAAGATTATCCCCCGATCTATCAACTGGTGAAATTTTGACTTGTTTTGAGCAAGTTAAGCCCTTGAAAATTGATTTCAAAGTTCAGCCTGGAAGGTGAAAATACTGAAACTGTAAAACCTACAATTTTTTAAGTCCGAATTTCTTGAAAGTTCCTTCAAATCTGTGGAATGACCTCTTGGTCCCACTGGGCATGCCAAAACTATTGATGGTGAATCGCAGCACCCCTGAATGTCTCTGCAACATGATGGGTTGAGACTCTCAGTACGATTGCATAACATGGAGCTTTTCCCAAGTGTGGGACCTTGCGAAATGGAAAAGCTCTCCGGATGAAGGCCGGTTCCTATTCCTCTGTTCAGATGCACACGTAGAAAATGCAGAGGGTTTACTAAAAACCTAATCTAACTTTCCAAGGAGACAGGGTAAGAAGATGCATAAAATAAAACCTAAACTAACAGAGGTGATGCACCGAGGAATGAAGAACATCTGTCTTGCCAATAAACACAGACCATTAAAATGCAATGCAAGATTATGCACAGATAGCTAGATTCACAGTGAAAGATCAGGGGGATGCAAATGAATACAGAGAGGGTTGAGAATCATCCACAGACATGCATTAATTTTCTCCAAAGATTGATACAGCACACTGCAAAATGCCAAGAGGCAAGGTTGCATTACAGTTTCAAATGGGAGGTTTTCACTCCACAAGTTCACCTGCCAAAGAGAAGAAGGGAAGGGAAAAACAAGAATGTCGAAACTTTAGAAAGAATCCCCTCACAATTTATAGGAAGAATGAGAGAGAAAAGAGAGAGGAATTCGAAATCTACCCCAACCACCTCCAGAATGCACTTAACTATCTCATTATGGTGGTAGGTGAGAACCCTAGCGAACCCAAAAAGTGGTGAACTGTAGTTTGCATTTTTAAGAATTTGTTCTCACCTAATTAAAGATATCTAGTTTTAGTTGGATAGAGGACTTTGTAAGCTTTCCGAAAGTCCAACCTTGTGTTAATCTAAGCTCCTGTGAAAAGTTATGGTCATCTCGAATATCTCGGGTCGTGGTCCGCCTGCCGACATCCATTGTCGTGCGCCACTTCTGTGCACCTTGGGCACACCGTTTGCCTTGTCGACATCCATTGTCATGTGCCACTTCTGTGTGCCTTGGGTGCACCATTTGCCTTGTCGACATCCATTGTCGTGCGCCACTTCTGTGCGCCTTGGGTGCACCGTTTGCCCTGTCGACATCCATTGTCGTGCGCCACTTCTGTGTGCCTTGGGCGCACCGTTTTCCCTGTCGACATCCATTGTCGTGCGCCACTTCTGTGCACCTTGGGAATGTCAGGGATTTGAGCTTCTTTGATTTCTCCATCTTTTTCTTGCCTATATCTACCCGGGGGGAAAGATATATACAACAATAACCACACCTAAGCTATGTGAGCTAAAGTTGCAGCTGAGTGAATTCTTGCGAAAGGTCTAATCCATCCTAGTGTATCCCCTTGGGGTGTACCGGTGATTTTTGTAAAGAAGAAGGATGGATCCTTGCGGTTGTGTGTGGACTATTGTCAACTAAACAAAGTAAATATTATGAATTTTTACCCTCTTCCTCGCATCGATGATTTGTTTAATCAAGTGAAGGGGGCCACTGTGTTTTCTAAGATTGATCTTAAGTTGGGCTACCATCAGTTGAGGATTGCAGAAATAGATATTCACATGAAAACTTTTCGCATGAGATATGGCCACTATGAGTTCACAGTTGTTCCATTCAGTCTAAAAATGCCACTACGGTGTTCATGAGCTTGATAAACAAGGTCTTCAAGACCTTTTAGACCGATTTTTCCTCATTTTCTTTGATGAAGTTTTGATCTTCTCTCGTAATCGTGAGGAGCACGAGGAGAACCTTCGTCAAGTTCTACAAGTGTATTCGTAAGTAGTAGGTTCAAGGGAACCCGGAGAAGGGTGCATTCTTTTAGTTAGAGGTGTCATATTTGGGCCACATTATTTATGGGTAAGGTATCACAATCAATACTTCCAAGATTAGATCCATTATGGATTGGCCAACACCTACTAGTATGACCGAGGTTTGTAGTTTCATGGGGTTGGCAAGGTACTACAGGATATTTGTTCAAGAATTTTCTCAGGTTGCACACCTCATCACTTCCCTTCAGCGGAAAGGGAAGAAGTTCATCTGGTTAGATAGATGTGAGTAGGCCTTCAGACACTGAAGGAATGCCTTATGACAACACCCATTCCCGGCAAGATTAGGAGATGTATTGATGTAGGAGGGCCATGTAGTATCCTTTGAGTCTCACAAACTCAAGGATTATGAGCTCAATTATCTAACTCATGACCTTGAGCTTGTAGGAATTGTGCACACTTGGGTTTGATGGAGACATTTCCTTCCCGGTAGGAGATTCGTTCTCAAGATGACTCATTTGATTCTTTGTCACCTCTTCACGTAACCCAATCTAAATCCTCGTAAGTGGCATTGGATGGAGTTTATTTATGAGTACAAAATGGAGATAGAGGATGTGAGCTTTGAGTAGACAGAGACATTTGGTTATGGCTACTTCAGTGGGTATAAATTTGCAGAGTAGGATTTTTCAGTAGCTTCCACATGACAACTTCTACCTTGTGGCCAAATCAAAGATTGAGTTTCATATACCCCTTGATGGGAAATTTGATGATTTTTAATTAGAGGAAGATGGTATTCTCGGACATCGAGGATGGATCTATGTACCTATAGTTGGAGGCTTGAGATAGGATATCTTGGTAGAGGCTCATCATGCACCTTATTTAGCCCATCTAGGGGTGAAGAAGATGCATGTCACCTTGAGACAACTATACCATTGGAGAGGTCTATAGAGAGATGCATATCAATTTGTGTCGCACTGTTTAGATTGTCAGAGGGTGAAGGTCGTGCATCAACATTCGGCTAGCCTTCTCCACCCATATGATATACCAGTGTGGAAATGGGACACCATTTCAATGGATTTCATAGTAGGATTACGACGCCGATATACCACCATGATGCCATCATGGTCATGATGGATAGATTGATGAAATTGACTCATTTTTCTCCGATGAAGACCACCTATACAATGAGTGCAAGTGACACGAGTATACCTTGATGAGATTGTCGATCGCACGGGATTCCACGAGAATATTATCTCGTGACTTCGATCCCTTATACACCTCTCATTTATGGACTACCTTGTACCATTCCCTTAGGATGAGTATCAATTTATGTATAACTTACCATCTAGAGATAGATGGGTAGACAAAGTGGGTTTATAAGATCTTAGAGGATATGTTGCGGATGTATGTCATGGACCATCAGTCTAGGTGGGAGGAGTACTTGTATTTAGTGGATTTTTCCTACAACAATAATTTTCAGAGTTTGATTGGTATGGCTCCTTTTTAGGATTTTTATGGAAAAGAGTGTAGGACACCACTAAGTTGGGACATATTAGAAGAAAACATTTCTCTTGGGCCAACATTATTACAAGATATGGAGCAGCAGGTTTTCATGATTTGACAGAGGTTACAGGAGGCTTAGGATAGACAAAATAAATATGTAGATTATAGGAGGATAGATCATAGTTTTGAGGTGGGCATGAATGTGTTTCTTCATGTCAAGCCTTATAATAAACCTATCCATTATAGAAAAGGCTCTAAGTTAGCTCATAGATTTTTGTGTCCCTTCAAGATCTTGGAGCATATCATTCCCTTGGTCTACCATCTAGCATTGCCACCTAGCTTATCTTGCGTGCATGATATATTTCATGTTAATTTACTTAGTAGATACATTCCAAATACCTCTCATGTTTTGGATTAGACTGTTGTAGGTAGAGGAGTAGGGGCGGTGTCAAAGTGGAGCCCATGTGCATCATAGAGTGTAGGACCCTGGGCCTTTGAGGCCATGAGATTGACCAGGTGCGGGTCTAGTGGGATAGGTACAATGAGACTGCAGCCACATGGGAGGATGCCACTTTATTGTGAGCCTAGTTTCCTCATCTATTCCAGTGACTTCCAGGAGGAAGTCGAGTCTAAGGGGAGGGGGATGTAGTGCCCACTCCTCTTCAACACTATTTTCATTTTGATGTTATTACTATTGGACTGATACTTAGACATTTGAGTATTATATTTTGATCAGTAGATGATGGACTATGCAGATATTTGGACTATTGACATTATTATAGTAATTGGTTCTGTAATGTACAATAGAATAATGATCTTTAATAGACTCGATACATCATACATTACATTGGGCTAATAAATAGCCAAGAAGGTATGTAACAAAACATCCTATAAAAAGGATGTATTACAAACAATAAACATGTAAATAGTGATACGGGTATAACCAAATAACCACATATATAATATTGTTATTATATTTAACAATATTACTTAATTAACTAAATACGACTAACCACCCAAACATATAATGTAAACATTATTATTAATTTCCTAACATTCCCCTCCTTAATGTTTACATGGTAGTAAAAGAATTTTCACACTTCCTCTATAGCCTGCCACCTCTGCACGCTCATGATCTTGGCACACACTTGAACTGAAGGTAGAATAAGGAACACATCAAATTCTTATCGACCATACAATGTCGGGAACATATCTGACCGACGAGGATGGGAACACACTCAAAATCATCTCGCTTGTATCACCCAGTCACTCTAGGGAACACATCTAACCTAAGCAAAGGGGAAATCAAGAAGGAACACATTTAAGAAGCCTTCAATGGTTTTTAGGAGGCTAACAAAAACCTAGGTATGGACAGAACACATCTGACTGTTCTATCTCATCAAGAATCATAATGTTGCATTTCATTGTGATATCTATTCTTTACTATTTTTTTGAATTAGGGAATTTAAGTAGGAATAATCACATACACAAATGAGAAAATGGAAATGGAACATTGGATCATGTTGATCATGTTCCCCCTCAATGTGAAATTTCCACTTATTGAAAACTACAAACTATAAAAACTAAAGTGCATGAAACCACACTAAAAAGCATATACTCACACTATATATATGCCACCACAACTTTGTGCAGCCCCATCATTGGTGATCAAGCGAGAGGTCACCGTCTCAACCTTCAAAGATCCATCCTCCAATATACATTATTTAATAGATAAAATATTCATCACTTTGTTTTTCTGTATAAGCAGTATTTCCTTCCTCTTCATTTTCTCCTTTGTCATCAACAGCCATGGCATTATCTTGTAGTTTCCCATCAAGTAAGTCTTGTGCTCTTTTCTTGCAATTTGAGGACAAGTGGCCAGATTGTCTACAATAATAACAGGTGAGCCACTTCTTTGAATCTTTATAAGATGATCCAGGTCTGAAAGAATATTTAGATCTTCTTTTATCTTGTTTCTTACCATACAGGAGTTTTCCTTTGGTTCCACAAACATGATTCTCTTTTCTTCATCTAACAAAGAAGAAATAAGTTCTTCTAAACTTGGATTTATTTTACTCAATGTAAATACCATGTTAGAATAGCATGGAGGCATGCTATTGAGTAACACTACTTTAGCATCGTCATCAGGGACATCTACACTTATTCCTGCTAGTTGATTGCAAATAGAATGAAACTTACTAATATGTTCCACCATGTTATCGCCTTCTTCCATCTTGAGGCCGAACAATCTCTGCTTTAAAGATATTGTTGCACTTCCAGCTTGTGATCCAAACAATTTGTTCAATGTCTCCCAAATTGTGTGAGAGGACTTTTTAAAGTCTATATGATGCAAATAAGAATTTGATAGACCCAATCCAATAATCGTTGTAGCCTTTCGATCTCTGCTTGCCCATTTTTCTGCTTCATCTGCATTTGTCGGTTTCTTCTCTTTTCCATCAACAATATCCCACAAGTCTTTGTTAATTAGGAAAATTGAGTTCGTACTTGCTAGGTATGAAAATATTTACCTTCAAATTTTTCAATGTGACTCAACTTATCCATTATGACTCTTCACAAATTTAAAAATAAAGCGTCACTAAAACCGAAAATGCACCTTTTTACAAACAAATAGACACTATAGACTATAAAATTAATTTGTAATGGACAATTATAAATCCATTAATTGTAATATACATGAACGATAAAAATTAATTAATGATTACTTTTTAAAAATTATAAAAATACAAACTATTGACTTTATTGTTATGAAAATTAACATAAAATGCTAAAAATAAACACAACAAGAGACAAATTTCACCGTTTAATGCCTTGGAATGCCATGTGGATATCTTTTTGGGCACACACAGGTAGCTCTTCAAAAGAAATTCAGGATGGAGCTGGTTTATGAATAGACGCCAATGTTGAAAGATGAAGACATGCACTTCGGGCTTGATTGACCATGAACCAATTCACAATGAGTTTATATGACCACCATATGATTGATGTCTTCTCCTAATTGTATGAAAAAATGCCTTCAAAATTGGATGATCAATACCACGTTCATGTCAAAATCACAAGTGTGTAGACCATACCAAATCTGCTCCATGTCTCGGTCCAGAGGCATGAAAATACGTAGAAATCTGGCACAACCAGATCCACATATGATGGAGGGACGAGCCTAACTAAGATGGATCAAAATTTTGATAGCCAAGCTTTGATAAAAGCATAGATCCATATGCTCAAAACAAGAACTGAACCTAAATCCCGTCTCCTTCACATTTTTCCAGCAAACAACTCAAAACACGAAAATATCAATTTCAAAACCAAGTTTTCAATCAAAAAATCAACGCAGGATTTTTATTGAAGGAAGCAAGTATGTTTTGAACATATATTGCCAAGTCGCTAAGCAAAAAATAATATGTTATATGGAATTCATACGTCCCGAGCAACAAAGAATATGCAATATGCAATGTATCTAAGCAACAAAGAATTTATAAAAACTAGGTCCCATAATTTGATAGATTCACCCAAAGATTCAAATCTAATTTGATCTATATCGTATGGGAGCAGATGCATGGGATGTGAGGTGTCTTTGACCATGCCGTATTTTCCTTAAATACTGCAAAGCATTCCAAATGTATGCAACATCGATTTTGTAGGAAACAACATAGGTATATAATCGATGTAATGATTGCTGCACAAATATTCCTCCTCGTCTCACAGAGATTCGTAACCAAATAATGCAAGATTATTATTGATAAGCCAATATGTAGAATAACATGCTTTTAAATATAATGCATGACACCAATCTATTTTAGCATAATCAAATCAGATATTTTGACTAGCACATGAATGAATATATTCAATCTCATACTTCTCGTAAATTATCTCAAGATCTTCACAAAATTCACAAAATTCTAAAGCTCGATCAATTGCACTATCAAATATATCATCAATGATTTGTCATCACTCTGATACCAAATATAGTAATTGGTTCAGAATGTACAACAAAATAATGATCTTCAATAGACTCGATACATCATACATTACATTGGGATAATAAATAGCCAAGAAGGTAGGTAACAAAACATCCTATAAAATAGGATGTATTACAAATAATAAACCCGTAAATAGTGATACGGGTATAACCAAATAACCAAGTACATAATATTGTTATTATATTTAACAATATTACTTAATTAACTAAATACGACTAACCACCCAAACATATAATGTAAACATTATTATTAATTTCCTAACAATTATGTGATATAAATGTTTATTATGATGCACTAGATGGTGATGATAGACAGTTATATATATGTTGATTTGTGATATTCTCATTTTTATACTAACATGTAGTAATTGGGATGCATAGCATATGTTGGTAATTTTAAATAGAATTATTATTTTTATGAATTCTGAAATCAAATTAATTGTATGATGTTAGATGATAGAATTTAGAATGTCAAATGATGATTATTGATTTGTATCTGTATATTGTCTCGATGTTATTAATATGGTTGAAAGGGCAAAGAGGTATTTTTTTTGTTGCATGACATTTTATCACATACATCGAAGGGATGTCGAGGTTGAACAACGTGACAAAAAATTGACAATTTGTGTAATGTTATGTTGTGTTATTGTTGCATGCCTAGTTAGGAGGTTTCTCATGGGGGGTGACCTCACATGTGTGGCCATGGGGTGATATGTTTTCCTTCTTTTAATTTTGTGTGTGTTTTATTTGTGTTATATGTATTTAATTATTGGAAATTGTTGTCACTTTATTAGCAAGTAATAATGTGTCTTAATTAAGCTAATCCTTCTTATTTGGTTAACTAAAATAGAGATGTGACAAATAGATAATTATGAAGCTATGTGGTATTTTTTTGTAAGTGATATTTATGTTGGTTTGTGTGGTTTATACTCCACCCCAACTTCAAATTCTTATTTTGACTTGGGAGGCCTTTTTGGAGGCTTGTGGGACAAGCTAAGCTTGTCCCATGCCTCTTAAATTTACCCAACAACCCTACCTATGGGTTGGGGAGTTTATTTTTGACTTATTTATCCTTTTTGGAGTGTAAAAGAGTGAAAATAATTACACCTTCTTCTTTTCACAATAATTTTTTTCCTTATAAGGCATGGTGTGCAAGTTTGTGTGCCATGTGGGTTTGTCATAGTTCTTACATGCTCATTTATTGTCTTGGGCATGGTGTTTGAATTGAGTGTGGGAATGGAGGAATGATGAAGTGACATCCTACATGGAGCCACCTCATCATCCTCACATTCCCTTTCTATTTATTGATGGTTTTTGATGAAATGAGGGTTACTTGTCCATTTTCTTCTTTTTACATTTTAGAAGTTAGAAGCTTGTTGGAGTTCCTTGTGGTAATTTTACTTGGCTTGGAGGTGTGAAAGACTTGTGAAGTGAAGTTTTCTTAGAAGCTTTATGGAGATATAGGATCTTCATCCTTGTATTTTTCTTATCTAAGTTTGTAAATGTGAAAATGGTGTTTGTTTACTTTGGTATGAGTTTTTTTAATGTGTTTTTGTGTGGTTGGGTGGTATGCCTTAAGTTGGGTGTGGGAGATGGACTTATGGGACCATTGGGGAGTGAAAATGGATTTTTTGAGGCATGCATTTGGTGGGAGTGTGATTGGGAGTTTCACCTATGTAGATTAAAAAGGAAATCATGGTCATTTTGTCGCATACTTGCAAGGGAGAGATAAGGATATTATGTTAATTGTTTTGTGCACTTGGAGGCTTAGGGTGAAACTCCCACTTCACTTGGGAGGAAAAAGGAGGTGGTTTCCCATAGTCCTTGCTCCATTTGGTTTAGCTATCAAACCTATGTATTGTTTGTGATGTTATAAAACTTGTTGAGTATGCTATTTTAGTTGTGTTGGATATTTTGAAATGTATGTTGTTTGTGGAAGCCATGTTGTTGAAAAGTTGTCAAATGTTGCTCAAGATCCCTCATGGTTCTTTGGTTGGGGCTCAGGGCCATTAAGGGGATGAATTCTCCTCTTAATGGATTAAAGGTTGGGTGGAGAGTGTTTCCTATTCCCCCTTCCTTTGTATTGTGATCCTTGTTGTGAAACAATTGAAGTGAGCTAGTTTGAAACTACATTTGAGGAGAAGACATGCAAATGGGAGACTTGTATTTTGTCCTTGTTGATATCCCTTATGTTGTAAATTGTTCATTTTATTATTCCCACTTTGAGTGGATGATTGTAAATTTGTAAGCTTGAAAGAAAGTTATTTTATTCATTTGAAATCTATAAAAATTGAAACTCTTCTAAGAGTTGATTGAGAAATTTATATTTTCAAATGCGTTAGTATGTGAAAGAGAACTACCAAATAATTTCCTTGTTTTGGTAAAGTAGAAGGTTTGAAATAAGTTGAATTAGATATGCATCCCTCTCAAAAATTATGTTTCATTATTCTCAATATGTGCTATGTTTCATTGTAAAAGAAATATGAATCTTGTTAAAAGTTATTGTTGTTGAAAATGGTTATCACTTTATCTTGTGAAAGAAAAGGAATAGTTACGTTTGTTTTATTGAATGAAAGTAGTTTGTTAATTTTTCGATAAGTGAAAATCTCCCTTTCTTGTTTTATCATATTGTAGAATCAATTGTGTAAAATATCTTATCAATATCTCAACTTAGCCTTAGATGGAATAAAAAAAAAAATGTATATATACATTTATACTTAAATGTAATTATGGTTAAGTTAATTTTATAGGAATATTTTACAAATCTTCCTATATACATATTAGACTAAATATTGCTTTCTTTTCTTAAAAAAGGGAAAGGAATTTAAATAAATTTTATTATCTTAATATTATTAATATAGTAATATATATATATATACTAATAATAATAATTAAAATATGTATTAATATTTATATACCAAAACAATTATTATTAAATAAAGCTTATATTTATAAAAAAGGATAGGTTTCATTGTGTATGGTTTTAAGGCCTAAGCGCACGATCGGTTTAATTAGGAATTAGATTGGGAATGGGGTGAGGGTTGCCAAGCCCCATTGTTAAATGGGATGGGGTGGGTTTGGCAACCCTCCCCTTTTACTAATTGTGGTCACAATGAGGTGGGGGCCAAGCCCCCACCAAACAATCCGCAATCCTTCTTTCAAGTGATCGAAAGATTGCTAACACAATCTACATTAATTTCAAAATCGTGACCTTATTATTGTTCATTGGACGTATATATATATATATATATATATATATATATATATATATATATATATATATATATATATATATATATATATATATATGTATATGTATAATTTTATTTAATAAATCTATTTCTGGGTATATTAATATTATAAGAAATGTGTGTGTGTGTGTGTGTATTTATATATAAGGATATATACTTATGCATTTATACTCAAAATAAAAAGAGTGTATATATTACAAAAACCAGACCTATTAAAAGGGCAAAATGCACATTTTCCCAAATAGGGTAAATACAAGAAATTTTCTTACAACAATGAATAAATTTACAAAAATAAGAAAATTCCTATCAAACCCTAGGAGAGGGTAGATTTGAAATGACAAACAAAAAATAAAAATAGACTTGGGGTTGTGTGTATCCACCCCAAGCTCCTTTCGTCATCCATAGCTTCCTCTCCTTCCCTTAAACCTACAAAACAAAAATGAGGAAAATAAGTCAAATGAATGAATAAAAGACTCCATAGAGATGATTAGGGTTGTTTGAATTCCTTAGATCCAATGGCCTAGATTGATTTCATCCAATGGCCAAGATTCTTCCCTAAAAAATTTAGGTGAGAGTTAGGTGAGATCATCATTTAAATGTATGGGTCAAGTTTGAATGGGGCCACTTAAGTGGTGTAGAAGCTAACTTTAATTTGTTACCCATTATGATTTATTTAGTAAATTTTAAAAATAAAAGTCCATGACCCTTGTAATAAATTCAAATTACTCCTTAGTATTTAGGAAATGTTTATCATAGGAATTTAATTTAATTGTAATTAATCAATGGGAGGGTGTTTTAGACTTAAACCTATCTTATAAATTATTCAATGACCCTTGAACCATATAATGAAATTAATTAAGGATTATAGGAATGAAGTGTTTAAACCTAACTAAAGATGAAATATTATTATGTAATTATCCTTAAAATGATTGTTTGATTAACCGAGTACTATGTTAAACTTAGGTAATATGATTAACCTGAACATAATAAAAATCTAATTGAGGGGCTTGGACTTTGAAACTTAATAAGTAAACTAGAACATTAGGAAAAGGAAAATGGTTCCTTACTCTAATCCTGGTGGATTAATAGAAGAAATAAAACTATGTGAAAATAGCAAGAACTTTGTTCTTTTACATTCCCTAGAAGTAAAATAAATTATCTTGCCGCCTATATAGAATGGTGAGATATCATGCCAACATTGGTGGTGTGCCTTAATGATGCAAAATATGTGATATCATAATAAAAGGAATGCATTAATTAAGAAAACTTATAAGAAATGTGCTTAGTGAGTGTAACTATAACTTGTGACTTATAGTTTGGATTATGGAATGAGTAAGTTTATGAAATTGAGTACAAATGTATAATTAAACAACCCTGATTGTATAAATGGCTATTGCATGCCCTAAATTTATAAAATACATAATCTGAAAAGTTTGAGCTAATTGAAAGGTTTCCTTGAGCTATTGTAGGATTAACTAAACTCTTTTGTGGCCTAATATTTTGGGGTTTTAATATGTTTGAGTATTTCACATACCCCCTTGTTATAGCAAACAATAAACATATGTAAAATGGTTATGACACAAGTATATGCCAAGTCATTTTTGGACCTCTCTTTGAGTAGTGCAAAGTTTTACAAATACATAAAGATTTTATCCCTCTGTTAGTGTGAATTAATTGATATGTTTGTGTTGATGGGCCCTATGTCTCATCATGCCAAGGGTGGTAACTAATTGAACCTTTAAGTTTGTCCGCCTACCTAGATTAATGAAACACCTTGTTGATGGTGATGTGTTATAGTTACATTGGAATCCCTTGAACATAGATGTGTGTTTTTTCCCTTGTAGGATTTTTTTGGGTCATCACCCCTTGTTTCCTCGTAGCTCTTTATTGACCTAGGATTATTGGATAGTTTAGGAAACATTTGTTTAAGGATGTGAAGGAATTTTTGGAAGTTCTCTTTTTCTATTCTTAAAAATTTCTATAATCAACCGAAGTTTCCTTTTGTCCTTGAGATGGGAAAGTGCAAGTTGTTTTTGTAAGTTGTTACTCGAGTTTTGGTGTGATGCGCTAGTAGATTGTAGTTGGACTCCCTCTCATTGCCTATTTATTTTCCTAGCTCCCTTGAGTGTTCTTTTGTGTTACGATTTAAGCATGTGCTCTCTTTATGATTATTTTGAGCTTGGACAAGACTTAAAATAAATAAATTCCATTGTGTTATATAGGGTGATTGGTGTCTCTTGTGTTGATATGCTAGTTTGGGAAAGGATTGTTTATCTTTCAAAGTGGAAATATTATCTAAGTGTTTGAAGTTTCTAAAGCAAGGTTAGTGTTGTGTGTTTGATTTTGAGTGCAAATTCAAGTTATAGAAAACCTTGTGGTCAATATTATGCTTAGTATTACCATGAAAATTTAATTGAGTCCTTTCGAGTTATAAAAGTTCTTCCAATGAATAGCCTACATCCTTGTAAATGTTTTTGCTAATTTAGGTGTTTTCCTTATTGTTAAACCTCGTCTTGTGTGATCTTAAATTTGTGAGGCCTATGAGTAGGCATGTTTTCTCGTGCAAAATTGAGGGTCAGGATTGGTAGTTGTTAACCTTGTTTAAATAACAAACATTGAAGTGTAACCCAACCTAAGTGGAAGTCTTAACCTTTATTATTGCAGTGTGTTGTATCCATGGGTGGCTATGTGGTCATCCCGAGTACATGGATTTATCCCTATTATTCCTTTACCTTGGTGGTTATTCTTGAGATTCCATTGGAAATTTCATGTTTAGATGTTCTGTGATGTAGCTTGGTTGACCACATAGAGTTACTCTGTAGAATTAAATACTTGCAACCTTGCTTGAATAAAGTTTAGTATTCATGCCTAACAATCTCCCTTCTCCTTATTGAATAGCATTGGACCAAACTTGGGTTATGTGAACCCACTTTTGTTTGAAATAAAGAAAACCCGTAGAGGGTGTGACTTCTATTCATATGCATTATTTCCCTACCTCTTTTCCATGACTTCCAGGAGGAAGTCAAATCTAAGGGGAGGGGGATGTAATGCCCACTCCTCTTCAACACTGATTGAACTATGATTTCAATTTCGGTTGATTATAATCTTGAACCTTGCTAATGTATTCTATTTAGCATACTGATAAGATACGTAGGACATCATGATTACTATTATGTTATAATTGTTATTATTACCGTATGGTCAGTAGTGTGGACTTTGATGTACATTACTGTATATGATTTGATTAGCTTATTTGATAGACAATATGGATGTGTTAGAATTTTGACATGATGTGATTTATATGATGGATTATATGCATGGATTGACATAACAATATTTGATGATCTAGTGCTACTACTGTACTGACACATTGGACTTGATATATAGATGTTGTTAGATGATTTAGTTGGTTTTGTGATCTTATTGCAAATTGATGAATTAGTAGAATCAAAATGTTGGAAATTTGAACAATTGGGGAATTACTTGGTTTTAGTGATGGTTTAGTTATGATATTTGATGATGTGAATTGATATGTAAATATATGTGTTTTATTATCTTGATGTTGTTAATGTGGCCATGAGGCTAGAAAGGTATTGTTTTGATTTTTGCAGGAATTTGTAGCACAACAAACAAAAGGGGGATAAGAGACCAACAATGAAGGAATTTGGGGTATTGGCAATAGGTCACCTTGGCAACTCATGTAATTATTATTTTTTTTTGTTGTTATATTTTTAGGAGGTCCCCATTGGGGGTGACCTCAAAAGTGACCTTGGGTATAAAAAAATTCCCATTTTGTTTTATTTATTGGTGAGTATTTGAATTATTTTAGTTTTTTGAGTCACCTTTATTAGTGTTAGTTAAAATGCTCCATTTAAGTTTATTAAACTTGATTAATTAGTGTAAATTGATATGTGACCAAGAGGGGGATAATTAATGTGAGTAGGTAGTTCTTGATTTATTTTAGCGTTGTGCACTCAACCTTACACGTAAATTTTAGATTTTGACTTTCAAGCCAATTTTGGAGGCTTGTGGGACAAGTTAAGCTTGTCCCACACCCCTTAAAGTCACCCACCCACTATGACTATGATGTGAGGGGATTATTTTGTTCCTTTTGGTGTGTTTTAATGGAGAAAAAGAGCAATTAATTTCACTTTTCTTACAAGAGTCTTTATTTGTGTCCTTTATGGGTGTGTGTTTGGGTTTGAGAGTTTAAGAGGTCTATCATTCCCTAAACCATCAATTAATTTTTCTTGAGATTGGGTTTGACCATGTGAGGTGGAATGGAGGAGAAATGATGTGGCATCCTACATGGAGCCACATCACCTCTTTCTCCTCTCTTTTCTATTTATTCTTATTCTTGGGTGATTTTGGGGGTGATTGGTTTTATTTTTGGACTCTTGCTTTTGGAGGAGAACATTCTTTTGGAGTTCTTGTTTGTAATGCCCACAAATTTCCCACATGAAACCCAAGATAAAACGAAGGTTAGATTAGAAAATTACGGAATAACATTTTTATAAACAATACCGGTTGTAAATTTGTGCATAGTTCTCTTTTAACAAATGACTATTTTAAAAATAATTATATAATAATATTTAGACTCCAATTAGGTTTAAAACTTCATTCCTATAATCCTTAATTAATTTAATAATATGGTTCCTAAAGTCGATTAATAATTTATTAATTTAGGGCTAAGTCTATTCACCCTCCCATTGATTAAACACACTTAAATCAAATTCCTATAATAAATATTGCTTAGTTATAAAAGGGGAAATTTGAATTGATTAATTACAAGGGTCAAGGGGATTTTATAAAAAAATGGTCACCATCTAATTAAAAAGGTTATAAAACAAATTTAATCTCTACACCACTCAAGTGGCCCCATTAAAAATTGACCCATACATTTTATTTAAAACATTCTCACCTAACTTTTGTAGGGAAGAATATTGGCCATTCAAAGGGAATGAATCGGGCCTTTAGATCTAGGATTCAAAATAATCCTAATCCTTTTTAGGAAGATTTTATTCTTTCATTTGACTTATTTGTTCATTTCTATTTTGCGGGTAACAGGAAGGAGGGGAAGCCATGGGAGAGGAAATGGAGTTTGGCATGGATACACACAACCCCAAATTTATTTCTTTTTTCGCTAGTTCTATTTTACCCTCCTAGGGTTTGGTTGTAATTTTCATGGTGGTTGTAAATTTTTTCGATGTATACACCCATTTGGGTATATGAGCATTTTCCCAATAGGTCTATTTCACTAGAGTATATTTACAAATGGATTAAATGTTTTTAGCACAAGTAAGTGTGTGTGTGTGTGTGTGTGTGTGTGTGTGTGTGTGTGTGTGTGTGTGTGTGTGTGTGTGTGTGTGTGTGTGTGTGTGTGTGTGTGCTTTGTAATAAAAATATAGCCATGGATGAAAACTTTTACATAGACCCAATTAAGAGTGAGTGCTAAATCGTATTAAAACAAAGGGGCGGTTATAGAGTTGAAAGGAATTTGTTTAGTTTGGTGGGGGCTCGACCCCACCCAATGTTTATTATATTTACTAAAGTTTGTGGGTTGGGGGAGGGGGCACCGCCCCATCCTAACCCATATTAATATGGGTTGGGGTGGGGGTGGTGCCCCTTCCCCAACCCACTATCCAATATACAATGCATAGGTCGATCGACCATTATAACATAACACCCAATGCATTATAAACTTAACTTGATTTTGACAATTGTTTTATATATATTGTTTATATATATATATATATATATATATATATATATATATATATATATATATATATATATATATATATATAATATTATATAATTACATTAATTTATTTTTAATAAATAAACATTTAAAATATATTTAATATATATAAGCTTAATAATAAATTCCTATAATTAAATACATTTTTATTTATAGATGTGTATATATTGTTATAATTTGATTTTTAAAAATCAAAAGTAAGTTGTTTAAAGTAGGGTAAGACAAAGCAAGGACCACAAGAATTTCTACCCATCCATAGAAGAATGATAATTGAATGAACTAATAAGATTGCTTATTCAAAGATTTTTATCAAAAAAATTCTTTCCTACCACTTATAAGGAATGAAGAAAAAAATTCATACTTTCTAATACACTATATTTTCGATAAGGAGTAATAAACTCTTGTTCTTTTTTTTTCAATAATGACTAAAATGACAACCCTTTTGACATAGTGAGTGTATTTTAACAAAATTATCATTTCTTTTAAAATGAACCCTATCACAATTTGGAAATAATGAAATAACTTCAATTAAGAGAGATGCATTTTCATTTCACTTATTTCAAAATTTCTACTTCACCAAAACAATGTAAAACTTGGTAATTTATTTTCACAAAACTAACACATTTTAAAATACAAATTTCTCATACAAACACTCTTAGAAGAGTTTACAAGATATAGGGATTTCCAAGTAATAAAAAACTTTCTTTCAAACTTACAAATTTACAATATTCCACTCAAAGTGGGGATGATAAAATGAATAAATTATAACATAAAGGCTTTCAACAAATCCAATATACAAGTCTCTAATTTGCATGTCTTCTTCTAAATGTAGCTCCAATCTAGCTCACTTCAATCTTTCACAACAAGGATCAAAATACAAAGGAAGGGGGAATAGGAAACACTCTCCACCTAAAATTTAATCCATTAATAGGATAAGCAATCCCCTTAATGGCACCGAGCCCCAACCAAAGAACCATGAGGGATCTTAAGCAACATTTGACAATTTTTCAACAAATATGGCTTCCACAAACAACATACATTTCAAAATATTCAACACAACTAAAATGACATACTTAGAAATTTTTGTAACTAATGAAACAATACATAGGTTTGATACCAAACAAAATTGAGTAAGGACTATGGGAAACCATCTCCTTTTGCCTCCAAAGTGAAATGGAAGTTTCACCCTAAGCCTCCAAGTGCACATGGACAAACAACACAATAACCTTATATCTCCTTGCAAGTATGCAACAATATGACTATGATTTCCTTTTCACTCCCCATAGGTGAATCTCCCAATATCATTCCCACCAAATGCATTCCTCAAAACTCCTTTTTCCTCCTTAATGGTCCCATAAGTCCATCTCCCACACTCAACTTAAGGCATACTACACAAAAAAAAAAAAGCACATTCACAAAACTCAAACAAAATTAAGCGCAATTTTTCCACATAAACAAAAAAAAAAAAAAGGTGGAAAGTCTACCTCTTCATCAATCTCTAGGAAAACTTCACTTCGCAAATCTTTCACACCTCCAAGCCAAGCAAATTCCCAAAAGAAACTCCAACAAGCTCCCAATTTCAATAATTCCAAAGGAAGAAAAAGAAAAAGTCACCCCAAATCCATAAAAATCCATAAATAAATAGAAAATAGAATGTGAGGATGATGAGGTGGCTCCATGTAGGATGTCACTTCATCATTCCTCTATTCCCACACTCAAGTCAAATGGATATGGGAACATAACTTGCGGAGACCATAACTTTTGATCCGACCATTGGATCATCCTGAAATTTTATATGGTGTTATATATGAATTAGTAATATGTTTGTCTCATATTTTATTGATAGGTTATTGGCTTTTCGGAAAATGTTTGAGACCGGATTCCTTCATCTAGTGGCCTTAAATTGGCTCCGAATGTTTTTTTCACTTTTGACTAGGTCTTAGAACTTTAATAAATTTTGTCGTGATTATTAGAATAAGTAAAAATTTTGTGTGAGCCCTAATTTATGAAGGCATGTTTGGCACACAAATTTTGGGGCCCATCTGAGTTATTTTTCTAGTAGGTAATTTTTGGCATTTTAGGGTTTTCGAGTAGACATGAAATAAAAGGAGGATTGTAATGATGTAAAATATTAGTGTGGATTCCAAAATGAGAAGAAATCTATTTTGAAACTTATGGTTTTTATTTTCAAAGTTGTTTATGTGTGTTTTGGAGGTATTTCAACCTCTTGTAGTTGGATTCACATCAATTGGTATCAAAGTGGGATTTTGATCTTACAGAAATAGTTAAGGTAACATATTACATTTTTATGTGTATTTTTTACCTCTATTTTATATAATAATGGATAGAAGCATGAGGGGAGGTTATTCCCGGATGAATAGGCATATGCAGGAGCTACAAAGACAAGTTGTTGAGCTCACAGGAGAAGTTACCCGCCTTAAAAGGAGACATGCAAATGGGGAGGCAGACCCGAGATAGTGATATTGAAGAAGAACCTACATTAGTGAATGAAGGAGGAGATGAAGAAGAAAATGAGAGAGATCAAGAAACCTTAAATGAGAGACCATTTGAGGATAGATTGATCCAGGCTTTAGAGGAAAAGAACAACAACATCAAGATTAATGTTCTTGACTATGGTGGAGGGTTATGACCAGAGGAGTTTATTGATCTGTTAAAGCACATGAAAAAATTATTTGAGTGGAAAACCCTTTCGAGGAGAAAAAGGTTAAGTTTTCATGCACTAAGTTGGCCGGACATGCATTGATCTGTGGGATCACCTACAAAATGAAAGAAAAATAAATGGAAAGGGAAATATTCAAAAGTGGAATAAAATGGTAAAGAAGCTGAAACAAATTTTTCTTCCTATAGATTATGCTCAGACACTCTTTCAAAGTTTTTAAAACCTAAGACAGAAGGATCTCATCATTGAGGATTATACTAATGAATTTTACAAGTTGTTGATCAAGGTAGAAGATGGAGAGTCTCAAGAATAGAAGGTTACATGGTACATAAATGGGTTGAATTATACATTACAAGATGAGCTAAGTATGCTCTAGATCCATAGCTTGGATGATGCTTATCAAATCACGTTAAAGGAAGAAGAAAATAACAAGAGGAATAATTTTAGAAGAGGTGTAAAGAGAGTTCCATCATCATCTCCAATAAGAGGCGGGGCTAGATTTGAATCTACAAAAGGTGAATCATCTAATATAGAAGGGCATGAAGATTCTGGTCAAAGTCATGGTAACTACCAAAGAGGTAGGGGTTTCAGAGGGAAGAGGTTATAATGGAGGACAAGGCTGGAATATCCCCCAAAGGAAATATACATGTTACAAGATGTGGTGAAGAGGGGCACTAAGATTTTGAGTGTCCGCACTATCCTACACAAGATAGATGGCAGGAGAACAACCATGAGTAAATCTGGTTGAAGTTGAAGAGGAAGAAGAAATGGAGGTTTCTATAGACTTGGGTGAAATCCTCATGATAAGGAGGAAGATGATTGTCCCAAGGAAGGAGAAAGAACATGATGTTGTTGGTGCTGATTTGTGGCTACAAACAAATATATTTCAAACAAGATGCACCTCTCGAGGAAAGGTATATAAGATTATTATTGATGGTAGTAGTTGTGAAAATATGGTTTCAATGGTAATGGTTGATAAACTCAATCTAAAATGTGAGAAGCACCCATATCCCTATCATATATAATGGTTTAAGAAAGGGAATGAGGTAACCATAGATAAAATACGCCTTATAAAGTTTTCAATTGGGAATAACTACAAGGATGAGGTGTGGTGTGATGTTATCCCAATGGATGCATGCCATAGATTATTGGGTAGGCCTTGGTAATATGATAGAAAGGTTACACATGATGGAGGGAAAAGTACATATACCTTTTGGAAGGATGGTGTAAAGGTGGTCTTGTTACCATTCAAGGAAGAAGAGAAGAGTGAGGGTTTATTGGCTACAAAAGAGTTTGTTACAAAAATGAAAGAAGTTGGATGGTGTTATGCACTAATGTCAAAAAAGGTGGAAATAGAGGAATTTAATATACCTGTTGCTATGGAAAAGGTACTAAAAGAATACAAATATGTCATACCAGATGAGCTACCAGATGGATTACCTCCAAAGTGAGATGGTCCACACCATATTGATTTGATCCCGAGATTGGCCCTTCCAAACCAAGAATCCTATCGGATGAGTCCGACATAGAGTGAAGATTTTAATGAGATAAGTTACAGATCTAATACTAAAAGGGTTACTGAGAGAAAGCATGATTCTATGTGCAGCTCCAACTCTATTGACTTCCAAAAAATATGAAGACTAGAGAATGTGTGTGTAGACAACATAGCCATAAACAAGATCAAAATTAAGTATCGGTTCCCGCCCAATATTGGATGATATGATGGATGTGCTAACAGAGCCCGATATTTTAGCAAGATTGAGCTATGGAGTGGTAACTACCAGATCTAAAACCGTGAAGGGGATGAATGGAAAACTTCTTTTAAAACAAAAGATGGATTCTACGAGTGGATGGTGATGCCATTTGGGCTATCTAATGCATCTAGTACATTTATGAGGCTTATCAATAGAGTACTATGACAATACAATGGTAAGTTTGTTGTATATTGTGATGATATTTTGATATTCAAGAAGAGGGTGGAAGAAAAATTGTTACATATGAAATTGATGTTATACTTGTTATGTAAAGAGAGTCTATATGCAAACTTAAAGAAGTGTATATTTCTTCAGAAGAGTATTTTTTTTTGGGGGTTTGTCATATCGGAGGGTGGAGTGAGGATGGATGAGGAAAAATTAAAGGAAATTTTGGAATGGCCTATTTCAAGGAATGTGAAAGAGGTTCATAGTTCTCATGGAGTGGAAACGTTTTATAGGTAGTTCATCGGAATTTCAGTAGCATTGCTTCACCCATAACAAAGTGTAAAAAAGGGAGGGAGTTTGTATGGACCAAGGAAACAACAAATAGTTTTGAATTGTTGAAGAAGAAAGTATCAAAAGCACTTGTTTCATGTATTTCCATATTTTAGCAAGGTATTTGAGGTTGAATGTGATGCCTCACATGTCGGGATTGGAGATGTACTTGAGTCAAGAAGGAGGACTTGTGGCATTCTTCAAAGTGAAAAGCTAAATGAATTTAGGAGGAGATATTCTTTTTATGATGTGGAATTTTATGCTATTTTTCGGCATTAAGGAACTGAAGACATTACTTGTAGCAAAATAATTTCTACTCTTCACTGACCATGAAGCCTTGAGGTATGTAAACACACAGAAGAAACTAAATAGTAGGCATGTAAAATGGGTTTCATTTTTGCAAGAATATACTTTTGTTTTAAAGAATAATTTGGGTAAGTAGAATCAAGTTATTGATGCCTTGAGTAGGCATGTAGCCCTTTTGAAAACAATGGAAAATAAAGTATTAGGGTTTTAGGGAGTTAAGGAATTATATGAAGGTGATCCATATTTTGGTGATGTTGTGAGATAACTTAAGGAGCCGATAGTATGTAGTGATTCTTCGATTATTGATGCAGGATGGTTATTTGTTTAGGGGGAAACAATTGTGCATCCATGCTTTGGTTCAATGAGAGAAAATATTATAAGATAATTGCAAAGTGGGGGTTGGCTAGAAAATTTCATATAAGTATAGAAATTGCTTTTGTTATAGAAAAGTGTTATTGGCCAAAGGTAAAGAGGGACATAAGTAGGATTGTAACAAGATGTAGAGTGTGTCAAATGGCTAAGGGCTATGCACATAATATTGGGTTGTGTATGCTATTACATGTCCCTACAGGGCCATGGGTTGATCGAGTATGGATTTCGTGTTAGGTATTCCTAACACATAGCGAAGGAATGATTATATATTTATTTTGATTGATAGATTCTCTAATATGGCACATTTTATTTCTTGTAAAACAACTAATGATGATTCCAAAGTTGCACATTTATTTATTTCATAATTGATTAGATTACATTGAGTTCCAAGAATAATCACATCAAATCGGGACACGAAGTTTTTGAGTCACTTTTGGAAGACTATGTGGAAGAAACTTGGAACATAGCTACAGTTCAGTAGTGTGTATCACCCCCAAACTGATGGGCAAATGGAAGTAGTGAACAAAAGCTTGGGAAATCTCCTACATTGTATAGGTTGAGAAAAGCCAAAACAATGAAACTTAGCTTTACCACAAGCTGAGTTTGCCTATAATAGCTTGGTCAACAGGGAGGTCTGCTTTCTAGATTGTATATGGTAGGAATCCCAAGGGGGTCCTAGATCTAATTGTTCTACCCGGTGAAGATGAAACTAGTGATGATGCAGAAGCATTTGCAGAACATATTCGATAGTTGCAAGATGAAGCGAGGTAAAAGATAAAAGTGAGTAATGAAAAATATAAAATAGTTATAGATGTTAGTAGGAGAGTAAGTGTATTTGAAGAAGGAGATATGTTGATGGTTCATCTTAGAAAAGAGAGGTTTCCAAAAGGGGCATACAATAAACTCAAGTATAAGAAGATTGGGCCATGTAGGATTTTGAAGAAAATGAGTGATAATGCCTACAAGGTGGACCTACACCGAATACTTTGCTATCTCACCAGTTTTTAATGTTTATGACTTATATAATTTTCTAGGTCATGATGAAAATTTTACAGAGGAGGAAGAAATAAATTGGAAGCAGCAGATGCCAAAGAAGAAAAAGGAGAGGGTAATGTGTGTCCTAGACCAAAAGAAAGTCACTACTAGGCATGAGAGATACAACATATATTTGGTATAGTGGAAAGGTTTTTAACAAGAAGAAAATACTTGTATTCCTAAGTAGGAGTTGAATAAGATTTACAATTCAAAATTAGATGAGTTCTATCAACAGAATTCGCAGGAGCTAAATTCTTTTCAACCAGAGGAGAATGATGCGGGAGCATAACTTGTGGAGACCATAAATTTTGATCCGACCGTTGGATCGTCTGATATTTTACAGGGTGGTAGATATAAATTAGTACTATTTTGGAGTTAACTTTTCTTGCAAGGATGTGGCCATTTTGGCACATTTTCAGGCCTGGAATCCTTCATCTAGTGGCCTTAAATTGGCTCTAAATGTTCTTTTTACTTTTGAATAGGTCTTATAAATTTAATAACTTTTGTTGTGCTTGTTAGAATAAGTCAAAATTTCACGTGAGCCATAATTTATGAAGGAATATTTGGCACAAACTTTTTGGGTCCCATTCGATTTGTTTTTCTAGTAGGTAGTTTTTGGCATTTTTAAGTTTTTTGGCATTTTAGGGTTTTTTGACAATTTAGGGTTTTTAGAGTAGATGTGAAATGAAAGGAGGATTGTAATGATGTAAAATATGAGTGTGGATTCTAGAACTAGAATTAATTTATTTTGAAACTCCTGGTTTTTATTTTCAAATTTGTTTATGTGTTTTTTAGAGGTATTTCAACCTCTTGCAACCGGATTCACATCACAAAAACCATGCCCAAGATAATAAATGAGCATGTAAGAACTATGAAAAACCCACATAGAACTAAAACTTGCACACCATGCCTTTTAAGGACAAAATTAATTGAGGTAAGAAGGAAAGTGCAATTATTTTCACTCTTTTACACTCCAAAAAGGATAAATAAGTCAAAAATAAACTCCCCAACCCATAGGTAGGGTTGTTGGGTAAATTTAAGAGGCATGGGACAAGCTTAGCTTGTCCCACAAGCCTCCAAAAAGGCCTCCCAAGTCAAAATCTGAATTTTGAAGTTGGGGTGGAGTACATCACACACAAACCAACATAAATCTCACTTACATTCACAAGATTTCAAGGACTATCTACCCTCTTAATTATCCAATAGTCATCTCTATTTTAGTTAATAAATTAAGTAGGATTATATTAATTAAGACACATTATTAATTGCTAATAAAGTGACTACAATTTCCAACAATTAAAACATAACACAAAATAAAAACACACACAAAATTAAAATAAGATAACATTACCCCACGACCACACATATGAGGTCACCCCCATGGGATACCTTCTAACTAGGAAAGCAACAACAACACAACATAAAATTACATAAGTTGTCAAATTTTGGCCACATTTCTCAACACCCGACATCCTTCTGTGGTTGGTCTCCTATCCCCTTTCAATGTATGTGATAAAATTTCCTGCAACACATAAAAATATCTCTTTGTCCTTTCGGTCGTATTAACAACATTGAGACAATATACATATAAAAATCAATAATCATCATTCGAATATAACAATTCCATCATCTAACATCATGTAATTAATTTGATTTTTACATTCATAAAAATCCTAATTATACTCGAAAACATCCAACATATGTTATACATCCAAATTATGACACATTAGTATAAAAATCAGAATATCACAAATCAACATATATAGCTATCTATCATCGTCATCTAGTGCATCATAATAAAAATTTAAACCACATAATGTTAATAGTCTAAATATATACATAATATATCATCTAGTAATCAATGTATCATAATCATAATGTTTAAATATCATTCCAAAAGAAATACCATGATAATGTAATAGTGTCGAAAAGGAGTGGGCACTACATCCCCCTCCCCTTAGACTCGACTTCCTCTTGGAAGTCACTATAATAGATGAGGAAATTGGGGTCACAATAAAGTGGCATCCTCCCATGTTGCTGCAGTATCATCATACATATCCCACTTTGGACCCACACTGTAAATCTCATGGCCTCAAATGCCCAGGGTCTTGTGCTCTATGATGCACATAGGATCCATTGACACCTTCCCCTACTCTTGCACCTGTAATGTGGTCCAATTCAGAAAATGAGAGGGATCTAGAATGTATCTCCTAAGCACAGAAACATGAAATGCATCGGATGTGAGACAAGATGGGTGGAAATGCTAGATGATAAGCCAAAGGAATGATATGCTCCAAGATCTCAAAGGGACCCACAAATCTAGGAGCTAACTTAGAGCCTTTTCCATAATGGATAAGACTCTTATGAGGCCTGACACGAAGAAAAACCTTCGTGCCCACCTCAAAAATATGATTTGTCCTCCGTTGATCTGCATATTTCTTCTATCTATCCTAAGCCTCCTATAGTCTCTGTCAAATCATGACAACTTGTTGCTCCATATCCTGTAATAATGTCAGCCCAAGAGAAACTTTGTCCTCCCATCTGACTCAACTTAGTGGTGTCCTACACTCTCTACCATACAATTCTTGAAAAAGAGCCATTACAATCGAACTCTGAGAATTGATGTTGTAGGGAAACTCCACTAAATACAAGTAATCATCCCATCTAGACTGATGGTCCATAACATACATCCACAACATATCCTCCAAGATTTGATTACCCTATTTTTTTCCCATCTGTCTCTGGGTGGTAATTTTTACTGAAATTAATACTTGTCTAAATAACCTATTGCATAGTTGTCCAAAAGTGAGAAGTATACAAGGGATAACACTCATAAATAATCTTCCATGAAATCCCATACGAGTCTAATAATCTCATCAAGATATACTTATGCCACTTTGCACTAGATATATAGGTGGTCTTCACTAGAGAAAAATGAGCCAATTTCATCAATCTATCCACTGTGACATTAATGGCATCATGGTGGTATCTCGACGTCGAGCCCTACTATGAAATCCATGGAAACAATGTCCCATTTCAACTTCGATATGACATGCGGTAGAGAAGGCCAACTGGATGCGATGCTCACCTTCACCCTATGACACTCTAAACAACATGACACAAAATGAGCTTGATCTCTCTGAATACCTCTCCTATGGTATAACTATCTCAATGTGGCATGTATCTTCTTCACCCCTGGATGGGCTAAATAAGGTACACGATGAGCCTCTACCAAGATATCCTGTCTCAAACCTCCATCTCTAGGTACATAGATCTGACCTATGTGTATGAGAAGACCATCTTCCTCTAATGAAAATCCATAAAACTTCCCCTTAAGGAGTCTCTGAGACTCAATCTCTGATATGGCTACAAGGTAAAAGTTTTCATATGGAAGCTACTATAAAATCCTGCTCCACAAATATGTAAGCACTGAAGTAGCCATAACCAAATGTCTCTATCTACTTACAGCATCTATAACCACATTATCCTTCCCCTTCACATTCTATATTTCCATTCCGTACTCATAAATTAACTCCATCCAACACCAGTGAGAGAATTGAGATTGAGTTGTGTGAAGAGGTGACGAAGATTCAAATGATCAGTCCTGAGAATGAATCTCCCACCTAAAAGGAAATTTATCTATCAAACCAAAGCATATATAATGCTATAAGATCAAGGTCATGAGTCGAGATAATTGAGCTCATAATACTTTAGTTTGTGAGACTCAAAGGCTACACCATGTCCATCCCGCATCAATACACCACCCAATGTTACCAAAGAAGCATCTGTGTATACGAATAACTTTCCTATAGATCTAGCACTTTGCAAGAATGTGTGTTTTCATAAGGAATTCCTTAGTGTCCTAAAGGCCTACTAACATCTATCGACCAGGATGAACTTCTTCCCTTTTTGGTGAATGAAAGTGATCGGGTGTGCAACTTTGAGAAAAGTACTGAACAAATATCCTGTAGTACCCTACCAATCCCATGAAATCACACACCTCGGTCACACTAGTGGGTACTGGCCAATCAATAATGGCTCTAATCTTTGAAGGATCGATTGTAGTACCTTCCCCATAAATAATGTGGACCAAATACTGCACCTTTGACTAAAAGAAAGCACACTTCTCTAGATTCCCATAAAGGCCGATGAAGGTGCTTTGCTTGTGATCCTCATGTGTACAAGAGAATATCAAAATGTCATCAAGGAACATGAAGAAAAAATGGTCTAGAATGGTCTTGAACACCGTATTCATCAAACTCATGAACACTACATTGACATTCGTCAAACCAAATGACATAATTGTTCGTGAATGTCCGCCTCTACAATCCTCACTAATGGTATCCCGACATAAGATAAATCTTAGAAAACATAGTGTCCCCCTTAATATAATCAAATAAACTAATTATGTGAGGAAGGGGTTAACATTTCTTAAATGTTACTTAGTTTAGATGAGGATATTCCACACACAACCACAAGGATTTTTCATTCTTCTTCACAAAAATCATCGGTGCACCCCAAGGGATACACTAGGATAGATTAGGCCTTTCTCGAGAAGGCCCTCTAGCTGCAACTTGAGCTCACATAGCTTAGGTGTGGTCATCCTATATGGAGCACGTGAGATAGGTTCCACTCCTGGAACCAAATCAATGTGAAAATCTATCTCACGCAAGGGAGGCATCCCTGACAGCTCACTAGGAAAAACATCAAAAAACTCCTAGCAAAATGGGGTGATCATCGAGTGAAGGTCCACTAGCCCCATCCTCGACCTATCACTAACTGTAATAGTATACAAATGACAACCCCGTCACACACATTGCTTCAGCTGCATAGCAGAAATAGTGTGAATAGAGATGGGTCTCCTAACTCCAACAATCACTGAATCCACTCCTAAATCATCTGCACAAGATATAATCTTGTTGTGACAATCAACTCTAGATCTATGTGCAGACAACCAATCCATGCCCAAGATAACTCCATACAAACCCAAGGGAAGGATACGAAGATCCAAAGTAGTGGTAAAGCTTCTTAGGTCCACTACGCACTCTGTAATGCCCCGCCTCGGGACATAGGAAACCACACCAAAAAGGTAACTAAAATTTTGGGTTTTTTTTTTTAAAGTAAACAAATACTATTACTATACTTTTCCAATCCCATTAATAATTATTTTATATTAATTCAATTTACCCAAATTAATTAACTACTTGTCTAATTTCTAACTTAATTATTTATTTCTACTAAATGTTTTCTAGGGTCACAAGGAAGTCTACACACCCTTTTATTTTATTTAATTAACCCCCATTAACGCTTCTTTTTTCCCATTCCCATCAAATTCCCATGACTTAAAAGTTGTGTAGGATTTAATGTGGACCCTAGGATCAATCTAATCTTGACCCTAGATTTAAAACTTTCCCTAAAGTTTCCCGACTCAAATTTATGTTATCCTTTCCTTTATTTTCCTCTTCTCATTTATTTCATCTCGTTTCTTCTTTGTTCAAGTTAAGGAGGAGCCATGGTATCCATGGAGCCATGATAACCAAATATATTCTCTGGTTGAGTATATAGAATACCCGTATTTCAAAAAAATGAAAAGAAGAAAAACTGCCTATATATATTTATATGTGTGTGTGTGTGTGTGTGTGTGTGTGTGTGTGTGTGTGTGTGTGTGTGTGTGTGTGTGTGTGTGTGTGTGTGTGTGTGTGTGTGTGTATTTACATATATTAGAAATAGAATATTTAAACCAAATTTTAGAGAATCCCACAATGATATATCCGTAGGTTTTGTTATGGAGTGAGGGTAATAGTTTATGGAAATGGTGAAGGGGTTTGGGGTTTGGCACAGATTGGTGCATGGTGGAGAGGGTGTTGGAGTCCGTGAGGAGGGTGTGGGAAACTGCATGAAAGGGGGTTGGGTGTGGGGATGTGAAGTGGCGCATGGGGAAGGGTCTTTGTGAAGTGGGGAGATGCGAGAGTGGTGTTGGTGAGGGGTTTAGGTCGCAGGTTTTGGAGGGCTCCGACCTCCCCACTTTCTTTGTTTTAAACATATAAAACTTCCACCGTAAACTCTTATTACTTAAAAAATTATTTAAATTTGTAATATATATATATATATATATATATATATATATATATATATATATATATAATCTAATATATATTATAATACATTTTAATATATTTGATTATAATACATAAATGTATTAATATGTTAATATATAACTATGTTTTGAATATCTTATAGTTATATTATATAATATGATTATATTAAATAAATTTTAATAGATTTATTTTATACACTATTTTCAAAAAAATATGAATTTGTAAATAATAGATTTCATTTGTAAGTCTTGTGAAAGATACAACTTCATAGTTTCCAATAAACCTTGAATTTTAAAATTATTTACTCGATTGTATAGATAAAAGAAATTGTAACTTTGTATTTTAATTAATAAGAGAGGACTTGGAAACAAATTTTTGAACTTAGTGAGGAAGGAGGTATGATCAAACTAAATTCACTAATATAACCATTTTGTTACATTAACAAGGAAAGAGAGTAAAACTTAATTTATTCCATTCACTAATGTTGCAATAATTTACAAGAAGAGATGTATTACAAGAATGGTAATTATTTCAATTCAATATTAAACCTTAAGCTCCATATTACAACTAACTTTCCTTTCAAAATGCAATAGCCAAATACTACTACATATTTCTATTAAGAAGTAGATCCCACTAAATATCGCATTTTCTCCTTAATCATCTACCATACTACAAAAATACAAGAGTAGCATTATTTTTTTGCACTTCATATAACAATCATTTCTTTTGTTTTCAAAGGAAGGTTTCAACCAAAAATAAATAAGATCTTTAACAAGGAAGGAATCTTATCAAAAATACTTGCATTACTTTCCAAGTTACAAGGTTTTTACAACTTTCTTCATGCAAGAATGGTTTACACTACAATGAAGCTTAAGCTCTCCAAAACAACATAATTTCAAATCACTTAAGATACATAAGGAATCAACATTACAAGTCTTATTTCAAAGATTGAAGTAAATTTATATATACAAATGTGACACTAGTCTACAAGCAATCTGTTGGTTGGATATTTTGTCAAACCAAAATATGAGGTTCAACCACAGTACATGGGATTAAATCCCTCCTCAAAGACAGGTGAGGCTGCCTGTTTATTGCTAATCTAAAACACAAAGAAATAATATATACAATATTCACACTAATCTAACCATTGGGGTTGGGATGAAATCCCGAAATCCACATTCACACGATTCAAGGATATTGCTTTCGTAAGTGAAATAGGTTAGAAACTGTTACAGTGAAAGAAGCACGGTAGAAAAGAAATGGGAGAAACGTATTTTCTTTCGAGTAAACACAGAGCACGAAATAATCATACGAGTTTTAGATCACAGATATAGTGTCCGAGATAATTATAAACACTGAGATTCTATGCAAAGAATAGCTTTAAGATCATGAACATAAGAACACTGTCTTAAATAAGATATATTTCACAACACAAAGTCTGTAAAACAATATCAACTTCTATTCTTCAAAATGATTGAAAGAAAACACAAAGTTTTTCTCCTTTCCAATAGCCTCTTAATGCTTCAAAAATTCTCGACCCTTTAGAATGCACAAGCATCCCTTATTTATAACAAAAGAAGCTAGAGATAAAACAGAACAGATCCTGAAAAGTAGCATGCTAACTAGAGTTCAGCTTTGCATGATTCTCACGCAGGAGATCAAGTCAAAGTATGAATTAAAAATAATGACAAAATGGAAATAAAAGATATGTCATTCTAAAAATAGAAATGTCATGGGACGTTGGAACTTAATCGATTCATCATCTTTTGATTCTTCTTCTTTCTCTTCCTCCACTGGGACTGCTTGTTCTAACTCCCGAACTTCCGAATAATGCCTTGCATTTCATTTTCCTCAGGTGCAGTGGAATGATCATTCCACATTTCGCAGGTCTCATGGATATCACTGGCACTGCCGGGAAGCTTTTTCAACCTTTTGCTGAGCTTTCTTAAGGCCTCCAACGTATGTTCAATCCTCACAAACTGACCAATGACTTCAAGGTCGAATCCATCTACAGGTTCATGCTGAACAGTCTCTTGAACTTGTTTGAAGAGATCATCTGCTGATAGGGCACTTGAGTTCCCAACTGACACCTTTGGACAAATCTTAAGCAATTCTTCTTCCAGATCACTTTTCCCATCGATCAATTTATCTCTTGATTCTCTCAACTTGCTGCAGGCTTCGTTGAGAATCTTTACTCTGAACTTGATGGCCTTGATCAGCTGAAAGTGTTTATCTGTATGTGGAAGAACGCCTTCTTCTACCAAGAGATGTGCTGGTATTTGTTTTAGCACTTGGAGAGCTTCACAAGTCAAATCAAGCTGTCCAAGTTCTTCAGTGAATTCCTCATCCATCTTCTCTCCTTCCTTCTGAATCTCTGCCAAGGACTGATGAACTTTCACCACGCTTGAATTACTTCCTTCCTTTGTTGGAGCAACTTTTGGATCCATTCGTCAACCACTCTTCCTTTTTGGCAATCTTCTCAATCGTAGGCACCGATGAGAAATCAAATCCGCGATACGAGAAGAAGATGGTATGGATTCCGGGGTGTTGAGAGTTTAATCAAAACCTCATCAACTGCTCCACTTTTTCCTTAAGCTCATTTCTACTTTGCCCTTTGTTTCTTTCAACTTTTGGCACAGACGTCTATGGAATCCTTTGCATCTTCTTGCACCCTTTTCTTTGTCACTTTGCCTAGAGCCACCCCGGTTACTGTAATCAGCACTGTTACATCATCTCTAGTTTTGTCAGCTGAGGGAGTGGCAATCTCTGCGAACTTATCTCCTGAAGCATCCACCAAAACCCTTGAAACTGTTTTGGGTTTCTTGGCTGATCTCGCAGTAGAAGCCTTGAGTGAGCTGAAATCAAAGGCTGGTAGGGGTACAATCACTTTCCTCTTCCTCGGAGTTTGCTCGAGTAGCCATTGTGGAGTATCAGAGGAAATTGCCAATGTTGTAGTAACTGGTATTCTACTCTCAAGGGGAGCAGATTCTACTATTGGAGGGGGAACAGTAGTCAACGTGGTAGTAGGTGCAATGAATAGAGGCACAGGTTGTGGGGGAGTGTTGGTGATCACTTGGGTTCCAGCAGAGAGGGGTGAGAGCCCGGAGAAAATATTGGCCATGCTTGAAGAAGTGGATGGGGAATGAGGAGGCTGAAGTGGTTGTTGAGGGGGAGGCACAGATTCAGTTTCCAAAGCCTTGAATGCAAGAGATAAGGTCTCTCCAGTTGAGCAATCAGCAAACGGTGAAGTCAAGAGCTGGCTTCCTTCTTCTTCTAAATTAATCTCCCCTATTTCTGGTGGTGTTGGTGATTCTGGCACAACCACCATTTGAGCTGGAGAGACAATTGAAGAGATTTGTCTTTCTTTCTTCTTCTTGGGAATCCTGATTTTTATAGACCCCCCAGAAGATTCTTTGTCCTTTTTCTTTTGGGAGGGCCCCACCTCCGTTTCAGCCAACTTTGGAAACTTGTCATCTTTAAAATTCATGCCCCAAGAAGAGAGCCATTTTTTGGTGCGAGCAAGAATGAGAGCCGACCTATCTGTGATAGAGGCTTTTTCGCTGGCCGACCAATCAATAGGTGGGAAAACGTATCGATCTTCATTAAGCCCATCATAGGACATATCCAACACACTTTCATTGTCAGTTGTGCCATCTGGCAAATCAGAAAGCTCTAGCGTCTGAATCTCATTAATAGTTAACCTACTATTATCTTTTCTGCGAACTGCAACTTCGTTACGCAGATCCACCCAGATATCCTCAATGTCGGGCCTGTGCAGATGTAGGGCTCCATAGGTTCTAAGTACTCCTCGGATGTCAAAACCATCCCGAGACTTCATATGCTTCTTTAATTTCTCCTGGAGTTCACATTCAACATTTTTAGCCTTTGCCACTGTTGAGCAAGTATATCTCCCAATAGAAATTGGGAAGGATACTGCTGCCTTATGCTTGCTCTGTTGGAATTTGTGAAAATCCAATAGCTGTCTGACCAATTCTATTAGTATCAATCTATCCCCTGGATAGCGAGGCAGACGGAAAGGCTCTCCCGAGTACATGACCGTTCGAAGGTAGGTAAACTTCTTGAACTGTAAGAAGATACATCCCCATTTAGATACCTCAGTCCAAGCTTCGTCTGATACCCTTGTCTTTCTTAGCCCTGGGTTCAGCTGGCAGATGTTCTCGTAGAAAAAGGCGTCATTTACCCTCCTAAAATGATCCTTGGACCCCTTCTTTGTTATTTGAGGATAATACTTATAGACTGGGTTTGTCGTTCTGCTTCCTTTAGTATCCAGTCCGGGATAGCTCCTCATCCCAGCTGCTGCATAGGCCACATATGAGAACATATAAAACTTTCCGGTCGACAGGACCGTCGTCATCTGGGAATCAATTTCATCACTCATAAGGGTTCCCTAGTCAATCCCTTGCTGGTTCTTCTTGATGGTGACCATAAACCGATACATCCATCCATGAAATAAATTTGATTCCGCAAGCCAAAACCCGGCTCGAAGAGGGTGATAATATCATTGATTTCTTGTATGAAATCCGATCTAGGGACAGTTCTTGAAATCTAGATATTACTTGTTTTACCTTGACCAAGAACTTCTTATTGACATCCCTAATGCAATTTTCCTCAGTTCTTGTCCCGGTGCCTTCTCGAGCCGACTTGATGTCTAAGGCCCCATACTCTTCAAAATTTGGTAGTTTCAGGAGATCATCAAAATAAGCTCCATCTAGTTTGATAACTACTTCACCATCCCGATTCCTTACAAAAAAACGAGAAGCCGAGTCGTAGCCGGATGCACACGCCGAAACAAACTCGGACATTGGGCGGACATGGGGAAGCTCACTGCGAAGGGGCAAGCCACTTTTAGCTAAAGCCACCATCCATGGGGTTTGAGAAGAACTCTTCACCCTATTCCAAAAGTTGTCCATATCTATGTTGCCCATTTCGGTATCCCTGATATCATAATTACAGTCGATATATGACGGGGATTCTGGTTTCTTAAATTTGTATTTCATCCTGCTAGATTTTTCGGCCTTCTCCCATGATGAACCAGGATCCAACATGAATAATATTGGAAGGAGAAAGGATCGGAACTCTAGAGATGCTCATGCACACTTTGAAAACCTGATTGATCAATGCATCGGAAGAGAAGAACCCGACAGATCTGATATGTCGGAATCTTGGCGAAACCCGACACTTGCTTTCAATGGCGGAAACAGGAGAAAACCCGGCACCCACTTTCGATGACGGAACTTAGGAGATGCCCTAGCACTTAGTGTTGAGGTCGGAATGTTGAGAAACCCCGTCACTTCGAGCTTCCAATGTTCTTCGGACTTTTGAATCTGCAACACAACCTTCAAAATCCGGGAAACAAAAACAGAGTCTTTCCTTTGAATTTCTACATACACAACTTCCTTTCTTTTTTGTTATTCATATTCCATACATCATGCAAGTAATTGAAATTTGGAAGGAACAGCACCAATTGATAGTATCAAAAAAAAAAATAAACCCTGAAAACCCAAAACCCCTTCCAAAACAACACAGAAAGAAGAAGGAAGAAAAACCCTCAACAACTGGCAAGAAATTGGAAAGAAAATACACGCAGTCGATCCAGAAAAATCAAGAATAAAGAAGGAACGAAAAATACCTTCAATTCGAGACAGGTAAAATCGAAAACAAACGATCCAGTCTGGTAACGCGAGTTTGCGGGTTTTGGGAGCGGAAGAGCATGCGAAAAATCCACGAATTAAAAATATGAACGGTAAGAATGACGTGGAAATCCGCATTTTTATACGAAAATTGGCAATAAATACACTTCAGCTCGGCACGTGCCAACTCACCGACCACTCGGCATGAATGCCACGTCAGCATGTTGGAGGAGTCCGAAAACCCGACACGAGGAGATTTAGTGCATTTCGGGTTTCGGGCTTCGGAAAACATGGAGCACAAAACATGTTTTGAATCATGAATGTTCCGATGCATTGAACTTCCGAAAACCCGATTACAAAGGATTGAGCGGACTTCGGGAATCGGAGAACATGGCGCATAAAACATGTTTTGGAACATGAATGTCCCGATGCTTTAGAGTTCCGAAAACCCGAATACAAAGGATTGTCTTAACACAAGGCGGGTCTCGGGTTTTGGAAGTCACGCGACACAAAGCATGTTTTAACTCAAGTATGTTCCGATGAGTTGAATTTCCGAAAACCCGATTACAAAGGATTTTCTCATTGCAAGGCGGGTTTCGGGTTTCAAGGTCATAAGACATAAAGCATGTTAAAACTTATGTCAAGTCATTAAGTAATACCCGAAAACCTGATTTTCTCTAAAAGAGGTCATAATGCAAAATCACTTCAAAAATTTTGTAGGGGGTTATCCGATCGTTTCGTTGTGAACTCAAAACGGGATAACAAATGCTCCAGTTGGGGACTTTCTTTGTAATACCAAAGGAAGAGAACTCAGAATCTCTGGTTTCGCGGACCAGAGTCTTATCCATTGGGCTACGGAGTCAAGGAGAAAACCAAAACAAAACAAAACGAAGAAAGAAAGAAAGAAAGAAAACCAAAAGCAAACACACAACAAAAGCAAAATATGTACAATGCAAGAGAGCATCTTGCATTAATGGTGGAACAGCTTTAGATGTTGTCCACTGAAAGGCAAAGGGAGTAACCCTCCATCCAGATATGATAGAAGGAAACTATTTTCACCATTCAACTCGTGGATCTTGAAAGGTCCTTTCCATAAAGAATCAAATTTTCCATGCATTCCTTTTTGTTCTCTCCTTTTATCCCAAAGCAACACCAGGTCTCCAATCTGGAAGTTACGCTGCTTTGACTTTTTATCGAAAATCTTCTTCACCCTGCTCTGATGATCTGCTATACGATCAACCACCTTAATTCGCTCTTCTTCTAGCCTGGTTAGGTACATAACCCTCTTTTCGATAGAATTCTGAAAAGCTACATCTTCAACCGCTTTTGCCAATGCGCAAGGCCGCAATTCTACTGAGATAGGAATTTCAGCATCAATCCCGTATAGCAACTGAAAAGGGGACATCCCTATGGCTCGCTTTGGAGTGATCCGATCAGCCCACAACGCATCATACAATGCTTTGTGCCATGTCCTCTGATTTTCATCTACTAGTTTCCTGATTATAGTAACCAGATTCTTATTGCTGGACTCAGCTTGCCCATTGCCCTGGGGATAATAGTCAGATGAATGAGCCAGAGTAATGCCGAATCCATAGCAGAGTCTCACAACTCATGTGACGAGAAGTTAGAGGCATTATCCGCTACGATCTTATGAGGCACACCAAATCTGACGATTATGTTTTCTTTCAGGAACTTGCAAACAGCTTCAGAAGTCGCTTGCTTGATTGGTACAGCCTCTACCCACTTGGTAAAATAATCTGTAGCGGTCAGCACATAGTTGTGTCCAGCACTGGAAGCAGGATTCAATGTTCCGATAAAATCAATCCCCCATTGGCGAAAAGGTTCTTCAATCACCACAGGCTTCAAAGGAAGAGCTGCTAGCTTGGGACGACCAACGAAATGTTGACAAGCTTCACATTTAGACACCCATTCTGCTGAGTCCCGGAAAAGAGTAGGCCAATAATACCTAGCCCGTAAGATCTTATATGCTGTTACAGAGGACGAAAAATGTCCTCCACATGCTAGGCTATGAAAGGATTCTAATAACTTTTCCTGTTGTGATTTATCGACACAACGCAAGAAGACACCATCAATACCTTTCTTGTATATTGCATTATTCCACAAAAGGTATTTTGCAGATCTTAACTTGACGGTCCTCTTCTCTTTTTGATTTAAATGTGGAGGGCATTCACCATAAGTTAAGAAGAAAGCAATGTCCGTGTACCATTCATCGGTCGTACTCACAAAAAGCACCATAGGCAGCTCGGAAGAAGTATCTTGATTCTTATCACACTCTGCTTCAGCATGATTCTCTGCAATCAACTGACACAGGCCTCTTCCTCGTACCAACTTGGTAGGTTTGATGTCCAAGTCATACTCCTGAACCTTAGCAATCCAAGTATTGATAATGGTATCAAGAACAAGAACGAGAGTATGGGACCTGAAGTGTTTTACTGCTCTTACCACTGCGTAAGCATGTTTTTCAATCTGTGACATCTTCAACTCATGTTCCTTTAACGGGAAACTCATGAATGCGATAGGAGCTTCGATGCCTTCTTCATTTTCTTGCATCAGGATCGCTGACACTGTGTGGGCTGAAGCATAGCTATACATGATGAAATCTTTCTTGAAGTCTGGACATACTAAAACAGGAGCACAAGCAACTGCCTTTTTGATTTCTTCAAATGCCAGCTTCCCTTCTGTACTCCATCGAAATGGAATTTTACCTTTCATCATTCCAAGGATATCCTTGGTTTTGTCAGCGAAATCAGGTACAAATCTTCTCAAGAAATTAACCTTTCCGAAGAAAGAATGAACTCCTGTTTTACTTGTGGGCAAGGTAAGGCTCAATAGCCTTTACCCTTTCTCGGGTCAATTTTAGTTCCTTCTCTAGTCACAATATGACCCGAGCTTTCCTTCTCACACCCGAACATGGATTTCTTAGGATTCAACGAAATTCCGCGACGTCTACATCTCTCAAGTACTGTCTAAATTATCATAATGATCACTTCGTTTTTTTAGAAAAGACAAATCAAGTCATCCAAATACACGACTATGACCTTACCCATCGATCTCTCGAATGCTAGATCCATAACTCTCTCGAAAAGTAGCTCCGGCGTTAATCAAGCCGAATGGCATCCTCCTGTAAGCAAAGGTACCCCATGGGGTCGTGAAAGCTGTCTTGTGTTGATCTTCTGTGGTTACCTCGACTTGATTATATCCTGAAAACCCGTCGAGCATGGATAACATTTCTGATCCAGTAACAGTTTGCAATACCTGATCCATGATTGGCAAGGGATAATTATCCTTCAACGAGGACTGATTCAAGTTTCGGAAGTCAACACAAATCCGGATCTCGCCATTCTTCTTCCTGACAGGAACAATGTTAGCAATCCAGGTGGAGTGATGGATTGGGAAAATAATTCTAGCATCTAACATCTTCTGAATTTCTGCCAGGATGGTCCCTGAAATCTTCGGATTGTAATGCCTTTGCTTCTGTCTATAAGGCTTCACATCAGGCTTCAGAGGAATACTGTGCTGAACATCCTTGGGCTTGAAAGATTTCAAATCTGCATAGGACCATGCTAACACATCGATGTATTTCTTCAAAAGCGAAGTGAATCTTTCCTTCTCTTCAGGAGAACAACATTTACCGATATTCACCATCCGAGGTTGATCAGATGAACCTAGATTGATTTGATCCACTTCAGAGGAAGAAGCTCCTTCATCCTGCCTTTTGTTTTGGATGAAGCGATCATGCTTGTCAAACAGACCCTCCAGAGAAACCAGACCTTTTGGTATCTTGTTGCCTTTCAGCTGGATAAATTCACCATCAACCTCTTGATATGGATCTAAAATAGTTTCACGAAAGGCTGATTCCGAACCTTCAAAATACAGTTCACTGAAATTGTCAGCCTTTTCCAGGAAAGCCAACACTTGTTGATCATCATTGAACACCTACCAGTGAGTTGCATTATCTGGGATGCTAGGGCGGTACACAATCTCGATAGAGTATGTGTCTTGCTTGAACTGAGGATGAGGAAGAAGAAGAGATGCAGACACGGCCAAAGAATCAGCCTTGTCATTATAATCTCTTAAAACTGCCTTAATAGAGAATGCATCAAAGCATTCTATACTATCCCAAACTTTGTTCCTGTAATGCCTCAACCGATCATTTTTCACCTGATATACACCCCTGACCTGATTAACAATCAGCTCTGCATCTCCCTGCACCTTGAGATTCCTGATTCCCTCTACTGCCAATTCTAATCCTAATAACAGGGCTTCATATTCGGCCGTGTTGTTAGTATTATCAAATTGCAACTTATAAGCTGATGGGAAAATCTCGGAGCTAGGAGATATGAGAACAACACCAGCGCCTGATCCAGAGGTTGAGCAGCTACCATCAAATTCGAGCATCCAAATTGCATTGGGATCTTCCTCTTCCACATCTACAATGGGTATCTCTGATGCCATGAAATAATTCCCGAAGCTAGCATCTTCGAAAAGGATCTGAGCCTTAGGATCATCTGATTTAGTCACCAAATACTTTGCCTGCGGTTCAGGATGAAGAACCTGTTGAACCCCTTTGACTGGGATCTTGGCTTTGGTCCAATCCATACTAATCTCTCCTCCGACATCTTTACAGAATCCTCTACCCAAGAGGATACCGTAAGCCGCAGGAATATCTGCAACTAGGATAGTCATTTTCACTCTCTTCTCAGGAAAAGCAACAAATGCGAACTGTGCGTCCTTGATTTGACCAATCAGAGGGACTTGTTTAGTTTCCATGGAATAGCACCATCCATATGACTTAGTCAAAGTAAGCCCAAGGGCATGGGCCACTTTTGCGGGCATAACATTATCAGAGGCCCCTGAATCAATAATGTAATTGCTGAGTTTAAACCCATTTATAAGTAGAGACAAATAAAATGGTTCAATCTTTCCTGAGGAAGAAGCAGAAGTTAGATTATTCTGAGGTGTGGGTCGAATAGGATTTGGAAGGAGACCTTTTGAAGGTGATGGAACGGCCGCTTTACTTCTGATAAACTTGGCTAGCTTTTCATATTGTTCGGGATACATCCCCATTTAGATACCTCGATCCAAGCTTCGTCGATACCCTTGTCTTTCTTAGCCCCGGGTTCAATTTAGCGAGATGTTCTCGTAGAAAAAGGCGTCATTTACCCTCCTAAAATGATCCTTGGACCCCTTCTTTGTTATTTGAGGATAATACTTATAGACTGGATTTGTCGTTCTGCTTCCTTTAGTCTCCACCGGATAGCTCCTCATCCCCCTGCATGCAAGCCACATATGAGAACATATAAAACTTTCCGGTTGACAGGACCGTCGTCATCTGGGAATCAATTTCATCACTCATAAGGGTTCCCCAGTCAATCCCTTGCTGGTTCTTCTTGATGGTGACCATAAACTGATACATCCATCCATGAAATAAATTTGATTCCGGCAAGCCAAAAACCCGGCTCAGCAGGGTGATAATATCGTTGATTTCTTGTATGAAATCCGATCTAGGGACAGTTCTTGGAAATCTAGATATTACTGGTTTTGCCTTGACCAAGAACTTCTTATTGACATCCCTAATGCAATTTTCTGTTACTTGTCCCCGTGCCTTCGAGCCGACTTGATGTCTAAGGCCCCATACTCTTCAAAATTTGGTAGTTCAAGAGATCATCAAAATAAGCTCCATCTAGTTTGATAACTACTTCACCACCCTGATTCCTTACAAAACGATAAGCCGAGTCGTAGCCGGATGCACACGCCGAAACAAACTCTGGACATTGGGCGGACATGGGAAGCTCTTTGCAAGGGGCAAGCCACACGTTAGCTAAAGCCACCATCCATGGGGTTTGAGAAGAACTCTTCACCCTATTCCAAAAGTTGTCCATATCTATGTTTCCCATTTCAAAGATCCCCGATATCATAATTACAATCGATATATGACGGGGATTCTCGGTTTCTTAAATTTGTATTTCATCCTGCTAGATTTTTCGGCCTTCTCCGTGATGAACCAGATCCGACATGAAGAATATTGGAAGGAGAAAGGATCGGAACTCGGAGATGCCGTGCACACCGAAAAACCTGATTTACTTGAATGCGTCGAAGAAGAGAAGAATCCGACAGATCGATATGTCGAATCTTGGCGAAACCCGACACTTGCTTTCAATGGCGGAAACAGGAGAAAACCCGGCACCCACTTTCGATGACGGAACTTAGGAGATGCCCGGCACTTAGTGTTGAGGTCGGAATGTTGAGAAACCCCGTCACTTCGAGCTTCCAATGTTCTTCGGACTTTTGAATCTGCAACACAACCTTCAAAATCCGGGAAACAAAAACAGAGTCTTTCCTTTGAATTTCTACATACACAACTTCCTTTCTTTTTTGTTATTCATATTCCATACATCATGCAAGTAATTGAAATTTGGAAGGAACAGCACCAATTGATAGTCTCAAAAAGAAAATAAACCCTAAAAACCCAAAACCCTTTCCAAAACAACACAGAAAGAAGAAGGAAGAAAAACCCTCAACAACTGGCAAGAAATTGGAAAGAAAATACACGCAGTCGATCCAGAAAAATCAAGAATAAAGAAGGAACGAAAAATACCTTCAATTCGAGACAGGTAAAATCGAAAACAAACGATCCAGTCTGGTAACGCGAGTTTGCGGGTTTTGGGAGCGGAAGAGCATGCGAAAAATCCACGAATTAAAAATATGAACGGTAAGAATGACGTGGAAATCCGCGTATTTATAAGAAAATCAGTAATAAATACACTTCAACTCGGCACGTGCCAACTCACCGACCACTCGGCATGAATGCCACGTCAGCATGTTGGAGGAGTCCGAAAACCCGACACGAGGAGATTTAGTGCATTTCGGGTTTCGGGCTTCGGAAAACATGGAGCACAAAACATGTTTTGAATCATGAATGTTCCGATGCATTGAACTTCCGAAAACCCGATTACAAAGGATTGAGCGGACTTCGGGAATCGGAGAACATGGCGCATAAAACATGTTTTGGAACATGAATGTCCCGATGCTTTAGAGTTCCGAAAACCCGAATACAAAGGATTGTCTTAACACAAGGCGGGTCTCGGGTTTCGGAAGTCACGCGACACAAAGCATGTTTTAACTCAAGTATGTTCCGATGAGTTGAATTTCCGAAAACCCGATTACAAAGGATTTTCTCATTGCAAGGCGGGTTTCGGGTTTCGGAGGTCATAAGACATAAAGCATGTTAAAACTTATGTCAAGCTGTTAGTAACACCCGAAAACCTGATTTTCTCTAAAAGAGGTCATAATGCAAAATCACTTCAAAAATTTTGTAGGGGTTATCCGATCGTTTCGTTGTGAACTCAAAACGGGGATAACAGCTGGCTCCAGTTGGGGACTTTCTTTGTAATACCAAAGGAAGAGAACTCAGAATCTCTGGTTTCACGGACCAGAGTCTTATCCATTGGGCTACGGAGTCAAGGAGAAAACCAAAACAAAACAAAACGAAGAAAGAAAGAAAGAAAACCAAAAGCAAACACACAACAAAAGCAAAATATGTACAATCCAAGAGAGCATCTTGCATTAATGGTGGAACAGCTTTAGATGTTGTCCACTGAAAGGCAAAAAGAGTAACCCTCCATCCAGATATGATAGAAGGAAACTATTTTCACCATTCAACTCGTGGATCTTGAAAGGTCCTTTCCATAAAGAATCAAATTTTCCATGCATTCCTTTCTGTTCTCTCCTTTTATCCCAAAGCAACACCAGGTCTCCAATCTGGAAGTTGCGCTGCTTTGACTTTTTATCGAAAATCTTCTTCACCCTGCTCTGATGATCTGCTATACGATCAACCACCTTAATTCGCTCTTCTTCTAGCCTGGTTAGGTACATAACCCTCTTTTCGATAGAATTCTGAAAAGCTACATCTTCAACCGCTTTTGCCAACTGCAAGGCCGGCAATTCTACTGAGATAGGAATTTCAGCATCAATCCCATATAGCAACTGAAAAGGGGACATCCCTATGGCTCGCTTTGGAGTGATCCGATCAGCCCACAACGCATCATACAATGCTTTGTGCCATGTCCTCTGATTTTCATCTACTAGTTTTCTGATTATAGTAACCAGATTCTTATTGCTGGACTCAGCTTGCCCATTACCCTGGGGATAATAGTCAGATGAATGAGCCAGAGTAATGCCGAATCCATAGCAGAATTCTGTCAACTCATGTGATGAGAAGTTAGAGGCATTATCCGCTACGATCTTATGAGGCACACCAAATCTGACGATTATGTTTTCTTTCAGGAACTTGCAAACAGCTTCAGAAGTCGCTTGCTTGATTGGTACAGCCTCTACCCACTTGGTAAAATAATCTGTAGCAGTCAGCACATAGTTGTGTCCAGCACTGGAAGCAGGATTCAATGTTCCGATAAAATCAATCCCCCATTGGCGAAAAGGTTCTTCAATCACCACAGGCTTCAAAGGAAGAGCTGCTAGCTTGGGACGACCAACGAAATGTTGACAAGCTTCACATTTAGACACCCATTCTGCTGAGTCCCGGAAAAGAGTAGGCCAATAATACCTAGCCCGTAAGATCTTATATGTTGTTACTGAGAGACGAAAAATGTCCTCCACATGCTAGGCTATGAAAGGATTCTAATAACTTTTCTGTTGTGATTTATCGACAACAACGCAAGAAGACACCATCAATACCTTTCTTGATATTGCATTATTCCACAAAAGGTATTTTGCAGATCTTAACTTGACGGTCCTCTTCTCTTTTTGATTTAAATGTGGAGGGCATTCACCATAAGTTAAGAAGAAAGCAATGTTCGTGTACCATTCATCGGTCGTACTCACAAAAAGCACCATAGGCAGCTCGGAAGAAGTATCTTGATTCTTATCACACTTTGCTTCAAAGATGATTCTCTCGCAATCAACTCGACACAGCCTCTTCCTCGTACTAACTTGGTAGGTTTGATGTCCAAGTCATACTCCCGAACCTTAGCAATCCAAGTACCTCTTTGGCTTCCCACTCTTGTTGAGTCGTAATGGATTTGAATGATGTATCAAGAACAAGAACGAGTATGGGACCTGAAGTGTTTTATCGCTCTTACCACCGCGTAAGCATGTTTTTCAATCATGACATCTTCAACTCATGTTCCTTTAACGGGAAACTCATGAATGCGATAGGAGTTTCGATGCCTTCTTCATTTTCTTGCATCGGATCGCCGACACTGTGGGGTGAAGCATAGCTATACATGATGAAATCTTTCTTGAAGTCTGGACATACTAAAACAGGAGCACAAGCAACTGCCTTTTTGATTTCTTCAAATGCCAGCTTCCCTTCTGTACTCCATCGAAATGGAATTTTACCTTTCATCATTCCAAGGATATCCTTGGTTTTGTCAGTGAAATCGGGTACAAATCTTCTCAAGAAATTAACCTTTCCGAAGAAAGAATGAACTCCTGTTTTACTTGTGGGCAAGGTAAGGCTCTGAATAGCCTTTACCCTTTCTGGGTCAATTTTAGTTCCTTCTCTAGTCACAATATGACCCAGCAGCTTTCCTTCTGTCACCCCGAACATGGATTTCTTAGGATTCAACGAAATTCCATGACGTCTGCATCTCTGAAGTACCTGTTCTAAATTATCATAATGATCACTTCGTTTTTTAGAAAAGACAGTCAAGTCATCCAAATACACGACTATGACCTTACCCATCAGATCTCTGAATGCTAGATCCATAGCTCTCTGAAAAGTAGCTCCGGCGTTAATCAAGCCGAATGGCATCCTCCTGTAAGCAAAGGTACCCCATGGGGTCGTGAAAGCTGTCTTGTGTTGATCTTCTGTGGTTACCTCGACTTGATTATATCCTGAAAACCCGTCGAGCATGGATAACATTTCTGATCCAGTAACAGTTTGTAATACCTGATCCATGATAGGCAAGGGATAATTATCCTTCAACGAGGACTGATTCAAGTTTCGGAAGTCAACACAAATCCGGATCTCGCCATTCTTCTTCCTGACAGGAACAATGTTAGCAATCCAGGTGGAGTGATGGATTGGGAAAATAATTCTAGCATCTAACATCTTCTGAATTTCACAGATGGTCCCCAAATCTTTGGATTGTAATGCCTTTGCTTCTGTCTATAAGGCTTCACATCAGGCTTCAGAGGAATACTGTGCTGAACATCCTTGGGCTTGAAAGATTTCAAATCTGCATAGGACCATGCTAACACATCGATGTATTTCTTCAAAAGCGAAGTGAATCTTTCCTTCTCTTCAGGAGAACAACATTTACCGATATTCACCATCCGAGGTTGATCAGATGAACCTAGATTGATTTGATCCACTTCAGAGGAAGAAGCTCCTTCAACCTGCCTTTTGTTTTGGATGAAGCGATCATGCTTGTCAAAAAGACTTCTAGAGAAACCAGACCTTTTGGTATCTTGTTGCCTTTCAGCTGGATAAATTCACCATCAACCTCTTGATATGGATCTAAAATAGTTTCACGAAAGGCTGATTCCGAACCTTCAAAATACAACTCTCACTCAAATTTTCAGCCTTTTCCAGAAAGCCAACACTTGTTGATCATCATTGAACACCGCGCTGAGTTGCATTATCTCGGGATGCTAGGGCGGTACACAATCTCGATAGAGTATGTGTCTTGCTTGAACCGAGGATGAGGAAGAAGAAGAGATGCGGAGACACGGCCAAAGAATCAGCCTTGTCATTATAATCTCTTAAAACTACCTTTAATAGAGAATGCATCAAAGCATTCTATACTATCCCAAACTTTGTTCTGTAATGCCTCAACCGATCATTTTTCACTGATATACACCCCGACTGATTAACAATCATCTCTCGCATCTCCCCGCACCTTGAGATTCCCGATTCCCTTCTGTCGCCAATTCTAATCCTAATAACAGGGCTTCATATTCGGCCGTGTTGTTAGTATTATCAAATTGTAACTTATAAGTCGATGGGAAAATCTCGAGCTAGGAGATATGAGAACAACACCAGCGCCTGATCCAGAGGTTGAGCAGCTACCATCAAATTCGAGCATCCAAATTGCATTGAGATCTTCCTCTTCCACATCTACAATGGGTATCTCTGATGCCATGAAATAATTCCCGAAGCTAGCATCTTCAAAAGGATCTCGAGCCTTAGGATCATCTCGATTTAGTCACCAAATACTTTGCTGCGGTTCGGATGAAGAACCTATTGAACCCTTTGATCGGGATCTTGGCTTTGGTCCAATCCATACTAATCTCTCCTCCGACATCTTTACGAATCCTCTACCCAAGAGGATACCGTAAGCCGCAGGAATATCTGCAACTAGGATAGTCATTTTCACTCTCTTCTCAGGAAAAGCAACAAATGCGAATCATGGCCTTGATTTGACCAATCGTAGGGGACTTGTTTAGTTTCCATGGAATAGCACCATCCATATGACTTAGTCAAAGTAAGCCCAAGGGCATGGGCCACTTTTGCAGGCATAACATTATCAGAGGCCCCTGAATCAATAATGTAATTGCTGAGTTTAAACCCATTTATAAGTAGAGACAAATAAAATGGTTCAATCTTTCCTGAGGAAGAAGCAGAAGTCAGATTATTCTGAGGTGTGGGTCGAATAGGATTTGGAAGGAGACCTTTTGAAGGTGATGGAATGGCCGCTTTACTTCTGATAAACTTGGCTAGCTTTTCAAATTGTTCGGGATTCGACTGAAGGTATTCTGCTTCTGACATTTGAATTTTGGTTCTCTTTGCATGATCAATAATATCGAAAGCAGTGTAAGAAGGAATGATAGTAGGCTCAGTTCTAATTATATGAGCTTGTGCTGGGGCACTGACCTTAGGAGAAGGAGAATAAGGAGCAGCTGTCTTTTTAGTAACCTCTCTTTCAGTTTGCGCCGAAATAGGGGTACCCCTTTTGACTATGGATACAGGAGGTTCCTTATTCTTCTCCTTAGTATTTTCCAGAGGCTTTCTGGGAACCTGAGATTGGGACCGAGTGAACACAGCAAATGATTGACCATCTGGCTCACATTCATCTTCATCATATTCCAAATATCCAATACTGGAGTCGCCAGCTGACTCGTCATAAGACTCATCAAAGATACCCCGAAGCTTCAAATCCTCACGGAATCTTGTTCTTCTCGGTTCATCATCTTCTTCAATTATTTCCACTCTTTTGCATTAACAAAGGAGCTTCAATTGCTAATCTCGGTTGAGCAGAGCTAACCGTGGCCTATCTCTCGGTGCACCATTGATATTAAAATTCCGCCTAGGGATATCCTTTGATGCACGGAACATTGCTCACTCATTTGAGACACTTGCTTCTTTAAAGCAATCAAATCATTAGCCATTTTTGAAACATAGGGTCAAGATACCTTGAGAAGAACCTTGATTTTTGATTTTGGGTATATCTTTCTTGATCCTTCCGGCTAAGATGAGATCATCCTCTATTTCAGTAGCCGTTGACTGAGCAGTAGCCAGATCTGGGATAACCGACCTTCGTAATAAAAAGCTTATATCAGGAGGTTGAGCATTGATGAAGAAGCACTTTTGGTTTTCCAAAGTTGGTACAGCTATAACTGGAATTTTCCGGATCAGCTTATTGAACTTAGCCACGAATTCCCGCATAGGTTCATGCGATTCCTTCTTCATATGAGTAAGCTGAGCTAACAATGCATGAGAATCTTCAGCTGGTTTGAAACGTGCCTCAAACTTGGTCCACATGGTAGCCCAATCTGGAATGCATGCATTCGGGAGGTGATAAAACCATTCACCGCTACTCCTGTAATGTTTCAACGAAGAGTCGAACAGAGACATCTTCGTGGGCTACTCCGAGGACACCGCATGCAACAAAGAAAGATGCAATATGCTCATCAGGATGCTGCTTCCCATCCCCATTGAACTTGGGAATGTTTTTACGAGATCCACGTGGTAACTCATTCAATGGAGGAGTCAAGGAAAGAGGACCAATAACCGCACCCCAAGGCACAAAGTTGAACCGCCATCCTTCTTAAAAGAGTGCGATGGATCCGAGTATCGCATAAGAGTAGTGCACGACAAGTTGCAGATGCTTCCCGCTTCTTCGGGATCCGATTTCTCCGAACAGTGAAGAACTTCTCGCTCGGTTAGAGAGACAACGCTGTTGGGAGAAAGGCTGAAATTATGTCTGCGAGAACTCAAGAGTGGATCAATTTCACCTTGAGCTCGGCGAGACCGAGTGAAAATCCTCCTGGCCAGCTTGAACTGAAAGGAGATCTTATTAAAAATAAGGAAAATATGGAGTCGCCAGACACCGAGAGGATAAGCTTTATACTATTGATCCGTATTTCCCAACGGAGTCGCCAAAAACATTGGTTGGATATTTTGTCAAACCAAAATATGAGGTTCAACCACAGTACATGGGATTAAATCCCTCCTCAAAGACAGGTGAGGCTGCCTGTTTATTGCTAATCTAAAACACAGTAAATAATATATACAATATTCACACTAATCTAACCATTGGGGGTTGGGATGAAATCCTGAAATCCACATTCACACGATTCAAGGATATTGCTTTCGTAAGTGAAATAGGTTAGAAACTGTTACAGTGAAAGAAGCACGGTAGAAAAGAAATGGGAGAAACGTATTTTCTTTCGAGTAAACACAGAGCACGAAATAATCATACGAGTTTTAGATCACAGATATAGTGTCCGAGATAATTAGAAACACTGAGATTCTATGCAAAGAATAGCTTTAAGATCATGAACATAAGAACATTGTCTTAAATAAGATATATTTCACAACACAAAGTCTCGCAAAACAATATCAACTTCTATTCTTCAAAATGATTGAAAACAAACACAAAGTTTTTCTCCTTTCCAATAGCCTCTTAATGCTTCAAAAATTCTCGACCCTTTAGAATGCACAAGCATCCCTTATTTATAACAAAAGAAGCTAGAGATAAAACAGGACAGATCCTGAAAAGTAGCATGCTAACTAGAGTTCAGCTTTGCATGATTCTCACGCAGGAGATCAAGTCAAAGTATGAATTAAAAATAATGACAAAACGGAAATAAAAGATATGTCATTCTAAAAATAGAAATGTCATGGGACGTTGGAACTTAATCCGAGTCATCATCTTTTGATTCTTCTTCTTTCTCTTCCTCCAGCTGAGACTGTTTGTTCCGAACTCCTGGAACTTCCGAATAATGCCTTGCATTTCATTTTCCTCAGGTGCAGTGGAATGATCATTCCACATTTCGCAGGTCTCATGGATATCACTGGCACTGCCGGGAAGTTTCTTCAATCTTTTGCTGAGCTTTTTTAAGGCCTCCAACGTATGTTCAATCCTTACAAACTGACCAATGACTTCAAGGTCGAATCCATCTACAGGTTCATGCTGAATAGTCTCTTGAACTTGTTTGAAGAGATCATCTGCTGATAGGGCACTTGAGTTCCCAACTGACACCTTTGGAAAAATCTTAAGCAATTCTTCTTCCAGATCACTTTTCCCATCGATCAATTTATCTCTTGATTCTCTCAACTTGCTGCAGGCTTCGTTGAGAATCTTTACTCTGAACTTGATGGCCTTGATCAGCTGAAAGTGTTTATCTGTATGTGGAAGAACACCTTCTTCTACCAAGAGATGTGTTGGTATTTGTTTTAGCACTTGAGAGCTTCACAAGTCAAATCAAGCTCGTCCAAGTTCTTCGATGAATTCCTCATCCATCTTCTCTCCTTCCTTCGAATCTCTGCCAAGGACTCGATGAACTTTCACCATGTCTTGAATTACTTCCTTCCTTGTTGGAGCAACTTTTGGATCCATTCACAACCACTCTTCCTTTTTTTTTGGCAATCTTCTCAATCGTAGGCACCGATGAGAAATCAAATCCGCAGATACTGAAGAAGAATGGTATGGATTCCAGGGGTGTTGAGAGTTTAATCAAAACCTCTGTCAACTGCTCCACTTTTTCCTTAAGCTCATTTCTGTTGTCCTTTGTTTCTTTCAACTTTTGGCACAGGACGTCTATGGAATCCTTTGCATCTTGCTGCGCCCCTTTTGCTGTCACTTTGCCTAGAGCCACCCTGGTTACCTGGTAATCAGCAGCTGTTACATCATCTCTAGTTTTGTCAGCTGAGGGAGTGGTAATCTCTGCGAACTTATCTCCTGAAGCATCCACCAAAACCCTTGAAACTGTTTTGGGTTTCTTGGCTGATCTCGCAGTAGAAGCCTTAAGTGAGCTGAAATCAAAGGCTGGTAGGGGTACAATCACTTTCCTCTTCCTCGGAGTTTGCTCGAGTAGCCATTGTGGAGTATCAGAGGAAATTGCCAATGTTGTAGTAACTGGTATTCTACTCTCAAGGGGAGCAGATTCTACTATTGGAGGGGGAACAACGTAGTCAACGTGGTAGTAGGTGTAATGAATAGAGGCACAGTTGTGGGGGAGTGTTGGTGATCACTTGGGTTCCAGCAGAGAGGGGTGAGAGCCCTGGAGAAAATATTGGCCATGCTTGAAGAAGTGGATGGGGAATGAGGAGGCTGAAGTGGTTGTTGAGGGGGAGGCACAGATTCAGTTTCCAAAGCCTTGAATGCAAGAGATAAGGTCTCTCCAGTTGAGCAATCAGCAAATGGTGAAGTCAAGAGCTGGCTTCCTCCTTCTTCTAAATTAATCTCCCCTATTTCTGGTGGTGTTGGTGATTCTGGCACAACCACCGTTTGAGCCGGAGAGATAATTGAAGAGATTTGTCTTTCTTTCTTCTTCTTGGGAATCCTGATTTTTATAGACCCCCCAGAAGATTCTTTGTCCTTTTTCTTTTGGGAGGGCCCCACCTTCATTTCAGCCAACTTTGGAAACTTGTCATCCTCAAAATTCATGCCCCAAAGAGAGCCATTTTTTGGTGCGAGCAAGAATGAGAGCCGACCTATCTGTGATAGAGGCTTTTTCGCTGGCCGACCAATCAATAGGCGGGAAAACGTATCGATCTTCATTAAGCCCATCATAGGACATATCCAACACACTTTCATTGTCAGTTGTGCCATCTCCGTAAATCGAAAGCTCTAGCATCTCAATCTCATTAATAGTTAACCTACTATTATCTTTTCTGCGAACTGCAACTTCGTTACGTAGATCCACCCAGATATCCTCAATGTCGGGCCTGTGCAGATGTAGGGCTCCATAGGTTCTAAGTACTCCTCGGATGTCAAAACCATCCCGAGACTTCATATGCTTCTTTAATTTCTCCTGGAGTTCACATTCAACATTTTTGGCCTTTGCCACTGTTGAGCAAGTATATCTCCCAATAGAAATTGGGAAGGATACTGCTGCCTTATGCTTGCTCTGTTGGAATTTGTGAAAATCCAATAGTTGTCTGACCAATTCTATTAGTATCAATCTATCCCCTGGATAGCGAGGCAGATGGAAAGGCTCTCCTGAGTACATGACCGTTCGAAGGTAGGTAAACTTCTTGAACTGTAAGAAGATACATCCCCATTTAGATACCTCGACCCAAGCTTCATCTCGATACCCTTGTCTTTCTTAGCCCTGGGTTCAACCGGCAGATGTTCTCGTAGAAAAAGGCGTCATTTACCCTCCTAAAATGATCCTTGGACCCCTTCTTTGTTATTTGAGGATAATACTTATAGACTGGATTTGTCGTTCTGCTTCCTTTAGTCTCCAGCCCGGATAGCTCCTCATCCCAGCTGCTGCATAGGCCACATATGAGAACATATAAAACTTTCCGGTTGACAGGACCGTCGTCATCTGGGAATCAATTTCATCACTGATAAGGGTTCCCCAGTCAATCCCTTGCTGGTTCTTCTTGATGGTGACCATAAACTGATACATCCATCCATGAAATAAATTTGATTCCGGCAAGCCAAAAACCCGGCTCAGTAGGGTGATAATATCGTTGATTTCTTGTATGAAATCCGATCTAGGGACAGTTCTTGGAAATCTAGATATTACTGGTTTTTCCTTGACCAAGAACTTCTTATTGACATCCCTAATGCAATTTTCCTGGTTACTGTCCCAGGCCTTCTGAGCCGACTTGATGTCTAGGGCCCCATACTCTTCAAATTTTGGTAGTTTCAGAGATCATCAAAATAAGCTCCATCTAGTTTGATAACTACTTCACCACTTTGATTCCTTACGAAATGAGAAGCTAAGTCGTAGCCGGATGCACACGCCAAAACAAACTCGGACATTGGGCAGATATGGGGAAGCCTGCTGCAAGGGGCAAGCCACTGTTAGCTAAAGCCACCATCCATGGGGTTTGAGAAGAACTCTTCACCCTATTCCAAAAGTCGTCCATATCTATGTTGCCCATTTCAGTATCCCTGATATCATAATTACAGTCGATATATGACGGGGATTCTGGTTTCTTAAATTTGTATTTCATCCTGCTAGATTTTTCGGCCTTCTCCTGTGATGAACCAGGATCCGACATGAAGAATATTGGAAGGAGAAAGGCTCGGAACTCTGGAGATGCTGTGCACACTGAAAAACCTGATTGACTGAATGCGTCGGAAGAAGAGAAGAACCCGACAGGTCTGATATGTCGGAATCTTGGCGAAACCCGACACTTGCTTTCAATGGCGGAAACAGGAGAAAACCCGGCACCCACTTTCGATGACGGAACTTAGGAGATGCTCGGCACTTAGTGTTGAGGTCGGAATGTTGAGAAACCCCGTCACTTCGAGCTTCCAATGTTCTTCAGACTTTTGAATCTGCAACACAACCTTCAAAATCCGGGAAACAAAAACAGAGTCTTTCCTTTGAATTTCTACATACACAACTTCCTTTCTTTTTTGTTATTCATATTCCATACATCATGCAAGTAATTGAAATTTGGAAGGAACAGCACCAATGATAGTCTCAAAAAGAAAATTAAATCTAAAAACCCAAAACCCTTTCCAAAACAACACAAAAGAAGAAGGAAGAAAACCCTCAACAACTAGCAAGAAATTGGAAAGAAAATACACGCAATGATCCGTAAAAATCAAGAATAAAGAAGGAACGAAAAATACCTTCAATTCGAGACAGGTAAAATCGAAAACAAACGATCCAGTACGGTAACGCGAGTTTGCGGGTTTTGGGAGCGGAAGAGCATGCGAAAAATCCACGAATTAAAAATATGAACGGTAAGAATGACGTGGAAATCTGCATATTTATAAGAAAATCAGTAATAAATACACTTCAACTCGGCAAGCACGTGCCAACTCACCACCACTCGGCATGAATGCCACGTCAAGCATGTTGAGTCGTCCAAAACCCGACACGAGGATATTTAGTGCATTTCGGGTTTCGGGCTTCGGAAAACATGGAGCACAAAACATGTTTTGAATCATGAATGTTCCGATGCATTGAACTTCCGAAAACCCGATTACAAAGGATTGAGCGGACTTCGGGAATCGGAGAACATGGCACATAAAACATGTTTTGGAACATGAATGTCCCGATGCTTTAGAGTTCCGAAAACCCGAATACAAAGGATTGTCTTAACACAAGGTGGGTCTCGGGTTTCGGAAGTCACGCGACACAAAGCATGTTTTAACTCAAGTATGTTCCGATGAGTTGAATTTCCGAAAACCCGATTACAAAGGATTTTCTCATTGCAAGGCGGGTTTCGGGTTTCGGAGGTCATAAGACATAAAGCATGTTAAAACTTATGTCAAGCTGTTAGTAACACCCGAAAACCCGATTTTCTCTAAAAGAGGTCATAATGCAAAATCACTTTAAAATTTTTGTAGGGGTTATCTGATCGTTTTGTTGTGAACTCAAAATGGGGATAACAAATCCCAAATCACAAAATTGAAACATCACAAGATAAATAAACCTCCCACATAGCCATATCCATATGGTTATAATGAGAGTAACATTCCTAAAAATTAAATAAAACAAGGAGAAGCCAAGATATCAGGAACTCCAACCATCTTCCAACTTTTATCTCCAACTTTGAGTGCCTTTCAAGGAAACTAACACAAAGAGAAAAGCTTGTTTTACCACCTAACCTATAAGCATCATTACATGTATTTCCAAAGGTTTGAAGACATGCGCAAGCCTCCCCCAATCCCATGGGAGAGAAATCTATCTTCCACAAAAGTGCTCAAGGATTAGGGAGACATAAACAACAAACACTTTCACATATAAGAAAAATCCATACATTAAAGAAACACAACATTTACCAACCAAAGAAAAGAGAGAACACCATATTCATCCTCAAAAATTGGAAAGAGTAGATGATACCTCCAAAAGTGCCAATTGTGTGATCCAACCATAGGATGCACACTTATAAGAAATTATTTACAAAACCTCCTTATCCCTCCAAGACAACAATCCCTCCTTATTGCTCTAACCATTTGCCTAAACTCCTCCCCCGGGAGGATTTTTAAACCTAATGGGTTTCCTCTCCAAGGATGGGGAAGCGAGTTCAAACCATATGAACGACCTTCCCCACCTCAAACCATATGAAGGTAAATAAAAAGAAGCAACATGGCTTGCCCATCAAACCATGAGGTTTAGCAGGGAAAATCCCTCCCTCTTCCCTAATAAAACTCCAAAATTCATCAAGCCATATGATGGATGGAGAAGGTAAAAATTACATACCTAAATAAAGAACAACCATGACGGAGTATTTCAAGAAAATAAAAGAAATTTCCTCACCAATGAGGGGGTGACATGTGTCACCCTTCTCTTCCCTCCAAGTCAAAGATTTCCAAAATAAAATGGAGAAAATATAAACTCACCTTTAAAAACCCTTCTCTCAAATTTCCCAAAAAGAATGTGAGACAAGTTTGTGCAACTTTTTACAACACACACATTCCAATCCATCTTACATGGATGGTGACAAAAGAGAGGCTAAATGGGAGGTAAACTCCTCTATGCCTTGAAATTAAGCCCCCTACCTAATAGGTAGGGTCCAAGAGCTTATTTTTCATGCTAAATGAACTCCCAAAACTACAAGGGGTCACTTAAAAGCCATAAATAGTTCAATTTCGGGTTTGGCACATTTGGGCACAAGTGTAGAGGATGTGGGGCCCACTCAAGGGTTCTCATGTGACCCCAATCCTCTTTAATTAACACACACTTACACAAATGCAAAAATTAATGCAAGTGGGGACCATTAAGTCCCCGAACTTACTTTACTTAACAAAATAAAAAACCTAATCCTAATTTATTTTACATGACATACAACATTACAAATAAGGGTCACTCATGGTGCCCAATAGTACAAATCAAACTATAAGGCCTCATACAACTAACATGGTTAGGACTTAGCCCCATGGGCCACTTGTGCACAATTTTCATATCCATCTTGAAACCCACGTTCTCCTGTGTTATGTAAGCTACACATTGAATGCACACATTAAACACATTTTCCCAACACAAGTGTAAATGAACTACTCAATAAATGATCAAGTCTAAACATGAAAATCTATGATATCACAACATCAACATGGAATCATAAATGAGAAACATGCACAATTTAAAATTCATTGTGTGTTAGCCATTGCAATAAACATAAATGACATACATCCATGTTATCATGTGTTCTCATCAATAATAAAATAATCTATATCATTAAGACATGTGACTAAACTAAGTATCCAACATATATCAATTAGGCCCAAATACCATAGCAATATGTTAGTATCCACAACATCTAATAAAATGTGCCAACATACTAATCAAATCTAAATTGGCGCTACATGCCCAAATCACCATACATGTCCATGAAGATCAAATAACATAACATAATGTCTAAAATATGTCAAAATCCCTATCAAATCATAACTATTAATAAAGAATTCAAGATAACGAAGGCTATAAAAAGGTGGGCACTACATCCTCCTCTCCTAAAATCGACTTCCTCTTGGAAGTCACTAAAAAGAGAAAGGGATATCTAACCCTCAATGGTGTAGCATCCTCCTAGGTAGCTATTGTCTCATCATATATGTCCCACTACACTCGAACCTTGTCCAAGTCTCAACCCCGAATGGCCAACCTCTCGGTGCTCTAGTATTCATATTGCCTCCAGCCTACATTTTCCTCCATCGTATACCCGTAATGTCGACCGATCCAAAACATGAGAGACATCATGTGCATATCTACGTAGTACATAATCATCAAATATATCCCAGGCCCCAAAGGTGTGGTGGCAAAGCTAGGTGATAGGAAACTAGACCGATGAAATCCAAAATATTAAAAACCCACAAAACGAGGTGATATCTTAGAACCCTTTTCATAGCGGATTGGGATATTATGTGGACAAACTCTCAAGATGAATTTTTCACCCACTGAGAAGTGACGATCATTCCTCTTAGTGTCTTCATATGTCTTTTGGCATGAACTAGTCTGCTCAGGACACTTTGCCTAATTAGAACAACTTGCTGCTTTAAGTCTTGTACATAAATTGGTCCTAGAATAATCCTGTCATCTAGCTGTCACAACTCAAAGGTTTCCTATAAGGTCAACCATACAAATCCTGGTAGGGAACCATACTAATGGAACTTTGATAGTTGTTTTTGTATACGAACTCAACTAAATGTAGATAATCTTCCCACCTTTTCTTTTGGTCCATCACATACATCCTCAACATGTCCTTTAGTACCTGATTAACCCTCTTTGTCTATCCATCTATCTTTGGATAATATCTTGATCTGAAATTAATCTGAGTACCTAGAGCATCCTAAAAAGAACTCTAGAAAACTAATATGTAAATTGTATTCCTATCATCGATGATGATGGTCTTTGGAATCCCATTTAATCTAAAAATGTCCTCCATAAATAATTTAGTGATGGCCAATGCATTATAGGTGACCTTGGTTCGCAATAAATGTGCAACCTTGGTCAGTTTATACTCATGACCATAATGGAATCATGATGATAAGAAGACATAGGAGTCCTACTATGAAATCCATGGAGATCACATCCCATTTTCACTTGGGAATGTGATGAGGGTGTAAGAATTGTGCGGGATGAGAATGTTCTCGCATTGACCCTCTGGCACTAAAGGCAATGTGCTACAAAATCCACTATGTCCCATCGAATACCAAACCAATAATATAAATCTCTTAGATCGGCGTGCATTTTATTTACTCCTAGATGTGGTGTATATGGAGCTCGATGAGCCTCTGTAAGTATAAATATACGCATATCACTTTCCTTAGGCACATAGATGCACCTATGGAACCGAAGTAACCCATCTTCCTCTAAAATACACCCTGAATATCTACCCTCTAATGAACCCTATGAATCCAAGATGTGTCAAACACCCTCATAAAACTTGTCCTATGGAAGATGCTTTGAAAGATCCTGCCTCTCAAGTCTAATCTGAGTGTGTCAAGGATGCAAGAACATGTCATCTTCTACTAAGTGCATCTGCAACGACATTTTCCTTTCCATTGATCTACTACACCTTCATGTCATGCTCACATAGGAACTCCGTCCAACACCATTGGCGAGCATTGAGGTTTGGTTGTGAGAAGATATGTTGCAAAGATACAAAGATATGTCCTCAAAATGAACTGCCTACCCAAAAGGAAAATATGTCAATGCATAAGAGCATGAACAACTGCTGTAATCTATAAGTCATGAGTAGGATAGTTAAGCTCATAATATTTGAGCTTACATGACTCAAAGGCAATAACTCGACGCTCTTACATAAGAACTACTCCCAAACCCTCTAGTGATGTATCGATACAAAGAACAAAATCCTCTATAGGGTTAGGAACTGCTAAAATAAGTGATGTGGTTAGCCTTTTCTTAACCAACTAGAAGGCCTTATCACACTTATCTGACTAATCAAACTTCTTGGATATTCTCTCAAGGGAAGTAATAGGGTGAGAAATCATGGAAAATTCATGTACAAACCTCGCGGTAATAACTTGCTAAACCCATGAAACTCCTCACCTCGATAACTGATGTGGGTGTTGGCTAATCAATAATAACATGTATCTTAGAGGGATCTATTGAGATACCCTCACCTGATATGATGTGTCCCAAGTACTGAATCTTTGTCTAGAAGAAGATGCATTTTTCCAAATTCCCAAACAAATTCTTCTCTCTCAAAACCTGAAGTACCTGTCTCAAATTCTCCTCGTGTTCCCCTCGGAATGAGAATATATCAATACATCATCTAGCAACACTAAGACAAAGTGGTTAAGAAAGGTCTTGAATACTCCATTCATGAGGCTCATGAAAACATTTGGGGCATTGGTCAAACCAAAAGGGACAACTGGAACTCATAATGCCCATAATGTGTACGGAAAGTTGTCTTATGAATGTCTACATCTGATATGCACAACTGATTATATCCTAAATTGAGATTGATTTTTGAGAACACCCTCACTCCCCGCATCTAATCAAACAAGTCAGCGATCCTAGGAGCAGGATAAAGTTTTTATTATGACTTTTTTGAGCTTCTTGAAGTCTACATAAATCCTGAGAGAACCTTCCTTCTTCTTCACAAATATGACTTTTTCTCCCTAAGGAGATACACTAGGGTGAATGAGACCCTTCTCCAACAACTCTCTAACTATATCTTGAGTTCATGAATCTCTGGAGGTATCTTCCAATAGGGTGCCCTAAAAATTAGTGTTGAACCCGACACTAAATAAATGGTGAAATCCACCTCTCAACCGGGTGGTAACCCTAAAAGATCACTCCTGAAACACATATGCATACTCCCTCGGCATTGCATGATCATCTAAGGGTGAATTCTCTGGAGTTCTCTATGATCGATCACTGATGGTGATAGAAAATAACTGACAACCTTTACGTATGCTTTGCTTGAGTTGCTTGGATGAGATCATACACAAAGAGATAGGCCTTTGCATCCCTAATACCATAATTGCACTCCCACGATCATTTTGACTCTCAATAACCTTATTCTTGCAATCCACCTTGGCCCGATGAGCCTCGAGAAAATCCATACCTAAAACAACTTGATAGGATCCTAGAGGTATAACTCAGAGGTCAAGTGTAGTGGAGAAGACTCCCAAATCAAGTAAGAAAATCTCTACATGTGAGTCCACGGTGAATTTGACCCCGGAGACCAACTCAAATTATCAACCTGCCTGATACTACCAGCCACCACTAGCCCACACTTTGGTCCACTACAGGAGATATAAAATAATCAAGCACCTAAATTAAAGAGTCTTTGAGACAAAATACCCTTAATACTACCTGCGTCTCAATAATAATCGTGGCTTGATGCTCATCCCTAAGTGGTTTTCAACCACTTTGCATAAACACTATGGCCACGTCCTACATCACCCAATTTATTTTAAGATCTAGGGTCTCTTTACATATCCATGGTATTAGGTTTTTATGGACACATACACACATAGTGATCGGGGGACACACAAATAAAACATCCTCCTTTATCCTTATGATATGGGATCCCTCCTATAATCTGGTTAACTAATCTTGCTAGCCTAACCCTAGTAGATCGCTATGTGTGAGATGGTTGTACTCTGCTAAGTACCCTGTCTCCTATCCCTAGATCCACCAAAACCTCCTATAGTACCACCTCTTTGTAAGCTTTGAGTCTATCTAGCCCTCTTTTGTTGGTGGACCTAATGTTGTGTCTATTTTGGTGGATGTTTTGGAGCCCTCGATAATGTTGGAGGAGGCTAGAATCCTCCTCTATGGGGTAGAACTGTACCCCATGACCTCTAGCTCTGAAAGGCCTGCATCTTCTCTTGAAATTTTCTCTTGTTCCTATCTCGGTGTTCCTGTGCCCTGGTCCTATTCTCCTAAGCTAAGTAGGCCTTATCAATGAAATTCTCAAGCATGGGAGGAGATAGCATCATAACTTCTCCTGCTATGTTTGTATTCAGGCCCTGAATAAACCTCCGCAACTTCGGTGTTACGGGTAGTCCACATAGTGTAGAAGATCCAGAACCTGCTTTGATATTAGGCCACTATGTTAGATCCCTATTATAAGTCATGGAACACATCAATCCTCTTCTGCATGAAATGATCTGACATATAATGAGCCCTAAAATGCTCCTTGAATAACTCCTAAGTCACTATATCCCGAGTCAAATGGATCTTTCACTCCTCATTCCTCCACAAAATGTATGTTGCATCTAGGAGGAGATGTATGGAAAACCTAGATTTGACATTTCTCTTGTAATATTGCAAGGAAAAGTAGCTATCAAGGCTAAAGAGCCATGACTTGGCCCCAAAGCCATCTATAGTGCCGGTGTAAGTAGGTGGCTACAAGTGAAGAAGATCCCTAATCACATTATTTATATCACGATCCTCGCACCTGCTGATCTAATAGGTGAATGGGGTCATCTATCTCCAAATGGTCCCTCAAAGGATTGTGAATGGCTACGGTGTGTGAGGCCACCATCTCATATAGAATGGAAGGGCTACGCGACCTCTCCCACCTCAAGGTATCATGCTCCGGTGGCTCTGAGTGTGCGTCCTCGCCTATCAGCTCCTCGTCTCCTGACTGGATATCCTCCTCTCTCATCTCTTGCGGTGGTGGAAGGCACTGTTGCACAACACCTATCAGCTATTGAAGAGCCTCTAAAATTTGAGGTCTAAACTCAAGTTCCTATGGCTCAAGCATAGGTAAAATACGTTCCCAAGTCCCTAACGGATCGATGTCTCATGGGTGCCATCCTATGTACGAAGTAAGAAAATGGATTATTAATTTGTAAAAGGTTATGAAAACATATTAATTTTTTTTGTTAATGTTATTAAAACATTTTAACTAATTATATATTTTACCCAGAGCATTCACGTGTGCGAACCATCGTCTCTGATACCAAAAGTAATGCCCTGCCTCGGGACATAGGAAATCACAACAAAAAGGTAACTAAAATTTTGGGTAATTTTTTTTTTAAGTGAACAAATACTATTACTATACTTTTCTCGATCCCATTAATAATTATTTTATATTAATTTGATTTACCTAAATTAATTAACTACTTGTCTAATTTCTAACTTCATTATTTATTTCCACTAAATGTTTGTTAGGTTTGCAAAGGAATTATACACACCCTTATTTTATTTTATTTCCCATTCCCATCAATATCCCATGACTTAAAAGTTGTGTAGGATTTAATGTGGACCCTAGGATCAATCTAATCTTGGCCCTAGATTTAAAACTTGCCCTAAAGTTTCCCTAACTCAACTTTATGTTATCATTTCCTTTTTTCCTCTTCTCATTTGTTTCATCTTGTTTGTTCTTTGTGTAGGTTGAGGAGGAGCCATGACAGCCCAGGATTCATATTTTCTCAAGTTATTTATATGTTTTATTATTTTTTTGTGTTCTTCTTAACTAGATATACTCTCTAGTTGGGCATATAGAATACCCATTTTTTTAAATTTAAGAGAGGAAAAACTACACACATATATATATATATATATATATATATATATATATATATATATAATACAAATATAATATTTAAACCACATTTTAGAGAATCCCGCAATGATAAATCTATAGGTTTTACCGTGGATTGAGGGCGGCGATTTATGGAAATGGTGAAGGGTTTTGGGGTTTAGCACAGATTACTACGTGGTGGAGAGGGTGTTGGGTTTGTGAGAAGGGGTGTGGGATACTACATGGAAGGGGGTTGGGTGTGGGGATGTGGAGTGGTGCATGGGGAAGGGCACGGTAAAGTGGGGAGATGGTGGAGTGGCGGTGGTGAGGGATTTGGGTCACATGTTTGGGGAGGGCTCGTCCCTCCCATATTCTATGTTTTAAACATATAAAACTTCCACCGTAAAATCTTATTACTCTAATTTTCATTATTTATTTATTTTTAATATATATTATATTATATATAGATATATATACAATCTAATATATATTATAATATATTGTAATATATTTAATTATAATATATAGCTCTATTAATATGTTAATATATTACTATGTTTTGAATATCTTATAGTTATATTATATAATATGATTATATTAAATATATTTTAATAGATTGATTTTATACACTATTTTCAAAAAAATACCAAGTTGTAAATAATAGACTTCATGTGTAAGTCTTGTGAAAGATACAACTTCATAGTTTCCAATAAATCAGATTTTAAAAGTATTTACTCGAGTTGTATAAATAAAACGGAAGGTAACTTTGTATTTTAAATAATAAGCGAGGACTTGGAAACAAATTTAAAATTTAGTGAGGAAGGAGGTATGATCACACTTGATTCACTAATATAACCATTTTGTTAAATTAACAAGGAAAGAGAGTAAAACTAATTTTAATCCATTCACTAATATTGCAAGAATTTACAAGAAGAGATGTATTACAAGAATGGTAATTGTTTCCATTCAATATTAAACCTTAAGCTCCATATTACAACTAACTTTCCTTTCAAAATGCAATAGCCAAATAAGACTACATATTTCTACCAAGAAGTAGATCCCACTAAATATCACATTTTCTCCTTAATCATCTACCATACTACAAGAAATATAAGAGTAACATTATTTTCTTTAGTTTCATATAAAAATCATTTCTTTTGTTTTCAAAGGAAGGTTTCAACCAAAAAAAAAAAGATCTTTAACAAGGAAGGACTCTTATAAAAATACTTGCATTACTTTCCAAGTTACAAGGTTTTTACAAATTTCTTCATGCAAGAATGGTTTACACTACAATGAATCTTAAGCTCTCCAAAACAACATAATTTCAAAATACTTAAGATACATAAGGAATCAACATTACAAGTCTTCTTTCCAAGATTGAAGGAAGGTTACATATACAAATGTGACACTAGTTTACAAACAATCCCAAATCACAAAATGAAAACTTTACAAGACAAAGAAACCTCCCACATAGCCATATCCATAAGGTTATAATGAGAGTAATGTTCACAAAAATTGGAGAAAACAATGAGAAGCCAAGATATCAAGAACTCCAACCATCTTCCATACTTGAGCTCCAACTTTGAGTGCCTTTCAAAAAAACCAACACAAAGAGAAAGGATTGTTTTACCACCCAACCGATAGTCATAATTACATGTCTTTCCAAAGGTTGGAAGACATGGTAGTGTCATCACCAATCTGGCACTATGATAATTCTTCACTGGGAACTCCTCGTGCTATGATTATTTACTAATGCACAGCCTTTAGTTTGGTGGATGTAATCTGGAAACAAAACAACAACCGAACACAAGAATACCATCGACTATGATAAGACAGAATGATGACAAATCTGAAATATCAAAGTAAATTATAATATTAACATGAAATTGTTACAATCTCACCCATGAGGTACTTCAACAAGACTATGGGAGAAACTTTACAATTACACCTCTTGATGGCTTCTTCAACACACCTTTAATCGATGGCTTCCTTTGCACACTTCCTACAATATTTCTCACTACTTCTTTCTATGCTAAATGAGGGGGGTGGCCTCTCTATTTATAGAACTTCCAGGCTTATCCATCCTATCTCTAAGATAGGATAAGAAATCCACTCTGACGAATCATATTCCATACCTTAACTCTTATATGTACATGTAAGCTTATCTCTTAAGATAAGATAAACCTTATCATTTTACATGGGTTCCACATTTTTAGACTTTTTACAAATAAAATACAAAAATATTTATGACCTCACTCCTTGTCCTTATTACCAATATAATATTTCTAATTCCTAATCATGTAGACCCTACTTCTCTAATTACCCAAACTTTGACATTTTAACATTACCGGACCACTTACGACAAATATTTACTTTTTACAACATTCCTATTGTACTTTGGTACATTACCATACTCCACATTATTGGCGACACCGTATTGACGGTACTATTATCTTCTATCAGGACGCTACTACTAATTATACTTAACAACACCTTATTCTAATACATACATTAATGAAATAAAAATTATGGAGGAAAATTATAGTGTTGACATCTTCCCCCTTCTAGCTTCTACTCCATCCTCGGAGTAGACTATTACAGTGCTTGGAAAATCTTGAACTTGTCGTGGTTGACCCATTTCGTAATGGGAGTGCCATCCAATTCCTCCGGTCAGTGCGTACTTATTTTCATGCACAACTCTTTATTTTGTAGGGCCCCATCCATTTTGGAAGAAATTTTCTCTGTCTTTTTTTTTTGTATACGGAATCATATACTAGAACCAAGTCATTCACTTGAAATGGAGACCACCGGATCTTTTGATCAAAGTACTCCTTCTGCTTCATTTTCTTCTTATGGCTTGTATCCTTTGCTATTTCCCTCATTTCCTCTAGCAAATGAAGATGTACCAACCTTTCTTTTACTGAATCACTTTCATCCATCCTTTCATTTTTCATAACTCTCACAGTGGGAATATCAAACTCAATAGGAAGAATTGGATCAATGCCATAGGCCAACTGAAATGGGGAGTATCCTGTTGCTGACTTTGATGTTGCCCTATATGCCCACAATGCTACATGAATCCTTTTATCCCATTTATGTACCTGCAAGGCTGCATCTTTTGCTAGAATTTGACACAACACAAAATTTGTTCGTTCCACCTGTCCATTTGTGCTTGGCTTGTATGTTGTTGCCTTCCTGTGCTTAATAGAAAACTTATTGACTAGGGATTCTACCACCTCATTAATGAAGTGGCTTCCTTGATCTGTTACTAATTTCTAATGGACAACCAAATCTAGTGACAATGCGTTCATATATGAACCTTGCCACTTCATCCATGGAAGTTGTCTTCAATGGCCTAGCTTCAACCCACTTGGTTAAATAATATGTGGCAACTACAATATACTTATTTTAGCGTGATGTAGTTGGAAGTGGACCTACAATGTCTATTCCCCACTTTTCAAAGGGACCAAGGGGAAGAATAGGACATAATGGAGCTGATGAAGTCTTACGATTACCATGTGTTTGACAAATATCACATGTCTTACAATAATTATAACAATCTTTAAAAAGAGTGGGCCAGTGATAACCTGCATCCAAGATCCTTCTTGTTGTAAGTTGTCCAGAGAAGTGCCCTCCACATGTACCATTGTGGAATTCTTCTAGCAGTTCCTTCCCTTGATCACGTCCAACTACCCTCTTGTACTGTCCATCAGGTCCTATTCGAAATAATACTCCATGCAGAATAGAATATGGACGACTGGCTTGAGTAATCTTTCTCTTAGTTTTTACATTGCACCATCGAAACTTGAATTCATTGAGATAATTCCAAATATCTATGTATTCACTAGGGATTGTGTCGGGAGAACAATCTTTGCATCGGGGAAAATCATCATCATCACAAGATGATCCTAAACCATCATAGGCTCGAGAGAGTGCATCTACATTGACATGCTTCTTTCCTGGCCTATCTATAATATCAAATTCAAATTCTTGTAGCAAAATTATCCATCTTGCTATCCTCCCTGATGGGTTAGGCTTATTGACAATATATTTGAGCACGATGATCTTCTGACTATAAATTTCTGCCCTAGCAAGTAATTTCTAAACTTCTTTACTGACAAAAATGATAGCGAGCCTCTTTTTCATTCTGATATAATTTACCTCAAAGCCTTTGCTCATTTGTCTGCGCTCCCAAAGTAAATTGGATGTTTATTCCCATTTTCATCCTTTTGGCTCAAAGTACTTCCTAGTGATGCATCTTAGGCATCGGTGTACACAATGAATGGCTTGCTCCAATCTGGATTCTTCAAAATAGGTGAAGACGTCGGGGTTTCCTTGATTGTCCAAAAGCTTCATGCGCCTTATTTCTGGTTCATAAGTAACATCCTTCTTGAAGAAGCTGGGTTAGTGGTATGTGTAATCTTTGAGAAATTCTTGATGAACCTTCTATAGTAACCCACATGGCCTAAAAATGATCTCAACTTACTTCTATTAATAGGAAATGGTAAATCTTTGATTTTGAAAATTTATCGGGATCGGTACCAATACCATCTCTGGATCTGACATGCCCTAACAAAACGCCTTTAGAACATCCAAAGACACACTTTGTAGGGTTTAGTGAGGCTTGTGCTTCATCTAACCTTTGAAATGTTGTCTCCATCAGTGCGGTGGTCCAACTTGCTCCCATAAATGCAAAAATCATCCGAAATACTCGATGAAGGTCCCAATGTAGGGTTCGAACACCCTATTCATCAAACGCTGGAATGTTGCTTTGGAGCATTACACAATCCAAAGGCATAACTCTATAAGAAAACGTTCCCCAAGGAGTGGTGAGCGTGGTCTTGGTGATCTTTCTGCTATACGAACTTGGTTGTAGCCGCTATATCCATCAGCAAAACTATAGCACTCCTGGCCAGCTACTTCGTCCAAGATCTGATCTGAAAATGGAAGAGGGTGATGATCCTTCTTTGTTACCTTATTGAGCTTCTGTAATCAACACAAATGCGTAGCTTCCCATTCTTTTTTATTGAGATCACAATGGGAGAAACTCATTCTGAATTCTCCAAAGCAAATATGAATCCTGCATCAAGCAACTTATCTATTTCTTCTTTTACAGTCTTGGAATAATTAGGATTCATTCTATATGACATTTGCTTTATGGGCTTAGCACCATCTACCACTCAATACAATGTTCTACCCAACTTACTTGACGGAGTTCCTTGTAATCAAAAGTGAATAGGTGTATGTACCTTGAAAGAGCTAGAGGTAGGATTCCTTCTCACTCTCATCACAGGGATCACCAATCTTTATTTGTTGGAGACGATCATCAACTTCTTCTTGAGATAATTTTATGGGGTCATGAGTTGGTGTGGTGGAAGGATATCCATGGTGAAACATCCACCTCGCTTTCTTCATCTTCGGTGTCCACTTCACTGGTACTAGAGTAATCAGAGGATGTCCAATCATCAGTTTCATCACTTGAATCCACAGGTTATGCCTTATGATGTCGAGGGATCACATTTATCTTCACCCTCTCTCTACCATGTCCAAGTGTCATGAAACCTTCATTCCAGTAGTTTCTTGCATGAACTCTCCTTAGCCATGGTCTTCCCAGCAGCATTGGGTACACAACAGTACCATTTTTCATCACACGAAAGTCTACCACACATACAACACCCATAACAGAGATATTGCCACATTTGAAACTACACCTTCTGGTTTAGTTTTCCCTTATTTAATGACCTTAACATAAGTGTTGAAGGGTGATCAATTTTTAAACCCAACATATTCATTACAGACTCGGTCATTACATTAACTGCAGCACCTCCATCAACTAAGACATCATGAATTGAAATACCATTACATAATACCTCAGCTTGTGGAGCATAGGGATCTGCCTCTGCCTCCAAAACAGGGACCTCAACCTCCTTCCTTCTTCGAGCATTGAGTCCACCTCGCAACTCCCGCCTCTTCTCAGAAGACATAGCCAAGAGTTGACCATATGTAATATTTGCAGGCCTTTTGGACAGATCTTCCAAGATGGAGTATGGTCCTTGTCCCTGTGAAATTAGAAAATCCTGCACACCCAGCTTTCTTCTCCTATGTTTCTTACTAATTTCTCCTTTCATCTTCTTAGGATCAGTTCCATCTTGATTATCTTTTTCTTTCTTTCTTTTTGTTACAAACACATCTACTTCATTATTTCTACTCTTATCTACTACATCAAGAGAAATTCACAGTGCTTTTCCTTTATCATTATCTCTTGTACCAGATGTAGAAGCTCTATCTGGACAATTATACTTATAATGACCCTTTTTATAACAACCATAACAAACAACTTCAGAAATATTTCTTTTTGGACCTCTATCTCCTCCCTGAGAACTAAATTCCTTTCCTTGAAGAAGATTAATAGTTAACTGGCCCATCTTCCTAAGCAGATCTTCATACTCAGTAGATGTACTAGGAGAAATATTTGTGCTCACCGGGAGTGGTTGTGGATTCTGGACCAAAGGTGCTGGTGTAGGCTCTACTTTAACAACAATTTCTTTGGGCTCCTCTTCCATGCTTTCTTCTTGCCTTCTTGCAATCTCCTTTGCTTGTTCAATGGTAGCTGGGCGGTCATACTTCACTCGTTGTCTGATCTCTGGCTTCATCCCAAGAATGAAGTGCTTACAGAGGAGATTATCCATGCCATTCATCAACCCATCCGCTAATCCTTCCTTCCGGATCTGGGCATCGAGCTTCCTCCTTAGCTCTAGAACACGAGCATGATAATCCCTTATCTTCTCCTTCTCTCCTTGGGATAGCTTTGTGATCTCGATCATGAGATCTGCATATTTCATTGTTCACCAAATTTTCAAGAAAACTTTCGATTAATAAATCCCATGAATTTTTCACATTATCACCTAGTGTTTCAAACCACCTAAGTGCTGAACCATCCAAAAAGGTAGGAAAAATTCAGTCCATTGTTCCCTTCTTATAAGGCCATTACAAATACAAGATCGCTTAAACTCTTGAATGAAAGAAGAAGCATCTTCATTAGATTGAGCTGAAAAAACAGGAATCTTTCCCATTTTCAAAAGTAACCACCGTGAAATACCAACCCACAAGTACAATCAACAAGACTTATGTGCACAAATAATTGGAATTACTATAGAAATGACCATGGTAAACTATGGTAAAACTTGACTTACTACGGTAAAACTGACTTTTTTACTTTCTTGTGGTAAACACTATTCACGGTAAAAGTGAAGTTACTGTTGCGGTAAATACTATTCATGGTAAAAAGTGACTTTACTGTGATAAATACTATTCACAGCAAAAATGACTTTATCATGGTAACTACTATTCACGGTAAAAATGACTTTACCATGGTAACTACTATGCACAGTAAAAACAAGGTTACCCTCCAATTGATTTTTGACTAAGTGGGAATATCTCTCCAGAAAATCCACCAACGAGGAATGGTCCCGGCAACGGAACCAAAATGTCATCACCAATCCGGAACTATGATAATTCTTCACTGGGAACTCCTCGTGCTATGATTATTTACTAATGCATAGCCTTTAGTTTAGTGGATGTAATCTAGAAACAAAACAACAACCGAACACAAGAATACCATCAACTATGATAAGACGAGAATGATGACAAATCTGAAATATCAAAGTAAATTATAATATTAACATGAAATTGTTACAATCTCACCCATGAGGTACTTGACAAGACTATGGGAGAAACTTTACAATTACACCTCTTGATGGCTTCTTGACACACCTTTAACTGATGGCTTCCTTTGCACACTTCCTACAATATTTCTCACTACTTCTTTCTATGCTAAATGAGGGGGGTGGCCTCTCTATTTATAGAACTTCTAGGCTTATCCATCCTATCTCTAAGATAGGATAAGAAATCCACTCTGACGAATCATATTCCATACCTTAACTCTTATTTGTACATGTAAGTTTATCTCTTAAGATAAGATAAACCTTATCATTTTACATGGGTTCCACATTTTTAGACTTTTTACAAATAAAATACACAAAATATTTATGACCTCACTCCTTGTCCTTATTACCAATATAATATTTCTAATTCCTAATCATGTAGACCCTACTTCTCTAATTACCCAAACTTTGACATTTTAACATTACTGGACCACTTACGACAAATATTTACTTTTTACAACATTCTTATTGTACTTTGACTGTTACCGTACTCCACATTATTGGCGACACCGTCTTGTGGCGCCGGTATCTTCTATTCAGACGCTACTACTAATTATACTTAACAACATCCTATTCCTAATACATACATTAATGAAATAGAAATTATGGAGGAAAATTTTAGTGTCGACATGAGCCTCCCCAAGGCCATGAGAAAGAGAGATCTAGCTTCCAAAAAAGTGCACAATATTTACGGAGACATAACAACAACACATTCACATACAAGAAAAATCCATACATTAAAGAAACACAACATTTACCAACCAAAGAAAAGAGGAGAAAACCATATTCATCCTCAAAAATGGGGAAGAGTAGATAAGACATCCAAAATTTCCAAAGAGTGTGGTCCAACCATAGGATGCACACTTACAAGATTCTTCAAAAACCTCCTTATCCCTCCAAGAAAATAATCCCTTCTTATTTCTCCATCAATTCACCTAAAATCCTTCTTGGGAGAATTTTCAAACCCAATGGATTTCCTCTCCCAGGATGAGGAAGGGAGTTCAAACCATATGAACCACCTTCCCTACCTCAAACCATATGAGGGGAAATAAAATGAACTAGCATGGCTTTCCCATCAAGCCATGATGTTTAAGAGGTAAAATCCCTCCTTCCCCAATAAAACTCCAAAATCCATCAAGCCATATGACAGATTTTGAAAATAACAAATTACATACCCAAACAAAGAACAACCCATGTAACAAAATACAAATTTCAACCATAATCAATTTAAGATCTAACATGCAAGATAACATAAAAAGGAGATCAAAGAGCCTACCTCCACAAGCTCTCCAAATCTCTAAGCTCTTTCCCAATTCCTTTTCCAAGAAAAATCTAACTTCCAAAGCCTCCAAGCACCAAGCAAAAGCCAAAACAAAAGTCCTCTTTCTCCCCCATGAGGGAGTATTTGAAGAAAAGAAAATAAAAACCTCACCAATGAGGGGGTGACATGTGTCACCCCTCTCTTCCCTCCAAGTCAAATATTCCCAAAATAAAATGGAGAAAAGATAAACTCACATTTAAACACCCTTCTCCCAAATTTCCCAAAAAGAAAATGAGACAAGTTTGTGCAACTTTTTACAACACACACATTCCAATCCATCTTACATGGATGGTGACAAAAGAGAAATAAAATGGGAGGAAAATCCTTCTATGCCTTAAAATTAAGCCCCCTACCTAATAGGTAGGGTCCAAGGGCTTATTTTCATGCTAAGTGAACTCCCAAAACTAAAAGGGGTCACTTAAAATGCCATAAATAGCCCAATTTCGGGTTTGGCACATTTGGGCACAAGTGTAGAGGATGTGGGGCCCACTCAAGGGTGCTCATGTGACCCCAATCCTCTCTAATTAACACACACTTACACAAATACAAAACTTAATGCAAGTGGGGACCATTAAGTCCCCCAACCTAGTTTACTTAACAAAATAAACAACCTAATTATAATTAATTTTACATGACATAAAACATTACAAATAAGGGTCACTCATGGTGCCTAACAATATAAATCAAACTATAAGGCCTCATACAACTAACATGGTTAGGACTTAGCCCCGTGGGTGCTTGTGCACAATTTACATAGCCACCCTGAAACCCACATTCTCATGTGTCCTGTAACCTACACACTCAATGCACACATTAAACGCATCTTCCCAATACAAGTGTAAATCAACTACTCAATAAACGATCAAGTCTAAACATGCAAATCTATGATATCACAACATCAACATGGAATCATAAATGAGAAACATGCACAATTTCACACAATTCATCATGTGTTAGCCATTGCAATACATATAAATGACATACATCCATGTTATCATGTGTTCTCATCAATAAAAAAATATTTATCATCAAGACATGTGACTAAACTAAGTATCCAACATATATCAATTAGGCCCAAATAACATAGCAATATGTTAGTATCCACAACATCTAATAAAATGTGCCAACATACTAATCAAAGATAAATTGGTGCTATGTGCCCAAATCACCATACATGTCCATGAAGATCAAATAACATAACATAATGTCCAAAATATATCAAAATCTCTATCAAATCATAACTATGAATAAAGAAATCAGCAAATAACTTAGGATATAAAAAGGTGGGCACTACACACTCCTTAACTAAGGAGTCTACTGAGATATGAGCTCCATAAGCCATCTTGACATCCCAACTAAGGCCCTACCTAATTGCCACCATCCTGCAATGCTCTACTAAAGATGGAGAAATGAAAGAATTTGATGAGCTTAAGTCAAATAAAATAGGGGTAGAAATACCACCAATGCTACATGTGGTCTCTATCACCGTGCCCTGGTGCTCTTCCTGGCGGTTCTCGACCACTACATATATCCTATGGCTCCTAGCCATGTCACCAACCGTAGGCTCAAAAATAGGTGTCTTACCTTGATTAGTAGGGTTCTAAGGGAACTCTCTCCAATGATGTCCATGCACACCACATCCATAGCAAGTACATGGTCCTCTCCACTAAGCAAATAGTCCTCTAGGTGGCCCAGTAGTACATGCTAAAGAACTTGATGATCCTACCATAGATCTATGTTGGTGTTGTGGTGGATGTACTCCTCCTACATGTGCTTGAGGTGGATCCTGTGTCCTATTGGCCCCCTAGCTGGGAGGTCCCATACTATGCCCTCTCTGAGCATCATGACACTAAGGAGGTCTAAAGGATGGACGGGTTTGTTATTACTGCTATTGATAAGGTGGAGGAGGCCGAAAGGAAGATTGTGCTAAAGTGTATCCAACATGAGGAGGATTTGATCCCCTCGACCTACTATCCCGAAAGTGTTGTATGCAGCTCCTCACTCTGTCGGGATGTTGTTGAGTCTTCCCCTAGTTTCCTCTGCTATATAGGCCTTCTCCACACCTACGATAAATTATGCTGGTCATGAATGTGTATTGCCCCACCCAAGTATAAGTTCAAGCCCTAAATGAACTCATGAAATCTAACTTGCTCATCTGCATGTAGTCCACATATTGAAGCATATCTAAAAAATCGTCCTTCATACTTTTCCACTATCATGGAAGCGTATCACAGATCATGAAACTCATCAATCCACTATTGGATGAATCTCCTAGTGCACGTATCTACTCCTGAAATAATCCTTAAAGAACTCCCAAGTAATTGTCTCTGAATCCACATAGAGCTTCGCTCCTCAATCCTCCACTAAACTCGGGCTCGTATGCGAGAAAATGGATGGTAACACTATTTTCATGTTTCTAGAACAAAGGCATAGCTTGAAGCATCCACTCAAGATAACTAACCATGCCTCTTCCTAAAATCCCCCTGTGTCTCTAACAAAATGAGGTGGGTGTAACTTCAATATCTCTCTAATGTGATCTATCTGAGGTGGACTATCGAACCATAGGTCTCTCTACATTATCATCTCTTAGCCTAGGGCTCCTAGACCTATCTTTGTGTCTCATAACTCCATCTTTGTGCTCCCTAGGAGGTGACCCATGTCTAATCGACTCCATGTGGGATTTCTCTGCCCTATCCTCTACACTATGATGTGAAGGTGCATGAGCCTCTACTGATGGATCTTTGTCATATCTGCTTTGTCTCCCTCCTAAAGATCCTTCGCGTATAACGACATTAACATCTTGTAGTGTTTTCAATATCTAAGGCAAAATAGCTGTTATAGTCTGGTCTGGGGGTGGTAGGTCTAGATCCATGTGTAGGAACCCCTCGTCTGGTCCACTCCTCCTACATAGACCAAGGTGAGAGTTAGTTTATCATCATCTAATTTTTTGTTTTAGTTTTTAAGTTTTCTATGTTTAACAAAATATCATGTAATGTTGTGTGTTCTAGGTTTAGAGTTGTGCTAGGTTTATTTGTTTATGTTTCGTGTTTCCAAGTGTGCCCAAGGTCCAATCATTGAACCCATAACTCTAATATCAAATGTAACTCCCACAAAATTCCCGCATGAAACCCAAGACAAAACAAAGGTTAGATTATAAAAATTACGGAATATTTTTTAATTTATAAACAATACGGGTTGCAAAGTTTAGCATAGTTCTTGGTTAACAAACGATCATTTTAAAAATAATTAAATAATAATATTTAATCTCTAGTTAGGTTTAAAAACTTCATTCCTATAATCCTTAATTAATTTAATAATGTGGTTCCTAAAGTCGATTAATAATTTATTAATCTAGGGCTAAGTCTATTCACCCTCCCATTGATTAAACACACTTAAATCAAATTCCTATAATAGATATTTCTTAGTTATAAAAGGGTAAATTTGAATTGATTAATTACAAGGGTCTAGGGGCTTTTATAAAAATAATGTCACCATCTAATTAAAAAGGTTATAAAACAAATTTAATCTCTACACCACTCAAGTGACCCTATTCAAAATTAACCCATACATTTTATTTAAAACATTCTCACCTAACTTTTGTAGGGAAGAATTTTGGCTATTAGGTGGATTGAATCTAGGCTCTTAGATCTAGGATTCAAAATAACCCTAATCTTATTTTAGGAAGCTTTTATTCTTTCATTTAACTTATTTGTTCATTTCTATTTTGCGGGTTTTTAGGGAGAGCGGGGAAGCCATGGAAGAGGAAAATGGAGCTTGGGATGGATACACATAACCCCAAGTTTATTTCTCTTTATTATTTGCTATTTCTATTTTACCCTCCTAGGGTTTGGTTGTAATTTTATTGTTTGTTGTAAATCTATTTCAATGTATAAACCCATTTTGGTATATGGGCATTTACTGCAATAGATCTATTTCACTAGACTATATTTACAAATGGATTAAATGTTTTTAACACAAATTTATAAAAGTGTGTGCGTGTGTGTGTATTAGAATACTCATATTTTATTTATATTTAAAAATAAATATATATACGAAATATATAATATTTAAATTTTAGAATACCCAGATTTTATTTATATTTAAATCCATGTGTGTGTGTGTGCTTGCATGCAGCGTACATACCATAATAACAAATATAGCCATAGAGAAATTTTTTTGCATAGACTGGATCAAGAGTGAGGGTGTTGTATTAAAACAATGAGGATTAGAGAGTTAAAAGGAATTTTTAGTTTGGTGGGGGCTTGTCCCATTAATGTTTATTATATTTATTAAATTTTGTGTGTTAGGGGAGGGGCACCGTCCCCACCCCAACCCATATCAAGCGGTTCCCCCTCTCCCAACCCATTATCAAATATAAAATGTTTAGGTCGATCGACCATTATAACATAAAGACCCAATACATTATAAACTTGTCTCGATTTGACAATTGTTTTATTTTGTTAATATATATATATATATATATATATATATATATATAATATTAAGATTTATATTATATAATATAATTACATTAATTTATTTTTAATAAATAAATATTTATAATATATTTAATATATATAAATTTAATAATAAATTCCTATAATTAAATACATTTTTAATTATAAATGTGTACATATTGTTATAATTTGATTTTTTTAAAAATCAAAAGTTATTTAGAGTAGGGTAAGACAAAGCAAGGACCACAAGAATTCCTACCCATCCATAAAAGAATGATAATTGAACAAAATAATAAGATTTCTTATTCAAAGAAATTTTAACAACTATTTTCTTTCCTACCACTTATAAGGAATGAAGCAAAACTTTCATACTTTCTAATACACTATATTTTTAATAAGGATTAATGAACTCTTGTTCTTTGTTTTTTCAATAATGACTAAAATGACAACCCTTGTGACATAGCGAGCGCATTTTAACAAAATTATCATTTCTTTTCAAATGATCTCTATCACAATGTGGAAATAAAGAAATAACTTTAATTAAGAGAGATGCATTTTCATTTCACTTATTTCAAATTTCCACTTCACCAAAACAATGTAAAACTTGGTAATTTCTTTTCACAAAACCAACACATTTTAAAATACATATTTCTCAAACAAACACTCTTATAAGAGTTTACAAGATATAGGGATTTCCAAGTAATTAAACAAGTTTCTTTGAAACTTAAAAATTTACAACATTCCACTCAAATTGGGGATAGTAAAATGAAAAAATTACAACATAAAGGCTTTCAACAAGGCCAAAATACAAGTCTCCAATTTACATGTCTTCTTCCCAAATGTAGCTCCAATCTAGCTCACTTCAATATTTCACAACAAGGATCACAATACAAAGGAAGGGGGAATAGGAAACGCTCTCCGCCCAACCTTTAATCCATTAAGAGGAGAAGCCATCCCCTTTAATTCCCCCGAGCCCCAACCAAAGAACCATGAGGGATCTTGAGCAACATTTGACAACTTTTCAACAAACATGGCTTCCACAAACAACATACATTTCAAAATATTCAACACAACTAAAATGACATACTCAACAAGTTTTCTAACTACTCAAACAATACATAGGTTTGATACCAAATAGAATGGAGTAAGGACTATGGAGTACCACCTCCTTTTTCCTCCCAATCTGAAGTGAGAGTTTCACACTAAGCCGATGCACAAACAAATAACACAACAACCTTATCTCTCCCTTGCAAGTATGCAACAATATGACCATGATTTCCTTTTCACTCCCCATAGGTGAAACTCCCAATCACACTCCCACCAAATGCATGCCTCACAAACTCCCTTTTCCCTCCCCAATGGTCTCATAAGTCCATCTCCCACACCCAAATTAAGGCATACTACCCAACCACACAAAATCACATTCACAAAACTCAAAAAAACTTAACAAACACAATATTTCCACATCAACAAACATAATAAACAAAACAACAAAGGTGGAGAGCCTACCTCTCCATCAAGATCTAAGAAAACTTCACTTCATAAGTCTTTCACACCTCCAAGCCAAGCAAATTCCCAAAAGCAACTCCAACAAGCTCCCAATTTCAAAATGCTAAAGAAAATGAACAAGTCACCCCAAATCCATCAAAATCCATCAATAAATAGAAATGGAATGTGAGGATGATGAAGTGGCTCCATGTAGTATGCCACTTCATCATTCCTCCATTCCCACACTCAAGTCAAACACCATGCCTAAGACAATAAATGAGCATGTAAGAACTATGAAAAACCCACATGACACTCAAACTTGCACACCATGCCTTCTAAGGACAAAATTAATTGAGGTAAGAAGGAAAGTGCAATTATTTTCACTCTTACAAAGTGGCAAGGTAGATCTTCACCCTTGTTTTTCCTTTGTTATTTTGTTTGTGCTCATGTGTGTGAATGATGATTTTTGTATGCTTATGGTTGTGGGAAATAGAATGGTTTTTAGGTTGTAGGAGAAAATGGAAATGGGGATAACTTGGAGGGAGGCATAAGAGTGTTATTGGGTATTTTAGGAGGGAGTTGGGTTGGGATGTTCCACCTTGTTGATAAGTAATATTTGTGCTTATCTTGTTTATTTCTTTGAGGGAGGCATAAGAGTGAGGGAGGCATAAGAGTTGTGTAATCTGTGAGGGAGACATAAGAGTTTTGTTTTCCGTGAGGGAGACATAAGACCTATGTTTTATTGGAGGGAGGCATAAGAGTTTTTGTGGGTATTATGATGGAGTTTTTGGAGGCTCAAAGGTGGACACCAAAACCCTTGGGAGGCATAAGAATAATCCCCATGTTCCTTTCTCCTCCTTGGCTTTAGTATGGAGCCTTTGTGCTTGGAAACTTGTTGGTTTTGTTGTGATTTTGGTAATGTGTTATTGTGTTGAATGTCTTGATTGAATGTGATTATGGAAGCCATTTAGTGTTGCTAATTGTTTTCTTATATCCCTCATTGCTTCTTTGTTGGGGTTTAGAGGAAAATGAGGAAGAATGATTCTTTCCCTCATTAGATATTTGGTTGGGTGAAGAGTGTTTCCTACTCCCTCATTTTATTGTTGTGCTTGATTTTGATGAAGATGGTAGAGCTCAACTGAAGATTGGATCATAGTTGTAGCTTGTTCTATTATGATTCTACAACTTGTAAATTATACCAATAGTACATTGGATGTAATCTTATATTTTATTGGATAGTTCTTGTAAATGAGTTATTATGAATTGCATTATTTCAAATGAAGTGGGAACCTTGTAAGGGTTTTGTAATGAAAAATAGGAGTTGTCTCAAATCTAATTGTTTTCTTATGAGTTATATTGCAAATCTATTTTAAAAAGATAGTGTTATTGGGTGGAAAGTGAATGTAGATCCTCTTGCATTATTGGAAAATTTGTTAAATGAAAATGTAATGTCCACTCCTCTTCAACACTGATTGAACTATGTTTTCAATTTTGAATTGATTATAATCTTGAACCTTGTTGTATTCTAGTTAGCATACTAATAAGATGCGCGAGACATCATGATTACTGTTATGTTCTAATTATTATTTACTGTATGGTTGTAGTGTGGAATTTGATGTACATTACTTTGTATATGATTTGATTAACCTACTTGATAGATAATATGGAGGTGTTAGACTCTTGACATGATGTGACTTATGTGATGGATTTTATATGCTTGATTTACATATCAGTATTGATGTTCTAAGTGCTACTATTGTACTGACACATTGGACTTGATTTATGGATATTTCTAGATGATTGTTGATGTTATGATCTTAGTACAAATTGATGGATTGGTAGAATCGAAATGTTAGAAATTTGAACAATTGGTGAATTACTTGATTCTAACGTTGGTTTAATTATGATATTCGATGATGTGAATTGTTATGAAAATATGTATGTGTTTTATTATCTCGACATCATTAATGTGGCCACAAGGCCGAGAAAAGGTATTGTTTGATTTTGTAGGAAATTATAGCATAACAAACTATGAGGGATAGGAGACCAACAACGAAGGAATGTGGGGTATTGGCAACAGTCACCATCACAACTCATGTAATTATGTGTTGTGTGTTGTTGCTATACTGTTGGAGGTCCCCATTGGGGGGTGGCCTCAAATGTGACCATGAGTAAAATTGTGTTTTTCCCTTTTGATTTTTATTTATTTGTGAGTAATTGTATTTTTGTTAGTATGTGGAATCACTTTAATCATTGATTGTTAAGTACTCATTTTAAGTTAACTAAATTTGATTAATTAGTGATAATTAGGATGTGACAAAAGGTGGGAATAAATGTGAGTATGTAGTCTTGGATTTTTGTTGAATTTTGTGTTATGTACCCTTCCCCAACTTCAAAATTCAGATTTTGACTTTGGAGGCCTTTTTGGAGGCTTGTGGGACTAGCTAAGCTTGTCTCATGCCCCTTAAATTCACCCAAAAATCATACCTATGGTATGGGGAGTAAATTTTAGACTTATTTATTCATTTTGGAGTGTCAAGGTTGAAAATAATTGCACTTTCCTACTTACCAGATTTAATTTGTCCTTGATAGGCTTGGTGTGCAAGTTTGAGTTTCATGTGGGCTTGTCATAAGTCTTACATGTTCATTTAATGTCTTGGGTATTGTATTTGACTTGTGTGTTGGAATGGAGGAATGATGAATTGACATCCTACATGGAGCCACCTTATCATCCTCACATACCATTTCTATTTATTGATGGAATTTGATGGATTTGGGGTTACTTGTTCATTTTCTTTCTTTTGCACTTTTGGAATTGGGAGCTTGTGGGTGTTTCCTTTGGAGTGTGCTTCGCTTGAAGGTGTAAAAAATCTTTTGGAGTGAAGTCTCTTAGAATATTAAAGGAGAGGTAGGATCTCCACCTTTGTTGTTTTCTTATTTATTTTTGTAGATGTGAAAATTGTTCTTGTTAAGTATTGTATGAGTATTGTGAATGTGTTTTTTTGTGTGGTTGGGTAGTTTTCCTTAAGAAGGGAGTGGGAGATGGAAGTATGGGACCATTGGGGAGGGAAAAGGGAGTTGTGAGGCATGCATTTTGGAGGGAGTGTGATTGGGAGTTTCACCTATGGGGAGTGAAAAGGAAAACATGGACATATTTTTGCATACTTGCAAGGGGAGAGATAAAGATGTTGTTTTGTTGTATTGTGCACTTAGAGGCTTTGGGTGAAACTCCTACTTCACTTGGAAGGAAAATCAGGTGGTTCCCATATGCCTTTCTCCATTTTGGTTTTATATCAATCCTATGTGTTGTTTGAGAAAGTTGTAAATTTTGTTGAGTATGTCCATTTAGATGTGTTGAATGTTTTGGACTATATGTTTATTTGTGTGGAAGCCATTCTTGTAAAATGTTGTAAAATGTTGCTCAAGATCCCTCATTGCTTCTTTTTTGGGGCTCGAGGGCCAATGAAGTAGAAGGGTTCTCTCCCTCATTGGATATTTGGCTAGGTGGAGAGTGTTTCCTACTCCCCCATTTTGTTGTGTGCTTGATTTTGATGAAGATGGTGGAGTTCATTGGAAGAAGTGCTCTTATTAAAGAAAGGCATGTGAAGTTGTAATTGGTTCTATTATGACTCTACAACTTCTAAAGCGTACCCATAGTACATTGTATCTAACCTTATATTTATTGGATAGTTCTTGTAAATGAGTTAATATGACTTGCAATATTTCTGTGAAATGGGAACCTTGACACAATTTTGTAATGGAAAATTTTAAATCTGAATGTTATTCAAGTTGAATTGTAAATATATCTTAAAAAAATTAGTGTCCTTGAATGGAAAGGGAGTGTTAAACATTTTTGCATTATTGGAAATCCTCTTTGAATGAGATGAAATTTTATTTAAGTATGCTTTATATTTTCCTATTCAAATGATGTACACGAAGGAATAGTTAGAATTAATTTTATAATATAATTTCCCTTTGTTGCAATAGAAATTGTCCTAAAGTAAATGAGTAAATCACAACTAAGATTACCCCCTATGAATAGTTATATAAATAAATTTGAAAGTGATAATTTGTTTAAACTTGATAAATGCACAAATTTTTACACTATAATTACAGGTGCAAGTAAATGTATATCCATATAAATTTCACAATTGCAACATTTATTCTCCCACACTATTTGAAATTTCTTATTTTAATGGGAAATTTAATTAATAAATAAATATATATTATTAATATATAATTGATATATATTAATAATATAATCGATTATGTTTTGAATTTTTATAATATCATTGTATAAATGTTATTGATAAAAAGTAATATATTCATATTATTATAAGTAAATATATATATATATATATATATATATATATATATATATATATATATATATATATATTAATATTAAATCTTCAATGCTTTTGAATCCGCTAATTTGCAAGTGGTTGTTTTAATAAGTAAATAAACAAAAAAATGTGTGCATGGTTGTGGCCATATGGGCGCGACCACTATTGTTTTAAATAAACATTTTAATAAGGTTGGGGGATGGGCACCGACCCCACCCACAACCCATGTATTATATATGGGGTGGGACCCTCCCCCAAACACTATAACCCCACTCCAAAACATTACTCGCCACTATATTCAATATAGCGGTCAAACCATTTGCTTAGATGCATGTGTAAGATCTAAACCCGCGGATTATATTTCTTACCACTACGTTTTTTGATACGCGCTTTATATATATATATATATATATATATATATATATTTTGTGTGTGTACACAAATTAATAAGTAGGGTTCTTCTTCTTACCCAAATGGGTATATTTACACATGGCTTAAACATTTAACCATAAAGTAAAATACCATCAAAAATAAATGTAGAAGGGAAACCATTACCCACAAAGGAAATGGGTGGATCTTTGTCTTAAACACAAAATTTTGAGCTTCCAACCCTCTCTAATGGCCGCCATGACTTCATTTTCTTCTTCTCCTTCCATGACTTGCAAATCAAACAAGAGTAAATGAGATAATAAGTTAATAAATTAATATAAGAGAACCCTTAAGGATTTCTAGGGCTTCATTAGCATAACCTAAATCTAAGGGATTAGATAGATGAGATACAATAGGCGTAGGATGAACCCCACATCACTTAAGTGATGTGGAATTTGGTGGGAATGAAATAATTAAAAGGTATGTGTAATTTTTTGAAGGGACCTAAGGGGTTAGACTAAGTTGTGCACCTTGTCCTTTAGGAATAATGAACTTATAATAGTGTACATGTCTTTAACATTAAGGATTATCATCCTTGTCTTTTTAATTTAAAATTGATTATAGACCCTTAAATAATAAATTTAAAGGAGATTAATGGAGTTAAGTAATGAAAAGCCAAATGAGGATTATTTAAATAAAATATTGGTGCCTTGTTAGAGAAAGAGTTGAGTCATGATATCATTAAGAAATTGGGTCAAAATTATTAGTCGTTATTTTTATTTTCTAGTTGCCTTGTAATTGTATAGAATGTTATAATTGAGAATCAAATTAGATCCCGATGAATTTTTACCATCGCTACACTTGAAAATATTTTTTTAAAGTGCGATCTTGTAATAAAGGTTGGAGCAATATTAAGTAATGATTAATTTTTGTTCGATCTCCGTGTTATTGTGTAAAATTTTATTTTCGGGATTTAATTAAATCTATGCTTATGCCTTACCCTTTTAAAAAAAAAAAATCATATTTTTCTTCAATTAATTATCGGGTTCTATCGTGGGTTGAGTGGGAAAAATGTGGGCGTTATAGGAAAAAGGAGCAAAAAGGCATCCAAGAGTGTTTGAATAAAAACTTGTATTTTTAAAAATTGTTAGTCCTTACAAAGTGAAACTGCCAAATCTTTTATTTTTAGATGAATTAGAAATTTTTAAATGGGATTGAAATGGAAAAGAAGTACTTTTCAATTTAATTTTATTCTATTGCCTCCATTATGTGATATGTTTCATTTAAAATATATCCATAGATTGGTGATATTGTTAAAATATAGTTATTAGTTTAAATGGATTGTCACTTAGTTATTGTGTAAGAAATAAAATGGTTGAATTTATTTATTGAAAAGGAAGTCATATTGAAGTATTGAAATTATAGTTACATTTCTTGTTATGTTGAAGAAAAGAAAGTAGTTGTTTAAAATTCTTAAAATGAGGAAAAATATTCCCCTTACAAGTTATAGTAGGTTGAAGGAGAAATTTTATTAGTTTTCTCAATTTCACTTTTATTTGAATAGGTATAAGAATTATAAATGCCTTGAATTATTTTACCCTAAGCTTCATTACTTATATACCCATTTAAACAAATAAAAAAATTAAGGTATACATATATATAATTATAACTATATTTAATTATATAAGTTGATTTATAAATTTATATATATTAAATATATATTTATTGACTATAAATAAAATTAATTACATTGTATAATATTTTTATTGATTTATCAAACACAAAAAAAAATAGAGGTAATATATTTGTTGAGTAAAATAATAGCATGTGCAGCTATGTAATGGCTTGAATGTATATGTGTGTGTGTGTGTGTGTGTGTGTGTGTGTGTGTGTGTGTGTGTGTGTGTGTGTGTGTGTGTGTGTGTGTGTGTGTGTGTGTGTGTGTGTGTGTGTGTGTGTGTGTGTGTGTGTGTGTACACACAAATTAATAAGTAGGGTTCTTCTTCTTACCCAAATGGGTATATTTACACATGGGTTATACATTTAACATGAAATTAAAATACGATAAAAAAACAAATGTAGAAGGGAAACCATTACCCACTAAGGAAATGGGTAGATCCTTGTCTTAAGCACAAAATTTTAATCAAATTAGAGCTTCCAACCCTCTCTAATGGCCTCCATGGCTTCATTTTCTTCTCCTCCTTCCATGAATTGAAAATCAAACAAGAATAAATGAGGTAATAGGTTAAGAAATTAATATAAGAGAATCCTTAAGGATTTCTAGGGCTTCATTAGTATAACCTAAATCTAAGGGCTTAGATAGATGAGATCCAATGGTGTAGGATGAATGCTACATCACTTAAGTGATATGGAATTTGGTGGGAATGAAATAATTAAAAGGTATGTGTAATTTTTTTAATGGACGTAAGGGGTTAGACTAAGTTATGCACATTATCCTTAAGGAATAATGAACTTATAATAATGTGCATGTCTTTAACATTACAGGATTATTATCCTTGTCTATTTTAATTTAAAATTGATTATAAACCTTTAAATAATAAATTTAGAGGATATTTGTAACACCCACTAAAACACACATAAATATGACACCAAAAAGCTGGGATAATGTTTTTATGACATACTTGAAGTTTACACAATGACACAAGTCACCGAAGGGGCTACAACCAACTCTCAATAATCTTGACACAACATTGACCACATAGGCAACAAGGAATCATACAACACCCATCATGAATAATTCACTTTTCTCTTTGACAAGGCACAACGTAAAAGTCCAACCACAATACACAGTTACAATTAAAGACATCCCACAGTGAAAAATATTTTAAGGTTATTTATTTACTAAAAATGTCTTTCAAAACATGACTTACGATCTAGAAGATTTATGTTATGATTCATACAATTCTTCTTACAAAGGTGAACTTCTTTATTTTATAATATTGACTAATTAGCTTAAGATCAAGTTTTCAGAAAGAGGACCAACTTTAATATGTCAATAACTTGCTGAATTTGTTTGATTAATAAAGGACATTATTTCAATTCTCACAAGGTTATTTATTCATACTCGAGCTACAGAACTTGTTTCCTATCTCCATTGCACAAGGTGATGAGTGCAAACTCCAGTTGAGGGAAGTACCATTTAGTTTCGGAACTATAATCTCCTTTGTGCATGGATCAAACATTTAACAACACTTGAGAGAGATTACAATGTACTCGAGAGAGGTTAGAGGAAGAAGATTGAATTGAATTCATCTTTAAGATCTCATTAGTTATTATCCAGGATTTTATTGGGGCTAGGAATTTATCCAGAATGATAAAAGGTTTCACTTAGGCTTCACTGGATGAGTTTTACAAAAGTATACAAATTATGTTTTCAAGGGTGAGATAGATTGAATGGTTTCTAATTAGTCTCCTCCTACTTATTAAGACCTTATTGTCTTCCTTCACCTTAAGATCGTTTAAGAATTCACCATAAAAGGATAATGTTCATTAGTTTAGCTAGGGATAGCAAGGTATATAATTTTACTTTACAAAGGATAGTTTCCTCTTTGATCACTTATGGAATTGATTGTTATCAAGTAGGTCACATCTACATTAATTCACTCATATATAACTTTTAAAAGGATTACCCATCCATCTTATTATGTTTAGAATTGCATTGTTATGATGTCCTAGAAAAGTTTACAACACAACATTTTATCCCAAGAGAAAATTTTACCATTACTCTTTTGTGAAAACTATACATGGTTACATCAATTCTTTCCAACACGATGCACAACCCAAAGAGAAAAAACAATTCTATGGAACTATGACTAGGGAACAAGAGAGTAACAACATTGATCAAATAATGCTTTGTTATTCTTATAATTCCTATAATACATCAAAACCAATCATAACAATTGCGGTGATCCAATTTTAATATTTTCCACGATAGCCAAACAAGCCAAGGTTTCAATATATACTTACTCCAAAATACATTCTAATAAGGCACTAACCCTCTTCTAAAATTTTCCACGGGACATTTTTCATAGTTTTACAACCTAAAAAGTATTTGTAAAAAAAAACTTCATAGTCAAGATTGAAGCAATTTCCTACAAGTCTTTCCCTCATCTACTCGCAAAATCCATCTGCAAGACATTATTAACCTGAGTCAGTTCATAAGAACTAATAAATATAAGACTACACATAGCAACAATAAGCTATTATCTAACAATGTTAAAAAAAGGAAACATTCTATTCCAAGTATTGGATTGAAACTCTAAATACTTACAGCTCCTAAGTTATATTAAAATTTTCCACCATGCCAATCTAAGAAGAAAGTCTTATACCTCAGTTATGAGCATTGTTTCAAAAACAATGAAAGTTTAACCATCAAACAAGTAACACCATAGGCCTAAAGAGTTAGAAATAAAATGTCGAGTGTAAAGGAGAGTTCTGATATACAAGCTAGCACTCTAAACATCCATCCAAATTTTGTAACACTATGGATTTACAAGCTTCCTAAAAAAATTATAGTTTTGATTTAACATAAAATGGATCACTCCTTTCCATCACAAGTTCCTTTTAAAAAAACCCTCATTACCATAATCAAACCACTCTTTTAATAAAAGAAAACACATTTTCATGAATCACCAAATACCATTATCTCAACAACAGTTTCCATCATAAATCAACAACGCATCTATAAATATAATTACCCCCAAATGTCTCTAATAATTTTAACAGTTCTATCATAAGTCAACCAAATTTCAATATGCATGAAACATCCAATAGTCAATAAAAATTATTATTAATTTCCAACAAAATCAGCGAGATGAACAAATATAAATACTACCAATAGTCATCACGTAATAAAACTAGGCCAAGGTAGTTTAATAATAAAAGAGTACTATCCATAAATGCACATACGTAGCTTCAAATCTTGGTGCCAAGAATTTAGTTGTGGTACATGCTTCATGAGGGATGGTCAAAGTGTCCTTTAAGGAAAAACTTAAACATCTGGACCTACACCGATGATCATCAAGCAATTGGGTAAATGTCTAGTATCCTAATCAATTATATAGGAATAACCAAGGTGCAAAATGACTGAGCAATCAGGTACCTTAGCCACGATACTCCCTTCGTACATAATTCTAACCATTGTAGTCAACCACACGTAAAGTTTTGTAAACCTGTGGGATTGATTGGATATCAAAGGGGCCACTTACCTAGTCCAAGAAAAGAGAACATGGAGGTCCAACAGACCTCGACAACCACACCACTCCATGGTTGGGAAACACCAAAGGAAAATAACTAACATTACGAAATTTGTTTCCATAGCTCAAAAGGGTGACTAAGTGTCCATAAAACTATAGTCAACCAGATTGGGTTCAACCTAGTGGTTGTTCACTAAAGTAAGGTTGTCATGACCTAAGTAAACTATGCTCAACATACCCATAAACAAAAGGTAAAACTATACTGGATTTGGTTCCACTAATCCGGTTGATTTAAGGAGTAGTAGAGAAGGGGAAAAAGGGTTATAAACCTTGAAGATCAAAACATCTTACATATCTAGAAGAGACATTCTTTGATAGCGTAACTACTTGAGTAACCAGATCTATAGTCACCAAAACAGGAACAACTCAATTATCCAGAAGGAATATCTAATCTACTGAGATAATAAGATCGTATGAAGAGAAAGGAGTTTAAAGTACAATAGGCTTTTTTTTTTCACAACAAAAAAATTTAGTATTAAACGTCATGACAAACTTGTTACTCAAACCCAGAAATGCAGCTAATAATGTTAGAAGGTCAATCATTCAAGCATGAATACACAATAGCTAGAGAAGAGGAATACATCTTTGTTGTCCACTTTAACACTGATAACTAGTATAGCTAAAACAAGAAAATATTTCAAGAGGAAAGGAGATCTTTCCTAGCAAGGCATACAAACCCACATCAAAAGTAATAGCAAAGCTAAGCCGATTTCGGGAAGGGAAGGTTTCATTTCATGATATTTTTAAATTTTAGAAATTGTAGCAATGGTAGAATTATCTTGCATATTTCTCCAACTTCTATAAGGTGTCAAAACCATTCTCATGCCTACAACACACTCCTCGAGTCAAATATCCATCCACAAACATTATGGCGATGAAATATGACTCACTCCTAGGTTGGCACAACCAAGGAGCTCCAAAACTATGAGTTGCATCTTCCCAAAGGGACTGTGGACTCAAGGATAGTAATGATTGCAGTATATACACAAAAATGGGTTTATTAAAAAAACTCAGGAACTTCAAAAACACGTGAGACAGGGGAGGGGGAAAATCCAGACTCCACAACCTTGCAACATCCTCCCAACATGCATCAAATTGGGATGTGAGAGCAGGACAGACTCCCATTGAAGCACAAGGAACGTGTCATTACCAAATGGAGTCGTAGGAGCCTCAGGGAGCTATGGTCTCAAGGGAACACCATGATAGTAGGATAAATACAAAAGGGAACATGAAAAATAAAACATCTTGATCTAATCACCCTAGAAAGAAATACACACGGCCAAAGGCAAGATGGAAGCTTTGGAATAGGAAAGAACATCCATTGAATAACAGAGGAGATGGATCAAGAAGGATGGGATTGTAGGAAACTTAAGAACCATATACAAAGTGTGGAGGAATACACATGGCAAGAAAATTGTTGACTAAACACATGCAAGAAATGTGGTCTTCAAGGAAACACCTTCACAGAAGGATAAGCACACAAAAAAGGAATCTTGAAATTCAAGCTCGCTTCACCCCCATACCATCACAAGGTGTCCAGTCTAAACATCTTTCCTTTTCCAAGCACACCCATGTAGCCAGGCCAAAATGGTAACTTGAAATAGGTATGGAAATATGCCCATGCACACGAAAGAGGAACCTTTAATCCAACGTTGCGGTTGTAAAGAGCCAATTGTACACATACCCACAAAATGTTTCCCAACCCCATGCAGCCAACATCAACAGGGGAAAAAAATGCCTCAACATGCCTGACACAAGGCCCCAAACAAAAAAATGCTTCCTTCTATCCCACGTAAGGCATGCCAATTAAATGGCCATAAAGAAGATAAACAGGGAGGTAGGCATCCCCACTTCCAAGGCATATCCACGCCTCCACATGCTAGAAAACCAGGAGGGAAGGAAACCAATAGTCCCCATGCCAAACAAGAAGGATAATGTGTCATAAAGAATGGCAGGTCGGTGGTTAGAATATCAAATTATCCTTCAATTTTAATGATAAAAGAAAGCATGTATGCGGGCCTAATCGACCAATGGGGAAAGACTAGTGGTTGAAGTTTTCATGGCGAGAACTCGGACAACGACCAACCTCGGTGTGACAATAGGGTAATTTATTACTTTGTGTGAAACGACGCTCACGCTACATAAATGATCAATAATAAAAATAAAATAGTTTAGAGGTAATTAATAATAATATTGATAAAAATTGACACTAAAATAAAATAATCGTCAATCAAAAATTAAATAACACTATTATTATTATCATTATTATTATTATTTTAAAAACTTAAAATAATTATTAGTCATATAAATAACGACTGACAGTCAAGCTTAGCAAAACGAGAACAAGATTTTCCTTTAATAGGATAATCGTATGGGGCGCTTCTGGTCCAACTAGAGGTGTCAACAACGACTCGAGAAGGCAAGATGGGGAGGAAGGGTGTTAATTCTTCTCTGCAACAAAGTTGAAAGCCACTAACGATCAATGAGCACACACACACAAATGTTCAACGCTTAGTGACAGGGTCACCAAAGCAAAAACTAGGGTAAATGTTGAACGAGGAATTACAAGATTAATGGAGTTAAGAAATGGAAATCCAAATGAGGGTTATTTAAATAAAATATTGGTGCCTTGTAAGAGAAAGAGTTGAGTCGTAATATCATTTAGAAATTGGGTGAAATTATGAGTCATTATTTTATTTTCGGTTGCCTTGTAATTGTATAGAATGTTATAATTGAGAATCAAATTAGATCGTAGTGAATTATTATCATCGCTACCCTTGAATTTTTTTTTTTTTTAAAAGCGTGATCTTGTAATAGGGGTTGGAGCAACATTAAGTAATGATTAATTTTTGTCCGACCACCATGTTATTGCATAAAATTTTATAATCGGGATTTAATTAAATCTTGGCTTATGCCTTACCCTTTCAAAAAAACTATTTCATATTTTTCTTCAATTAATTATTGGGTTCTATCATGGGTTGAGTGGGGAAAATGTGGCGTTACAAGAAAAAGGAGCAAAAAGGCATCTAAGAGTGTTTGAATAAAAACTTGTATTTTTAAAAAGTGTTAGTCCTTGCAAAGTGAAACTACCAAATCTTTCATTGTTTAGATGAAGTAGAAAATTTGAAATGGGATTGAAATGGAAATGAAGTTCTTTTCAATCTAAGTTTATTTTATTGCCTCCATAGTGTGATATGTTTCATTAAAAAAATTGATGATCTTGTTAAAATATACTTATTACTTTAAGCATTATCACTTAGTTATTGTGTACGAAAAAAAAATGGTTGAATGCCTTTATTGAAAAGGAAGTCATGTTGAAGGATTGAAATTATAGTTACATTTCTTGTTATGTTGAAGAAAAGAAAGTAGTTGTTTAAAATTTTTAAAATGAGGAAAAATATTTTGAAGGAGAAATTTTATTAGTTTTCTCAATTTAACTTTTATTTGAATAGGTAGAAGAATTATAAATGCCTTGACTTATTTTACCCTAAGCTTCATTACTTATTTACCCATTTAAACAAATCAAAAAAATTAAGGTATACATATAAATAATTATAACTATAGTTAATTATATAAATTGATATATATATATATATATATATATATATATATATATATATATTGACTATAAATAAAATTAATTACATTGTATAATATTGTATAAATATTTTTATTGATTTTATCAAACACAAAAAAATAGAGGTAATAAATTCTTTGAGTAAAATAATAGCACAATGTGCTGGCCGTGTAATGGCTTGAATGTATATAGTTGGGGAGGCGGCAGGGGAGGGGCGGTCAACGACGCCTCCTCCCACCCCATATTATTATGGGATGGGGGTGGGGTCTGCCTTTGAACATTTCCAATGTTTTGTTAAAAAGTTGGCCTTAACAACTATAAATACATCATGTGAATGTTTTTAAAACAGTAGCCGATCTATCCCTAAATATAGACTATGTAAAAAGAAATCCAACCGTAGTTAAGGTGTGTGTGTGTGTGTGTGTGTGTGTGTGTGTGTGTGTGTGTATTTATACAAAATAAATGTGTAGGGTTTCTTGTTATTACCCAAATGGGTATATACACATTGTTTATACATTTAACCTACAAGTAAAATACTATATAAAAACAAATATGGAAGGGAAAACAATACCCACAAAGGAAATGGGTAGATCCTTGTGTTAAACACAAAATGATAACAAAAATGAAGCTTCCAACCCTCTCTCATGGTCTCCATGGATTCACCTTCTTCTCCTCCTCCAAACCTACAACAAGATTGAGCAAATGAATGAGAGATTAGGGTAGATGGGAATAAAAAGAAATCTATAAGGATTTTTAGGGCAACCCAAATCTAAGGGATAGGATAGATTCAATCCAATGCCTCAGATTTAACCCTACATCACTTAAGTGGGCAGTATTTTTGTGGGAATGTAAAGTAATTTAATATACATGGGTAATGGGACGAATGGGGCCTAAGGGGTTAGACCTAGTTGTGTATCCATGACCTTTTGAGTAATGAACCCATGTTAATGTGTTTAATTCTAAACTAGAGGATTATTAGTCTTTGTAATTAAATTTGGAATTTAATTAGCAGTCATTAATTAATTAAATTTGAGGATATTATTTGGGCTAAAAATGAAGAATAGAGATGAGCAATATTTAAATAAAAAATTTGAACTTAATAAGAGAAATCAAACTGTAATATTATTTTGGAAATGGATCATAATTATTAGTCATTATTTTAATTTTGACTGCCATGTAATTGTCTAAAATTTTATAGTCGGGATTTAATTAAATCTTTCCTAATGCCTCACCCTTTCAAAAAAACATTATTCCATAATTTTCCCTGATTAATTATTGAGTTCTATTGTGGGTTTGAGCAGGAAAAATGTGGGAGTTACACCCTCTTCAAAATAGTGAAAACTAAGACTTCTTGTTGAGATTATTGTAGTTCATAATATTTTATCTTAAAATATCATCGATGAAGAAGTTGGATGCAACTTTGGTCACATGTTATCATGAAAATACATGCATATATTAAGTAGTTTATGAACATAATTAAACTAGGGTTCATTAATGTTGATAATATATTTAATCTATTTTACATGAAGTACTTGATTAATTTAGGTACATACTAACTATAGAAGGTTTCAAGAAGATAGTATGATTAGCTTGTCTATATAAAATTTAGCTTTATCTAGGTGTGAAACTAAATGAATTATTTAGATTTTATTTTAAATTTTCTATCTCTCTAGAATTGGGTTTATATGCTGACTAAATAAGATCAATCAATAGGGCATGATCGATCTATAAAAACTGCTGCTCAAAGTTGTATTAACTTATCTAATAGATTTTTGTACTCATATTTAATGTTTTTCATTTTTGAATCTATTTGCTCTCACCTATTTTGTGTTCATCCCTTTGGATGGACATAAATGTACTTCTAAAAGAAAACCCTAGTTCTCTTCCACATGAGTTATCAAATTAACATTAAATGGGGGTGTGTGGGGTGTGGGCGGTTGGGTGCATGGGTAAAAGTGGGGTGGGGCAGACATGGGGGAGGGGTATATGCTTAAGGTATTTTTGTGTCGAACTAAACTTGCGGATCCACACTAATTAACCAAGCATTTCACTAAACTATAATGTGTGGAACACAAACGCGAATGTGCGGTTATCACACCTACTGGAAAAGTGATCATGATAATGCAATATCTATATGTCCAAGTGAAATAATAAATGAAATATAAACCATTCAATTGTGCTTCATAATTATCCTTGTATAGTAAAATATATTGAGAAATTGAAACAATTAAACTAGTATAATGCACTCGTTATATGGGGATACACAAACCAAAGAAGTACCTATCACATGAGATCATATAGGGGTATTAAATATTAGTCAAAATAGACCCAATATATTACTCATATTAAGGGATGTAAGGGGTTAAAGTAGAAATAATTTTGAAAATATATTAATAAGTTGGCCTAAAAGCACATGATAGAAAGGAAAGGGAAGATTGTTTTTGTGAAAGGGGACAAAGGTGTCTGAAAACATGGCAAAAAGTAATCTTATACACATGGATGTTATGAACAAAGTAAAAGAACGATGTGAATGATATGAATGTAGCTTAGAAGCCTCGTGATGAAGAAGTGATTAGCCAAAGGCACAAATCATGAGACAAGATACGAACTAGAGTAAGAGTCTAAACAAGGTCCAAAAAAAGACACTTGGTAACATACTAATCCTGCCTACTCATAGAGATCCAGTGTGTGGAAGTTGAAATTAATTACCTCTTGAAGTGAAGATTTAATAGACAACAAGTGAAGACACCCTAGCCAATGTGTAGGAATGAGTGATTTTGAAAGGTGATTTTGTGAATGGATGGTGGAAGGATAGCCATACATTGCTCCCTACTACCGATCACGCGTCCATAGACTTGACGGAGATGTATTTGATTCTAATCACAACATTTCTCTCTTGCCCGGTCAGTGTCCATAGTCCCGATAGATATTATTAGAAATACCCCAAGAGAGAGTTATATATCAATTTTCTTTTTCTCTTAGATTTTAGTTTTTGATTTTTTGATTGATTTTCATTCTTTTTCTTTCTAAAAACTTATTTTAGCTCTCTTTTTTGACAAGGGGTTAATAACCACTAATGGCTTGATGGAAGGAGGTGGAAGTGATTATGATGACGATATTGGCTAGTGTCAACAAATATGTCCAAAAGTTCTTCGCAACAAGTTTATTATATGTTGAATGTGATAGGATCTCTAAGAGGTCAGTCGTTCTTTAATTTACCAAGGTGATGAAAGAATAGGGTCAAATGGATACCATAGAGATAAATGTCATAAAATGCATGTGAAAAGGCTAACCACAATATCACCAAAGGGATGAAAATGGAAGGAAGACTTTTAGAAGAAGAGAAAGAAAGGGAAGAAAGAAACATCCACGTGTATGTAATACTTAATTACAATTTTTGAGAAAATGTACCTTTGATGTTTCTTGTGTTTTCTCAATGTTTTTGTATTTTTGAATTGTTTTGATTTTTAGCTTTTTGATAGTTTTTGGAAAGGTGGGAATAACAGAGTCACTCCATGTGATAGGATCCAACAAAAATGTTTGTGACTTCCTTGATAAGGGAGACTAGGTGTGTTTGTTTATCAAGAGTTATATTATCTCCGATCTCAATGATCGAGGTGATCTCATACTCAACAAATGATTGTGATTTATCTTGAAACATGGATTTCGTATGTAGTATCTTGAGTTCCCTATCCATAGGTTTCTATACTTTGCACCATACTTGATGGTTGCGTTGATGTATGATTTTGAACCCTAAGACCGGTGGAGTTATTGGGATCTTTGGAGCTCTTCACGATTCTGATCTTAACTTGATAATGAACCTGTTTAGGTTTCTTATAAGTTTATGCATGAATTGTCTCGATCCCGAGAAGGAGAAGAAAGTGAATGTGGACATTTAGAACTGATGTGAGAAATGACCGTGGGCTTTCCACAACCATTAATAGAAGAAACATGTGATGGATGAAAAGGATATGGTCCAAGAATTGAAGAGGATGGGATACAAGGAGGTGATCCACTAATATAAGATGACGAAGGGTTACCAGGACATGGCTCTCGGATGGAAGAAATTGGGATACAAGGACATGGCCCAAGAATAGAAGAAGATGACGAAGGGCATTTGGGGGGAGTGGCACAAGTATAGAAGAGGAGGGACTACTCAGAGGCGTCCCATAGATAGAAGAGGATGAAGAGTTATTAGGATGTGGCCCAAGAATAGAAGGTAATGGGATACCAGAGGTGATCCACAAGTAGAAAATGGATGACTACTAGGATGTGGCCCGAGGATAGAAGAAGGTGATGAAGGGCTACTAGGGCATGGCCCAAGTATAGATGAGGAGGTACTACTTGGAGGCATCCCATAGATAGAAGAGGATGAAGGGCTACTTAAGATGTGGCCCCGGGATAGAGGCAATGGGCTTCCAGGAGGTGACCCAAAAGTAGAGAAAGGAGGGCTACTGCGGTGGCTCTAAGATAGAAGAAGACGATGGGATACTCTGTGGTGACTCAAGGTGAGATTTTGATTAAGGAATGATGATAGATAGTGAATGATTGGGAAATGAGAAGATAGGCCACGGATCAATGCTAAACCACGACATCTCACCATGCTCAGAAGAAGGTGAAGGTGGAATAGAAGAGGAATCAAGTTCAATGACCTTAGGCTCCTCATCTATATTCGATAAAAGGAATCAACTTCTTTTCCCCAATATGTGAGTGTATCAAGTTCAAGAAAGAATCCTTGTTTACAATCCTCTAAAGGGATATCATTGTGTATTTTGATTGTTTCTTCATTCTGAGAGAAATCAATTAGTAGTGGTTTTTGTTCTTTTTCTATAGAAGGTTAAATAGAAGAAACAAGTCCGATAAGTGGGGAAGATTAATTGATAGAATAATATGACTTAAGAGAGGAAGTAGGATTAGTGGTAAGCATCTCATGAATGGATGACTTGGATTTGGACCTATGTCATTTTCTAGAAGATGACATAATGTAGGTTGGAAAGTAGGATCGCATAGCCATTCGTTAAGTTGCAATGTAGGAGTCGAATTAAATGATTGACTAGAGGGAATCCAAGTCATGGAACTCTTCGACGGAGGAAGAGGTCATTGAGACAACTGATGAAGGAGGTCCTATGAAGAAAGGGAGGATCGTGACTCAAGACCTGAATTAGATGTTTGATTGATGGAACTTGGATTCACACGAGTCTTCAAATGAGGAAGACATCATTGAGGTGAGTTGGAATAAAGGTCCTGTGAAGGAAGGGAGGACTATGATTCAGGATTTGATCTAGGGGTATCCGAACAATAGTTGGGATCCGAGTCTTCAGAAGAAGAGTGGGAGTCCGAATGGTAGTTTGGATTTGAATCAAAAGAAGAAGAGTGGGGGGAACTTGAATAATAATTTAGATCAGAAGCATCCAAACCATACCATTGACTATGAGCTGAAGGTGGGGAATAGGGTACCCGAATGGGCTCTCTAGCACAAAGAACCAAATGAGGTTTAGTTATAATGGGAATATTTTGATTTGAATTGCTAAACCTAGGTTCCATATTGTTGTAAATGTGAGAAACCATGTGATAGTCAGTCATTGTTGGCATTGTTTTAAGCACAAATTTCTAGCTCTAGATAGTGTGATGGAACTCCTCAAAGGGAATGATGTGACATGTTGATTTGGGTAGCATAAGGGCAACCAACTAGACATTTGGTAAGTATGGAGATGCGTGCATGATTTTTCGAAGAAGGTATAAGGAAAATAGACATTGTGATGATGCAATCTCGACGAGATCAAAAAGGATTTGTCCTAGAAAAAGATTTCCCGATGAAAATCACAAGGAACAATCATGAAAGTGTGAAACAAAAAGCCAATCAACAAGGAAATACACCCTATGCAAATGTGCGCAAAGTCATAGTTCGATGCAAAAGATGATCAACAAAATGTTAATATTTATGTCAAGCTCAAAATGAACAAGGCATAAATTTTAACAAAGGGAGATCAAATGATGAATCAATCAACTATGATGATGATCCCGAAATCAAGATCAAGTGGCCATCAAATATATAAGGATGCATCCACGCACTTTAATTATTTAACAACTCAGCCGAAAACATGGATGAGCATAAACAGAAAAATAATTGGTGAACACCATCTATGACAACACTCCCAAAAATGCCTTCTCTTGCCCAAAATGGGCAACAAGAATACAAAGGTGTAGATGAAAAGATGAAAAATAAACTAAGCGTCACTTAGGCAAAGCTTCGCCTCATCCAAAGATGTGAAAGAAGCTAAGCTAAGTGAAACATCGTCTAATTTCCATGATGAAAGGAACTTAGATCCAACTTAAGTGGATTCTTTGCCTTGTTCGAAAAACAAGGTTTTGAATCCAAACAAGTTATCACTTTGTGATGGCCAAGACATGAAAAGGACTAGTAAAGTGGGCTCCTTGAAAAAATGGCTTCCCTAACAATTTCTCTCAACTAGGTGTCACAAATTTATCCATGAGCGGGGTGATTTACCTAAAAATTCACAATGAATTGTTTGGGAGTATTTTGGCTTTGCCCCCTTCAAGCATAGTGGGTAGTAAATGCATCCATCGTGTACTTAAAAGGGTCACATAGGGACAACTTGTAACGCTATCTCACAAAGGAAAAATAATCAAGTGGGTAAGCGGAGCGCTTCCTGTTTCATCCACGAGGTTACTCAATAGGGTTAATTTAGGGTTCCTAGTACCACCCCCATTGTTATAGCTTAAGGCGTTATGCCAAAGGGGTTATGTTCTAGTTGAGCAGATATGGATGTACCCTTTTCCAAAACCTGCAATACAATGTTTTGAATATGGTGTGTTTTTTATCTTGCTTAGCTTAATGTGGTTTTTCAGTGGCACACCATTTGGCAACCCGTAAGAACACGTGTATTAGCAGTTCTATGTTTGTTTTATTTGATGTATCCTTTCTTTGACAAGTGATTGTTTTGGTCCTACACAACGAATTTAGTAATTTTCCAAAACGTCATATAAAGGAGATAAGATGTTGTTTTTGATTTCCCAGATCATCCTAAGATGCAAGGAAAGAGCATACGTAACAAGGTATCTCACTCAAATTTGTAATAAATGGAAAAATCCTAAGTAAAATGAGAAAATGAGTTCCTTTTAACCAAATTTGAAAGCTAAATAAACCACTTTGCAAATATGAAGAAAGTAGTGAACTGTTTCTGATTCCCAAAATCACCTAGAAAGGCACGAGGGTAGAGCATACACGTTCACAAATAAATATGAAAATGTTTTTGATTAAGTTATTCTAAAAAAACTTAATGCAAAGGAAACCTCTAAACCACTGTTAGAATCCTGCAAGAGTTAGAAAACCAAGAAAATTAAAAAATTCTAGAAATCTAATTTTTGCACTTTTTAAACAGTTTTTAGTAATTTGCATTTTTGGAGGTCTTTGGAGCACTTTGGGAGTTTTGTGATAGAAGTTAGTATACCAAAGGTATCTAAATTTTGGAATTTCCCTCGTAAATTACGCTTCGTTATCTTTCTGACACCTGTTCAAACTCTGAAAATGGGTTAACGAGTCAAAAGATATGGTCAAAACAAGGAGCACTAAAAATAAAATAGATAAATCCGGCTACACAGAGACACCTACGTGCCCAGAATGACACATACGCACCCTAGCCAATGGATACACACCCAAGTAGATAGGTACATGGGAAAGGTAAAAATTCAAAGTCAACGAGTTGGACAGACACCGTGTGTGCTCCCAGAGTGACACATACGCGCCCTAGCAAACGGATATGCGCCCTAGCAAAAAAGAAACAATTTTTCAAATTTTCACACAGTCAAGCCATTTACGTGTATACAGCCAGAGAGACAGATACATGAGCCATATGATGGAGATGTGTGCTCATTTTTGTAGAGGTGAAAATTTATAATTTTTTTACATAGTCTAGCGCCTGATGCATATGCGACTAGAGAGGCGGATACGCATGCTGCAGAGCAGCGAGACACGTGCGCGTCCCTGTAGAGAAAAAAATTACAAATTATGGAGACTGCCAAAAATGTACACACCTGTTCTGATGGGGACTCTGGGGTTTCAACGTGTACACGCCCCTTGTTTGACACCTATGCGTACCCTGTGAAAAACCGCAAAAAAACACGAATTTTCAAGAGTAAACAGTTAGTTGTTAGTCAAAGTATCCTATTTCTACATAAAACCCACAAAATGTATATAAATGAAGGGCATTTACCTAGGGTTAGAAACAAAATGAGGAAATAACAAGTGATTTAAGAAAAAAACTTGAAAATGAACTTTGAAAAATAGAAAACACCTCCATTAATAGAGGGTGGACATAAGTGTCCCACCTAAAGCATGCCAAATGTGTTCAATGAAAGATTTTGCAAAGAGCTATGGATATGGGGAAAAACCCCAAAGATTTGTGCAAAGTCCCTCAATGGACCATCAGATAAGAAATGAGCAAGGAATCCTATTTGCATGTATTCAAACCTGAAATAAACAAGAAATCTAAAAAAATTGCATTTAACCTCTATTCTTTGAAAGCTTGAAATAATGAACCTAAGAGGATCTAAGCAATCAGTTTTGTTGTTTTACTCCATGAGGGTGAATGAATCTCACTAAATGGCTACATGGCCAAGTTTACTTATTCCATTACTAACCTAACATGGCTGTAAGATGAAGCTATTTTAATGGTGGATGACCCAAGATCAAATGCCTTATTAGCTTGGCTAATGCAAATGAGCTCTTAAGCTTTCTTAGGCTTGTTTTGGCTTTAGCTTATGTAAAGTTGTGCCTTTGTGTGTAAAGTTGTGTGAATGAGTAGGTTTATCCTTGTATTTATAGTTTTTGGTTTGGAAGAATTTGGAATTTGGGTGCATGTGGGACTAAAGCTCAAAAATCACTTTAGGATTCGATTAGGATAAACATTCTTTAGGCTTATTTAAGCTTGGTTTAGGCTAGTTAACTAGGGTTTAGGATAGTTAAATTTGATTAACAAGTGATTAGAGACTCATTGAGAGTTGGGAGGGTCTGGATAACCAATTGTGGCTGATAGATAGCCTACAAAGCCAATAGAAGTGGTCTAGAGAGAACTAGGAAGATTTTGAATGCTCGAAAGGAGGAATGTTTAGCTAATAAGAGATATATTAGCCAAATAAGTTGGATATGGGAAGAATACAACCAAGAAGGTGTCATGAATGGGCATCCGAGAAAGGAGAGAAGAATGGTTGATTAATGAAATGATGTTAATCGAGTTGAATTGGAGGAAATGCTAAGTGTAAGCATATATTAGGTGTCTATATACGAATTGAATCTTGATTGTCCCTGCATACTTTGGCATTGGAATTTGTTCATTTGTGGATACATAGTACAAAGAGGGGTAGTTCGCGTAGGATTCGTCATTTGAGTAACTTATTGGTGGGAAGTTAAGCAAGATAGAGTTGATTATATCAGATATTTGAGAGCCTTTACAAATATTTGCAAACTCGAGAGACGGAATGCTTCAAAACAACCAATATATTCCTTCAACTAGAAGGTGTGCATCAATGGAGGCCCAAGAGATGCATGGTTTCACACATTCTTCAAGAATTCAACACAAAGGCTCATGTTAAAGACTCAATTAAATGTTAGAAATCCCTGGTTTGTCACGCCTAAGATACACTCATAGGCTTACAAATAATCTTTATCAACATAGTGAGAGAAAAGTGATTTTAAATTGTTTATTTCATTACTAGATGAAAGCTATTCTCATAATGAAATTTCAAATGCCACAATACTAACAGACGAATGAGATCTTGTGTGACTTAGAGAGATTTTAACATAATATTACAACAGGAACAACACAAATTATTTGAAAACATTTTGAAATAACAACAAGACACAATTATGCTCATGATCAACAGAGAGTCATTCAAGGTTCATTAGATTCATCAATAGGGGAAATTTTCCTCAAAAATATCAAAGCTTGTCAATGGTTGTACACTTGCAACCACCTTGATGTGATTGAATCCAAAAACATAGGAAAACAAACTGGTCTCTCAAACCGTCTCTCGGAAAATGGTTTCTCTCAAACTTTCTCTAAAAACTTAACCTCTGACCCTATGCAAGAGTATTCTCATCACATTTATACATTTAACTCACTCACTCATCCCAAATTTTCTCCCTTAAAAGAATAATATTAGAGGAATCCTTTGTTTGTTACAAGTTTGTTCCAGAAAGTGATGTTTAAAAAATTTACACCCAAAGCTACTAGGTGGATAAATCATGAACTGATCACGTTTCTCAAACCCTCAACTATGACTGGATGCCATATCATAATTTTTGATAGTATTCTTAATCATTCTTTTATTCTTTCATGTAAGAAATCCCCTTTTTAATAATTTTCAAGTGGCTCCATATGGCTTGATCTGACAAGCAATCATTTTCACCCTTGAGAATACACCTTGAGAAATGAGTGCCCTTGCATGGATACTTGCATTTTTGCCTCTCAAAATGAGTTTCCTCACATGGATTATACCATATTCCTACATTGTGAGTCTCGAGCCAGCCAGTGTGAAAAGAGGAGCCAAAGGGAAACATCGACATGTCTCCTTGGTGCAACTACAAAGGTGAAGTCTAAATATAGGTTCCCAAATGAGAGTGGGTCCTCCATGTGTTCAAAACCCTAGAGATTTACACCGATTTCTGAAAAGTTAGAGTATGGGAAGGTCTAGTGGATGCTTCCACATACTGTTCATTGAAAATTCAAAGATGAATTCTAGAGGCGAGACCTCAAATGAGTACAGCTCTCCATGTGCTCTGGGCCCGAGAAAGTTACCTCGACCTTTGAAAAAGTATCAGTATAAAGAGGATCCAATGGAAGCCTCCATGTGTCTCTTCAGTACACTTTTGATATGGTGCCTAAAAGCGGAGAAACAAGCGTGGACTCTCCACATGTCTCAGGATTAAGAAAGTTTCTTGATAAGTCTAAGAATAGAGAGGAGTTAGGGGAAACCTCCATGTGTCTCCTTGGCGCAACTATAAAGGTAAGGCCCAGAGATAGATCCTCAAATAAGCACAGCCCTCCTCATGTTTAGGGTCTGAAAAAGTTACACCGAACACTTGAAAAAATTCTAAGTATGGGAAGATCTAGCAAAAACCTCTATGTGTCTCCTTGCACAACTCCAAAGGTCAAACCGAGAGGTGAATCCTCAAATGAGCACAGGCCCTCCACGTGGAAAATATTTAAGTTGAAGTGGGCCTAAGAATCTCAAAATACCCAGTGACCCTCCTCTCCACTTCTAACTTTTGATGTGGGCCCAGCGGAGTTGCGGATCATTTCATAACTTTTCTCCTTTTCATAAAAAGATTAAATCAAAATGCTCCAGCGACCCACCTCTTCACTTTAAATTTTCAATGGTGACTCAAACATGTGATATTAATTTTTCCCTTGTCGAGTTGTGGATCATTTTATAACTTTTCTCCTTTTAACAAAAAGGAAAAACTCTACAAAATGCTCTGGCAACCCACCTCCCCACTTTGACTTTTCAATGCTGACTCAAACATGTGACATTAATTTGTCCCCCATGGATTCACAGATCATTTTATAAGTTTAGTCCTTTCCACAAAAAAGGCAACAATATTCAAAATGTTCCGCCAATCCACCTCTTTGCCTTTGACTATGACTCAACACGTGGCTTTATCTCGGGCTCTTGTGGGGTCGCGCTTGATTTTTTACCTTACTCATTTTTTCAAAACAAGGCTACAAGTTCCAAAGATCTCTGGTGACTTGCCTCCCACTTTTAACTTAAAAAATGACCACGTGTCCATCTTTGGGGTCAAAGTAAGAAATTTTCCTTTCCGTTTCATATTGTTGAATAGCCAATTAGAAACTATCGGGCCGTAGGACCAATTTGGAATTTTTACAATTGTGAAAAAAGTGACAAGTTCACCAAATAAACCCATCGTGTTGCATCCAATTAGAAGATACCATGTATCCATGGATGTTGGGATAGGATTTACAAAGGAGACATAGTCGTGGAAGACACCCAACAACAAATTTTTTTCCTGTGGAGATGAAGACTGTAAGTAAAACCAAGACTCAATGTGATCCATGACCCAAGGAAAGGACTGACAATGGAAACCAAATGAAGGAGAAATATTTCATGCATCCATACAGGGAGATAGAAAACTTCAAACCATGCGGACTGAGAAATTTTGAACAAATAGGGTGAGATTAAATTAAGCACCAACATCGGCTCTAACTCGGGGATGGGCACTCCTGCAAGTGCCGCAAGAACAATAGACCATATGCCAAAAATCCATTGGGAAACGGAGTCAAGAAAAAGCTTACCAAATAGAAAAACAATAACCAATCCTCCCAAGATCGAATAGAGAAACCAACAAGAACTGGTCATGAATAATTAGATGAAATTGAAACAGAAAAACACAAACAAAACAAAAACAAAAGACTATACATTGTATAATGATGTGTGCCTTGATTATGATAAATCAATCAAGGAAATGTTTCAAGTTCCTGCCATTCTGAGTACGACCAAGCCAAGAAGTCTTGATACTTTTTTAACAACTTGACATATGTTTTTTTTTCTTCTCTATCCAAGTTGCTACCTAGACATATTTTATGAGGTTTATCTTTTGGAACTTTACCAGATCTAGAACAAACCCCATCAAACATCAGAGTCCAGGTAAAATTGTTATCCCAATTTTATCCCTTGGATAATATTGGTCAAACACAACTTCGCATAGAAGAAAACTAGAGTCGGCTCTATCTCAAGAGCCCATGTTTTGAATCCAATAGTCAAGTTGCAGGAGGACTCAGAAATGGAGAAACTAGGGACTCAAAAGGGGAAAACAATGTTAAGGAGGCAAGGGGCTCTCGGGAGAGAAATGGGAAAGTCTCACAATCTTCCGACTTCATAAAAATTCGAGCGAGCCTAAATTGGCTAAGAATGGAGAGGCGGGGTCGGAAAATGGGGCTGAAAGACGTCAAGAGAGATTTGAGCTCAACAATAGAAGATTGAATCAAGGGGCTTGAATTTTCATACTTAGTATACGATTCAACTCAAGGCCGAACCATCCAAATGTAAACCTACTCATGGAAGGCACCATGTGTCATCTCGGCGCAATTCCACAAAACACATCTAAAGAGTAGCTCCCAAATGAGCATGGGCTCGCCACACAATCCAAATTAAAAATTTGGATAGAGTGGGCCCAAATCGAAAATTGAAAAGTCACGAGTCATCGAAGCTGCCAAGTGTCCAAACGGCGCACCTCCAAGGGTCGAAGACAAATCTAGAGACTCAGACAAGCGCTAGGTCTCCATGTGTCCCAGTGTGTCTGAGGAGGAGTAGAGTCAACAACTAAAAAGTCAAAAGGGGGGACAGAGTGGGCCTAAAATGACTAAGTATAAAGGTGTTGAGCGAAAGAAGGCAGGTGTTGACATGATGCTCCTTAAAAGTAAAATCCTGAGTGGGTTTCTAAATGAGCGCGAGCCTTCCACGTGTCCCATGTCCAAAAAGGGACAATGTCAGGGGTTGAATAGTCAAAATAGAGCAAGCCGTGGAAGGTGCCATGTGCCTCAACTGAAAAAATTCAAGAGGAGTGGCCTAAGGGCTAGACTTAGACAAGCGCCAAGTCTCCACGTGTCTGGGTTAGACATATGATCCCACCAAGAAAAAGGGTCTTAGCCAAAAACATAAGGAAACAAAGAAAATACGTGGAAGGCACCACATGTCTCTTCGGTGTAACTTCAAAAGAAAAATCCAAAAGTGGTCCCCAAACTAGCGTCGGCTTACCACGTGGCCATGTTGAAAAGTCAAGGTGGGAAGGTGGGTCATCGAGGTAAATTGAAACTTTTTTTCTTGAAGGGCGTAAAGTAGAAAAGTGAGCTATAGTTCCACCGATGCCCAAGAAGCCACGTGTCAAGCCTAAATTGCATACGGGTCGGTGGGCCTTGTGGAGGATTTTTTACCCAAATGGAAAATGCGGACCGATGGGCCCGAAGATGGTTTTTTGACAAAAATGAATTGTGGGGATGTGGGGAAATTTTTGCATTTTGTTTTTTTTGGTCCTAAAAGGAAAAAGTAAGTTTCGGGCCCATGGACCTGTTCTGCTAACTGGTTTTCACCATTTTGTATAGACCCAACTCAAACATTCAAATGGACATATCTTTCGATCCAGTGCCTAAAATTCAACAAATTTGGCACCGTTGGAAAGGTCTCAACCTTGTCTACGCCATGGGAGCCTGAAACTTTAATTTTTATGAGGTTAGGTGGGTGGAAAATGGGAAAATGTCTTTCATGCCATTGATGTAGAATCTAATTGCTTGAACTAACTGATCTATTTGATTTGTTTCACCATTCTTCCTTCTTGACACACACTGAATAGACACATGAGGATCTAGACTTGATAGATTATGGGTGGATTCATGAAGGGCATTGATGGTTAGTGGTTGAGCTTTAAGAAGCAAAATCAAGCTTCTCTCCCATCCCTCTGATTTTCATCGTCTATATATTGTAACACTTCTAATTTGAGAAGCGGGATACATTCTAGGTGTGGGGAAACTCTGTCAAAGTCGTTTCCCAACTCCATTTGAGTTGTAAGCCTTCTCCTACACTTGGAGAGCATATTTTTTCCTCTGAGCACCCATGTAATAATCTTTGCACCTTAGAGAGAAATAAAATATTATTTCGTGGCATCTTTCAACCCTTGGCATCATTTTTTTGTTTCTTTATGCCTCCGTATCTTGTGTTTGCTCCTTGTGTATGTATTTCACGTTTGCAAGTGTAAGATATCGTGCTTCATGGAGTTTTGATGGTGGATTTGGATTTGGTTCTATGTCACTTCTTTCGACCTCCCTCAATCCCCTTTTCCATGTTCATTCTCCCTGAACAATGTATCTCACCACTTCCTTTTCTCGGTGTACCACCGGTTAGTGTAGGGTCTTTCACCATATCTATTTCTCCTTGTACCCTTGGAATAGATAGATTGAATTAGATTAGATTATACCTGCATTGGAGTAGCTTGTGGTAGGTAGATTAGGAAGTAGGAACCAACCTTCTCTAGAGGTCCATCTCAAGTTTTACAAGTCCCATAGCTTGAGATATGGTCCAATGTTGTGCAATCACACCAAATGCCCCACTCACAACAAGGCCATTTATGGGTGTTGTGATTCTACACTAACATTTTTGGTATGCCCGATGGGACACTGAGGTTAGATATTTCATATTTATAAGGTGTCTCATTACAACCACAATCATAAGCCACCATGCTTCCACACTAATAGTTTTGGTACACTCGGTGGGACAGTCCAAGGACCTTACCATTTCATCCTAGTAGGTTGGTGTGTTCTGTTAGATTCAACCTTTTGAGGCATATGCAAAGCACATTTAGTGACTCCATCTAGTCAACAACTCATCTTTGAAGTTTTAGACCTTCTCCCATCCATTTATCTTTCCATATCTTTCATTCTCTCGCCATTTATGAAGTTGTGCAATCATGACTTCATTCCCTTCTTCAAACTCACACTTGTAGCAAATTCATTTCCAAACTCCTCCAGATCAGCATTATGATCAGATCTAGAACCATTATGCTTACCCATATGAGAAGGATCAAAACTAGTTTGACTATGGAGCTTATAAAGAACAAGGGGATGCATATGATGGTGAGAACTACATGGAGAATGCTGGTTTTTTGGAGAAGATCCAAAGAATGGAGGCTAACATGGTGTAGTTTAGGGGTACAAAAATAGATGAAGGCATCCAAGATTAGTTTTAGAACACCTTGTCCATGGGGAGGCCCTTTTCTAAGACATTACAACCCTCAAGAGAAGCTTGACTTCATGGTTGAAGTGTTTACTCAACTTACACAGTGGATTGGGGACATTGAGGCTTATGAGCTGGACACAAGACAACCTTGTCAATGGGTAAGTCAATCACTACTGCTCTATCCTTCATTTTCTCTTTCTCAAACTTTATCATTTTGGCATGATTAAGAGTCAAGCCCATCACTTGCTTTTTCCCCAATGTTGACTTCCCTTCTCCATTCCTTGATCTTCCATCCCACCATAGTTCCTCTACTCTTTTTCCTCCCAAGTAGTCATTCCCTCCAAACCAACAAGAAGTTCCACCTCCCTCCCCACCACTAACAATTGCAAAGCTAGTTGATCCACAATATGTCACTCCTCTTTCTTTCCCAATTCCATGTTGGGAAGAGACTCAAGATTCCATTCAAGAGAACAACAAGAAGAGGAACCCAACATAAAATAAATGATAGACAATCTAAAGAGTTGGGCTGCTAAATTTGGGTTTACAAATATCCCCTTAATGGTTAAGCCAACAGAGGAGGTCAAGGTTGAAGAGCAAGTGGTGGCTAAGGTTGAGTTTGCAGCAGAAGAAGAACAAGAACAAGAGGAAGAAGATCAGCAATTTGTTTTCTCTGAATGTAGTGTCCCTAATGGCACTCTGTTTGAAGAGGATGCTGATCTAATCCAAGCTACACAACTAGTTAAGGAGGAGGAACAACCAGCTCCAAGTCCCATTGAAGAGGATCAGCTGGGAGAGATCAAATCAGAGTTGAGGCCACTCAATGAAGAAAGCATCATTGAATATTTTTTTCTTTCATTTCAAGGGCCTGATTTGATTGATGAACCCATGATGGAGGAGGACCATACAGTTTTAGAAGCCCTAAGTGTGGAGTAGGCCATAGAAGAACCTTTAGTTCTTCCTCCCACTTCATCCCCTTCAATCTCTAATGTTGAAGAGAAGTTTGAGATTTCAAGATTCATGTTTGAGGATGAAGGGAGTCATGGTGATCAAGTTGCAGATCAGGAGGACACCATGGAGGATTTAAAGCATATGCAATAGGATAATAAGGAGGCGGACTATTTGTCTCATAACGCTTGGAAGATTGCTTTGGTTGAAAGTATCCTATGGATATCACATCATTTTCTCCTCCATCATCCACATTCCAAGTACATGACCATGTTTCCATGAAGGATGACATTCATGGACAACAACTTTACTTCATAATAGCTCTCTAGAACTAAGGTTGGAAGATATGAGTCTTCCATGTTCTTCACAAGAGAAAGAAGAGAAAAGAAAAGAAGATGTCATCATCCCTTTCACTCCATCCATCCAAGAGGGTCAGCAAGAAGACTCCATTTTTGGAGTTAAATATTAGAGCAGTGGGTAGATTCAAAGGATCAGACCATTCCCAAGTAGGTACTTGGCTTCATTGGAGCCAAGGGAGAAGCCAAAAAAATTCATGCTTACTTCAAGGCATGAAGGATGAGTATAAAAGTACCAAGGGTCACCATCAACACCTCTAGGATTCCATACCAAATCAACTTGAGGAGGTATTTTTGTTGATGTTAATACCTTGATGATATTGGTGGAAGATCGATCCCTTGTCGGTTTTCACTTATGCACAGCAGCCATATTCAGCATCAAATCATTTACATGGCTGCCCCTTTTGATGAAGGGAAGTTATTTCTCCTATCTGCAGGGAGACTTTGTTTAAGCTTTTCTTTCTCTTTGGTTAGTATAGGAGTAGAAGTAGATTTTGTTTCTAGCGGAAGAAGTGCTTGTGCACACACTATTGCATGTCTCATTTAAGGCATGCATGATTTTTGTCTTTATACGTAAGTTTTATTCATATTTCTCTGAAGGTGCAGAGGACATGCCCTTCAATATTCATGACAGAGAGACCCATAGTTGCATGTAACAGTTGCTAGTTTCAAATAAAACACAAATACAGAGAAACTAAATTTGGATTCGAGGTAGTCCATTTTCGAAACGAGGTTCAAGGTCACTAAGCAAGTAGTGGGGCTTGCAGGCGACTTAGGGATCAAATTTTCAAATAAAAATGATCGATGTCGGGCTATCATTCTTGACTCCATGCCCAAAGGGATGCTTTAGGGCTACTAGTCTCTTCATCTAGCAGGAAGATGTCCCGTGAATTAATTGCCAAATTTTTATCCCAATTTTACCCCCAAATAAAATTGGTCAAACACGAACCCACATTTCAATCCAATAGTCGGGTTACTGGTGGACTTAGAAATGGAGAAACCAGGGGCTCAAAAGGGGAAAAAAATGTCAAGGAGGCCAGAGGCTCTCATGAGAGAAATAGGAAAGACTCAGAGTCTTCAAGATTCACAAACGATTCAGAGTGAGCCCAAATTTTCTAATAATGGAGGAGCGAGGGTTAGAAAATGGGGCCGAATGACGTCAAGAGAGATCAGAGCTTGACAGTAGAAGATTGAATCAAGGGGCTCAAAGTTTTAGACTTTGCATACGAGTCAAACTCAAGGTTGGAACCTCCAAAATATAAAGACTCGTGGAAGGAACCATGTATCATCTCAACAATTCCAAAAGACACATCTAAAGAGTAGCTCCCAAATGAGCACAAGCTCACCATGTAGTCCAAGTTAAAAAGTGGGATAGAGCAGGGCCCAAATCGGCAATTGAAAAGTCACAGGTCAGCGGAAGCTACCACGTGTCCAAACGGTGCACCTTCAAGGGTCGAAGCCAAAGCTAGAGACTCAAACAAGTGCTAAGCCTCCATGTGTCCCAAGTCCAAGGAGGGGCAGAGTCAACAGCTAAAAAGTAAAAAAGGGGACAGAGCAGGCCTAAAATGACTAAGTATAAAGGTGTTGGTGGAAGAAGCCACGTGTTAACACGACGCTCCTTCAAAGGTAAAATCTGAGTGGGTTTCCAAATGAGTTCAGGCCTTCCACGTGTCCTAGGTTCAAAAAGGGATAAAGTTGGGGGTTGAATAGTCAAAATAGAGCAAGCCGCGGAAGGTGCCACATGCCTCAACTGCAAATTCAAGAGGGTGGCCCAAGGGCGGGCCGACTAAAAAGATCCAAGTATCCATGTGTCCAGGTCGATATATGGCCCCGTCAGAAAAAGGGACTTAGTAAAAACATAAGGAAACAGAGAAAATCTATGAAAGGTGCCACGTGTCTCTTTAGTGTAACTTCAAAAGCAAAATCCAAAAGTAGTCCCCAAACTACCACCAGCTCTCCACGTGGCCATGTTGAAAAGTCAAGGTAGGAAGGTGGGTCGTCGGAGGTAATTTGAAATTTTTGGCTTGAACGGCGTAAAGTATAAAAGTGAGCTGCACCTCTGTTGATGCCCAAAGATCCACATGTCAAGCCTAAATTGCATGTGGTCCAGTGGGCATGGGCAAGATTTTTGCCCAAATGGAAAATGAGGACCAATGGGACCGAAGATGGTTTTTGACAAAAATGAATTGCGGGACTATGGGGTAATATTTTCCATTTTTATATTTTTTTGTGCCAAAAGGCAAAATTAAGTTTCGGGCCGGACCTATTCTACTAACTGGTTTTTGCCATTTATGTACGAACCTGACTCAAACATTCAAATGGACATATCTTTCGATCCAATACCAAATTCAAAAAAATTGGCACCGTTGGAAAGGTCTCAACCTCATCTATGCCATGGGAGCATGAAAATTTAATTTTGATGAGGTTACGGGTTAAAAATGGAAAAAATCTTTCAAGCCATTAATGAAGAATCGATTACTTCAAATACCGAGATCTGATTTGATTCGATTTGTCATTCTTCGTTCTTCAACACACCAAACAAACATGGGGAACCAAACATGATAGATCGTGGGTGTATTTGTGGTGGGAATTAGTGATTGGTGGTTGAGTGTGGGGAAACTCTGTCATAGTCATTTCTGACTCCATTTGAGCTATAAGCCTTCTCCTACGTCTGGAGAGTGTATTTGTGCCTCTGAGCACCCATGTAATAGTTTGTGCACCTTATAGAGCAATACAATCTTATTTCGTGGTGTCTTTCAACCCTTGGCATCATTTTTTGTTTCTTTTTGCCTCTTTATCTCGATGTTTTCTCCTGTGTGTGTATTTCACGTTTGTATGTATAAGATGTCGTGCTTCATGGAGTTTTGATGGTGGCTTTGGATCCGGTCTCATGTCACTTTTGTCCGACCTCCTCGGTCCCATTTTCCCCTGTTCATTCTCCCTCAAAATATTATCTTACCACTTCCTTTTCTCGGTGTATCCCCGCTTAGTGTAGGCTCGTTCATCCTCTCTCTTTCTCCATGTCCCCTTGGAATGGTTAGATTAAGATATATTAGATTCTACCTGCACTAGAGTAGCTTGTGGAAAGTAGATTAGGAAGCAGGAACTAGCCTTCTCTAGGGGTCCATCTCAAGTTTTACAAGTCCCACAACTTGAGAGATGGTCCAATGTTGCGCCATAACACCAAATTCCCCACTCATAATGAGGCTATTCGGGTGTGCTATTATTTTTCACTAACAAAAACTAATATGCTCGGGATACTTGCACTCATCAATTTTATGCTTCTTAAAATCATCATAACACACAAAGTTGTTGACATCGACATCTGCATACAATACTTCATAAGAACAATTGTTAGGGTCCTTAATGAGATATAACATTTTCTTCTCACCGTACAACTTCACAAGGTTCCCCTTAATTGGTATGGTTGTGTATGACATGTCCATTTGTACGCTTACACCCACATTAGCTGCCCACTTTCTAGATAATAACATCCCCCATTTTGTAGGACAGTCCACAGTATCCACATTCATGGTTAAGCATTTTCTGGAAAAGCTTTGCCAACCGCACTACTAATCCCTTGACATACCTAACTACCGCACTTCTCTTGAATCCATAGCAGAACATTTCCCATAAGCTACTTTATTTACATTGATATTTGACTCATTCATGACCTCAAGAGACATTATATTACATGAGGCTCCAGAATCAAACATGCGGTTATGTACCAGCCTATCTTTAATAATCAAAGTGGTAAAAATGGATCCACATTAAGCTAAGATTCAACCAAATAAATTCCCAAATACACATTAGGTGATTCTCTCAGTTACTCTAACACCTATGGTATTTATAATTCTACAATAATAGGAGTAACCTATACATTTTTCACACTCTTTCCTTGAGTAATTTTTTCTTCCTTAAATCCCAAATATTCGAATTCCCTTTTCATATGCTCAGGGATTCTAAGTACTTCAAGAATGGGAACAGTAACCTTGATCTGACTCAATATTTGGGTTATGTCACAAGGAACATATTTGGGTAGGGCAGTATTAGGAGGAATATTCACAACTTCTTTTGATAGTATGGGAGTTTTTACAAGTCTGGGCATGGGCAGGAGCACAAGTTCTATTTGGGAAAACTAGACCTTTGCCAGATGTATCTTTTCTAGGAAGGTCCTTTGGGATGTTGGTAAGAACTAGAAATTTTGGTCTTGGTTTGTGGCCCTTCCCCTTGACAACCTTACTTCTGGTGTTATATTCTTTCTCCTAAGCAACTACTACATTCATCAACAATTTCATGTCCTCTTCAAAAGGGATCCCTCCATCATAATTTTTAATCATAAAATCCCTTAAGTATTCAAAATCATGATTAGGAAGATCAAATGATTGTACCATATCAATTTCAAAAGTATTAATAGGAGGAAGAGGTAATACCCGTGGACACAATCCCAGAATTTTTCAACAGTTCTAACACTTATCAATTCAATTGAGGTTTCCCCTGCTGTGAGTTCACAGGGCTCTCTGTCATGCATACATCATCATATGTCTTATCATCATTTGCTTCCTCAACCTCTCGGATCTACATCACATGGGGAGTGTGGTAAGAAACACCTATCACACCACTCAATAACACTAGCCTCCTCCACAGTAGTAACCCTAGAAGTCAAATGATAAGGAACCAATATATTCTCCCTTGGTTGAGGTTGTTTATTTCCTAATCCCATGAGCCCTTTCCCTTGTCATCTGGTCTGTGATCACCTTTGGGATGATTTCTAGATCTCTCCTGACCGTGTGGCTTGTGTTGACCCTGAGAAATTTGTCCTATCCCTTTTTCTTCTCTGTCCAAATTATAGGATATCTCTTTAATTGCTCTAGCCAAAGTTTTTACAACCTCTTCCATATCCACAACATTTTTTTTATTGAGGCCTCTCCAAATTGATTAACTTGACACCCTCTCTCTTAGGATTCTTTCCAACCGCTTTAATGTTATTTTCTATTTGTAAGGCCGGGTGAAAGCCTACCTCAATGTTCCCGAGTTTTTATCTCTCAAGTAATAAGCGACCTTTTTATCGAAAGCATCGAGAATATTTTATCAAACAAGACACATCAATTAGCCTTAGGATTATAGGTAACCTATTCAAGGTCTTATTGAACTGATTATTGAAATCATGAAAAAATTCATTTGGATTTTTCTTTATATTTTCAAATTCGAGATAAAAGCAACCTAGAATTTGTCTTATCCCCATATTTTAAACTAAAAGCACTTTTCATCTCATTCCATGAATCTATTGAATTATCATGTAAATCCTTGTACCGGTCACACGCATCCTCCTCAAGAGTATGAATAAATAGTTTTATATACATGTCTTCAAAATCAATTTAAAAATATTCCATCATATTGAAAAAGAGTCTTAAATGGTGGTCACTAGTGATGGCATTATTCCCTTGAAACTTTAGCAACCTATTTCTGATATCTTGTGGCACCATATTAGGATATCCATCCATACCTCTAAAATCTATACGTCCAAAAGTATTGACATAAAAGGAGGTCTAGGTGGAGGTTGGGCCATATTGACTTGAGGTGGTAAATTTACAAGAGAAACAAAATGATAGGGAACGAGGGGTCTTTGAGGCACAAGAATATAACTCTCAAAATAGATATTCTCTAATAACTCAGCTTTATGGAAAACCCTATCAATCTTGGAAGAAATAGGGAGAGCCGAGAAGCACACTTTTTAAACACAAATGATGGTCCCTCTTGAGTCTAAGAACTCAAATTTATATAGAGATTACCTGTTCAAAATCACTTGAAGAATGGTAATCTTCACCACGATTGATGATCCTTCAGGGTGATATCTCCCTTTTTCATTCCCGATCTCCAACAACTTTCAAGACTTGTTTTCCTTATGAATTTTCTTTTCCTAGCTCTGGAATTAACTTCCTAGTAGGGTCCCTAGTGAAGACAAATCTTATTCCCTCTAGCTTTGCATATATTGATGAAAAATTTCACTTGAAACAGTTAAGGCACGGTAATCATCAAAATTTCAATTCAACCCAGAGTCTACACTAAGGATTTTCACCTTAGTTGTGTAGATGCACTATAAGTAACTTGCCAAGTGCCTATCAATGCTTAATTTTTGCAAAGCTTAACAGATCCAACCTTCCTTTACCCACATTTATATATTAATGCAAATTTACTACAATAACCACTAGAACTAGAAATATTGCACAATGAACATGTAATATTACACAAATCTTATATATCTTAACAAAGGATGATGTTTAAACAACTTATTTGTACTTAAACCATGTAAGAAACATTAATAGGGATGGTATGTGTACGCATTTGTAAAAATAGTCCCCGGAAACAGTGCCACTTTAGTGGTGTTGCCACACAAATAGGTCTCAAAGTTCAAATAATCCCTAACAATGATGCCAATTTGGTGTTGGTATCAAAATTGATTCTCCCACGAGGGCTTAGCAACATCATGAAAATGACAGGATGCTTAGAGACAGATGAATCATGATATAGTCATTTTGTAGCCGGTGATGGGATTCAAATGAATCTTTGTCACTCGGGCATTAGAGAAGTGGATAGCACCTCATTCAGGGTTTGATCTACCCTCACTACTTTAGGTTTTTCCTTCAACCAGGGTGAGAGGACCCGTTCTGTAACCGGTGTTGGTGAAGGACATCAAGATATATTTCTTTGCAGAATTTTAATGAGAACCTTGAGGAAATATGATCAATGTAGTACAATCTAACTCTCATAAGTTGTCACACTAGAGAGTGGAGATGTTTCCTGGACATTTGGGTTAATAAGGATAGTAATTGAATTCTGATTGTCCCTACATACTTTAGCACTAGAATTTTTTCATTTTTGGATGCACAGTACAAATAGGGGTAGTTCGTGTAGGATTTGTCATTTAAGACATTTATTGGTGGGAAGTTAAGCAAGATAGAGTTGATTGTACCAAATCTTTGAGAGCCTTTACAAATATTGGGAAACTTAGAGACAAAATGCTTCATAACAACCAAGATATTCCTTCAACTAGAAGGTGTGCATCAATAGAGGCCTAGAGATGCATAGCTTCACACATTCTTCAAGAATTCAACACAAAGGCTTGTGCTAAAGACTCAATTAAACGTTAGAAATCTCTGCTTTTTCATGCCTAAGATACACTCATAGGATTACAAACAATATTTATCAACATAGTGAGAGAAAAGTGATTTTAAATTGTTTATTTCATTACCAGATGAAAGCTATTCTCATAATGAAATTGCAAATGCCACAATACTAACACACAAATGAGATCTTGTGTGACTCAGAGATATTTTAACATAAGATTGCAACAGAACAAGAAAAACTATTTAAAAACATTCTCAATAACAACACACACAATTATGCTTATGATCAACACATAGTCATTCAAGGTTCATTAGATTCATCAGCGGGGGAAGTTTCCTCAACAATCTCGAGCTTGTCAATGGTTGTACACTCATAACCACCTTGACGTGAGTGAATCTAAAAGCACAGAAAACAAACCGGTCTCTCAAGAAAATTGTTTCCCTCAAAATTTCTCGAGAAAAGTTAACCTCTGACCCTATGCAAGATTATTATCATTGCATTTATACATTTCACTCACTCACTCATCCTAAATCCCCCCCCAAAGAAGAATATTTGAGGAATCCTTTGTTTGTTACAAGTTTCTTCCAGAAAGTGATGTTTAACAAATTTACACCCAAAGTTTCCATGTGGATAAATCATGAATTGATCACATTTCTCAAACCCTCAACAATGTATGGGATGCCATATCATAATTTTTTGACAGTATTCTTAATCATTCTTTTATTTTGTCGTGCAAGAAATCCCCTTTTAATAATTTTCAGGTGGCTTCATATGGCTTGATCTGACAAACAATCATTTTTACCTTGAGAATACACCTTGAGAAATGAGTGCCCTCACATGGATACTTACATTTGTGCCTCTCATAAATGAGTGTCCTCACATGGATTATACCATATTCCTATGTTGTGAGTCCGAGTCAACTAGGTGCAAAGAGGAGCCAGTGGAAACCTCCACGTGTCTCCTTGGCACAACTACAAAGGTGAATTCTAAAGGCAGATTCCCAAATGAGTGTGGGCCCTCCATGTGTTAAGAACCCTAGAGAGTTACACCAATTGCTGAAAAGTCAGAGTATGGGAAGGTCCAATGGAAGCTTCCATGTGTCTATTCGGCGCAACTTCAAAGATGAAGTCTAGAGGCGGGACCTCAAATGAGCGCAGGATCTCCATGTGCCTTGGGCCCGAGAAAGTTACCTTGGCCTTTGAAAAAGTCTCACTATAAAGAGGAGCCAATAGAAGCCTCCACATGTCTCTTTAGTGCACTTTTGATATGGTGACCAAAAGCGGAGACCCCAAACAAACACAAACTCTCCATGTGTCTAGGGCTTAAGAAAGTTGCTTGAGAAGTCTAAGTATATAGAGGAGCCAACGGAAGCCTCCACATGTCTCCTTGGTGCAACTATAAAGGTAAGACCCGTGAGGCGAGATCCTTAAATGAGTGCGGGACCTCCACGTGTCTAGGGTCCAACAAAATTGCTTCGAAACTTGAAAAAATTCTAAGTATGGGAATATCTAGTTGAAACCTCCACGTGTCTCCTTGGGGCAACTTCAATACGGTCAAACCAAGAGGTGAAACCTTAAATGAGCACACAAACTCCACATGGAAAATATGAGTTGAAGAAGGCTTTAGAATCTCAAAATACCCCGGCAACCCACCTCTCCACTTCTAAATTTTGATGTGGGCCCCAACAAAGTTACATATCATTTCATAACTTTGCTCCTTTTCACAAAAAGGCAAAAATATACAAAATGCTCTGGTGACCTGCCTCCCCGCTTTGACTTTTCAATGCTAACTCAAACATGTAACATTAATTTTACCCTTGCGGAGTTGTGGATCATTTTATAATTTTCTCCTTTCCACAAAAAGGTAAAAATCTGCAAAATGCTCTAGCAACCCGCCTCCCCACTTTGACTTTTCAATGCTGACTCAAACATGTGACATTAATTTGTCCCTGTGGAGTCTCGGATCATTTTATAAATTTACTCCTTTTCACAAAAAAGGAAAAAATATTCAAAAAATTTCTCCGAGCCGCCTCTCCACCTTTGACTGTAGACTCAACATGTGGCTTTATCTAGGAACTTATGTGGTCGCGCTTCACTTTTATACCTTACTCCTTTTTTCAAAACAAGGATAAAAGTTTCAAAGTTATCCAGGTGACTCCGCCTCCCCACTTTTAACTTGAAAAATAGCCATGTTTCCATCTTTAGGTTCAAAAATAAATTTGCCTTGCCTTCATATTGTTGAATAGACAATTAGAAACTATCAGGGCTGCAACACTAATTTGGTATTTTTTACAATTGTGGCAAAAGTGACAAGTTCACCAAATAGACTCGGCATGCCACGTCTAATAAGAAGAGGCCACGTAACCACGGATGTTAGGATAGGATTTACAAAGGAGACACGGTTGTGGAAGATGCCCAATGTAGTGCCCACTTCCCTTTGACACCTTTTGATGGTTATGTTGATCTTTGTTGATTTCATTATAGACATTACTATGTTTTGTTTAATATGATGGTTAGATGTTAGATCGGGGATTATTATTGATATGGATTTAGATATTATGGATGCTGATTACTAGAGACATTTTTAATATGTGGATGATGATATCTTGTTTGACATGGACATATTATAGATGTTGATTTGGACATGTGACATTGGATATTGTGAGTAGACCTAGTATAGAAGATTATTGATGATGATATACTTGATTAATTAGTTGAAAATGATAATGTTGATTGAAGTCTTGATGTTGTTGTGATACATATGTTTATATGATCTTGAGACATTTTTATATCATTTTGTATGTTCTAATACACCACAAGGCTGAAGAAGGTATTTACGTTTTGTAGGTTAAAATATCACAACAATGTCGGGGGACTGGAGACTAACTATATTGAAATTCTGGGTGAATTCAACAAAGTCACCATGGCAACTGTGTTGTGTGTGTGTGCGTGTTGTGTCATGTTAGGGATTCCCATGGGGGGATTTCCATTATATGTGACCATGGGTTTGTGTAATTATTAATGTGGTTTCTTCATTATTGTTTGCATGTGTTTATTTTGTGATGTGTTACCCTTCTCATTAGTTATTATATGTTGTGTTAATGTTGTGGATAATCATGTGTTAAAATAAATAAATCAATATGTCATAAGAATGTAATTAATGAAATTGTTGATCTTAAATGTAATGTTGTAAGAGTGTGTAAGAAATGTGTAAGGGATATGTAAGAGAATGTAAGGTAGATTTTGGAGTGTGAAACACTTCATCCTCTTGGGAATTCGAATTTGTCCTTGGAGGCTATATTTGGAGGCTTGTGGGACAAGTTAAACTTGTCCCACACCTCTTAAAATTATTCACCAACCATACCTATGGTTTGGAGGTTAAATTTAGACCTTTTTAATGCATTTTGAAATGACTAATTGTAAGTTTTAATTACACTTCTCTTACATGTTTTAAATTCAAGTACTTTTAGGGCATGGGTTATTTTGGAGTTTGTAAGTTAATTTGTCATTTTATTTATTATGTTTAGATGAATGATGTTGACTATAATATTGGGGGTTGAGGAAGAATGATGTGGCATCCCACATGGATCCACATCACCCTCCTCTTCCCTCTCCTTTAAAAATTTGAACTCCTTGCTTGTTTGGGGTTGTTGAAAACTTTTTTATTCCTCTTAGGGTAAATTTTTCTTGTTGTTTTGGAGCCTTACTTGTGAAAGGAGTTTGGAGTCATTTCCATGCTTTTGTTTTTATTATTTTCAACTTTATTTTGTCATTGGGAAGCTTTATGATCTTGGAACAAACTCTATTATGGAGAGGTAGGAACTTGAGCCTTTTGAAAATGTTTCTTTCTCTTGCATGCATGTATGAAATGGTGAATGTTGTTATGTGTGTGTTGGCTGGTTGGGTAGACTGCTTAGGACATGGTGTAGGAGAAGGCTATGGGGATTTCAAATGGGGGCATAAGGGAATGCCAATGGCATCAATTTTATTGTGGAGGGAGTTTGGGATTGGGATCCACCATGGAAAAGAAATAGCTTGCATTTCTTACTCTTGGGGGCATAAGGGAGAAACTTTGGGGGCATAAGGAGGAATTTGGGGGCATAAGGGTATGTGAGATGGATTATTATTGGTGGGTTGTTCAGGTGGATTCCCATTTCCCATTGGGAGGCATAAGTAGTTCCCCATAGATCCTTGCTCTTGTTGGTTTGATTTATGAAGCCTTAGTTTTATTTGCACTTGTTTAATGTAGTTGTGAACTACATTCTTCTTGAAATGTGTTTTTGAATGTTAAAATGTTGCATGTTTGTTGTGGAAGCCATCGTTACCATTTTTGTATTACATCAATTATTTCAATATGGTTGGGGCTCGGGGGTCAATGCGGAAGGATGACTTATTCCTTCTCATTGGATATCTTGGTTGGGTGGAGAGCGTAGCCTTTCCCTTTTCCTTGTTGTGATCAAGATGAAAAGATGAAGAAACTAGCATGCTTTGATGTTTTTGAGCAAGAGGAATATACAGTTTGACAATCCCTTCTTTGAGCAAGTTCATTGTAATCCTTCCACTTTGGAGTGGATGAATTGTATAGCAATTTGTAATGTGAAGATATTTGTATTGATAATGGAAGATTGAAATTGGAATGTGAAATGTAAAGAAGTTATATTCTACTCTCTATTTTGAAAGGAAATGTGAAAGGATGTTACATGCATTACATTTTGTATTTAGAAATCAAATGGAAAAGAGATAAATTGTAAAGTTGTTGTTGGAAATCAATAAAGGAATGCTCTACCTTCTCATACTTGCATGATTGTGTTGGAATTGAATTGCTGTTGTGAATCAAATCTCTGTTGGAATGAAGAATGCATATGAAGGAAAAGACAATGTTTTATTCTCTTGAAATGAGTTGAATTTGGAAATTAGGCTTTGTATAATTGCTATTGAATTTTTGATGAATGAATTGAATGCATTAGAATTGAAAGGAAATGAATTCTCACACTTGGAGGATGGAAAATTGTTTAAGAACCTTTAATGTTGATCTCTATTTTAATTTCCAAACCTAGCAATCAAATTTATCAAAGAAATGAGTAGTTCAAACTTGCACCAAGCAATAAGATATGAAACATTGAAATTTAGATGTAATAAGTCCTAAGGAACTCAAATTGACCTTAACACTTAAGAAAGGACCCTCAAAACTTTATAAAAATCCAATTTGAACTTGCACAACCATTTTGTTGTCAAAAGATGGAAAATTATCAATTGTAACTCAATCAACTAAATTGAATCTTGAAACCTCTCTTAAATCCATCCAAGAATAAGTCTCCATGTTTGATTGACATTTTGAGAAATTAAGAATTAATAATTGAACAAAATTCTATAAGTTAAAGATTACTAATTTGCTTTGCAAATCCTTGTAGATTGTTTTCATCAAATTGACCACTTAATCTTCATCAAGTTTTAAAATTGATGAGTCCTTTGTAAAGAGAGCATTGAGAGATTTCCAGAAAGTCCTTGTTTTCCTAAAACTGAGCTTTCTAGCTCAAATTATAGCACTTAGAATTTTTGTGCTTTGGCGGGAAAATTTGAAAAAAATTCCCTCACAGGCCCACACCCAAAAAAATTCCCGTCATTTTACTTTAGAAAAAATTTTGGAAAATTTTTGGTTCAAGGAAATTTTTCTATTTTGCTCCATCGGCCGTAGCCAATGAGAGGGCACCAAGTGTCCTCATAGTGCTATGGTGGAGGCGCAGCTTCCATTTTTACCCTTAGCCTTTTGAAAATTTTGGGTCAGTAGCCAATGAGAAGGTGCCAAGTGGCACCTTAGGAGCGGCAGTGGGGAGGGAGGACCCCTTTGTTTTTTTTGGTTTTTGGCTTGGGAAATATTTAGCACATTTTTGCGTGGCCCCGCATCAGTGCCCACACCTCGGGATTTTCTCCTTTTGTGGGTGTGTGGACCCGCACATCCCTTTCTCCATTTTTTTCCTCCCTTAGGCGTAATCATCAAAAATTATCTCACCACCCCACCCTCTCCTCTCCTTCATCTCCGGTGGCTCATCGAGCACAACGTGTCCCTAGATAGACCCATGGGCACGTGGGTGTTGTTAACTTGTCCTTCTCCATTGGGTGCAATGCACTAAATCCTTTCACCACTCTGCCCCTTCCCTATTTTCCTCGGCGTCGTCTTTGTGGCCGTCCACATGTCCTTGGAGGACCCGCAGAGGCATGAGATGTTTCTTGAACTTGTACCCACACAATGGAAAATTTTATAGAGCCACCCTATGACCTACCAACCCACTAAATAGGATTTCACCCCTGCATGACACGTGTCCGCTTTGGGGAAAATTTAGCCCCAAAACTCTGCCCGGCCATATCTTGAATTCTATAAGGAGTTAAGAGGACTTCTTTATATGGTTGGAAAGGAGAGAAAATTTCTTTCCAATGGAAATGAGTTAGGGAAATTTTTGAAGATTAAGTATGAGAAAAATCTTGTTGAAACTCTGAGGCTGCTAGAGAGCAGGCATGGGGTAAATTACTCCCTGAACCTAACTAAAACATATAACCCTAAAATTTGAACCTTGTGAACTTGTTATTAGTTAATGAAGGGAACATATGTTGTAGTACATTGGTCTTGTTCCGGAACCTGTTAGTGAAAATTGATGTCTTGCAACCTGGTTGTAGACACTTCAAATCAAAAAAAATTATCCCATAATTTTCTAGCTAACCCTAGGTTGTTTCTTGGGTCTCAAGTGGTTGTTTAAATGAGCACTACAGTTTGGTATCAGAGCAGTGGTTCAAAGGCTTGGACCATTGGGCACACTAGAAAACTTGAGACATGAAAACTTAGACCTAGCACACTTTAAATCTAGAAAACAACTTAGCAAGAATATGTATGTTTTAGTAAACATGGAAGTTGTATAAACTTAGCAAAATGAACTAACTCTCACTTTGGTCTGTGTAGGAGGCTCAGACGGAGTGAGAGGAACCTTCACAGAGACTTAGACTCACCACCACCACCACCACCACTAGATCAGGGTGTGGTAGTCATTCTACCTCAAATTCTACAGACCCTTCAGGATGTCAATGCCGCTCTATGTGGAGGATTAGGAAGAGAATAGGAAACTAGTCATGACAGAGCTCCTTCCATCGAGGGTCAGATATCTCCTTGACTTAGTGAGGAGCATAGAGGAGAGAACTCCCATGCAGAGTCAGCCAGAGCAGAGTCACCACCTAAGTGATAGGGTGACAAAGTTCCAGAGCATAGAGAGAGGTCTCAGAGCCCTAGGCTTAGGGATGAGCATACTTGAGAAACGTAGAGGCCAACAGACCACAACAAATGGATCACATCGGGAGAGATCCTAAAGGTTCACCCTCACATTACTCGTGTGATATAGGTGGATTCTAGACGGATGCTTGGTTAGTAAGCTTGAGCGGTTGCTTTGATCTTTTTCCTTGTTCTAGCAACATGAAATCTCATGTTGAGATCTATCTACCGAGGGATGGAACAGCAAAGTATCATGAAGGACGAGAGGAGTAAGCTCCACATAGATTCAGGATAGTGACCTAGGAGATATTTGAGGAGAGATTCAGGATTAGATATTTATCATGGAGGTTCATACAACAGAGGATCGACGAGTTCCATGACCTCTGATAGGATTCTCTTTCAGTAGCAGAGTATGAGAGTAGATTTCTAGATCTACTCCAAGTATGTATGTAGGATGTGCATGTGTGGATTCACAGGGTTCATCTCGGGGCTTGAATTTAGATATTGGAGGTGCAGGTGTGTTATCCCCGCAAAATTGTCAAGGGAAATTTGCAGGTAACCATACCCAAAAATTTTGTTTTGGCCCCAAGGAAGTTTGACAACGTTCAAAAGAAGTCCAAAGTTCTCTTCCGAAAATCAAGTTTTAAGGACTTAGCCATTTTTCGCCTTCTTTTCGAAAAGGGCGCCGATAAGTTCATTGTCGACATGTTTGAAGAGTGCGCCAAAGGGCGCAAGGAAGTTGCTGTTGACATGCCAAACGGTGCGCCAAAGGGCGTGCGCCAAAGGGCGCTGATAAGTTCTTTGCGCCAAGACATGTTTGAAGAGTGCGCCAAGCGCAAGGAAGTTCATGTTGACATGCCAAATGGTGCGCCAAGGCGCAAGGAAGTTCATGTTGACATGCCAAATGGTGCGCCAAATGGCACAAATGGTGCGCCAGGAAGTTCATGTTGACATGCCAAATGGTGCGCCAAAGGCACAAAAGTTCATGTGACATGCCAAATGGTGCGCCAAAGGCACAAGAAGTTCATGTTGACATGCCAAATGGTGCGCCAAAGGCGCCAAATGGCGCTAAGGCGCAAGGAAGTTCATGTTGCAAATGGTGCGCCAAGGCAAAGGAAGTTCATGTGACATGCCAAATGGTGCGCGGAAGTTCATGTTGACATGCCAAACGATGCGCCAAAGGGCGCTGATAAGTTCTGTCGACATGCTGAATGGTGCGCCAAAGGGCGCTGATAAGTTCCTGTCAAACATGCTAAGTTGATAAGTGCGCCCATTTCCAAAGGCCAAAGGCGCCGAGAAGTCGGTGCGCCAAAGGGCGCCGATAAGACATGCTTCGAAAAAGTGCGCCTTTTACACTAAAGAGTGGTTTCTTCTTGGGATCCGTTGATCATTTTTGTAAGATATTTAAAAATCATGTTGGCATACACGATGACTTCATCCATGTTGCACCATGGGATGTTGCCATCCAAAAACTTGCCCAAGTCAATTGTTGACTTTTTAAATATCTTTGTAAATAGGTTGTTGGCTCCTTTTTGCCTTCTTTTCTCTCCTTCTTCTATAAATACCCCAATACTTGTTGTATTAAAGGGTGAACATTTTTCAGATAGAAATAGAAGTGAGGAGAGAAGGACTTTGAGCTTTCTTGTAACAGAAAAAAACAAGTAATACAATTATTCAGACTTTGTGCTCAATAGCTGTGTTATGCATTAGATCTTTCTTACGTTAGATCTGTATGTGTTTAATCTGTTGGATTCATATCTACTTTTCCGTCATTTGTTTATCAGTATTGCTTTGTTTATTTATGCAAGTAGGTTTGGCTCTGTTTACTACCAAACTAAAAGCATAGATCTTCTGACCCTTCTGCTTTGGAATTCATTTCTTTTCTTCCTTCGGATCTGATCTTTCTCTTTTCCCTCTTCCATTCCTTTCTTTTCTCAGCCTGAAACACTCTACTGGGATGAGATCCCAACCCCCGAAGGCAGAATCTGTGAGACTTGCATAGGTTCCTGCTAGTAGAAGTAGCAATAAACCAGTTTCGCTTTGCTGTCTCAAAGAGGGGCTGAGCCCTGCACACTGTTGGCTCGTCTATCCATAGATCTGTCCACGTGACAGATTTTCGGACCAACAGTTTTTGGCGACTCCGCTGGGGATCGGACAGATCTGTCAGATCTATGGTGGTGGTATAATATAAAATCAGAAAATATAAGAAAATCACTGCCTGTTTGCAAATCTGCACTTTTGTTGAAAATCCAAAAATTTGCAAAAGTGCTCAAATCGAAAAATTTCCTTCTGAGAGTCATAGATCGGGCCTAGTTACAGATCTTTAGTTCGCTGAGTTTTTATCAAAATCATTATTTTTCCGTAGATCTGAGTTTTGACTGTTTTCTAAAAAGTTTAAAACCCTTTGAAAAAGTAAAGATCAGATCTGAAAATCAGCCTACTATTCTTCCCTGCCATCTTATCCTCGCTGCTATTTGTCATTAACCGCAATCGGTTTTTCGAGGAGGATAGTTTTTAAATATTCAGAAAAGTGCATGCTGCTGGTTTTTGACAGAAAAACCAGAAAATCAGCAAGTACACCCAAAAATAAAGTTTAAATCTGCGCCGTAATATTGCAGATCTGAAAGGTACACTGGCGAGTGAACCTTTTACGCGCAGCAGGAGAGCCCGTGGAGAAGTTGATCCTACTTTCGATCTGCTTCAAAGGCACAATTTCAGCGTAACACCGGCACGTTTTTCAGCGTTAAGCTCGGCTAGGTGGTCATCCAGGAGTGTCTCACCTCCACGAAGAAAAAGTCTTTTACAAGGAACATCCACGTCCCTTTGTAGTGCATTGCTGCTCAGTGGAACCACCCTCCCAGCTCGTGTGCTTTTTCCAGCCTTTCAAATGGCGGTACCATGGGGAAATGCTATGGGTCCTCTCGCACTGCCACATCCAGTTCACGCGCTCCCTCACGGAAATCGAAAGAATTTTCCTAAATTTGACGGGAGCGGAAATCAAAGCACGGATTCTCACATATCTGCTTTCATTATGTCATGCAGTATTTTGGACGTGACTCATGAAGATGTGTCAGTCCGCCTTTTTCTGGAAACCCTACAAGGGCCTGCAGCTGAATGGTTTCAGCATTTGCCGGCCGGATCTATCACCAGTTGGGCAACCTTGCGGGAAGCTTTTGAAGACAGATACAAGCCTTCAGAGGATGCATTTGCATTGTTATCACAAATCACTCACCTGAAGAAGGAGGCAAATGAGACCATGCGCGATTTTGTCGCCCGGTTCAATGCATTAATCAACCGTGTCCCTACTACCATGCTTCCAACACCGGAGAATCAGAAGTGTTTCTTCGTGAACGCCATGAGCTCAAAAGTCAGTTTCTTGCTCCTTCAAGAGCGAGTAGTAGCTACTCTACCTCTCGCTCAGCCGCGCCATCCGGATAGAAGACAATTTGATAATATCTCAAGCGAGTTGAGAAGGGAATCATCAAGGTCCAAATCTTCGATCCTCGCCTACTACTTCGTCCCCGATCCAAAGATTCCAAAAGATGGCGAACGATCTGCTCGCATTAAAAAAGCAGCTGGCCCAGCCTCTCCTAGTTCCTCGTACCGGGATGTCCCGCGGAGGAATTTTGTTCCTAACAATGCTTCACAAAGACCGCGCTTACCTGCAACCGCTCCACGGTTGGCGCTTGAAGCTCCTCCGGTCAATGCTCTGGCCGAAATTGAGGAAGAAGAGCAGTATTATGAAGAACCTTCGCTCCAAGACGAAGATGATCAAGATGTCGGTGAGCCGACTGGCGACTCCACAATTGGATATATGGAATTTGATGAGGATGAATCTGATGAAGAAGAGAGTACTCAGGGCTATGCAAGCGGACAATCATATGCTGTTTTCACCCGCTCGCAAGGAAAAGAAGCAGAAGTTGCTGCCCATGTGCAGAAGGAGAAGGTCGCGTCAAACGTGCCTCCAACCATTGTTAAAAGAGGTAATCCTCTTCCTACTCAATTCCCTGTTAAGTCTTTTGCAAAGAAGTATTTTCCGCCCATCTCTCCTCCGAATCAGCCCCCTCATATTCCTATCAAGATCAAACCCTATTCCATCATCGCGAAGTGAAGGACTCATTCCCTCACCAACGCAACCCTTGGCCGCGTTCGATATAATAGATCATGCAAAAAAGACCAAGATTCAAATGTCTGAAGCTGAGTATCTTCAGTCAAACCCCGAACAGCTTGTAAGATTGACTAAGTATATCCAAGGCCAAGTCATTATATCTAATCGTTTTCCCCTAAAGGAATCCTTTCCACTCCCCCTGAATCCCATATAAATGTTGCTTCAACGTCTGCGTCAGGCAAGATAGAACCTTTCTATCTCTCCCTGCTGATCAATGGGCACAAGCTGAGTAATTGCATAATTGATTCCGGAGCTTCTGACAATGTCATGCCGGCAAAAGTCGCCCATGCTTTGGGCCTCACTCTTACCAAGCCTTTCGGCAGGTGTTACTCATTGGAGACCAAGCAAGTGCCGTTGATTGGCCAAATCAAAGACGCGCAATTTGCGTTTGCAGCCTTCCCGGATAAAAGAGTAAAGATGACCGTCCTTGTCGCTGACATTCCGGCAGCCTATGGAATTCTGCTAGGAAGGAGCTTTTGCAGCGAAGTTGGTGGAGAAATTCACATGGACTGGTCTAAAGCTAGAATTCCAGTCAAAGGCGTAATGCAAACTTTGGAGCCAGAATCGCAAAAGAAATACTTGGTCACTAGCTCTGAAGACCCCAAAGCCCAAATCCTTTTTGAATCATCAGGGATGGGGAATTACTTCTTATCCACCGAGGCGGATACAAAGGATGTTTTCGTTCAAGAAAAGGATCTTAATGAGATCTGGACCTTGCAATTTGATGGCAGCTGCGCAACTAGTGGATGTGGCGCCGGGGCCGTGCTGATATCTCCTGAGGAAGAAGTCATTCCTCTTTCTTTCAAATTGCAGTTTTTCAACACTAACAATACTGCTGAGTATGAGTCTCTCTTACTCGGTATGCAAGCTGCAAAGGAAAGAGGAATTAAAAATCTAAAAGTTCAAGGTGATGCCGAGCTGGTTGTAAATCAGGTCAAAAGGATTTACCAAGTAAAAAATGAAAGGCTCAGGCACTACCGTAATGCAGTATGGGACAACATTGAGGAATTTGATGCCTTTTCGATAGGGGCAATTCCAAGAGCTCAAAATGACATGGCCGATTCATTGGCCGTTTCAGCATCTCTCATGCTCCCGCACCCGGGTTTGAAAATGAACAAATACACCATTGAAGTGGTTTTCCGCCCGAGCGTGCTGCAAACTCGGCAGATTGGCAGTATTCAACGATGATAATCACCTCATTGCCTTTCTAGAAAAATCAGAAAATTTTGATGAGTTGTATTTTGAAGGATCCACCTCAACATGCCGCGAATCAATCAACAGTCAAAACCATGAATCAGAGGAGAAAGACGGCATATGTCAGCTCAAAGGAAATAAAATCCCGAAGGGCCTGGTTTCTCTGGAACGCCTGTTTGACAGGCATGACCGTTTTGTGAGAAAGAAGAAGCGGGACGATCCTTGCTCATCCCCAGAGACAGAACCAGTCAATATAGGTTCTGAGGCACATCCGCAAATTGTGAACATCGGGAAATGTTGCATGCCGGAAGAAAAGCGGAAATTTGTCAAGCTGCTGAAGAAATACACGGATGTATTAGCATGGTCCTATGCTGATCTAAAGTCTTTCAAGCCAAAGGATGTCCATCACGACATCCCATTGAAAGAAGGTGCCAAACCCTTTCGTCAGAAACAGAGGCACTATGATCCCAAGGTCTCGGGCACCATCCAAGCAGAATCTAGTAATAAGAACCTAGTGACCATCATACGGAAGCTAGTTGATGAGAATCAGCGGTCCTGGCACAAGTCTTTGTACGAGGCTTTGTGGGCGGACCGCATTACTCCCAAGAGATCTCTCGGCATGTCACCTTTTCAAGTGTTATATGACACTGATGTCGAGCTTCCCATTTCTGCTGAACTACCTGCTCTGCGCTTGGCACGAGCAATTGAAGATGAGACTTTTCAGAGTTCTCTAGAAAAGAGAATTATGTATCTGGCGGAACTTGAAGAAAAGAGAGCAAAAGTGGTCGACAGGATCACTGAACATCAGAATCAAGTAAAGAGGCTTTTTGATAAGAAAGCCAAGCAGAGAAGTTTTCAAGTGGGAGATCTCGTCCTTCTTTGGGACAAGCGAAGAGAGCCAAAGGGCATGCATGGAAAGTTTGATTCCCTATGGAGAGGGCCCTTTATAATCAAGCAACTCAATGGAGAGAATAGTTTCTATCTCTCATATCTGGATGGAACCAAGCTCCCGCTTCCCTATAGCGGGCAGCATCTAAAGATCTTCTGGAAGTAGAGCTTTCTCTCTTCTTTGTACAGTTTGCTTTTGTTGTGTGTTTATTTTTGTCGTGTGTTTGCTTTTAGTTTGTTGTGTGTTTCCTTTGTTCTCCCTCCGGTCCCCCTTGTTTTTGACTCCGTACCCAATGGATAGGCACATGTGAACTGGGATTCTCTACCCCCGAGTTTCACTCAAAGATAGTCCCCAGAAAGAGCCAGCTGTTATCCTGCAAAATTGTCAAGGGAAATTTGCAGGTAACCATACCCAAAAATTTTGTTTTGGCCCCAAGGAAGTTTGACAACGTTCAAAAGAAGTCCAAAGTTCTCTTCCGAAAATCAAGTTTTAAGGACTTAGCCATTTTTCACTTTTTCGAAAAGGGCGCTGATAAGTTCTTTGTCGACATGCTGAAGAGTGCGCCAAAGGGCGCAAGGAAGTTCATGTTGACATGACATGTCAAACGCAGTGCGCCATGTTGACAAAGGGCGCCAAGGGCCACAAAGATTCATGTTGTGCAATGGACATTCATGTTGAAGAGTGCGCCAAAGGCGCAAGGAAGTTCATGTTGACATGCCAAAGTTCATGGTGCGCCAAATGGCGCCAAGGCGCAAGGAATGTTCATGCCAAATGGTGCGCCAAAGGCACAAAGAAGTTCATGACATGCCAAATGGTGCGCCAAGGCACAAGGAAGTTCATGTTGACATGCCAAATGGTGCGCCAAAGGCACAAAGAAGTTCATGTTGACATGCCAAATGGTGCGCCAAGGCGCAAGGAAGTTCATGTTGACATGCCAAATGGTGCGCCAAAGGGCGCAAGGAAGTTCATGTTGACATGCCAAACGGTGCGCCAAAGGGCGCTGATAAGTTCCTGTCGACATGCTGAATGGTGCGCCAAAGGGCGCCGATGATAAGTTCCGACATGCGACATGCTTGCCGATAAGTGCGCCCCATTTCCAAAATGGCGCCGAGAAGTCGCGACATGCGACATTTCCAAAGCGCCGAAAAGTGCGCCCTTTTACACTAAAGAGTGGTTTCTTCTTGGGATCCGTTGATCATTTTTGTAAGATATTTAAAAAGCATGTTGGCATACACGATGACTTCATCCATGTTGCACCATGGGATGTTGCCATCCAAAAACTTGCCCAAGTCAATTGTTGACTTTTTAAATATCTTTGTAAATAGGTTGTTGGCTCCTTTTTGCCTTCTTTTCTCTCCTTCTTCTATAAATACCCCAATACTTGTTGTATTAAAGGGTGAACATTTTTCAGATAGAAATAGAAGTGAGGAGAGAAAGACTTTGAGCTTTCTTGTAACAGAAAAGAACAGTAATACAATTATTCAGACTTTGTGCTCAATAGCTGTGTTATGCATTAGATCTTTCTTACGTTAGATCTGTATGTGTTTAATCTGTTGGATTCATATCTACTTTTCCGTCATTTGTTTATCAGTATTGCTTTGTTTATTTATGCAAGTAGGTTTGGCTCTGTTTACTACCAAACTAAAAGCATAGATCTTCTGACCCTTCTGCTTTGGAATTCATTTCTTTTCTTCCTTCGGATCTGATCTTTCTCTTTTCCCTCTTCCATTCCTTTCTTTTCTTAGCTGAAACACTCTCACCGGGATGAGATCCCAACCCCGAAGGCGTAATCATGAGACTTGCATAGGTTCCTGCTAGTAGAAGTAGCAATAAACCGATTTAACTTTTTGTCTCAAAGAGGGGCTTTGAGCCCCGCACACCGTTGGCTCGTCTATCCATGGCCATTGAGAAGGCCTATATTATAGAGGAGACTCGAGGTAAGACCCAACAAGCTAGAGATCGAGTCTAGACCCACATTCAAAGCAGATGCTTTGGATGGTAGGTTGAGGGTTTAAAACCTCTTCTTCATGGTGGCTAGGGTACAACATAGTCATCCTTTAGGCCATAGCAAGAGTAGCAGCATCCTTTCCCACCTTATAGACCTCCACAGAGAGGTCATAGTATGAGGCCTCCTCCTGGGGTCCCATCGGAGACATAGGTTGGACCTAGAGCTTAGTCAACGGGATCTTGCACAAAGACACACCTCAAAGAAAACATAGCCGGATCATCGTGATCCATACCATAGACTTCCGGGGCACCTACTGGAGGTGCTACTCCTTGAGAGGATCAGTGTGATGTTTCGGATGTGGAGTTTTTAGACATTTTGGAGAGATTGCTCTCGAACCCTAACAAGGGTAAGGCACGAGATGTTAGTTCCGACTATAGGTGACATGGGATGCAACCACGGGATTTATACAGTAGTTGAGAACCACCAAGAAGAACATCGAGCACACGGTCATTGAGACCACAGTAGCATTGGTGGTATTCCTACCTCTGTATTGTTGGACTCTGGTTCTTCCGATTCTTTTATTACACCATCTTTAGTAGAGCGATGTAGGGCCGGGTGGTTGTTAGAAGGGTCATTGTTGGGATATTGAGATGGCTTCAGGATCCAAGATCTCTGTATACTCATTGGTTAAGTAGCGTGTTGTAGATTTGGGACCTTTCACTACTACCTCGGATCTTTGTATTCTTCCATTGGGCTCATGTGGAGTCATTTTGGGTATGGATTGGTTATCTACACACAGGGCCAGGATGGATTGTTATCACAAGACTATAGCTTTTGTATATGATTTGGGAGTTAATTTGGTGATCTTAGGGGTCAGGAGACCCATTTCTATTCACACCATTTCCGCTATGCAGCTTAAGCGGTGTGTGTGACGGGGTTGTCAGATGTATGTTGTTACAATCAGTGACAGATCAGAGGATGGGTCTAGTGGACCATCACTAGATGATCATCCCATTTTGAGAGAGTTTTCTGATGTATTTCCAGGGAGCTACTAGTGATGCCACCCCCACGTGAGATTGATTTTCATATAGATCTAGTTCTTGGAGCAGAGCCTATCTCACGAGCACCTTATAGGATGACCACCCTAGAGCTCTCTGAGCTCAAGTTATAACTTGAGGGAATTTTAGAGAAGGGCCTTATCCATCCTAGTGCATCCGCTTAGAGTGTATCAGTGATCTTTGTGAAGAAGAAGGATGGATCCTTGCGGTTGTGTATTGATTGCCACCAAATTGAAAAAGGTAACGATCAAGAATTGTTATCCTCTTCCTCCTATTGATGACTTGTTTGATCAGATGAAGGGAGCAATGAGCTTTCTCTAAGATTTGTCTCAAGTTAGGCTATCATCAGTTAAGGATTATGGAGGAAAACATTCATAAGACTCGCTTTTGATACAAAATATGGGCACTATGAGTTCACAAAGGTGCCTTTTGGTTTGAGGAATGCCCCAAAGTTGTTCATGAGTTTGATAAATGGAGTATTCAGGACCTTCTTAGATTGCTTCATGCTCATCTTCCTAGATGACATTTTGATATACTCAAGTACATGTGAGGAGCATAAGGGGCACCTTTTCCAGGTTCTTCATTGTCTTCGTGAGCAGTAACTTTATGAGAACTTAGATAAGTGTGCTTTTTTCGATGTAGGTGCATTATTTGGTCCATATCATCTCTCGGGAGGTATCGCAGAGATCCTTCCAAGATTAGAGCCATTATGGATTGGCCAAAGACCCACTACAAAGGCCGAGGTGCACAACTTCATAGGATTAGTAGGCTACTACTAGAGATTTGTTCAGAATTCTCTTAGATTGCATACCCTATCACTTCCCTTCAGAGGAAAGGAAAGAAGTTTGTTTGGTTGGACATATGTGAGAAGACATTTAGAACACGGAAAGAGTGCCTCACTACAACACCCATTTTTGTAGTGTCAGATTCAGAGGGTGAGTTCTTCATTTACACAGATGCTTCATTAGCAGGGCTTGGAGGTGTGTTGATGCAAGATGGTAGAGTACTAGCTTTTGAGTCTAACAAAATCAAGGATCATGAGCTTAATTATCCGATCCATGATCTATAGCTTACATGTGTAGTTGTGCATGCTTTGGTTAGATGGATAAAATTTTCTTCTTGGATGGAGATTCACACTCAAGATGGATCATTTGAGTCTTCGTCACCTTCACGCAGTCCAATCTCAACGCTTGTCAGCGGCGTTGGATGGATTTGCTTTGTGAGTATGACATGGAGATCGAGCATGTGAAGCGGAAAGAGAATGTGGTAGTAGATTCTCTCATTAGACAAAGACATGTGGCTATGGCCACATTAGTGAGCATAGATTTATAGAGTATTATTCTTCAGTAGCTTCCTCTTGACAGCTTCTACATTGTAGTACGAGAAGAGATAGAGTCACAGAGGACCCTTGAAGGGAATTTTGATGGTTTTTTACTTAGAGGTAGATGGTCTTCTCAGGCACAGAGGCTGGATATATATTCGTAGAGATGGAGGCTTGAGGTAGGACATCTTGGTAGAGGCACATCATGCACCTTATTTAGCCCATCTTGGGGTGAAGAAGATGCACACCACTTTGTGACAGTTGTATCATTAGAGAGGACTTCGTAGAGATGTGGCCCAGTTTGTGTCATGGTGTTTAGAGTGTCCAGAGAGTTAAGGCCAAGCATCAACATCTAGTAGGCCTTATTTATCCTCATGCCATACTAGAATGGAAGTGGGACACCATTTCCATGGATTTCATTGTTGGGCTACCGATGTCGAGATATCACCATGACACCATTATGGTCACGATTGATAAATTGACAAAAGTGGCTCACTTTTCTCCAGTGAATACCACTTATACAACTAGAGTAGTGGCACGAGTATATTTGGATGAGATTTTCAGGTTGCACGGATTCCACGGAAGATCATTTGTGACCACGATCCTTTGTACACTTCACACTTTTGGACTACCATAAAGTATGTCCTCGAGGTCCGAGGATCAACTTCAGCATAACATATCACCCTAAGATAGATGGAAAGACCGAGCGAGTGAATCAGATTTTACAGATATGCTTAGGATGTATGTGATAGATCAGCAGTCTAAATGGCAGGAGTACTTGTACTTAGTGGAGTTTGCCTACAATAATAGTTTTTAGAGTTCTATAGGCATGGCTCCTTTTTAGGATTTTTATTGTAGAGAGTGTAGGACACCTTTTAGCCGAGATAGGTTAAAGGACAGTATGTCTTGGACCAGCTCTTCTACAGGATATGGAACATCGGGTAGTGTTGATCGGAAGAGATTACAGGAGGCACATGATAGGTAGAAGAAGTATGTGGATCAGCATAGGATTGATCGTAGTTTTGATGTGGGCATGAAGGTGTTCCTTCGTGTCAGGCCACACAAGAGCCCTATCCATTACGGAAAAGGTTCTAAGTTAGCTCCTAGATTCGTTGGTCCTTTTGAGATCTTGGAGCGTATCGGCCCTTTGGCCTATCATCTAACATTGCCACTATTCTTGTCTTGAGTACATGATGTGTTTCATGTTTCAGTTCTTAGGAGATATATTGCAGATCCTTCTCATGTGCTAGATTGGACATCATTGCAGGTGTAGGATTAGGGGTAGGTGATGGTGGATCCCGTTCGCATCCTAGATTACAAGACCTTAGGCCTTTGAGGCAAAGAGGTTGATCAGGTTTGGGTACAGTGGGACAAATATGATGAGACTACAGCTACCTGGGAGGATGCTACTTCATTATGAGCGTAGTTTCTGCAAATGTTCCAGTGACTTCTAGGAGGAAGTCGAGTCTAAGGGGAGGGGGATGTAGTGCCCACTTCCCTTTGACACCTTTTGATGCTTATGTTGATACTGTTGATTTCATTATAGACATTACTATGTTTTGTTTAGTATGATGGTTAGATGTTAGATCAGGGATTATTATTGATCTAGATTCAGTTATTATGCATGATGATTACTAGAGACATTTTTTATATGTGGATGATGATATACTGTTTGACATGGACATATTATAGATGTTGATTTGGACATGTGACATTGGATATTGTGAGTAGACCTAGTATGGAAGATTATTGATGATGATATAGTTGATTAATTAATTGAAAATGATAATGTTGAATTCTTGATGTTGTTGTGATTCATATGTTTAGATGATCTTGAGATGTTGTTTATATCATTTTGGATGTTCTGATATGGCCACGAGGCCGAAGGAGGTATTTGCATTTTATAGGTTAAAATATCACAACAATGTCGGGGGACTAGAGACTAACCATATTGAAATTTTGGGTGAATTCAACAAGGTCACCATGACAACTATGTTGTGTGTGTGTGTGTGTTGTGTTATGTTAGGGATTCCCATGGGGGATTTCCATTATATGTGACCATGGGTTTGTGTATTTATTAATGTGGTTTCTTTATTAATGGTTGCATGTGTTTATTTTGTGATGTGTTACCCTTTTCATTAGTTATTATATGTTGTGTTAATGTTGTGGATAATCATGTGTTAAAATAAATAAATAAATATGTCATAAGAATGTAATTAATGAAAACGCGTGATCTTAAATGTAATGTTCTAAGAGTGTGTAAGAAATGTGTAAGGGATATGTAAGAGAATGTAAGGTAGATTTTGGAGTGTGAAACACTTCATCCTCTTGGGAATTCAAATTTTTCCTTGGAGGCTATATTTGGAGGCTTGTGGGACAATTTAAAATTGTCCCACACCTCTTAAAATTATTCACAAACCATACCTATGGTTTGGAGGTTAAATCTAGACCTTTTTAATGCATTTTGAAATGACTAATTGTAATTTTTAATTGCACTTCTCTTACATGTTTTAAATTTATTCCTTTTGGGGTATGAGTTATTTTGGAGTGTGTAAGTTAATTTGTCATTTTATTTATTATGTTTAGGTGAATGATGTTGACTTTGATCTTGGGGTTGAGGAAGAATGATGTGGCATCCCACATGGATCCACATCACCCTCTTCTCTTCCCTCTCCTTTAAAATTTGAACTCCTTGCTTGTTTGGGGTTGTTGAAAACTTTGCTTATTCCTCTTGGGGTGGATTTTTCTTGCTATTTTGGAGCCTTGCTTGTGAAAGGAGTTTGGAGTCATTTACATGCTGGTGTGTTGATGATTTTTGACTTTATTTTGGCATTGGGAAGTTTGTTGATCTTGGAAAAAACTCCATTATGGAGAGGTAAGAAATTGAGCCTTTTGAAAATGTTTCTTTCTCTTGCATGCATGCATGAAATGGTGAATGTTGTTATGTGTGTGTTGGCTGGCTGGGTAGATTGCTTAGGACATGGTGTAGGAGAAGGCTATGGGGATTTCAAATCGGGGCATAAGGGAATGCCAATGGCATCAATTTTATTGTGGAGGGAGTTTGGGATTGGGATCCACCATGGAAAATAAATAGCTTGCATTTCTTACTCTTGGGGGCGTAAGGTAGAAAATTTGGGGGCATAAGGAGGAATTTGGCGGGCATAAGGGTACGTGAGATGGATTATTATTGGCGGGTTGTTCAGGTGGATTCCCATTTCCCATTGGGAGGCATAAGTAGTTCCCATAGATCCTTGCTCTTGTTGGCTTGCTTGATGAAGCCTCAGTTTTGTTTGCACTTGTTTAATGTAGTTGTGAACTACATTCTTCTTGAAATGTGTTTTTGAATGTGAAAATGCTACATGTTTGTTGTGGAAGCCATTGTTGTCATGTGCTGTGTTGCACCTTTTATTTCAATATGGTTGGGGCTCGAGGGCCAATGAGGAAGGATGGCTTCTCCCTTCTCATTGGATATCTTGGTTAGGTGGAGAGCGTTGCCTTTCCCTTTTCCTTGTTGTGATCAAGATGAAAAGATGAAGAAACTAGCATGTTGTTGTTTTTGAGCAAGAGGAATATACAGTTTGACAGTCCCTTCTTTGAGCAAGTTCATTGTAATCCTTCCCACTTTGGAGTGGATGAATTGTATAGTAATTTGTAATGTGATGATATTTGTATTGATAATGGAAGGTGAAATGTAATTAAGTTATATTCTACTCTCTTTTTGAAAGGAAATGTGAAAGGATGTTACATGCATTGCATTTTGTATTTAGAAATCAAATGGAAAAGAGATAAATTGTAAAGTTGTTGTTGAAATCAATAAAGGAATGCTCTACCTTCTCATACTTGCATGATTGTGTTGGAATTGAATTGTTGTTGTGAGTCAAATCTCTGCTGGAATGAAGAATGTGTATGAAGGAAAAGGCATTGTTTTATTCTCTAGAAATGAGTTGAGTTTGGAAATCAGGGTTTATATAATTGCTATTGAATGGTTGACTGAATCAATTGAATGCATTAGACTAGAAATGAAATGAATTCTCACATTTGGAGGATGGAAAAATGTTTAAGAACCTTTAATGTTGATCCTCTGTTTTAATTTCCAAACTTGACAATCAAATTTATCAAAGAAATGAGCAGTTCAAACTTGCACCAAGCAATAAGATATGAAACATTGAAATTTAGATGTAACAAGTCCTAAGGAACTCAAATTGACATTAAAACTTAAGAAAGGACCCTCATAACTTTATAAAAATCAAATTTGAACTTGCACAACCATTTTGCTGTCAAAAGATGGAAAATTATCAATTGCAACTCAATCAACTAAATTAAATCTTAAAACCTCTCTTGAATCCATCCAAGAATAAGTTTCTATGCTTGATTAACATGTTGAGAAAGTAAGAATTCGAAATTGAATGAAATTTTATAAGTTAAAGATTACCACTTGCTTTGTAAATCCCTCTGACAGATTGTTTTCATCAAAGTGACCACTTAAACTTCATCAAATTTCAAAATTGACAAGTCTTGTGTGAAGAGGGCATTGAGAGCTTTCCAAAAAATCTTTGTTTTCCCAAAAGTGAGCTTTCTAGCTCAAGTTATAGAACTTTGAATTTTTTGTGCTTTGGCGGGAAATTTTGGAAAAAATTTCCCTTTCGAGCCTACTGACCCAAAAAAATTTCCCATCATTTTTCCTTAGAAAAGTTTTTGGAAAATTTTTCATTTGGAGAATTTTTTTCCATTTTCCTCCACCATCCGTAACTAATCAGAGGGTGCCACATGTCCTCTTGGGGCTACGACGGAGGCACGACTTCCTTTTCTACCCTTAGCCTTTTGAAAATTTTGGGGAAAAAGTTTCATTTTTGCCTCACGTCCGTAGCCACGAGAAGGTGCCACGTGGCATGTTGGGGTGGCAACAGGGAGGGAGGACCCCTTTTTTTAATTTGGTTTTTATCTTTGCGAAAATTTTAGAACATTTTCCCAGGGCCCCGCATCACCACCCCCACCTCAGGCTTTTCTCCTTCCGCAGGCACGCGGACCCACGCGTCCCTTTCTCCATATTTGTCCTCCCTTTGGCGTAATCACCAAAACTTCTCCCACCACCCCGCCCTCCCCTCTCTTTCATCTTTGGTGGCTCATCAAATTCCAAGTGTCCTGGATAGACCCGCGAGTGCTATTGACTTTTCTTTCTCCTTCTGGTGTAATACGCTAAATCCTCCCGCCGCTCCGCACCTTCCCTATTTTCCATGGCATTGTCTCTGCGGCCATCACATGTCCTTGGAGGACCTGCGGAGGCATGGGATGTTTCTTGACCTTGCGCCTATGGAATAGAAAATTTTCTAGAGCTGCCCCGTGACCCGCCAAACCGCAAAATGGGATTTCACCCCCTGCATGACACGTGTCCTCCTTGGGAAAACTTTATCCCTAATACTTTTCCCGCCATATCTTGAGTTTTATAAGGATTTAAGAGGACTTCTTTATATGGTTGGAAAGGTGAGAAAATTTCCTATCTAATGGAAATGATTTAGGGAAATTTTGGAAGTGTTAAGTATAAGAAAATGATTTTGGAACTCGAGGTTGCTAGAGAGAAAGCATGGGGGTAAATTACTACCCGAACCTAACTAAAACATATAACCCTCAAATTTGCACTGTGAAATTGTTATTAGTCAATGAAGGGAACATATGTTGTAGTACATTGGTCTTGTTCTAGAACCTGTTAGTGAAACCGATGTCTCGCAACCTCGGTTATAAACACTTCAAATAAAAAAAAATTATCCCATAATTTTTATAGCTAACCCTAGGTTGTTTCTTAGGTATCAAGTGGTTGTTTAAATAGGCACTACACCCAACAACAAAGTTTTTCTCTCATGCGGAGATGAAGAATGTAAGTAAAACCAAGACTCAATGTGATCTACAACCCAAGGAAAGGACTCGATAATGGAAACCAAATGAAGGAGAAAGATGTTACTCATCCATACAAGGAGACATAAAAATTCAAACCATGCAGACTAAGAAATTATGAAAAAAATAGGGCAAGATTAAATTGAGCACCAACAAGCACCACTTGAAAATCAGGCAAAAATTTGTATACAACCCCCAAAAAATTCACCTTCCCGCGAAACCGGTTATGGGGATATTCGTTAGGTATTTTCCACCTTGGATTTCCAAGAGGTCTCTTAAAATGAACCATGCATTGCAAAATCTAACGATTAACTATTAACCTTTTTATGCACTAATTACTATTTAAAAAACAACATGTGAGATGATAAGTGCACTAACTACATTTTGCTGAAATCACGTGATTACTTTTTCAAGGTGGAAAAGGGTGTAAAAGGTATCACATAATAGTCACAAGTCATATTATCAATGACTAAACGTTTTTTTACATGCTTATGATAGAATTACTTTTCAAGTTTTATCTCACTATCATACCAATATACAAAAATATGAAGATTCACCCCGGTCAGACGAAGTACACTATTCTACAATATAGTTGAATTGTAGAGTTTCAAGTAAAATTATACCATCACTATATTTAACACATAAACGCAATGAGAGGAGATATTATTCTTTAATCGACAACAAGTACTATTGCTAAAATACAGGGGCTATTCTAATTCCATCTTGATTACACATTTTTAGTAATAAACATTAAATTTAGATTTCCAACATCTAGTTTACTCATACCTCGCTACCTAAAACCCGTCCATTTAATATAAAAATAGTCAACGAAACTAAACGTTGGCATAAAATTTCCCCTATGATTAACATTTTCTCATATATATTGTTTTCAAATAATGATAAATTAAAATAGAGGTAAGAACACAAATGTAGTTTCATCTTGTTTTCAAGTTTGAGTGAGATAGGGAGAGGAGAGAGAGAAACACACATAATATTTACTATAGGCAATAAATACAAGCAAGTGTCATCAAGGAGATCTATAGAGTCGTAAAATAGAGTTTAAAGGTTTTGCAATAGTTTTTCTAATAAGAGAAATTTGCACGGAAATTTTTGCTAGTGCTGTAGGATTATAAAGATGACAAATTTGGCCAAAGTGGCCCAAAACTGAGGTTGAAATCCTTCTTCCAAAGTTCAAACACACCACATATAATTTTTTATCAAATCCCTTAGCTACAGGGAACCCCTCGTAATTTGTAGAATACAAATATTGTGACCAATATTTCAAATGACCACTACATTTCCAAAGCTACTTTTTCATAATTATGCTAGTTGGACTTATTGTCGAACGCCTCGAGACCTACAAAAACCCGTTGCCAAACAATATTTTGAGGTGATTTTCTAGAAGCTATTAATTGATTATGATATTCCTAGAGACAACTAGAGGCTCATGGTGACCAAATTTCTTTTCTCAGTATGGGGGCCTAAATCGTGGGCCAAAACCAAACTAACTTTTCAATTTTTAGCAACTGAACAAAGTGGTAAAATAGCTTACTGGGCCCCCAAACGTGTAATGAAACAAGGTCAAAAGATCATCTAAAGTCATTATAGAGATTGACATGACATCTCACATCACCAGTGAACATGATCATTCCATAACTTACCCACTATGGGTTTGGAGTTGTGGTTTGCGCGTTGTCAAAAATTCATGTTTTATTAAGTTTTAGCAAGGTAAAAAAATGATGGGATTACAAGGAAGTCAAGTTTAATTCTCTAATCGGGTGGATACAGTTATCCAATTCTATCATCCAAAAGTTCTAGTTGTCACATGAGATGGTTGGAGAGTGTAGCTTACACTAAAAGGGGTTATACCGATTCTACAAGATGTAAGCTAAATATATCTATTATGTGTAATAATTCATTTTAATAAAATTAACTATACTCTTTATTTAATTAAGAATTTCACTAGCACTATGAAGGGAAAATCATAAATATGAAAGCATGACACAAATAGGGAGATAACCATGCATGTTCATAATGAGGTGACAAGTGAGGTGCTCTAATCTATTTTGAACATGCCTAAGCTACACATCCTAGACCGCGAAACCATTCACTAACCAATTCACATGCATTATAATGTTCCCATATTTTGCATACATATCTTCTTGAAATTGGCAAATAAAACATCCAACAAAAGACTCTTCCAAATCTCCATTATGCTTTGGTGTAAAACAATGCTTTATTTTAAAGCTCCAATTTTATTATATGCTCCTCCAACACCAAGAAACACATCCTAACTACTGTCCCAGGAGGGATTCTAACGCTAAACAAATACTTACAATTAGTTGTCTAGGTTCAAATGTAATGATGATGACAAATTTTAGAGTCTCCTTGTGATAGCCAATGTTGCCAAGGTGCCATCCAAATAATAGATCCATACAAATGCCACAAGTTTAAATTTGTATATTGATGATAAAGTTTAGAGTTCCCTAATAGTGATTGGGTGCAAACTAACTTCCCAAACCACCTCCAACACCAACAATGCTGCCTAAAGAAAACAAAAGAGGAACAAAATAAGGACCACATTTCTTTAACGCATTTAAAAATCCATATAATTCCTTGTTTGAATACAATGATATACAATTTCTTTCACGCAAGGCGAGAATGGAAAACCAGAGGATTCTATGAAGATGAAGAGTGAAAAGGACAAATCTTGTGTCGAGACATAGGCGGGATAGCGTAAAAGGGAAATTTCAATGTCTTAATCAATACAACTACTCAAAATAAAAGATAAAGAGCAAGAAATATGAAGTGGTAGAAGATGTGTATCCCACGAATGGAGCTATAAAGGTTACACTACATATACACAGTGCACAAAAGTAGAAGAAGAAAAATAAATATAACTAGACATTACACTCGAATGACGTGCCTCGTAATCCTTAATATTCTTCTTCTACCTACAACAACAATACATTGACATGAAGTAGTTTACTTTCCTCTCGTATACCAAATGAACCCGCTTAAAATACAACTACAAATCTAGATCAATAAATTTACATATAGTAAGATGAGAAGATGTTATGGTTACAAATTTATCTCTATGTGCCAGATGATACTTTTCAAAAACTTAATGTTAATGGTAGTTTTATAGATAAATGACAATGAATCCATTGGGATTATAGATGAGAACATGTATAAAATCAATTCTAACCCCATTTCTTAAAATTTATGTTTTTTTTGGTACATATGTCATTGGTTAAACCAAATATCACTTTCACACCTCTACACCTCCATCTCTTGAGTCACCTACGAAACATACAACTCTTTGCCCCCTCATCTTCTATTGTTATTTTGTAATCAATAGCTACCCCTAACCCTCTGGATTATACTTTTAAAAAAATTAACGCAAATGATAGTTTTATCGATAGCTACTGATGAATTCATTGGGATTATAGACGAGAACATGTATAAACTCAATTCTAATCCCATTTCTTAAAATTTATGTTTTTTGGTACATATGTCATTGGTGAAACCAATCATCACTTTCACACCCCTACACCTCCATCTCTTGAGCCACTTGTATATACATACAACTCTTTTCATCCCTCATCGTCTATTGTTATCTTGTAATCGACATTTACCCCTAACCCTTTGGATGATGCTATTCAAAAACATAATGCAAATAATAATTCTATCAATTGTGAAAATGAATCCATTGATATTATAAATGAGAACTTATATAAACTCAAATTTAATTCAATTTACGAGAATGATTTAATGCTTTATTTTCTCTTTGTATCCACTAGACATGGGAATTATCAACTTAAGATTTCTATATCTAATAGATAAGGGAAGTAATGATAGGATTTTATCTAATAGTAGTAGCTTCGATCTTATGTGACATGTGGTCAATACAATGCAAATCTCCCATTAATTTGCACTCCCATTTCTTTTACAAACTTGCAATGTATGCCACGGGTGCCCGCTATATCTATTTTTGATTTTGCAAACCATGGCTTTTCAAAAAGAACTTAGAGAGGAAAATAGGATATTGAAAAGTTGTATCCCAAAAATATGGTAATTTTATTGAAATTCGTATTAAAAATTCTCTTGCAAATTTAAAAACAAACCATAAGAAACTAAAAATCCCATTTTTAAGAATTTAGTCTTTTTTTTGGGTACATTGCAATAAAAATACATGGAAAAATAAGACAATAATTATTTTTGTAGAAATGCAAAAAAACATAGAAAAAATCATGAAACTAAACAAAGAAGCCTGTGAGATGCCTGTGTACAAGTTCAAAATGCAAATCCCTACAGATATGTAGGCCACCAATTTTAGAAACAAAAGCTATAGACCACACAATTATCTATCCACAGACCATCAAATTCCAAGCCGTGTGGAAGTTTGCAATATTTCACAAGTTGCAGTGGATGCCATTAATAATGGAAGACTTATGAATTGACCTCTCAGCGGGTCATTCACGCTCTCACAAGTTGCAGTGGATGTGGTCGTTCACGCTCTCACTACGCAGCTGCTATCATTTGACATCCAAAAATGATCTAGATGAGATTTTTGTAGTCGTAAAGTTTGGAACGATAAGAAAAAGGTTAGCTCATAATCAATTTATTCTTGCTAACACTTTCTCGCCCGCGTTTTCAATTTCCAGTGCCCACAGTCAATCCAAAGGAACTGCGTGGAATCTTTGCCGTTGCGTACACAGCACAAACACTCGAGTGTAAATTTCAAATAAACAAGTGTTTAGGAGAGGACGAGATCCAAAATGTGCCAATATTTCCCAAAGGTCTAAAAACATCTAATCTTGATACAAATTAGAAAAGTCTTAATTGAAACGTGTGCTTCAATACAAGTTAGAAAAGTCTTATAACAAAGAACGATTTGATGGATTGGCCTCTCAGCGGGTCTTTCACGCTCTCACTACGCATCTCATCGTCCTTCACTCGCAGAGTCGCAAAAGAGCAGCTTTGAATCATTTGTTTAATAGTGAGACATTGATAAACATATGCGCCCATGATTTGACACCTCTATTAGCTTGTAACATTTCTTACTTTCTGGGCTACCCTGCAAATTCAAAGGCTGCATCCTGTTTTTAGTGTTTCAATTCGTATATCATAGTCAACAAATTTATTCAACGTAAATGTTTACCGGTTACAAAAGTGTGAAACTCACTATATTTGTCTTTATTGTATATATGTATAAAGGTTTGATGTTTGTACAAATACTACATTTTTATTAAATAAAGTTTATTTTACATTATTTTACCCATACTTTGAAGAAGTAAAGTTGTTGACAAATATTGAATTGACCTGTCATATTATTTTGAAATTCTCAGCTTGGCCTAAAGATCTACCAAATCCGTGTTCAACATTACAATCCTTAATTCTAAGAATGTCAAGTCCCAGGGTGTAGATGGGTTCCTCCCTAGAAACCTAGTTGAAAGCATTCACATAGGTATGAAAGTGTGTAAGATTCCTTAGTACGAGGCATAACATCGTTTTAATGGCATACAAAGCGACCTATTGAGCTTGAAATGTCATAGTTGTTTTTAGAGACTAAATAACGTTAAAATTGGAATGCAATGAACAGTGGGTGGGACCAAAAAGATAGTTAGGTTGTGCATTAATTCCCTAATAAGTTTTTAACTGTAAAGGAAAATTTGTAACTTTCCCTCGTTTGGGAACATACCCTTGGGATGTCGATCTAATCATTTCAAGGGTCATGGAGATTGCTTGCAACATATTAAATATTTCTTAGGATGTGAAGGTGGACGTGAATTGATCCACGCGAGAACAAGTGAATAAGAAAACATAGTTTCCCATTTAAGAATCAAACCTAAAATGTGTATATGATAGGATATTTGAAATTAACTATCGAGTAATATATTTTATTTACAGTCAAATAAACAAACCACATAAAATGGATTCCGTTATAAGAAAAATGCTAAACAAAAGTGAGAAAATGTATTCTTGAGAATCCTCGTGTGGCACAAATGCCTCTGCAAGACATGGACACTTGATTACTGTTAATTTGACTTGTGGTAGGGTGTAGAAACTCTCAAGTAGAAATGAATGTAATACATCGAGTGACCTCTTATGATGCTAATGAACAAAGGAACTATGATGTGTTGCCACCAATGATTTTAAATATTACCTTAGAAGGATTTTGAAATGCATAAAATTTTATAACTTTTGTATTTGAACTCCCTTTGTCCCTCTAGATAATTGTGACCCTTAGTAGAAGATTACCATGTGCTCTCTCGTAGGGTGTAGTTCCCCATCAATGATTGCTGCTAAAGTTAATAGATCATGGAGCCTCTCTTAAGGGTATTGGTGAAAGAAACATTGATGCATTTTACTAAACAATTTAAATAGTTCCTTGGAAGAAATTTGAAAAGCATATAGTTGTTGGTTTGTCATGTAATATGCATTTAATACTTGATGGTCTAAGAGCAATGAAATGAGTAGTTAGGTGCATAGTCACCACTCCTTGTAGTCACGAACCCCTTAGTGTAAATTATGAGTCATTTGAATTACAATTGTTCTAAAAACAATGCCAATCATGAGGCCAAAGTACGATGTAAGTGTAAAGAGTACAAGAGTTAACAAGATTTTGGGGTTAGGAATAACGTCATGCTCAAAGTCCTTAAAACTCAACTAGACACTTTCATGTGGTTAAAAATAAATATGAATTTCCCTTGGTGAGATCAAAATTTCGAGAAAACAAAAGATATATATAATCTAAATAAAATTTCTTGATGTGAAAGAGTTGAATGGATTCAAACAAGTTATTGAACTATATCAGCTGTAATGGGAAAAATAGGGTACTATGATGGAAGGATGTTTATGGGAAGAGATATATTGAATCTAAATCATCCTTTAAACTCTAATATATCTTCCTTGACCTCACGATAGTTCCCCTTGTCTAGCAAAGGTAAAATTTAAACATCAAATATACGTCTCGAAAAGTAGAACCTTAGCATCTTGTTAGTTCCTTCTCGTAGTGAGGATAAAATTTAACGTCAATTAAACATATTTTGAGAAACAAACCTTTAATGTAAGAATGAATATTAGGAGGCTCGTAGGTGTTTAAAATGAATTTAATTAACAAATGAGATGCGGATAATTAACGGAAATTGAGAAAGGACCAACAGTGCATTCTCTTTTAAAGGCCAATGCTATATGAAAATAAAGTATTTGAAGATATAGAAAAAAATAAATTTTACACCCTTACCAGCTTTAATTCACTGAAACCTATAAGGCTATATAATGGAAAACTAAATATACTAAATTCATAAACTATAAAAAGGTCGTGTCGTGGAGTATTTCTATCCTATGTGCCTTACCGTATTTGTGTTTTTGACTTGGCTTACGACATTTGAGTAAGACATTGATGTGTACCATATGTTATCATGTTGTCTATGTGGGTTCATGCTTATGTAAGTGTCTTATGTGATGTTGATTTTTTTCTTTTGAGCCCGCGTGGTGTCATGTTATGAGAAATGAGAAACAAAATAAATTATTCCGGTATTTTTACTGTTGTATTTGTGTGTTTAAAATGTCGTTGTTACATATGGTATCAAAGCAAGGTTCATGATCTCGAACCTTTCGGATAGATTGGAGTTGTGATGATCTTGCATGGTGGTTGTAGACATGGGAAGAGTAATGCGATATATTTTGTGATGTGAACAATGTTGTAATTGTGATCTTATGAACACACGTGTTGTGCATATCACTTAGTGTGTATTTATTATCATGGTGATGTGTTTTTATGAGAGTATTTTCTCTCTTTTTTGTGTAGTTAATGAGGAGTTCACGTGTGATGTGTCACCTTGTTGTGTGTGAAAAGAATGTTATTGTGGATTACAGAGTGTTGGAGATTTTTGTTATTATGTGATATGAAGGTGTGTTGAGAGACCTAGAGGCTGACAGACCACAACAACGGATCACATCAGGGAGATCATGAAGGTTCAACCCTCACATTACTCAGGTGATATAGGTGGATTCTTAGTAGATGTCTAGCTAGTAACCTTGAGCGGTTGCTTTAATCTTTGTCCTTGTTCTAGCAACACGAAAGCTCGTGTTGAGATATATCTAGTGAGGGATGGAGCAGGAGTATGGTGGAGGGCAGAGGAGCGAAGCTCCATGTAGATTCGAGACAAAGGTGACCTAGGAGCTATTTGAGGAGAGATTTAGGAGTAGATATTTATCATGGAGGTTCATACAATAGAGGATCGATGAGTTCTATGACCTCCGACAAGATTCTCTTTCAATAGCAGAGTATGAGAGTAGATTTCTAGATCTACTCTAGTATGTAGAGTATATGCAGGATGAGCATGTGCGGATTCACAGGTTCATCCGGGGTTGAATTTAGATATTGGAGGTGCAGGGCGGATCCACTGTCCACATACATTAGCAGAGGCCATCGAGAAGGCCTATATTGCAGAGGAGACTCGAGGTAAGACCCAACAAGCTAGAGAACGAGTCTAGACCCACATTCAACAGATGTAGGATAGTAGGTCGAGGGGTTCGGTACCTCTTCCCCGTGGTGGCCAGGGTATAACATAGTCACCCTTTAGGCCACAACAGTAGCAGCCTTTCCCACCTTATAGACCTCCACGAGAGAGGTCGAGTATGAGGCCTCCTCCTAGGGGTCCCATCAGGACACAGGGTGGACCTAGAGCTTAGTCAACGGGATCTTGCTAGCACGACCTTAGCGGAACATAGTTGGATCATCAAGATCCACACCATAGACTTCCAAGGCACCTCTCGGAGGTGCTACTCCTGGAGAGGATCGGGTGGATGTTTCGATGTGGAGTTGCTAGATATTTTTGGAGAGATTGCCCTCAGAACCCTAACAAGGGTAAGGAACAAATGTCGATCTGACTATAGGTGACATGGGACGTAGCTATAGGATTTATACAATGGTTGAGAACTTCTAGGAAGAGCATCAGAGCATAGTCATTGAGACCACAGGTAGCATTGGTGGTATTCCTACCTCCGTATTGTTTGACTCGGGTTCTTCCGATTCTTTTATTGCGCCATCTTTAGTAGAGCGATGCAGCCGGTGGATGTTAGGAGGGTCATTATTGGGATGTTGAGATGGCTTCAGAGCTAAGATCTCTATATACTCCTTGGTTAAGTAGTGTGTTGTAGATTTGGGACCTTTCACCACTACCTCGATCTCTGTATTCTTTCGTTGGCCTCGTATGGAGTCATTTTGCGTATGGATTGGTTATCTACACACAGGCCGGATGGATTTTTATCACAAGACTATAGCTTGTGCAGATGGTTAAGTCGATGATCTCGGGGTCGGGAGACCTATTTCTATTCACACCATTTCTCGCTATGCAGCTTAAGCGGTGTGTGCGGCGGGGTTGTCCGATGTATGTCACAGTTACAAATGTGATGACATCAAAGGATGGGTCTAGTGGACCATCACTAGATGATCATCCCATTTTGAGAGAGTTTTCTGATGTATTTCCAGGGAAGCTACCGGTAATTCCACCCCCACGCGAGATTGATTTTCATATAGATCTAGTTCCTGGAGCAGAGCCTATCTCACGAGCACCTTATAGGATGACCACCCCAGAGCTCTATGAGCTCAAATTGTAGCTTGAGGGATTTTTGGAGAATGGTCTTATCCATCCTAGTGTATCCCCTTGGGGTGTACCAGTGATCTTTGTGAAGAAGAAGGATGGATCCTTGCGGTTGTGCATTGATTACTGCCAGTTGAACAAGGAAACGATCAAGAATAGTTATCCTCTTCCTCGTATTAATGACTTGTTTGATCAGATGAAGGGAGCCACAATTTTCTCTAAGATTGATCTCAAGTTAGGCTATCATCAGTTAAGGATTATGAAGGAAAACATTCATAAGACTACTTTTCATATGATATATGGGCACTATGAGTTCACAGTGGTGCCTTTTGGTTTGACGAATGCCCCTGCAATGTTCATGAGTTTGATGAATGAGGTATTCAGGACCTTCTTAGATTGCTTCATGCTCATCTTCCTAGATGACATTTTGATATACTCAAGTACACGTGAGGAGCATGAGGGGCACCTTTGCTAGGTTCTTCAGTGTCTTTGTGATCAACAACTTTACGAGAACTTATATAAGTGTTCTTTCTTTTAGACAGAGGTGCATGATTTGGGTCAAATCATCTCTGGGAAGGTATCGCAATAGATCCTTCCAAGATTAGAGCCATTATGGATTGGTCAGCACCCACTACAGTGACCGAGGTGCGCAGCTTCATAGGATTAGTAGGCTACTACTGGAGATTTGTTCAGGACTTCTCTTGGATTACGCACCCTATCACTTCCCTTCAGAGGAAAGGAAAGAAGTTTGTTTGGTCAGACAGATGTGAGCAGGCATTCTGGACACTGAAGGAGTGCCTCACTACAACACCCATTTTTATAGTTCCAGATTCACAGGGTGAGTTCTTCATTTGCATAGATGCTTCATTAGCAGGGCTTGGAGGTGTGTTGATGCAAGATGGCAGAGTACTAGCTTTTGAGTTTCACAAACTCAAGGATCAAGAGCTTAATTATCTGACCCATGATCTATAGCTTGTAGCATTATGCATGCTTTGGTTATATGGAGACATTCTCTTCTTAGATGGAGATTCATACTCAAGAAAAATAATTTGAGTCTTTGCCACCTCTTCATGCAGCCCAATCTCAACACTTGTCAGTGGCATTGGATGGAGTTTCTTTGTGAGTATGACATGGAGATTAAGCATGTGAAGGGGAAAGAGAATGTGGTAGTAGATGCTCTCAGTAGATGAAGACATGTGGCTATGGCCACTTCAATGAGCACAAATTTGTAGAGCAGGATTCTTTAGCAGCTTCCTCTTGACAGCTTCTACATTGTAGTACGAGTAGAGATAGAGTCACAGAGACCCCTTAAAGGGAAGTTTGATGGTTTTTACTTAGAGGTAGATGGTCTTCTTAGGAACAGAGACTAGATATATATTCCTAGAGATGGAGGCTTAAGGTAGGACATCTTTGTAGAGGCACATTGTGCACCTTATTCATCCCTTCTCGGGGTAAAGAATATGCATGCCACTTTGCGGCACAGCTTGTATCATTAAAGAGGACTTCATAGAGATGTGGCCCAATTTGTGTCATGGTGTTTAGAGTGTCAGAGAGTTAAGGTTGAGCATGAAAATCTAGTAGGCCTTCTTTATCCTCATGCCATATCGAATGGAAATGGGACACCATTTCCATGGATTTCATTGTTGGGCTACCGATGTCAAGATATCACCATGATGCCATTATGGTCACGATTGATAAATTGACAAAAGTGGCTCACTTTTCTTCGGTGAATACCACTTATACAGCTAGAGTAGTGGCATGAGTATATTTGGATGAGATTGTCATGTTGCATGGGATTCCATAGAAGATCATTTGTGACCACGATCCTTTGTACACTTCACACTTTTGGACTACCATGTAGTATGTCCTCGAGATGAGGATCAACTTCAGCACAACATATCACCCTGAGATAGATGGACAGACCGAGCGAGTGAATCAGATTTTAGAGGATATGCTCAGGATGTATGTGATGGATCAACAATCTAAGTGGGAGGAGTACCTGTACTTAGTGGAGTTTGCCTACAATAATAGTTTTCAGAGTTCTATAGGCATGACTTCTTTTCAAGATTTGTATTGTAGAGAGAGTACAGACACCTCTTAGCTATGATAGGTTAGAGGACAGAGTATGTCTTGGACCAGCTCTTCTACAGGACATGGAACATTAGGTAGTGTTGATTAGGAAGAGATTGTAGGAGGCACAAGATAGGTAGAAGAAGTATGTGGATCAGCATAGGATTGATCGTAGTTTTGATGTGGGCATGAAGGTGTTTCTTCGTGTCAGGCCACACAAGAGCCCTATCCATTACGGAAAAGGTTCTAAGTTAGCTCCTAGATTCATTGGTCCTTTTGAGATCTTGAGCGTATCGGCCCTTTGGCCTACCATCTAGCATTGCCACCTAGCTTATCTTGCGTACATGATGTGTTTCATGTTTCAGTTCTTAGGAGATATATTGCAAATCCTTCTCATGTGCTAGATTGGACATCATTGTAGGTGTAGGATCAGGGGTAGGTGATGGTGGAGCCCGTTCACATCCTAGATCAGTAACACCCCGGGACTTTGAGGCAGAGAGGTTGATCAGGTTTGGGTACAAGTGGGACGATATGATGATGAGACCGCAGCCCACCGGGAGGATGCTACTTCATTATGAGTGCGGTTTACGCATTTGTTCTAGTGACTTCCGGAGGAAGTCGAGTATAAGGGGAGGGGGATGTAGTGCCCACTTCCCTTTGACACCTTTGATGCTTATGTTGATATTGTTGATTTCATTATAGACATTACTATGTTTTTTTAATATGATGGTTAGATGTTAGATCAGAGATTATTATTGATATGGATTCAATTATTATGCATGATGATTATTAGAGACATTTTTATATGTGGATGATGATATACTGTTTGACATGGACATATTATAGATGTTGATTTGGACATGTGATATTGGATATTGTGAGTAGATCTAGTATGAAAAATTATTGATGATGATATAGTTGATTAATTAATTGAAAATGATAATGTTGAATTCTTGATGTTGTTGTGATTCATATGTTTAGATGATCTTGAGATGTTGTTTATATCATTTTGGATGTTCTGATATGGTCACGAGGCCAAAGGAGGTATTTGTGTTTTGTAGGTTAAAATATCACAACAATGTCGGGGACTAGAGACTAACCATATTGAAATTCTAGGTGAATTCAACAAGGTCACCATGACAACTATGTTGTGCACGTGTGCGTGTGTTGTGTTAATGTTGTGGATAATCATGTGTTAAAATAAATAAATCAATTTTATAAGAATGTAATTAATGAAATCGTTGATCTTAAATGTAATGTTGTAAGAGTGTGTAAGAAATGTGTAAGGGATATGTAAGAGAATGTAAGGTAGATTTTGGAGTGTGAAACACTTCATCCTCTTAGGAATTTGAATTTGTCCTTGGAGATTGTCCCACACCTCTTAAAACTATTCACCAACAATACCTATGGTTTGGAGGTTAAATTTAGACCTTTTTAATGCATTTTGAAATGACTAATTGTAATTTTTAATTGCACTTCTCTTACATGTTTTAAATTCAGTCCTTTTGGGGTATGAGTTATTCGAGTGTGTAAGTTAATTTGTCATTTTATTTATTATGTTTAGGTGAATGATGTTGAATTTGATCTTGGGGTTGAGGAAGAATGATGTGGCATCCCACATGGATTCACATCACCCTCTTCTCTTCCCTCTCCTTTAAAAATTTGAACTCCTTGCTTGTTTGGGGTTGTTGAAAACTTTGCTTATTCCTCTTGGGGTGAATTTTTCTTGTTGTTTTAGAGCCTTACTTGTGGAAGGAGTTTGGAGTCATTTACATGCTAGTGTGTTGTTGATTTTGGACTTTATTTTGGCATTGGGAAGCTTGTTGATCTTGGAATAAAATCCATTATGGAGAGGTAGGAAATTGAGCCTTTTGAAAATGTTTCTTTCTCTTGCATGCATGTATGAAATGGTGAATGTTGTTATGTGTGTGTTGGCTGGCTGGGTAGATTACTTAGGACATTTTGTAGGAGAAGGCTATGGGGATTTCAAATGGGGGGGCATAAGGGAATTCCAATGGCATCAGTTTTATTGTGGAGGGAGTTTGGTATTAGGATCCACCATGTAAAATAAATAGCTTTCATTTCTTACTCTTGGGGGCGTAAGGTAGAAACTTTGGGGGCATAAGGAGGAATTTGGGGGCATAAGGGTATGTGAGATGGATTATTATTGGTGGGTTGTTTAGGTGGATTCCCATTTCCCATTGGGAGGCATAAGTAGTTCCCCATAGATCCTTGCTCTTGTTGGCTTGCTTGATGAAGCCTCAGTTTTGTTTGCACTTGTTTAATGTAGTTGTGAACTACATTCTTCTTGAAATGTGTTTTTGAATGTGAAAATGTTGCATGTTTGTTGTGGAAGCCATTGTTGCCATGTGTTATATTGCATCTCTTATTTCAATATGGTTGGGGCTCGAGGGCCAATGAGGAAGGATGGCTTCTCCTTCTCATTGGATATCTTGGTTGGATGGAGAGGGTTGCCTTTCCATTTTCCTTGTTGTGATCAAGATGAAAAGATGAAGAAACTAGCATGTTGCTATTTTTGAGTAAGAGGAATATACAGTTTTGACAATCCCTTCTTTGAGAAAGTTCATTGTAATCCTTCCCACTTTGGAGTGGATGAATTGTATAGCAATTTGTAATGTGAAGATATTTGTATTGATAATCGAAGATTGGAATTGGAATGTGAAATGTAATGAAGTTATATTCTACTCTCTGTTTTGAAAGGAAATGTGAAAGGATGTTACATGCATTGCATTTTGTATTTAGAAATCAAATGGAAAAGAGATAAATTGTAAAAATTTTGTTGAAAATCAATAAAGGAATGCTTTACCATCTCATACTTGCATGATTGTGTTGGAATTGAATTGTTGTTATGAGTCAAATCTCTGTTGGAATGAAGAATGCATATGAAGGAAAAGGAATTGTTTTATTCTCTAGAAATGAGTTGAGTTTGGAAATCGGGCTTTGTATAATTGTTATTGAATGGTTGATCGCATCAATTGAATGCATTAGACTAGAAAGGAAATGAATTATCACACTTGGAGGATGGAAAAATGTTTAAGAACCTTTAATGTTGATCTCTGTTTTAATTTCAAAACTTGACAATCAAATTTAATAAAGAAATGAGCATTTTAAACTTGCACCAAGCAATAAGATATAAAAAATTGAAATTTAGATGTAACAAGTCCTAAGGAACTCAAATTGACCTTAACACTTAAGAAAGGACCCTCAAAACTTTATAAAAATCCAATTTGAACTTGCACAGCCGTTTTGCTATCAAAAGATGGAAAATTATCAATTGCAACTCAATCAACTAAATTGAATCTTGAAACCTCTCTTAAATCCATCCAAGAATAAGTCTCCATGTTTGATTGACATGTTGAGAAAGTAAGAATTCAAAATTGAATGAAATTTTATAAGTTAAAGATTACCAGTTTGCTTTGCAAAACCCTGCAGATTGTTTTCATCAAATTTACCACTTAAACTTCATCAAATTTCAAAATTGACAAGTTCTATGTGAAGAAGGCATCGAGAGCTTTCCAAAATTCCTCGTTTTCCCAGAATCGAGCTTTCTAGCTCAAGTTATAGCACTTTGAAGTTTTTGTGCTTTGGCGGGAAAATTTGGAAAAAATTCCCTTGGGGCCTGTAACCCAAAAAATTCTGTCATTTTGCCTTAGAAAAGTTTTTGGAAAAATTTTGGTTCGGGGAATTTTTTCCATTTTCCTCCACCGGCTGCAACCAATCAAAGGGTACCACATGTCCTCTTAGGGCTATGGTGGAGGCGCGGCTTCCTTTTTAACCCTTAGCCTTTTGAAAATTTTGGGGAAAAAGTTTCATTTTTGCCCCACCGGCCCGCAACCAATGAGAAGGTGCCACGTGGCACCTTGGGGTGGCAACGGGGAGGGAGGACCCCTTTTTTTTTTGGTTTTTGGCTTTGGGAAATTTTTAGCAAATTTTCCCATGGCCCTGCATCACCGCCCCCACCTCGGGATTTTATCCTTCCGCAGGCCTTGCGGACCATGCGCGTCCCTTTCTCCATTTTTGTCCTCCCTTCGGCGTAATCACCAAAACTTCTCCTGCCACCCCACCTTCCCTTCTCTTTCATCTCTCGTGGATTTTCAAGTGCCATGTGTCCCCAGACAGACCCGCGGGTGCGTGGGTGCTATTGACTTTTCTTTCTCCATCAGGCGCAATGCGCTAAATCCTCCTACTTGCTCTCGCGCCTTCCTTGTTTTCCACGACGTCATCTTTACACCGCCATGTGTCCCTGGAGGACCCGTGGAGGCGTGGGATGTTTCTTGACCTTGTGCCTACGGAATGGAAAATTTTCTAGAGTTTCCCGCTACCCGTCAACCCGTAAAATGGGATTTTACCCCTACATGACACGTGTCCCCCTTGGGAAAAATTTAGCCCCAATATTATTCCCATCCATATCTTGAGTTTTATAAGGTGTTAAGAGGAATTATTTATATGGTTGGAAAGGTGAGAAAATTTCCTATCTAACGGAAATGATTTAGGGAAATTTTGGAAGTGTTAAGTATGAGAAAAATATTTTGAAACTCTGAGGCTGCTAGAGAGCAAGCATGGGGGTAAATTACTCCCTGAACCTAACTAAAACATATAACCCTAAAATTTGCACCTTGTGAACTTGTTATTAGTTAATGAAGGGAACATATGTTGTAGTACATTGGTCTTGTTCTAGAACCTGTTAGTGAAAACTAATGTCTTACAACCTGGTTGTAAACACTTCAAATCAAAAAAATTATCCCATAATTTTTCTAGCTAACCCTAGGTTGTTTCTTGGGTATCAAGTGGTTGTTTAAACATGCACTACACCTAACAACAAACTTTTTCTCTATGGAGATGAAGAATGTAAGTAAAACCAAGACTCAATGTGATCTACAACCCAAGGAAAGACTGATAATGGAAACCAAATGAAGGAGAAAGATGTTACTCATCCATACAAGGAGACATAAAACTTCAAACCATGTGGACTAAGAAATTATGAAAAAATAGGGCAAGATTAAATTGAGTACCAACACACACCACTTGAAAATCAGGTTAAAATTTGTATACAACCCCCAAAAAATTCACGTTCCTTGAAACCGGTTTTGGGGATATTCGTTAGGTATTTTCCACCTTGGATTTCCAAGAGGTCTCTTAAAATGAACCATGCATCGCAACATCTATTGATTAAGTATTAACCTTTTTATGCACTAATTACTATTTAAAAACAACATGTGAGATGATAAGTGCACTAACTACATTTTGCTTGAAATCACGTGATTACTTTTTCAAGGTGGAAAAGGGTGTAAAAAGGTATCACAGAATAGCCACAAGTCATATTATTAATGACTAAACTTTTTTACATGCTTGTGATAGAATTAATTTTCATTTTTATCTCACTATTATACCAATATACAAAAATATGAAGATTCACCACAGTTAACGAAGTACACTATTCTACAATATAGTTGAATTGTAAAGTTTCAAGTAAAATTATACCATCACTATATTTAACACATACACGCAATGAGAGGAGATATTATTCTTTAATTAGACAACAAGTACTATTGGTAAAATACAGGGCTATTCTAATTCCATCTTGATTACAATTTTTTTAGTAATAAACATTAAATTTAGATTTCCAACATCTAGTTTACTCATACCCTGCTACCTAAAACCTATCCATTTAATATAAACATAGTCAATGAAACTAAACGTTGGCATAAAATTTCCCTATGATTAACATTTTCTCATATATATTGTTTTCAAATTACGATAAATTAAAATAGAGGTAAGAACACAAATGCAATTTCATCTCGTTTTCAAGCTGGAGTGAGATAGGAGAGGAGAGAGAGAAAAACACACAATATTTACTATAGGCAATAAAATACAAACAAGTGTCATCAAGGAGGTCTATAGAGTCGTAAAATAGAGTTTAAAGGTTTTGCAATAGTTTTTCTAATAAGATAAATTTCCACGGAAATTTTCGCTAGTGCTGCAAGATTATAAAGATGACCAATTTGGCCAAAGTAGCCCAAAACCGAGGTTGAAATCCTTCTTCCAAAGTTCAAACACACCACATATAATTTTTTAACAAATCCCTTAGCTACAGGGAACCCCTCAAAATTTATAGAACACAAATATTGTGACCAATATTTCAAATGACCACTACATTTCCAAAGCTACTTTTCGTAATTATGCTAGTTGGACTTGTTGTCGAATGTCTCGAGACCTACAAAAACCCATTGCAAAACAATATTTTGAGGTGATTTTCTAGAATCTATTGATGGATTATGATATTCCTAGAGACAACTAGAGGTTTGTGGTGACTAAATTTCTTTTCTCAATATGGGGGCCTAATCGTGGGCCAAAACCAAACTAACTTTTCATATTTTAGAAACTGAATAAAGTGGTAAATAGCTAACTGGGCCCCAAAAATGTAACGAAACAAGGCCAAAAATCATCTAAAGTCATTATAGAGATTGACATGATATCTCACGTCACCAATGAACATGATCATTCCATAACTTACCCACTATGGGTTTGGAGTGGTGGTTTTGCGTTGTCAAAAATTCATGTTTGATTAAGTTTTAAAGCAAGGGAAACAAATGATGGGATTACAAGGAAGTCAAGTTTAATTCTCTAATCGGGTGGATACAGTTATCCAGTTCTATCATCCAAAAGTTCTAGTTGTCACATGAGATGGTTGGAGAGTGTAGCTTACACTAAAAGTCATTATACCAGTTCTACATGATGTAAGGTATATATATCCATTATGTGTAATAAGTCATTTTAATAAATTTAACTATACTCTTCATTTAATTAAGAATTTCACTAGCACTATGAAGGGAAAATCATAAATATGAAAGCATGACGCAAATAGGAGATAACCATGCATGTTCATAATGAGGTGACAAGTGAGGTGCTCTAATCTATTTTGAACATGCCTAAGCTACACATCCTAGACCACGAAACCATTCACTAACCAATTCACATGCATTAGAATGTTCCCATATTTTGCATACATATCTTCTTGAAATTGGCAAATAAAACATCCAACAAAAGACTCGTCCAAATCTCCATTATGCTTTGTTGTAAAACCATGCTTTATTTTAAAGCTCCCATTTTATTATGTGCTCTTCCAACACCAAGAAACACATCCTCACTACTATCCCAGAGAAGGATTCCATCTCCAAACAAATACTTAAAATCAGTTTCCTAGGTTCAAATGGAATGATGATGAGAAATTTTAGAGTCTCCTTGAGATAGCTAGTGCTGCCAAGGCGTCATCCAAATAACATATCCATACAAATGCCACAGGTTTAAATTTGTATATTGATGATAAAGTTTAGAGTTCCCTCATAGTGATTGGGTGCAGACCAACTTCCCAAACCACCTCCAACACCAACAATGTTGCCTAAAGAAAACAAAAGAGGAACAAAATAAGGACCACATTTCTTTAAGGCATTTACAAATCCATATAATTCCTTGTTTGAATACAATGAGATAAAATTTCTTTCACGCAAGGTAGAGAATGGACAACTAGAGGATTCTACGAAGATGAAGAGTGAAAAGGACAAATCTTGTCGAGACATAGGCGGGATAGCGAGAAAAGGGAAATTTCAATGTCTTAATCAATACAACTACTCAAAATAAAAGATAAACAAAGCAAGAAATATGAAGTGGTAGAAGATGTGTATCCCATGAATGGAGTTGCAAAAGGTTACAAAGACATATAACACAGGGTGCACAAAAGTAGAAGAAGAAAAATAAATATAACTAGACATTACAGTCGAATGACATGCCTCCTAATCCTCAATATTCTTCTTCTACCTACAACAAGACATCGACATGAAGTAGTTTACTTTCCTCTCAGATACCAAATGAACCCGCTTAAAATACAACTACAAATCTAGATCAATAAATTTACATATAGTAAGATGAGAAGATGTTATGGTTACAAATTTATCTCTATGTGCCAGGATGATTTAACCCATAGTGGTACTATTTTTTTGGATTACTTGGTGTTATGTTCACGCTTCATGGTTCCTACACTCTTCCCCATGTACGAACATCCCGAGAAGATAACCCAAAAGTCTTCCTCCAAGCACGTATTTCTAGGCTATATAAAATACGAACACCTTATGCACTTAGGACATAAGAAAATAATGACACAACCAAAAGAAAGGTGACTAGGTTGGGTTGTCATATTTTTTTATTGTTATGATTTTTACTTTCCTACTTTACACTGTTTGTATTTGTTCAAAATATTTAGGCGAGTACAAAAATGCGGGTGACACTACAATAACCTCCTCTTGGGTTGCCCTTAGATCCATGGTATGTAGGCTATCACATATATATTCCATTGTTGTGTCAAATTCCTTCAAAATGGTATGTCACATCTACTATGCGCCTTTTGGTATTTCCAAATGGATATGTCCAATTAACACAATCTTTTGTCACTCCTCCATTACAACCAATTCCTCTTTAAAAATAGATACATATGCCATTGGTGAAACCAGTCATCACTTTCACACCTCTACACTCCATCTCTTAAGCCACATATAGAAACATGTACAACTCTTTTTCGAGCCCTCACCTTCTATTTTTATCTTGTAATCAATAGTTACCCCTCACCCTTTGGATTATACTTTTCAAAAATTAATGTTAATGGTAGTTTTATAGATAATGACAATGAATCCATTGGGATTATAGATGAGAACATGTATAAAATCAATTCTAACCCCATTTCTTAAAATTTATGTTTTTTTTTGTTACATATGTCATTGGTTAAACCACCATCACTTTCACACCTCTACACCTCCATCTCTTGAGTCACCTACGAAACATACAACTCTTTGCCCCCTCATATTCTATTGTTATTTTGTAATCAATAGTTACCCCTAACCCTTTGGATTATACTTTTAAAAAATTAACGCAAATGATAGTTTTATCGATAGCTAAAATGAATTCATTGGGATTATAGACGAGAACATGTATAAACTCAATTCTAATCCCATTTCTTAAAATTTATGTTTTTTGGTACATATTTCATTGGTGAAACCAATCATCACTTTCACACCCCTACACCTCCATCTCTTGAGCCACTTATAGATACATACAACTCTTTTCCTCCCTCATCTTCTATTGTTATCTTGTAATCGACATTTACCCCTAACCCTTTGGATGATGCTATTCAAAAACATAATGCAAATAATAATTCTATCAATTGTGAAAATGAATCCTTTGATATTATAGATGAGAAATTATATAAACTCAACTTTAATTCAATTTACGAGGATGATTTAATGCTTTATTTTCTCTTTGTATCCACTAGACATGGGAATTACCAACTTAAGATTTCTATATCTAATAGATAATGGAAGTAATGATAGGATTTTATCTAATAGTAGTAGCTTCGATCTTATGTGACATGTGGTCAATACAATGCAAATCTCCCATTAATTTGCACTCCCCATTTCTTTTACAAACTTGCAATGTATGCCACGGTGCCCGCTATATCTATTTTTGATTTTGCAAACCATGGCTTTTCAAAAAGAACTTAGAGAGGAAAATAGGATATTGAAAAGTTGTATCCCAAAAATATGGTAATTTTATTGAAATTCGTATTAAAAATTCTCTTGCAAATTTAAAAACAAACCATAAGAAACTAAAAATCCCATTTTTAAGAATTTAGTCTTTTTTTTTTTGGGTACATTGCAATAAAAATACATGGAAAAATAAGACAATAATTATTTTTGTAGAAATGCAAAAAAACATAGAAAAAATCATGAAACTAAACAAAGAAGCCTGTGAGATGCCTGTGTACAAGTTCAAAATGCAAATCCCTACAGATATGTAGGCCACCAATTTTAGAAACAAAAAGCTATAGACCACACAATTATCTATCCACAGACCATCAAATTCCAAGCCGTGTGGAAGTTTGCAATATTTCACAAGTTGCAGTGGATGCCATTAATAATGGAAGACTTATGAATTGACCTCTCAGCGGGTCATTCACGCTCTCAAGTTGCAGTGGATGTGGTCGTTCACGCTCTCACTACGCAGCTGCTATCATTTGACATCCAAAAATGATCTAGATGAGATTTTTGTAGTCGTAAAGTTTGGAACGATAAGAAAAAGGTTAGCTCATAATCAATTTATTCTTGCTAACACTTTCTCGCCCGCGTTTTCAATTTCCAGTGCCCACAGTCAATCCAAAGGAACTGCGTGGAATCTTTGCCGTTGCGTACACAGCACAAACACTCGAGTGTAAATTTCAAATAAACAAGTGTTTAGGAGAGGACGAGATCCAAAATGTGCCAATATTTCCCAAAGGTCTAAAAACATCTAATCTTGATACAAATTAGAAAAGTCTTAATTGAAACGTGTGCTTCAATACAAGTTAGAAAAGTCTTATAACAAAGAACGATTTGATGGATTGGCCTCTCAGCGGGTCTTTCACGCTCTCACTACGCATCTCATCGTCCTTCACTCGCAGAGTCGCAAAAGAGCAGCTTTGAATCATTTGTTTAATAGTGAGACATTGATAAACATATGCGCCCATGATTTGACACCTCTATTAGCTTGTAACATTTCTTACTTTCTGGGCTACCCTGCAAATTCAAAGGCTGCATCCTGTTTTTAGTGTTTCAATTCGTATATCATAGTCAACAAATTTATTCAACGTAAATGTTTACCGGTTACAAAAGTGTGAAACTCACTATATTTGTCTTTATTGTATATATGTATAAAGGTTTGATGTTTGTACAAATACTACATTTTTATTAAATAAAGTTTATTTTACATTATTTTACCCATACTTTGAAGAAGTAAAGTTGTTGACAAATATTGAATTGACCTGTCATATTATTTTGAAATTCTCAGCTTGGCCTAAAGATCTACCAAATCCGTGTTCAACATTACAATCCTTAATTCTAAGAATGTCAAGTTCCAGGTGTAGATGGGTTCCTCCCTAGAAACCTAGTTGAAAGCATTCACATAGGTATGAAAGTGTGTAAGATTCCTTAGTACGAGGCATAACATCGTTTTAATGGCATACAAAGCGACCTATTGAGCTTGAAATGTCATAGTTGTTTTTAGAGACTAAATAACGTTAAAATTGGAATGTAATGAACAAAGGGTGGGACCAAAAGATAGTTAGGTTGTGCATTAATTCCCTAATAAGTTTTTAATCAGTAAGGAAAATTTGTAACTTTCCTCGTTTGGGAACATACCCTTGGGATGTCGATCTAATCATTTCAAGGGTCATGGAGATTGCTTGCAACATATTAAATATTTCTTATGATGTGAAGGTGGACGTGAATTGATCCACGCGAGAACAAGTGAATAAGAAAACATAGTTTCCCATTTAAGAATCAAACCTAAAATGTGTATATGATAGGATATTTGAAATTAACTATCGAGTAATATATTTTATTTACCGTCAAATAAACAAACCACATAAAATGGATTCCGTTATAAGAAAAATGCTAAACAAAAGTGAGAAAATGTATTCTCGAGATACCTCGAGTGGCAAGAATGCCTTCCAAGACATGGACACTTGATTACTCTTAATTTGACTTGTGGTAGGGTGTAGAAACCCTCAAGTAGAAATGAATGTAATACATTGAGTGACCTCTTATGATGCTAATGAACAAAGGAACTATGATGTGTTGCCACCAATGATTATAAATATTACCTTAGAAGGATTTTGAAATGCACAAAATTTTATAACTTTTGTATTTGAACTCCCTTTGTCCCTCTAGATAATTGTGACCCTTAGTAGCAGATTACCATGTGCTCTCTCATAGGGTGTAGTTCCCCCATCAATGATTGTTGCTAAAGTTAATAGATCATGGAGCCTCTCTTAAGGGTATTGGTGAAAGAAACATTGATGCATTTTACTAAACAATTTAAATAGTTCCTTGGAAGAAATTTGAAAAGCATATAGTTGTTGGTTTGTCATGTAATATGCATTTAATACTTGATGGTCTAAGAGCAATGAAATGAGTAGTTAGGTGCATAGTCACCACTCCTTGTAGTCACGAACCCCTTAGTGTAAATTATGAGTCATTTGAATTACAATTGTTCTAAAAAAATTCCAATCATGAGGCCAAAGTACGACGTAAGTGTAAAGAGTACAAGAATTAACAAGATTTTGGGGTTAGGAATAATGTCATGCTCAAAGTCCTTAAAACTCAACTAGACACTTTCATGTGATTAAACATAGATATGAATTTCCCTTGGTGACATCAAAATTTCGAGAAAACAAAAGATATATATAATCTAAATAAACTTTCTTGATGTGAAAGAGTTGAATGGATTCAAACAAGTTATTGAACTATATCAGCTGTAACAAGAAAAATAGGGTACTATGATGGAATGATGTTTATGGAAAGAGATATATTGAATCTAAATCACCCTTTAAACTCTAATATATCTTCCTTGACCTCACGATAGATCCCCTTGTCTAGCGAAGGTGAAATTTAAACATCAAAGATACGTCTCGAAAAGTAGAACCTTAGCATCTTGTTAGTTCCTTCTCGTAGTGAGGATAAAATTTAACGTCAATTAAACATATTTTGAGAAACAAACCTTTAATGTAAGAATGAATATTAGGAGGCTCGTAGGTGTTTATAATGAATTTAATTAAAAATGAGATGCGGATAATTAACGGAAATTGAGAAAGGACCAACAAAGGTGCATTCTCTTTTAAAGGCCAATGCTATATGAAAATAAAGTATTTGAAGATATAGAAAAAAATAAATTTTACACCCTTACCAGTTTAATTCACTGAAACCTATAAGGCTATATAATGGAAAACTAAATATACTAAATTCATAAACTATAAAAAGGTCGTGTCGTGAGTATTTCTATCCTATGTGCCTTACCGTATTTGTGTTTTTGACTTGGCTTACGACATTTGAGTAAGACATTGATGTGTACCATATGTTATCATGTTGTTATGTGGGTTCATGCTTATGTAAGTGTCTTATGTGATGTTGATTTTTTTCTTTTTTGAGCCGCGTGGTGTCATGTTATGAGAAATGAGAAACAAAATAAATTATTCCGGTATTTTTACTTGTTTTGTATTTGTGTGTTTAAAATGTCGGTGTTACATATGGTATCAAAGCAAGGTTCATGATCTCGAACCTTTCGGATAGATTGGAGTTGTGATGATCTTGCATGGTGGTTGTAGACATGGGAAGAGTAATGTGATATATTTTGTGATGTGAACAATGTTGTAATTGTGATCTTATGAACACACGTGTTGTGCATATCACTTAGTGTGTATTTATTATCATGGTGATGTGTTTTTATGAGAGTATTTTCTCTCTTTTTTGTGTAGTTAATGAGGAGTTCACGTGTGATGTGTCACCTTGTTGTGTGTGAAAAGAATGTTATTGTGGATTACAGAGTGTTGGAGATTTTTGTTATTATGTGATATGAAGGTGTGTTGAGAGACCTAGAGGTGATGAGACCACAACAACGGATCACATCGGGGAGATCATGAAGGTTCAACCTCACACTTACTCGGGTGATATAGGTGGATTCTTAGTAGATGTCTAGCTAGTAACCTTGAGCGGTTGCTTTAATCTTTGTCCTTGTTCTAGCAACACGAAAGCTCGTGTTGAGATATATCTAGTGAGGGATGGAGCAGGGAGTATGGTGGAGGGCGAGAGGAGCGTAAGCTCCATGTAGATTCGAGACAAAGTGACTCAGGAGCTATTTGAGGAGAGATTTAGGAGTAGATATTTATCATGGAGGTTCATACAACAGAGGATCGATGAGTTCCATGACCTCCGACAGGATTCTCTTTCAATGCAGAGTATGAGAGTAGATTTCTAGATCTACTCTAGTATGTAGAGTATATGTAGGATGAGCAGGTGCGGATTCACGGAGTTCATCCGGGGTTGAATTTAGATATTGGAGGTGCAGGGCGGATCCACTTTGTCCACATACATTAGCAGAGGCCATCGAGAAGGCCTATATTGCAGAGGAGACTCGAGGTAAGACCCAACAAGCTAGAGAACGAGTCTAGACCCACATTCAACAGATGTAGGATAGTAGGTCGAGGGGTTCGGTACCTCTTCCCCATGGTGGCCAGGGTATAGCATAGTCACCCTTTAGGCCACAACAAGAGCTAAAGCCTTTCCCACCTTATAGACCTCCACGAGAGAGGTCGAGTATGAGGCCTCCTCCTAGGGGTCCCATCGGGACACGGGTGGACCTAGAGCTTAGTCGGCGGGATCTTGCTAGCACGGACCTTAGCAAACATAGTTGGATCATCAAGATCCACACCATAGACTTCCAAGGCACCTACTGGAGGTGCTACTCCTTGGAGAGGATCAGGTGGATGTTTCAGATGTGGAGTTGCTAGATATTTTTGGAGAAATTGCCCTCAAAACCCTAACAAGGGTAAGGAACAAATGTCGATCTGACTATAGGTGACATGGGACGTAGCCATAGGATTTATACAATGGTTGAGAACTTCCAGGAAGAACATCAGAGCATAGTCATTGAGACCACAGGTAGCATTGGTGGTATTCCTACCTCTGTATTGTTTGACTCTGGTTCTTCCGATTCTTTTATTGCGCCATCTTTAGTAGAGCGATGCAGGCTGGTGGATGTTAGGAGGGTCATTATTGGGATGTTGAGATGGCTTCAGGAGCTAAGATCTCTATATACTCCTTGGTTAAGTAGTGTGTTGTAGATTTGGGACCTTTCACCACTACCTCAGATCTCTGTATTCTTTCGTTGGGCTCGTATGGAGTCATTTTGCGTATGGATTGGTTATCTACACACAGGGCCAGGATGGATTTTTATCACAAGACTATAGCTTGTGCAGATGGTTAAGTCGATGATCTCGGGGGTCAGGAGACCTATTTCTATTCACACCATTTCTGCTATGCAGCTTAAGCGGTGTGTGCGACGGGGTTGTCCGATGTATGTCACATTTACAATCGATGACGATCAAAGGATGGGTCTAGTGGACCATCACTAGATGATCATCCCATTTTGAGAGAGTTTTCTGATGTATTTCCGTGGAAGCTACCGTAATTCCACCCCCACGCGAGATTGATTTTCATATAGATCTAGTTCTGGAGCAGAGCCTATCTCACGAGCACCTTATAGGATGACCACCCCAGAGCTCTATGAGCTCAAATTGTAGCTTGAGGGATTTTTGGAGAATGGTCTTATCCATCCTAGTGTATCCCCTTGGGGTGTACCAGTGATCTTTGTGAAGAAGAAGGATGGATCCTTGCGGTTGTGCATTGATTCTCCCGGTTGAACAAGGAAACGATCAAGAATAGTTATCCTCTTCCTCGTATTAATGACTTGTTTGATCGATGAAGGGAGCCACAATTTTCTCTAAGATTGATCTCAAGTTAGGCTATCATCGCTTAAGGATTATGAAGGAAAACATTCATAAGACTACTTTTCATATGATATATGGGCACTATGAGTTCAAAGTCGTGCCTTTTGGTTTGTTTAATGCCCCGCAATGTTCATGAGTTTGATGAATGAGGTATTCAGACCTTCTTAGATTGCTTCATGCTCATCTTCCTAGATGACATTTTGATATACTCAAGTACACGTGAGGAGCATGAGGGGCACCTTTGCTAGGTTCTTCAAAGGTCTTTGTGATCAACAACTTTACGAGAACTTATATAAGTGTGCTTTCTTTTAGACAGAGGTGCATGATTTGGGTCAAATCATCTCCGGGAAGGTATCGCAATAGATCCTTCCAAGATTAGAGCCATTATGGATTGGTCAAGACCCACTACAAGTGGCCGAGGTGCGCAACTTCATAGGATTAGTAGGCTACTACTTTGGAGATTTGTTCAGACTTCTCTTGGATTACGCACCCTATCACTTCCCTTCGGAGGAAAGGAAAGAAGTTTGTTTGGTCGATGACGCATGTGAGCAGGCATTCTGACATCGAAGGAGTGCCTCACTACAACACCCATTTTTATAGTTCCGCATTCACGGGTGAGTTCTTCATTTGCATAGATGTTTCATTAGCGGGGCTTGGAGGTGTGTTGATGCAAGATGGCGAGTACTAGCTTTTGAGTTTCACAAACTCAAGGATCAAGAGCTTAATTATCGACCCATGATCTATAGCTTGTAGCATTATGCATGCTTTGGTTATATGGAGACAGTCTCTTCTTAGATTGAGATTCATACTCAAGAAAAATAATTTGAGTCTTTGCCACCTCTTCATGCAGCCCAATCTCAATACTTGTCAGTGGCATTGGATGGAGTTTCTTTGTGAGTATGACATGGAGATAAAGCATGTGAAGGGGAAAGAGAATGTGGTAGTAGATGCTCTCAACAGACAAAGACATGTGGCTATGGCCACCTCAGTGAGCACAAATTTGCAGAGCAGATTCTTTAGCGACTTCCTCTTGAAAGCTTCTACATTGTAGTACGAGTAGAGATAGAGTCACGAAGACCCCTTAAAGGGAAGTTTGATGGTTTTTACTTAGAGGTAGATGGTCTTCTTAGGAACAGAGACTAGATATATATTCCTAGAGATGGAGGCTTAAGGTAGGACATCTTTGTAGAGGCACATTGTGCACCTTATTCATCCCTTCTCGGGGTAAAGAATATGCACGCCACTTTGCAATAGTTGTATCATTAAAGAGGACTTCATAGAGATGCGGCCCAATTTGTGTCATGGTGTTTAGAGTGTCGAGAGTTAAGGTTGAGCATGAAAATCTAGTAGGCCTTCTTTATCCTCATGCCATCTTCGGAATGGAAATGGGACACCATTTCCATGGATTTCATTGTTGGGCTACCGATGTCAAGATATCACCATGATGCCATTATGGTCACGGTTGATAAATTGACAAAAGTGGCTCACTTTTCTTCGGTGAATACCACTTATACAACTAGAGTAGTGGCATGAGTATATTTGGATGAGATTGTCAGGTTGCATCGGATCCCATAGAAGATCGTTTGTGACCACGATCCTTTGTACACTTCACACTTTTGGACTACCATGTAGTATGTCCTCGACATGAGGATCAAATTCAACACAACATATCACCCTGAGATAGATGGACAGACCGAGTGAGTGAATCAGATTTTAGAGGATATGCTCGGGATGTATGTGATAGATCAACAGTCTAAGTGGTAGGAGTACTTGTACTTAGTGGAGTTTTCCTACAATAATACTTTTCGAGTTCTATAGGCATGACTTCTTTTGAGATTTGTATTGTAGAGAGTACGGACACCTCTTAGCTATGATAGGTTAGAGGAGAGTATGTCTTGGACCAGCTCTTCTACGGGACATGGAACATCGAGTAGTAGTGTTGATTAGGAAGAGATTGTAGGAGGCACAGGATAGGTAGAAGAAGTATGTGGATCAGCATAGGATTGATCGTAGTTTTGATGTGGGCATGAAGGTGTTTTGTCGTGTCGAGCCACACAGAGCCCTATCCATTACGGAAAAGGTTCTAAGTTAGCTCCTAGATTCATTGGTCCTTTTGAGATCTTGGAGCGTATCGGCCCTTTGGCCTACCATCTAGCATTTCCACCTAGCTTATCTTGCGTACATGATGTGTTTCATGTTTCAATTCTTAGGAGATATATTGCAAATCCTTCTCATGTGCTAGATTGGACATCATTGTAGGTGTACTATCAGGGGTAGGTGATGGTGGAGCCCGTTCACATCCTAGATTGTAACACCCTGGGACTTTGAGGCAGAGAGGTTGATCAGGTTTGGGTACAGTGGGACAGATATGATGAGACTGCAGCTACCTGGGAGGATGCTACTTCATTATGAGTGCAGTTTCTGCATTTGTTCTAGTGACTTCCAGGAGGAAGTCGAGTCTAAGGGGAGGGGGATGTAGTGCCCACTTCCCTTTGACACCTTTTGATGCTTATGTTGATATTGTTGATTTCATTATAGACATTACTATGTTTTTTTAATATGATGGTTAGATGTTAGATCGGGATTATTATTGATATGGATTCAAATATTATGCATGATGATTACTAGAGACATTTTTTATATGTGGATGATGATATACAGTTTTACTTGGACATATTATAGATGTTGATTTGGACATGTGATATTGGATATTGTGAGTATACCTAGTATGAAATATTATTGATGATGATATATTTGATTAATTAATTGAAAGTGATAATGTTGAATTCTTGATGTTGTTGTGATACATATGTTTAGATGATCTTGAGACGTTGTTTATATCATTTTGGATGTTCCGATATGGTCACGAGGCCAAAGGAGGTATTTGATTTTTGTAGGTTAAAATATCACAACAATGTCGGGGACTAGAGACTAACCATATTGAAATTCAGGTGAATTCAACAAGGTCACCATGACAACTATGTTGTGCACGTGTGCGTGTGTTGTGTTAATGTTGTGGATAATCATGTGTTAAAATAAATAAATCAATTTTATAAGAATGTAATTAATGAAATCGTTGATCTTAAATGTAATGTTGTAAGAGTGTGTAAGAAATGTGTAAGGGATATGTAAGAGAATGTAAGGTAGATTTTGGAGTGTGAAACACTTCATCCTCTTGGGAATTTGAATTTGTCCTTGGAGGCTTGTGGGACAATTTAAAATTGTCCCACACCTCTTAAAACTATTCACAAACAATACCTATGGTTTGGAGGTTAAATTTAGACCTTTTTAATGCATTTTGAAATGACTAATTGTAATTTTTAATTGCACTTCTCTTACATGTTTTAAATTTAGTCCTTTTGGGGTATGAGTTATTCTGGAGTGTGTAAGTTAATTTGTCATTTTATTTATTATGTTTAGGTGAATGATGTTGAATTTGATCTTGGGGGTTGAGGAAGAATGATGTGGCATCCCACATGGATTCACATCACCCTCTTCTCTTCCCTCTCCTTTAAAAATTTGAACTCCTTGCTTGTTTGGGGTTGTTGAAAACTTTGCTTATTCCTCTTGGGGTGAATTTTTCTTGTTGTTTTAGAGCCTTACTTGTGGAAGGAGTTTGGAGTCATTTACATGCTAGTGTGTTGTTGATTTTGGACTTTATTTTGGCATTGGGAAGCTTGTTGATCTTGGAATAAACTCCATTATGGAGAGGTAAGAAATTGAGCCTTTTGAAAATGTTTCTTTCTCTTGCATGCATGTATGAAATGGTGAATGTTGTTATGTGTGTGTTGGTAATTTGGGTAGATTACTTAGGACATTTTGTAGGAGAAGGCTATGGGGATTTCAAATGGGGGCATAAGGGAATTCCAATGGCATCGTTTTATTGTGGAGGGAGTTTGGTATTAGGATCCACCATGTAAAATAAATAGCTTTCATTTCTTACTCTTGGGGGCGTAAGGTAGAAACTTTGGGGGCATAAGGAGGAATTTGGGGGCATAAGGGTATGTGAGATGGATTATTAATGGTGGGTTGTTTAGGTGGATTCCCATTTCCCATTGGGAGGCATAAGTAGTTCCAAATAGATCCTTTCTCTTGTTGGCTTGCTTGATGAAGCCTCAATTTTGTTTCGCACTTGTTTAATGTAGTTGTGAACTACATTCTTCTTGAAATGTGTTTTTGAATGTGAAAATGTTGCATGTTTGTTGTGGAAGCCATTGTTGTCATGTGTTATATTGCATCTTTTATTTCAATATGGTTTGGGGCTCGAGGGCCAATGAGGAAGGATGGCTTCTCCTTCTCATTGGATATCTTGGTTGGATGGAGAGGGTTGCCTTTCCCTCTTCCTTGTTGTGATCAAGATGAAAAGATGAAGAAACTAGCATGTTGCTATTTTTGAGAAAGAGGAATATACAATTTGACAATCTCTTCTTTGAGAAAGTTCATTGTAATCCTTCCCACTTTGGAGTGGATGAATTGTATAGCAATTTGTAATGTGAAGATATTTGTATTGATAATCGAAGATTGGAATTGGAATGTGAAATGTAATGAAGTTATATTCTACTCTCTTTTGAAAGGAAATGTGAAAGGATGTTACATGCATTGCATTTTGTATTTAGAAATCAAATGGAAAAGAGATAAATTGTAAAATTTTTGTTGGAAATCAATAAAGGAATGCTTTACCATCTCATACTTGCATGATTGTGTTGGAATTGAATTGTTGTTATGAATCAAATCTCTGTTGGAATGAAGAATGCATATGAAGGAAAAGGAATTGTTTTATTCTCTAGAAATGAGTTGAATTTGGAAATCAGGCTTTGTATAATTGTTATTGAATGGTTGACTGAATCAATTGAATGCATTAGACTAGAAATGAAATGAATTATCACACTTGGAGGATGGAAAAATGTTTAAGAACCTTTAATGTTGATCTCTGTTTTAATTTCCAAACTTGACAATCAAATTTAATAAAGAAATGAGCATTTCAAACTTGCACCAAGCAATAAGATATGAAACATTGAAATTTAGATGTAACAAGTCCTAAGGAACTCAAATTGACCTTAACACTTAAGAAAGGACCCTCAAAACTTTATAAAAATCCAATTTGAACTTACGCATGCGCCGTTTGCTATTAAAAGATGGAAAATTATCAATTGCAACTCAATCAACTAAATTGAATCTTAAAACCTCTCTTAAATCCATCCAAGAATAAGTCTCCATGTTTGATTGACAGGTTGAGAAAGTAAGAATTCAAAATTGAATGAAATTTTATGAGTTGAAGATTACCAATTTGCTTTGCAAATCCCTGCAGATTTTTTTCATCAAATTAACCACTTAAACTTCATCAAATTTCAAAATTGACAAGTTCTATGTGAAGAAGGCATCGAGAGCTTTCCAAAAATTCCTCGTTTTCCCAGAACTGAGCTTTCTAGCTCAAGTTATAGCACTTTGAATTTTTTGTGCTTTGGCGGGAAAATTTGGAAAAAATTTCCCTTGGGGGCCTGTAACCAAAAAAAATTCCTGTCATTTTGCCTTAGAAAAGTTTTTGGAAAAATTTTGGTTCAGGGAATTTTTTTCCATTTTCCTCCACCGGCTGCAACTAATCAAAGGGTGCCATATGTCCTCTTAATGCTATGGTGGAGGCGCGGCTTCCTTTTCTACCCTTAGCCTCTTGAAAATTTTGGGGAAAAAGTTTCATTTTTGCCCCGCCGGCTCGCGACCAATGAGAAGGTGCCATGTGGCACCTTGGGGGTGGCAACGGGGAGGGAGGACCCCTTTTTTTGTTTGGTTTTTGGCTTTGGGAAATTTTTAGCACTTTTCCCATGGCCCTGCATCATCGCCCCCACCTCAGGATTTTATCCTTCCGCATGGCCTTGCGGACCATGGTCCCTTTCTCCATTTTTTTCCTCCCTTTGGCGTAATCACCAAAACTTCTCCCGCCACCCCACCTTCCCTTCTCTTTCATCTCTGGTGGCTTTTCAAGTGCCATGTGTCCCCAAAGAGACCCGCGCAGGGTGCGTGGGTGCTATTGACTTTTCTTTCTCCATAAGGCGCAATGCGCTAAATCCTCCCATCGCTCTCTGCGCCTTCCTTGTTTTCCACGACGTCATCTTTACGGCCGCCATGTGTCCCTGGAGGACCCGTGGAGGCGTGGGATGTTTCTTGACCTTGTGCCTACGGAATGGAAAATTTTCTAGAGTTTCCCGCTACCCGTCAACCCGTAAAATGGGATTTCACCCCTACATGACACGTGTCCCCCTTGGGAAAAATTTAGCCCCAATATTATTCCCATCCATATCTTGAGTTCTATAAGGAGTTAAGAGGAATTATTTATATGGTTGGAAAGGTGAGAAAATTTCCTATCTAATGGAAATGATTTAGGGAAATTTTGGAAGTGTTAAGTATGAGAAAAATATTTTGAAACTCGAGGTCTGTAGAGAGCAAGCATGGGGGTAAATTACTCCCTGAACCTAACTAAAACATATAACCCTAAAATTTGAACCTTGTGAACTTGTTATTAGTTAATGAAGGGAACATATGTTGTAGTACATTGGTCTTGTTCTAGAACCTGTTAGTGAAAACTAATGTCTTACTGACTCCGGTCAGTAAACACTTCAACTCAAAAAAATTATCCCATAATTTTTCTAGCTAACCCTAGGTTGTTTCTTGGGTATAAAGTGGTTGTTTAAACATGCACTACACCTAACAACAAACTTTTTCTCTGGAGATGAAGAATGTAAGTAAAACCAAGACTCAATGTGATCTACAACCCAAGGAAAGACTCGATAATGGAAACCAAATGAAGGAGAAAGATGTTACTCATCCATACAAGGAGACATAAAACTTCAAACCATGTGGACTAAGAAATTATGAAAAAATAGGGCAAGATTAAATTGAGTACCAACACACACCACTTGAAAATCAGGTTAAAATTTGTATACAACCCCAAAAATTCACGTTCCCGCGAAACCGGTTTTGGGGATATTCGTTAGATATTTTCCACCTTGGATTTCCAAGAGGTCTCTTAAAATGAACCATGCATTGCAACATCTATTGATTAACTATTAACCTTTTTATACACTAATTACTATTTAAAAACAACATGTGAGATGATAAGTGCACTAACTACATTTTGCTTTGAAATCACGTGATTACTTTTTCAAGGTGGAAAAGGGTGTAAAAAGGTATCACAGAATAGCCACAAGTCATATTATCAATGACTAAAATTTTTTTACATGCTTGTGATAGAATTAATTTTCATTTTTTATCTCACTATTATACCAATATACAAAAATATGAAGATTCACCCCAGTTAACGAAGTACACTATTCTACAATATAGTTGAATTGTAAAGTTTCAAGTAAAATTATACCATCACTATATTTAACACATACACGCAATGAGAGGAGATATTATTCTTTAATTAGACAACAAGTACTATTGGTAAAATACGGGGCTATTCTAATTCCATCTTGATTACATATTTTTAGTAATAAACATTAAATTTAGATTTCCAACATCTAGTTTACTCATACCCGCTACCTAAAAAACCTATCCATTTAATATAAACATAGTCAATGAAACTAAACGTTGGCATAAAATTTCCCCTATGATTAACATTTTCTCATATATATTGTTTTCAAATTACGATAAATTAAAATAGAGGTAAGAACACAAATGCAATTTCATCTCGTTTTCAAGCTGGAGTGAGATAGGGAGAGGAGAGAGAGAAAAACACATAATATTTACTATAGGCAATAAAATACAAGCAAGTGTCATCAAGGAGGTCTATAGAGTCGTAAAATAGAGTTTAAAGGTTTTGCAATAGTTTTTCTAATAAGATAAATTTCCACGGAAATTTTCGCTAGTCTTTAATAAGATTATAAAGATGACCAATTTGGCCAAAGTAGCCCAAAACTCGAGGTTGAAATCCTTCTTCCAAAGTTCAAACACACCACATATAATTTTTTAACAAATCCCTTAGCTACAGGGAACCCCTCAAAATTTATAGAACACAAATATTGTGACCAATATTTCAAATGACCACTACATTTCCAAAGCTACTTTTCGTAATTATGCTAGTTGGACTTGTTGTCGAATGTCTCGAGACCTACAAAAACCCATTGCAAAACAATATTTTGAGGTGATTTTCTAGAATCTATTGATGGATTATGATATTCCTAGAGACAACTAGAGAGGTTTGTGGTGACTAAATTTCTTTTCTCAATATGGGGCCTAATCGTGGCCAAAACCAAACTAACTTTTCATATTTTAGAAAGCCGAATAAAGTGGTAAATAGCTAACTGGGCCCCCAAACATGTAACGAAACAACGTCAAAAATCATCTAAAGTCATTATAGAGATTGACATGATATCTCATGTCACCAGTGAACATGATCATTCCATAACTTACCCACTATGGGTTTGGAGTGGTGGTTTGTGCGTTGTTGAAAATTCATGTTTTATTAAGTTTTAGCAAGGTAAACAAATGATGGGATTACAAGGAAGTCAAGTTTAATTCTCTAATCGAGTGGATACAGTTATCCAGTTCTATCATCCAAAAGTTCTAGTTGTCACATGAGATGGTTGGAGAGTGTAGCTTACACTAAAAGGGTCATAATACCATTCTACATGATGTAAGGTATATATATATATTATGTGTAATAAGTCATTTTAATAAAAATAACTATACTCTTCATTTAATTAAGAATTTCACTAGCACTATGAAGGGAAAATCATAAATATGAAAGCATGACGCAAATAGGGAGATAACCATGCATGTTCATAATGAGGTGACAAGTGAGGTGCTCTAATCTATTTTGAACATGCCTAAGCTACACATCCTAGACCATGAAACCATTCACTAACCAATTCACATGCATTAGAATGTTCCCATATTTTGCATACATATCTTCTTGAAATTGGCAAATAAAACATCCAACAAAAGACTCGTCCAAATCTCCATTATGCTTTGGTGTAAAACCATGCTTTATTTTAAAGCTCCCATTTTATTATGTGCTCTTCCAACACCAAGAAACACATTCTAACTACTGTCCCAGGAGGGATTCCATTGCTAAACAAATACTTACAATTAGTTGTCTAGGTTCAAATGTAATGATGATGACAAATTTTAGAGTCTCCTTGAGATAGCTAATGTTGCCAAGGTGCCATCCAAATAATAGATCCATACAAATGCCACATGTTTAAATTTTTATATTGATGATAAGGTTTAGAGTTCCCTAATAGCGATTGGGCACAAACCAACTTCCCAAACCACCTCCAACACCAACAACGTTGCCTAAAGAAAACAAAAGAGGAAAAAAATAAGGACCACATTTCTTTAAGGCATTTAAAAATCCATATAATTCCTTGTTTGAATACAATGAGATAAAATTTCTTTCACGCAAGGCGTAGAATGGACAACCAGAGGATTCTACGAAGATGAAGAGTGAAAAGGACAAATCTTGTCGAGACATAGGCGGGATAGCGAAAAGGGAAATTTCAATGTCTTAATCAATACAACTACTCAAAATAAAAGATAAAGAGCAAGAAATATGAAGTGGTAGAAGATGTGTATCCCACGAATGGAGCTATAAAGGTTACACTACATATACCGCAGTGCACAAAAGTAAAAGAAGAAAAATAAATATAACTAGACATTACACTCGAATGACGTGCCTCGTAATCCTTAATATTCTTCTTCTACCTACAACAACAATACATGGACATGAAGTAGTTTACTTTCCTCTCGGATACCAAATGAACCCGCTTAAAATACAACTACAAATCTAGATCAATAAATTTACATATAGTAAGATGAGAAGATGTTATGGTTACAAATTTATCTCTATGTGCCAGATGATTTAACCCATAGTGGTACTATTTTTTTGGATTACTTGGTGTTATGTTCACGCTTCATGGTTCCTACACTCTTCCCCATGACGAACATCCCGAGAAGATAACCCAAAAGTCTTCCTCCAAGCACGTATTTCTAGGCTATATAAAATACGAACTCCTTATGCACTTAGGACATAAGAAAATAATGACACAACCAAAAGAAAGGTGACTAGGTTGGGTTGTCATATTTTTTTATTGTTATGATTTTTACTTTCCTACTTTACACTGTTTGTATTTGTTCAAAATATTTAGGCGAGTACAAAAAATGCGGGTGACACTACAATAACCTCCTCTTGGGTTGCCCTTAGATCCATGGTATGTAGGCTATCACATATATATTCCATTGTTGTGTCAAATTCCTTCAAAATGGTATGTCACATCTACTATGCGCCTTTTTGGTATTTCCAAATGGATATGTCCAATTAACACAATCTTTTTGTCACTCCTCCATTACAACCAATTCCTCTTTAAAAATAGATACATATGCCATTGGTGAAACCAACATCATCACTTTCACACCTCTACACTCCATCTCTTAAGCCACATATAGAAACATGTACAACTCTTTTTCGAGCCCTCACCTTCTATTTTTATCTTGTAATCAATAGTTACCCCTCACCCTTTGGATTATACTTTTCAAAAAATTAATGTTAATGGTAGTTTTATAGATAGCGACAATGAATCCATTGGGATTATAGATGAGAACATGTATAAAATCAATTCTAACCCCATTTCTTAAAATTTATGTTTTTTTTGTTACATATGTCATTGGTTAAACCAGGTCATCACTTTCACACCTCTACACCTCCATCTCTTGAGTCACCTACGAAAACATACAACTCTTTGCCCCCATCATATTCTATTGTTATTTTGTAATCAATAGTTACCCCTAACCCTTTGGATTATACTTTTAAAAAATTAACGCAAATGATAGTTTTATCGATAGCTAAAATGAATTCATTGGGATTATAGACGAGAACATGTATAAACTCAATTCTAATCCCATTTCTTAAAATTTATGTTTTTGGTACATATGTCATTGGTGAAACCAATCATCACTTTCACACCCCTACACCTCCATCTCTTGAGCCACTTATAGATACATACAACTCTTTTCCTCCCTCATCTTCTATTGTTATCTTGTAATCGACATTTACCCCTAACCCTTTGGATGATGCTATTCAAAAACATAATGCAAATAATAATTCTATCAATTGTGAAAATGAATCCATTGATATTATAGATGAGAACTTATATAAACTCAACTTTAATTCAATTTACGAGGATGATTTAATGCTTTATTTTCTCTTTGTATCCACTAGACATGGGAATTACCAACTTAAGATTTCTATATCTAATAGATAATGGAAGTAATGATAGGATTTTATCTAATAGTAGTAGCTTCGATCTTATGTGACATGTGGTCAATACAATGCAAATCTCCCATTAATTTGCACTCCCGTTTCTTTTACAAACTTGCAATGTATGCCACGGGTGCCCACTATATCTATTTTGATTTTGCAAACCATGGCTTTTCAAAAAGAACTTAGAGAGGAAAATAGGGTATTGAAAAGTTGTATCCCAAAATATGGTAATTTTATTGAAATTCGTATTAAAAATTGTCTTGCAAATTTAAAAACAAACCATAAGAAACTAAAAATCCCATTTTTAAGAATTTAGTCTTTTTTTTTTGGGTACATTGCAATAAAAATACATGGAAAAATCAGACAATAATTATTTTTTGTAGAAAAGCAAAAAAAAACATAGAAAAAATCATGAAACTAAACAAAGAAGCCTGTGAGATGCCTATGTACAAGTTCAAAATGCAAATCCATACAGATATAGACCACACAATTATCTATCCACAGACCATCAAATTCCAAGCCGTGTGGAAGTTTGCAATATTTCACAAGTTGCAGTGGATGCCATTAACAATGGAAGACTTATGAATTGACCTCTCATCGGGTCATCCATCCTCTCACAAGTTGCAGTGGATGTGGTCGTTCACGCTCTCACTACGCAGCTGCTATCATTTTACTTCCAAAAATGATCTAGATGAGATTTTTGTAGTTGTAAAGTTTGGAACGATAAGAAAAAGGTTAGCTCATAATCAATTTATTCCTGCTAACACTTTCTCGCCCGCGTTTTCAATTTTCAGTGCCCACAGTCAATCCAAAGGAACTGCGTGGAATCTTTGCCGTTGCGTACATAGCACAAACACTCGAGTGTAAATTTCAAATAAACATCTAATCTTAATACAAATTAGAAAAGTCTTAATTGCAACGTGTGCTTCAATACAAGTTAGAAAAGTCTTATAACAAAGAAAGATTTGATGGATTGGCCTCTCAGCGGGTCTTTCACGCTCTCACTACGCATCTCATGTCTATTTTCAAAGAAATTGCGGTATTGTCTCATCGTCCTTCACTCGCAGAGTCGCAAAAGAGCAGCTTTGAAACATTTGTTTAATAGTGAGACATTGATAAACATACGCACCCATGATTTGACACCTCTATTAGCTTGTAACATTTCTTACTTTCTGGGCTACCCTGCAAATTCAAAGGCTGCATCCTGTTTTTAGTGTTTCAATTCGTATATCACAGTCAACAAATTTATTCAACGTAAATGTTTACCGGTTACAAAAATATTAAACTCACTATATTTGTCTTTATTGTATGTATGTATAAAGGTTTGATGTTTATACAAATACTACATTTTTATTAAATAAAGTTTATTTTACATTATTTTACCCATACTTTGAAGAAGTAAAGTTGTTGACAAATATTGAATTGACCTGTCAGATTATTTTGAAATTCTCGGCTTGGCCTAAAGATCTACCAAATCCGTGTTCAACATTACAATCCTTAATTCTAAGAATGTCAAGTTCCGGGGTGTAGATGGGTTCCTCCCTAGAAACCTAGTTGAACATAGGTATGAAAGTGTGTAAGATTCCTTAGTACGAGGCATAACATCATTTTAATGGCATACAAAGCGACCTATTGAGCTTGAAATATCATAGTTGTTTTCAGAGACTAAATAACGTTAAAATTGGAATATAATGAACAGTGGGTGGGACCGGAAAGATAGTTAGGTTGTGCATTAATTCCCTAATAAGTTTTTAACTGTAAAGGAAAATTTGTAACTTTCCTCGTTTGGGAACATACCCTTGGGATTTCGATCTAATCATTTCAAGGTCATGGAGATTGCTTTATGACATATTAAATATTTCTTATGATGTGAAGGTGGACGTGAATTGATCCACGCGAGAACAAGTGAATAAGAAAACATAGTTTCCCATTTAAGAATCAATCCTAAAATGTGTATACATAGGATATTTGAAATTAACTATTGAGTAATATATTTTATTTACCGTCAATAGACAAACCACATATAATGGAACCCGTTATAAGATAAATGCTAAACAAAAGTGAGAAAATGTATTCTCGAGAAACCTTGAGTGGCACGAATGCCTTGCAAGACATGGACATTTCATTACTCTTAATTTGACTTGTGGTAGGGTGTAGAAACCCTCGAGTAGAAATGAATGTAATACATTGAATGACAATGATGTGTTGCCACCAATGATTTTAAATATTACCGTAGAAGGATTTTGAAATGCACAAAATTTTATAGCTTTTGTATTTGAACTCCCTTTGTCCCTCTAGATAATTGTGACCCTTAGTAACAGATTACCATGTGCTCTCTCGTAGGGTGTAATTCCCCCATCAATGATTGTTGCTAAATTTAATAGATCATGGAGCCTCTCTTAAGGGTATTGGTGAAAGAAACATTCATCCATTTTACTAAACAATTTAAATAGTTCCTTGGAAGAAATTTGAAAAGCATATAGTTGTTGGCTTGTCATGTAATATGCATTTAATACTTGATTGTATAAGAGTAATGAAATGAGTAGTTAGGTGCATAGTCACCACTCCTTGTAGTCACGAACCCCTTAGTGTAAATTATGAGTCATTTGAATTACAATTTTTCTAAAAACAATGCCAATCATGAGGCCAAAGTACGACGTAAGTGTAAAGGGTACAAAAGTTAACAAGATTTTGGGGTTAGGAATAACGTCATGCTCGAAGTCCTTAAAACTCAACTAGACACTTTCATGTGATTAAACATAAATATGAATTTCCCTTGGTGACATCAAAATTTCGAGAAAACAAAAGATATATATAATCTAAGTAAACTTTCTTGATGTGAAAGAGTTGAATGGATTCAAACAAGTTATTGAACTATATCAATTACATGAACAAGAAAAATAGGGTACTATGATGGAAGGATGTTTATGGGAAGAGATATATTGAATCTAAATCACCCTTTAAACTCTAATATATCTTCCTTGACCTCACGATAGTTCCCCTTGTCTAGCAAAGGTGAAATTTAAACATCAAATATATGTCTCGAAAAGTAGAACCTTAGCATCTTGTTAGTTTCTTCTCGTAGTGAGGATAAAATTTAACGTCAATTAAACATATTTTGAGAAACAAACCTTTAATGTAAGAATGAATATTAGGAGGTTCGTAGGTGTTTAAAATGAATTTAATTAACAAATGAGTGTGGATAATTAATGGAAATTGAGAAAGGAACCAACAGTGCATTCTCTTTTAAAGGCCAATGCTATATGAAAATAAAGTATTTGAAGTTTTAGAAAATAAATAAATTTTACACCCTTACCAGATTTAATTCACTAGAAACCTATAAGGTTATATAATGGAAAACTAAATGTAATAAATTTGTAAACGATAAAAAGTCTGTGTTGTGGAGTATTTCTATCTTGTGTGCCTTACCATAGTTGTGTTTTTGTCTTGGCTTACGTCATTTGAGTAAGACATTGATGTGTACCCTATGTTATCATGTTGTCTATGTGGGTCCATGCTTATGTAAGTGTCTTATGTGATGTTGATTTTTTTCTTTTTGAGCCCATGTGGTGTCGTGTTATGAGCAATGAGAAACAAAATAAATTATTCCGGTATTTTTACTGTTGTATTTGTGTGTTTAAAATGTCGGTGCTACATATGGTATCAAAGCAAGGTTCATGTTCTCTAACCTCTGGGATAGATTGGAGTTGTGATGATCTTGCATGGTGGTTGTAGACATGGGAAGAGTAATGTGATATATTTTGTGATGTGAAAAATGTTGTAATTGTGATCTTATGAACACACATGTTGTGCACATTAGTTAGTGTGTATTTTTATCATGGTGATGTGTTTTTTATGAGAGTATTTTCTATCTTATTGTGGACTTAATGAGGAGTTCACGTGTGATGTGCTGCCTTGTTGTGTGTGAAAATAATGTTATTGTGGAGTACAAAGTGTTGGAGAGTTTTGTTATTATGTGATATGAAGGTGTGTTGATGTGTTGCATGAAAAAATTGATGTATAGTGAACTGGATTATGAGGCGAAATAAAGAAGAGAGAATAGAGATTAAGTATCTCTTATTATTCTATTAAACACAGAAGCATGATACATATTTATAGGTATATGGAATAAACAATATACCCCTGAATAGATGGAGAAGTTACAAACAAGAAGGAGAGAATAATGGAATAGATAGGAACTAGTCTAATAATAAAAATTAAGTACGTAGACTATGCTAACATTCCCCCCTTATTACATTATTCTTGCAAATGTGACCCCTGAAAAGTTCAAATTTAAATTTTCTAAGAGATTTTATGAGAATGCCGGCAACCTCGTGCTTCCGTAGGATAATCTTTGGAGCTAAATGTGATGTTCCAAGATGTGCTCTTGAATGAAATGACAATCAATTTCAATATGTTTTGTTCATTCATGAAAGACTAGATTTTGCACGAGCTTTAACACACTCTGATTGTCATAATAGAGAATAGGTGACTATTTTTCAGGAATTCCCAGGTCATCCAAAATGTGACGTAACCATATCACTTTACACACAACTCCTTGTGCAACATGATATTCTACCTCTGTGGATGAGATAGAAATAACATTTTCCTTTTTGTTTATCCATGAGATAGGTCCAGATCCAAGATGAAAAATTTATCCTTTGGTTGACTTTCATGTCATCAATAGATCCGGCATGGTCCAATTCAACATATCCCTGTAAGAAGAATTGATCATTCTTCTTATATTCTAGACCATAATCAGTTGTTCCTTGGACATATCTCAAAACATGCTTTGTTGTAGTCCAGTGATATTTCTTTGGCTCTGCATGAACTTGGAAAGATAGCTGATAGTATAGCATAGATCTGGTCTGGTATATGTCAAATAGATGAGCCCTCCAACAAATTTCCTGTAAAGAGTAGCATCTACTTGAGGTGAGTCCTAGAATCTTGAAAGTTGCAAGCCTTTCTCCATGGGAGTGGATATAGGTTTACAATCAAACATTCTGTACTTTTCTAGGAGTGTCTTGGCGTACTTTGTCTAGGAGACAAAAATGTGATGCTCCTTTTGCCATATCTCCAAGCTAAGACAGTAATGTAGTAGCCCCCCAAATTTTTCATCTCAATGGTTCTTTTGAGATCATTCTTTACAATATCAACCTGATATTCTTAACTTCCAGTGATCACAAGATCATCTACATACACAACAAGAATGACAATTTCTTTGCCTACCTTATTTATATACAAATTTAAATATGAGGGGCTACAAGTGAACCCATGCTATAAAAGGTGATCATTGATCTTGATATACCATGCCCTTGGAGATTGTTTCAATCCATATAGTGATTTGATGAGATGACATACCTTTCTAGGATGCTCTTCATCAAAAAATCCTTCATGTTGGGTCATGTATACTTCTTCTTTCAGATCACCATCTAGGAAAGCACTCTTGACGTCCATTTGTTGAAGTCTCCATTCTTTCTATGCTGCAAGTGCACAAACTACTTTGATGGTCTTCATCTTCATAGTGAGTGCAAAGGTTTCTTCATGGTCGATGCCCTCTTCCTAAGCATATCCTTTTTCTACAAGTCGTGCTTTATGTTTGTCGATGGATCCATCTACCTTATATTTTGTCTTGAAAACCCATTTATAGCCTATGGGTTTCTTTCCTATAGGCAGATCGACAAGTTCCCATGTCTGATTTTTCATGAGTGATTCATATTCTGTATCCATGGATTCCTTCCACTGAGGTTGATTGAGTGCTTCACGAACATTATCAGGCTCAGAGCTATTAATCGTGAACTCATGAGTGCAAATTTTACCTCATTTCTGTTTGACTCCTTGTTTTGACTCCGGATGATGTATCTGGGAGTTTTTGTAAATGTGAGTCCTTGATGGTGCTTTATACCCACTTCGGACAAGAACTTGGCTTCTTTTGAGAAGAATTGTTTTGTTGCCATGTGGATTGTTGTGGAGTGACATTATCCAGCTTCTCAAGGTCAATAAATAGCTCTCCTAGCAGCATTTCTTTTCTCTGAGTTGTCTCCTCTAGTTGATCATCTGATTCAGAGACTAGTTAGTGAGAGGTGGTTGGAAGTGGATCATTAGTTAATACTATTGAGTCAAAGGATGACTCGTCACAAACCACGTCTCAAATCTCATATATTTTCTTTGTCTCGGATCCATGAGACGGTAAGCCTTTGAGGTAGTGCTATAGCCAAGTAGGATGCATGGGAGCGTCTTTGGCTCAACCTTCTTTCTCTTCTGAGATGGGACATGCATGTATGTTATGCAACCAAATACTCATAAATGAGAAATTGATGGCTTTCTACCACTCCATACCTCTTTTGGAGTTTTATTTTTTAGAATATCTCGGTGTCATGTTAAGAAGATATACGAGTTTTCTATACTTCTTCAGCCCAATAGCATTCCTCTAGCTTTGCTGTTGTTAGCATGCAGCGAGCCATCTCCATCACTGTGTGATTGCGATGCTCAACAATGCCATTTTGTTGGGGTGTGTAGGGAGCAGTCAGGTTCTGCTTAATGCCTTGTTGGTTCAGGAAGGCCAAGAACTTATTTGATGTGAATTCCCCCTCGATCTGAGTGAAGTAGAAGAATTAGTTGTCCGGTCTCTTTCAAAACATGATGATATAAGTTACGAAATGTTGAAGAGCCTCACTTTTCTTCTTTAGGAAATATACCCACATCTTACGAGAGTGGTGATCCTCAAACAAAGTTGGAAGTACTTGTATCCACGAAAATGATGTAGGCAATGGTCCGTTTAGATCGGTATGAACTACCTCCAGATTCTTCTTGGTATGGAAAGTGCTCACCTGAAATGGATCTTTGTGTTGTTTTCCTGCAAGACAACTAGGGAAAATAGGCAAGGAACTGGACAATTTGGGTAGTCCATGGACCATTGCTTTTGAACTCATATGGTGCAATGAACTAACCGACAAGTGTCCATATCTAAAATTCCATAGGGCAGTTGATTCTACTAGTAGATGTAGATAAAGCTACTGCAGAAGATGAAACAGTATCTAAAGCAAATAACTTATCTTTTACAAATTCTCTAGCAAGAACCGTACCTTTTCTGGATATTAATCATGATTTAATTCCATTTTAAACAAGAAATTCTACCTTAAGGTGATGATTCAACAAATAAGTAATCGACAAGAGGTTGTTAGTCAAGCTAGGAACTTATAGTACCTTTGTAGGTGTACATTTTCGTGGTCCCAGAGGAATGGTGACATTTCCTATTCCTTCTGTAATGTACTCTTTGTCATCCGCTATCTGAACTCGATCTCAAGTTGGTTGTTTGTGTAGTGAGTCAAACAGCTTCTTATCACCTGACATATGCTTTCTTGCACCGGAGTCTATCAACTAGAATTTCTTCGTGGGCTGAGAAGTTTGAGATATGAGTATAAGGTTCTTAGCACAATGGATTCCTTATGATGTCTCCTCATCAGATTCATCTTCTTCTTGGGCTACAAGATGTCCCTTCTACTTTCTCCAGTGGGGATGTTGTTTGGACTTTTGAAACTTTTTGCGCCCTGATGTGCTTGTTTGACTTGAAGACCCTTGTTTCAAGCTATTGTACCAGCAATGATCAGTGTCGTGAGTTTTGGTTCTGCAAATGTGACACCACCTCTTTAACTTTTGATCTTTTTCTTTGTTGATTTGGTTGTGCTAGATTTAGCTTCTCTAGGGGACCCTTCCGATTCTTCTGGCCACAGTATGGCTTTGAGAACAAGGATTTATCTTGAGTCTCCTCTTGAGCTGAATTAATGGCCTCTTCCAAATGCAACAAATTCACAATTTCGTAAATGGCACTTGTTTGTTTAGAGACATTAATTGTCGTAACAAACACTCGAGTGCGAAGGGATTGCTATCAAGGTGATTGCCACGATAAGTTTTTCATCCACTATTTCACCGAGTGCTAATAAGTTTGATCGCGGCTTAGCCACGCGACGTAAGAACTCCTCCACTTTCTCATCTGACCCCATAGAGAGGGTGTGTAGCTTTGACTGAAGATGAAGGATCTTAGTATGATTTTTGGCTTCATAAATAGTTGCCAACTTTTCCCAAGCCTCCTTTTGTTTCTCTGCATTTCGAACATGCGGTTGCACATCGTCACTGATACTAAGCATTATCAGCATCAAGGCTTTCACACTAGCGATCTCATACTTTATTAATTTATCAAGGGTCAGGGAGTGGGCACGCACCTGTGTGATAATGCCCATAATCCTTCAAACTGAAGGATTGTCCTCATTTTTGTTTTCCAGGCCACAAAATTGGGCCCTTTAAGCAATTGAGCATTGGAAAGAAGCAACTTGAGCAGACATTGTAATAAAAAAATTATTTATTTATTTCAAGAGTTATTACAACTTTGACTCACTAATGAGAAGTACTTGGCTCATAGATGCTCTCGATACTCGCGTGCTAAGAGACGGTGACACTTTATGGGGTGTTCTTCTTCGTCTTCACAGTTGGTGTTGTACCCGACTTCTAATTCTTCCCGTACTCACTTTTCTTGGCAGCTGACGTCGAAAAGGAAATATTCAAGAAGTCCTTCTCGAACTAGCTCGTCGAAGGCTAGATTGCCAGTGTTCTGAAGCTCGTTGAGCAATGCAAAGTAGAACTGGAGCTCTCAAGAGCTTCTTCACGGTGTTCTCTAGCTTGCGAGTTGATGTTCCGACTTTTGGCAGTGTCTATCATGTTATTCACGCTATCAATTGAGTTATCTACACTCAACATTTGGTGTAGTTTTTGTAGTAGCTACTTCCTCCTCTATGCGCAGATGAAAACAACAATGCAGATGTCCGAGTAAATGTACACGTAAATTAATTAGAAATTTCACATAGAAACTTAGCACCAATCTCCACTGTGTTTGCTTCTACATGTAGATCGGGAAATAGGCAATAGAGATCTACGCCGTAACAATGAATCTCTTCCCACATGGCTATGAGAGGAGAAATGCTTCAAACCCGGTTTGGACTTTCACACAAATTTTGTTTTGAACTTGCTACAGAAAATAAGACAAAAACATAAAAAAATTGGATTCTTCCACGTTTTGCTTTCTTCATTTAGTTTTTCAAATGTCTAGGTTCGTTGTTTACTTAATAATGGTTCCACGCAGAAGTTTGGACCATGCAACTCTTTCTCTCTTTGCTGAAGACTCCTCCATGTAATAGTAGCTTCTAGTTTCTACGCATCAATTACATCTAGCATCCGTGCAGCGAGTGTGTGCTCAACACCAAACTCCATGCAGTATTAACACGCAAATGTATATCTCAACTTATGTCTCTTCAACGTAGATCCAATGAAAATTTACCTCCACGCAACTTCAAGTCTATTCCCCCTTCCACACAGGTGTGTGGAACTTCATGCAAAGTGAACTATTGACAAGAACTTTATTGCGGTCTTTCAAGATTCCACATGTTTTATAGTGAGGGGATTTTAAACATTCACACAGTAGCTAGTCCGTTCCTCCACATAGCAGCAAGTGAAACACTCCAAGCTTCACATTATTTACAAGAAAGTATTCATGCAATTACATGCAGGCCACTCCTCTACAATTCTTCCACACAGTAGCACAAAAAGACTCTTCCTCCACGTAGCCTACAGATTAGGCCAAACTCAAGAGAACTGGTCACTTTAAATCAACATGCACGCAGCAAGTCTTGGTCTTTCTTCCAAACGCATAGGCAGAGATGTTTTCTCCTTCAAACACAAGCTCTGATACCAAAATGTGAGGCAAAAATAAAGGAGAGAGAATAGAGATTAAGTATCTCGTATTATTCTATTAAACATAGAAGCACAATACATATTTATAGGTATATAGAGTAAACAATATACCCTTGAATAGATGGAGAAGTTACAAACAAGAAGGAGAGAATAATGGAATAGATAGGAACTAGTCTAATAATGAATAAATGTACGTAGACTATGCTAACATTCCCCCTTATTACATTATTCTTGGCTTACGTCATTTGAGTAAGACATTGATGTGTACCATATGTTATCATGTTGTCTATGTGGGTTCATGCTTATGTAAGTGTCCTATGTGATGTTGATTTTTTCTTTTTGATCCCATGTGGTGTCGTGTTATGAGTAATGAGAAACAAAATAAATTATTCCGGTATTTTAACCGTTGTATTTGTGTGTGTAAAATGTGGGTGTTACATATGGTATCAAAGCAAGGTTCATGCTCTCAAACCTCTGGGATAGATTGGAGTTGTGATGATCTTGTATGGTGGTGGTGGACATGGGAAGAGTAATGTGATATATTTTGTGATGTGAAAAATGTTGTAATTGTGATCTTATGAATGCACATGTTGTGCATATTACTTAGTGTGTATTTGTTATCATGGTGATGTGTTTTTGATGAGAGTATTTTCTATCTTTTTGTGGACTTAATGAGGAGTTCACGTGTGATGTGCTTCCTTGTTGTGTGTGAAAATAATGTTATTGTGGATTACAAAGTGTTGGAGAGTTTTTTTATTATGTGATATGAAGGTGTGTTGATGTGTTACATGAAAAAATTGATGTATAGTGAATCTGGATTTTATTGTGATGTTGCCACCATGTTGTGATGAATCGTGTGTGTCACCATGTTGTATTGCAATTGATTGTATGTTGTAATGTTAGTAATTTTTTTCATCATACATATAATTCATGTAATATGTGATGGTTCACGTTGTGAATTAGGGGCATATGGTGGTCGTATCGCCCCTATTGTGCGAAGATTGCTTACCTTAGGTGCATTATGTGGAAAAGTGATGTATCATGACCTGTGAAAGTAATGATTTTATTATACCTTATATATATACCATGTGTAAGACACTATGGTTTCTGTACATGAATCACCATTTCTTTAGTGATGTAGTTATGTGTTATGTTGTGAACCTTACACTAGATGACCCTAAGGTAAGAAACCGTCAAGAGTGTATGTGTGGAGAGAGGAGGTGTGGACAGGGTTTTCATAATCTTGAGTTGAGTACGAGTGAGGAAGTAGAGTCTTATAATCTGGTTGAATCATCTCTCCATAGAGTCTATTTAGTATACTTTGAGCTTGCTCAAGGTATATTATGGATGCACACCACCTTAGGTTCAAATTATGTAAACTAGCGTCCCTGCTCTTTCCTATTGGGTTATTCATAAAAATTCCTATTTTATTTTCACTATCTTCAGCCTTGTGGGAGTATGGAGAGATGATTCAACCAGTGATGATGACAGTTACATTATTTGATATACTCATTTCTGGTTACATGTATATTTTTGCGAGTTGAGGCTTGATATCTGAGTGCTAACAACTCGATGAGTACCCCTTTTATGGCCATATGAGGCCACATATTGATTGTAATGTGCTATTTCTCAATACGTATTTTATTTGTAAATTGATCATTATATTTTTTCTTACAAGAATGCTCAACAATTTTCTTGATTGACGTGTTCTTATATTTTAGGCATTTTTTTTGTTGTTGCACTAACATGCATATTTTTACACTATGGTTAATCAGCCATTTATGTTTCTTAGTTTTAAACTTTATTTTCATGTTTAAAAGTTTTATAGCCTTTCCAAAGGCTTGGGATTTTTTCTACTTGGCATTTGAGATAGATTGTTATGTCATTTCTAATGTCGTAATGTGTTGGAATAGGGTAATGAGATTCACCATGGAGAGGTTGAACCTATGGACCCGCTTCATTGTATGGGGTTAAGCCCCAGGAGTTACTGAGATAACTAGTGATTTGTTGAACCATGAGTTATTATTTCACTTGGGTTAGGGGTGATGGGGCTCTATGTGCCTAGGGCCATAGGGTGACTCGACATGATTATATGGATAATGAAGATAAGACTCTATGGTTAAGTGACCCGATATTCTTGATGGCACTCTATGGTTGAGTGACCTGATTTTCTCAATGGCACTTTATGGTTGAGTGACCTGATATTCTTGATGGGATTGTATGGTTGCGTGACCGGATATTCTTGATGTAAATTTTTGGTTGAGTGACCCGGATTGGTTTTGGCACTATGATTCTTTCTCTTTGGGAGGTATATGGAGTTTTTTTATACTTTGGGAGATATATGGAGATTTTTTTGTGATGTTTTGTGATGTGTGGATTTGGTGTTATGAGTTATGTGTACTCTTGTGAGTCTTGTTACACATTGTTATGATTGAGGCTTGACGCTCCCCTTGGTTGGTATAGACTATTGGATCTTGTCTTGGAACTGTGTGGGTATAGTCATTATTTTTAGGTCATGTGATACCAGTTTCCTTTGTATTAGTGTCATAATTCAATTTGTTTGTTAGTCACTTGTGTGTTTTGGATCTATGCCTATGACATAATTGTTGAAATTATTTGCTATGTGGACTACTTGTTGTCATTCCATGGTGGAATTAAAGGTCTTGTGATGTGATACAGTTGTGAAAGTATGTAGCAAGATGTATCATGGGTCATTTGTGTTGTGTTAGTATTTATGAGACATCTTAAGGCCAATTACTGTCAGGAGCCAATGAACATAAGACAATTGAATTTCTAAAACATGAATACTAATATTTTGAGATTAAGAAATACTATAAAGCAAAAAGACAAATTAAGTAATAAAGTAAACTATAACTAACTAATAATCTTCACATAACATTAAAATTTATGATTTTGCCAAAATTAGTCTTCTCCCATGTGGTCAAAATGTACATATAAGTTGTTTGGTTAAATGAAATATGTCATTATTGACTTTCTTTACTATGTATCCTTTGAGCTTTGGTGTTTTTTCGCATTGAGGATGATGATCTTATAAGGGGATGGAGATGTAATGCCCCTCAATTTCGACATCGAGCCACCATTGTCAGGATGGCGAGATGGAAGGGCTGCAACTTTGTCATTTCCTTGCATATTAATACAAGCACTTTATTTGAGGTCCAAAAGAATCACTTCTGAGGAATCCAGGTTAAAATTTAGATTTTATAAGTTATTGGATAGTTGCAACAAGAGTAGAGTTATGTCCTCTCATAATTCAATAAACAGAAAGCTACAGGGAAAATTGTGCTAAACAAGATTCTCACCAATAGTTGTCCTAAGATCAGTACCATCATGGGTTAATTCAACCTTGCACATGGAGGATAATATGGAGCCCAAATTCCTCCTCATTTTAATTTATACAAAATGATTGATGTGGGTCTGTATCTCACAGGAAGCATGTTGTTTTTCTCTGAGAGAAAAGAAAATTGTTGCATGTCGTTATTTTGTTGTTGTATGCAGAAGAAGGAGAGGATTGAGGATCAAGGAGGCGCTTCAGGAAAGTGTAATGTTGAGTTGTTCTGTTTTGGCTTCTTCTTCTGATCTCCTGTGCTATGTGCATTGTAGCCTTTGTTCCTGCCAGTTCACTTTCCTGCTCTTTATCTTTTATTTTGAGTATTGTTTGTATTGATTAAGGCATTGAAAGTTCCCTTTTCTACTATCCCACTTCTGTCTCTGCTAGATTTTTCTCCTTCACTCTTCCTCTACGTGTAACCCTCTGGTCTTCCATTTGGTGCCTTGCAAGAAATAAATGTTTCTTCATTCAATTTAGAAATGGCCCTTGTTAAATTTTGTGGTTATAGGGATTTAGCATAGACATATTCTTTGGGATGCACTATTAAGGCACGTGGACTATTTTCCCAAGTGCCTGATTTGAGAGGGGATGCATGGGATGAAATCATAATTTAATTTTTTTATTTTTCTTTGTCCTTTGGCTTGTTGGGCACCACTGTATTCTAGGAATGTGGCCTACTATGACTACAGGATTCGCAAATATGGGAATGTTAAAGGACAAACAAAAAAATGTTTGGTTTCATGGAATGCCAAGATTGTTGGATTTACACAAAATGGATTTTTGAAATGGGAGTACGAGGAAGAATTTGACTCATATAGGAAAGTTACAAATAAGAATGTGCAAGGTGGAGGCAAGTATGATATGGGTAATCTGTTGGTGAAAATTTACTTTGAACATGGTGGAGAAATGTTCTTCCTCATTGCAGTAGCACCATACTCTTCCCCTAGGACTGGGCGTTGTCTCCACAGGGATTATTTAGGTATGGATCACTCTTACTCTCACTTCAAACTAAACATTTCATCATTTTTTTAGTGTTGGATTTCTGTAAGTTATATATATTAAGAAATAATGCAAATTGGAATGAATTGATATGGATTTTACCTTTCTGAAAATATTTTTCTTTAAAATTTTAAGCAAAAATAAATAAATAAATTAGGCCTTTGGAACCATGCACATGGAGCACCATGTCGAATGGTTAATGGGAACCAAAACCTAAAACAAGTTCCATGTCGACCCAAAACACCATGAAGTTTCTTAACCGAGCAGACTAACTCGATTATATGCCTTAACAAGGTGAGATTTGATACCCTTTTAACACTTCAGTCACTTTTGGTGACATTCCCACTTTATGAAATTGTGATCGGTTTTCACTTACAAATGTCATATCGATTTGGTGTAACTAGAAAAAACCTTCATCTACCTCTAGCACTCTTATGCGAGAATTGAAAATGACTCGAGTTTCATAAAACTAATTTCATAAGTTAGAGTTTCAAGTAGATGTTGGAGTCACCAGTCATCGTACAACATAAGTGTTGATGTGTTTACAAGAACCGGTCTTTAAGTCACCTTCTTAAATTGAACCTTGTTTAACAAAATATAATTCCGTCGAATCCAACGAGTTATTTGTTTATAGGCGAGTAGGTAGGAATCAATGGAATTTATGTTTGAACATAAAACAGTGGTTTTGGAAACCATACTGTAAGCACTTTAGTTGATTTGGTTAGTTTTTGCACACTCGCAACTTAAGATAGAAAATATTTCTTAGGATCCTATCGGTTTTGTAAATTACTTGTGAACCCTTTTTTATAGTGTTACAGTGTGTGTAGAGTATTATTTAATCAATTACTTTGTATGAAAGGATTTTACAATTTAAAGTGTTCTTTCTCTCCTCCCTCTCTCTCTATCTCTTAATATAAATATGAAATTGTGGTTGGTCTTGGAAATGTGAATGGATTAAAATGTAGATGAGTTTTAAATAATATGAAAATGGGTATGAATTGAGAAATGGTCAAAATATTATGAATAACAAAGAAAATGTTTTATAGTTTCTCTCTTTTCCCTACTCTCTCTCTCTTGAAAAAAAAGTAAATAAATGTGTGAGGAAATTATCTCTCCTCTCTCCTTATCTCTAACCCTCTTTGTACTTTGTTTGAAATTACTTGAAATGATGAATGTCTTGTTTGTGCTTGAGTATAAGGGTTTTCCATACTCATTCCTAGGACCGACCCAATGTTGGTTGCAAGTACCTGAGCAAAAAGGAGTAGTAAAAATTACACTTGTGTCTTTTATTAGCACATTATTTGAAGGCAATGTAATTGTTTAGAATATTTCAGTGATATTTTTATGAATAGGATGTATTATTTTCATTATTTCCATGATGAAAATGATAGTGTTGCGTATTGGGAAAATGTACTATGTCGTACGTAGTTGTACTTTTTCCTATTTAACAATTGTTACTCTTAGTGGTAATGGTGTATATTATATTAAGTAAATGAAGTTGATTGTATCATGTTGATTTGGAAAATGATGTCAAAGAACCCTTATTTTAGTGTCAAAATAAATATAGGAGGATGAAACTGGAACCTTGTCATTTAAAATGTTTAGTGTCATCGTAATTGTGATATGATTGTGCCAGTAAAATTGTTAGCAAGTAATTTAAAATGGTGTGGTTTTACCTATCTGCTAGTGTTGCAATGACCTAGGAAATCACTTAATATTCAAATAAAAATATCAACTTACATTTGTGTGTGTTTTTCTTATTGAGCGGAAAGTAACCAAACATTCATATAGCTCACAATATTTACCCGTGTTGAATGTAATGACCCTCTCTAGTAAGCTCCAAGTTAGGCTAGCTCCAAACATCCTTCATAGTCTTAGAGACTTAGAGGTATTGTATGTGTTTTTGTATTCCTCCCTAGAAACCTAGTTGAGAGCATTCACATAGGTATGAAAGTTTGTAAGATTCCTTAGTGTGAGGCATAATATCATTTTAATGGTATACACGATGGCATGTTGAGCTTGAAATATCATGGTTGTTTTTAGAGACTAAATAACATTAAAATTGGAATGTAATGAACAATGGGTGGGACCACAAAGATAGTTAGGTTGTGCATTAATTCCCTATTAAGTTTTTAATTGTAAAGGAAAATTTGTAACTTTCCCTCATTTGGGAACATACCCTTGGGATGTCGATCTAATCATTTCAAGGGTCATGGAGATTGCTTGCAACATATTAAATATTTCTTATGATGTGAAGGTGGACATGAATTGATCCACGTGAGAACAAGTGAATAAAATGTGTAATGAGCTATAGTTTCCCATTTAAGAATGAAACCTAAAATGTGTATATTTAATTTGTTTTATGTTTTGGCCACCTTGTGAATAGTGTTTTCTCTTTGTTTAATGGTAAAAGAGTTCCATTCCAAGTTACCTTCTAGTGAATGCATTTGTTATAAATAGCTAGCTTGTTTTCAAACAAGAGGCCCCTCTCCTTCTCTATTTAATCATTCAGTCTTTTGAGTTTCTTGCTTAGAATTCCAATAGTTTCATGTTTTGCATCCATTGTTAGCTTTCTCTTGCTTGTCTAGAGGTCATTTGATCTTCTTGTTTCAATCTTGCTTCATTGTTGTTCCATGCAAATCAGTTTAGAATAAGGTAGTTTCATTCTTAGGTTGGAATCCATTTAGAGTTACAGGTTTTGTTTGGTCACAAAAGATAGTTTCTAGAACTCTCGGCATATTTGTGTTGTATTCCCATAATAAATCCCACTAGGAATTGCATAGTCAAGCTCTGTTCACTTGCACTATCCCTCTCTTACTCGCATTGTATTTGGTCTATATCCAAAGCTACCATTGTTCAAGTACCTTCTTCTGCTTGATGCTATCATATACACACTTTTTTGGATTCACGAGAACATGAAGGAATGAGGAGATCACACTGAGGGGACAAAGTCACACACAACTAGATTTACCACTATTCTGTAAACTCCAGGTTTGAGCTATCAAAGTTCTAGTTATAACATATCAAATAGAGTAGTAAATTATTTCATTTTAGTCAAAGCTCACTCTCGATATCACCAAGGAAGCTATGGGGATTGATAGTTTCTAAGAAACTATGATTCATTCCTCACTTCTGAGGTAGGATCAAGAGTCTTTCAATTTAAATTAATTAGTTTTTTAGATATTTAGGATAAATTCACAACTACACAGGAAAATAGCTACACTAAGCTACTTTGCTTGTTTTGATTCTGTTACTAGATTAATTGTCCATTTTCTAAATATATTAGAATAGATGCTCTTTTAATTCCTTTAAAATACTTCATCAAAATACAAAGATAAAAGAATACATGCATAGTGTAGATACATCTTTCATAATTAGTTTATTAGTTTTAGTTAAAGTTGAATCATTTTTGCATGACAATCACGGGACCTAGGGAATTCAGGGAATATGTGTTTGAACCAATAGTGCCTCAACCAAATCTCCCCACAACACTAGCTGATATAGATCAAGACCTTAGGATTCAAGTTTTTCGAACAACGGTAAACCTACGAACAATTAGTGAACAATTGAGAGAGTTAAATATTGAAGACGACAAGGCATACACATTTTGGTCAAATCACCCTAATTACAGACTACCTTGATAGGATGTCCGCATGACTGTACAAGGACTCGAAAGAGAACAAGTATTTGGTTGTGATCCTTTAGTTCCACAACCTAACACAGGAGACCTCCTCATTGACATAGATACTAGCTTACATTCAAGTTGCCAGAACACCTGTAAGGTATTACAGAGAAAATTACACAACTTCTAGTTCTAAACATAGAGGCTGAAAAGGCATATGATTATTGGATAATCGGAAGGAGAAATTAACTCCTCATATGACCATAGGAGGTCCACCACAACCACAAACTTATGGTTGTGATCCACAGGTCCCACAACCCAACGGGCCTACTGATCAATCAGACATTGACACTTGGTTTATGAACACTAATATTCAGGTCCTCACCACTCCCACTAGACATCATTACACAATTCTCCGTATTAAACGTAGCAGCCAATCAAGCTAAGGATTTCTGGACTAGACTAGAGAATCATCCATAAAACCCGGAGGATCCACTACACATCTCATCACCATTTTCATGACCTTGTCTAGAAATATACGCAAAGCACCTACAGGTCACTTTCCACATATCCAACAACCAATAAATAGGATCTCGGTAGAGCTCGACATTGATTGGAGCCTCCGAGCAGCTATTATATCAAATGATCCATCACACCAATCCAGGTTAGGAGGGCCTTCTTCACCTTAGATTCACAGATTCCATTATTACGTGTTGAGGATATAAGATTGCCCAACTAGTTTGTTTGTACCCATATATATTCCACATTCACCGGCCATCTCGACATGACCTCGGGAGGTCGGGTACGAGGAAGAGTTACTTGTAGATTCTTATGCTCGCATGTCACTTTTCCATCATACAAAATTGGTGAACCCAACATGAACTACAAATATGCAAAATTCTGATGTGGAGTCAGATTCCTACTCATTCTTCCAATTGATTCACTTTTAGCCTTCTTTAGAACCCGACGTGAACTACACAAACTTCTGATCTGGATTCAGATTCCTACTCATTCTTCCAATTGATTCACTTTTAGCCTTCACATCAGCTTCACCAACAAAATTGGTGAACCCAACGTGAAACAAACAATTGTTCCCCTTTTATTTTCATTTCTTTCATCCACCTTCGCTCTTTCCCATTATTCTTGGGTATTCATATACCCCCCGAATATGTTGGGATACGATGCATATGGCAGACCTCTCTCAGGTCTCGAAGAAAATTATGGTCAAACAAATAGACAACCATCACCCTCACTTTCTGCATGGGCTGATAACTATTCAAGTAATTACTTGTCATCTCAAACTCCCCCTCAAAGAACTAGTTCTAGTTCTTCATTCCAAATTGAGGAGTTGGATCAGCTTGCACAAACACAACAACTAGAGCCCTCAAGCTCTAACAATATGATGTTTACTGGAGAATCCATTTCATCTCCTCAAGTCTTGTTTAGACCACAGATCAGTAGACAGTCAGATCCACTCCCATTTTTGGATGAGGAGTACTTAGCACACTATGCTAGAAGTGAACAACACTTCCAAAACATGTACCCACCTATAGGGAGTTTGCAAATACAATCTGATACCCTACTCCAAGAAAACACCCCCATTCCTCCACCATGGGAAATGCTCTTGGTGAAGCTTGGCAGGGTAATGATCAATTCATAGCAGGGTATCATACCCCTTTATAACCTCAAGGTATACAACAAATGCCATTAAGGAAAAACATTGTGTCTTCACCAATAGAGGTCATTTCAGCCTTAGTTGAGAAGGTTAGAGGATTGGAACTTGCTCAAGAAAATCAAAATTCATATTTTGGGCAAGTAGGAATCCCCAACCCTCCACATCACCCCAGTCAGGTTGACCTCCTTACAGGAATAGGCATGTTAGGCATGCCTCCTCAACATCCATATAATTACCCACAACAAACACCAACTAGGACCATGTTTTCAAATGCCGCTCCAGTTGAAAATATGATACCTCCCGGCTTGGCACCAAACAACCCATACCAGAACAATGCTCCTCCCTACTTAAACATTTATTCAAAATCACCACAAGGAGACATGTTCTCTTCTCCCGGGATGTTCATTCAACCACAAGGATTCCCTTATGTCCTATGCAAATACATATGTTATGCCATATCAACAAACCATGCCACCCCCACCCCCTCAGCAAGCACCATCGATGGTCGAGGCCTATGTGGTAGGGACCTATTCAGAATATTTAAAAGAGCCCCTAGACTTCACCATACAAAGTGTTATGCTTCCAAGACCTCTTCCCGATTTACCCAAATACAAAGGGGAAGGAGATCCAAATGCACACATTAAGGCCTATACCATAGCCATACAGAATTACTCCCTTGGGATGGGGTTGTTGCTAAGATATTCCCTAAAACCTTAGAGGGTATTTCCCTTGATTGGTATTATAGAATACCTGAAGCCTCGATACACTCATTTAAACAACTCGTGTCAGAGTTCATCAAATCTTTTGATATGAACAAATTGTTAAGAACAGAATCAGGGAATTCTTGCATATTAAACAAGAACATAATGAATCCACTTGCTCATTTTATTCAAATATGGCGTATGGTTCTCTACTCATTAACAAGTGCTCCAAACATGGATCAGATGGAACTATGTGATTTATTCCTTCATTCTCTCAATAGAGAGATAAAGGAAGAAGTCTAGAAGTTCCCACTAAGAACTTATGATGAAGTACTCGAGAGTGCTCTCCGAATCGACCAAGTAGTGATAGATAGTGGTCGTAAGACATATGGAACAAACAAGAAATTAATCACTCCCAATCAAAACACCACACCTATCCTAATACCGGAATGCTAATCAAAGGACCTAAGATCCTTAACAAGAACCATGAGAGTTACAACAGATGGAGTAACTGACCAAGTTAAAAGAGCAAATATTGTAAACATTTTACCACCTATTAATAATCAACAAAATAACAATTTTACTCCAACAATCAATGCGGTGGATTTTAATCATCCACCACGACCACAACAACAACAACAATGAACGACAAATCCAAACACAAGGTCCAAATCAAACCCAACTAGATATCAGAGTCAAAACCAAAGGCAATAGCCTCAAAATTTTAACTCTAACAACCAACAACCTTATCAGAATTTTGGGCCACAATAGGTTTCAAATCAATAGCCTCAAAATTATAATCCCAATTTGTATTGTGGTTTCCACAAAATTCAAGGCCACGATACTAGGACTTGCCACTACAATAAATTCATGCAGCATTTTCCAGAAGATCAAAAACAACTCTTTATAGATATGTTCTTAGCAAATTCTGTAGTACCTGCGCCAAACACTTACACAGGGGTAGTTTCCCCTCAAAATGCACCCCTCAAGATCTTTAATGATCCACTCCCAAACCATTCTAACAATAACAAGTTAGATCCAAGTGGAACAAACAAAGGTGTTATAATAGGAAACAATGATCATGAAGCTTCAACTTCATTAAATCCACCGGTCACACCCCAATTAGGAACTCGACCACAAACCAAGATAGTTGGTCTGTAGAGTTAGACACCGAGCTACCCATAGAAACCATAACAAGAACACGGGATTATTCTTCTCAACCAGTTCCAAGTTATCCATTAGAACTAGACAACATTCAACAAACGTTGGTAAAACCCATAGGCGCTTATGATTTAATTAATGACTTAACTAAGACCTTCTCTCACATCTCCTTTTTGGATTTGTTAAAGAACTCTCCCACCCATAGGGCTGCCCTCTTAGAAGCATTAGGCCTTGGTCATTTAATCAACATCACTCCTCCTCTAGAAATGTAAGTAAACCATGTAGACTTTGACGTCTACCCTCCAGGGCAGCCAGATAGGGATACTGAGTTTATATTCGATATAAGAAAAATGCCAACAGATGCTGAAATTGTGTGAAGAGGTGACCCAGCTTTACATCTACAAGTATGGGTTTACAATAATTATGTTAAACATGCAATGATTGATGATGGGGCAGTAGTTAACATAGTCCCCTTCACTTTTCTTCAAAATTTAGGATATGGAGAAACAAATTGTTCCACAACACGAAATACACTAAGAGGTTATGATAGCCTCAAGGCCACTTCAATTGGAACCATAGTTTTACCAGTCACTTTAGGACCCAAGACGGTCCTCACCAAATTTTATATTATAGATCGGAAACCAACTATAATATGATCCTCGATCGTCGACCATGGATACACCACATGAAGGAAATCCCTTCCACGTTATTCCAAGAAATAAGATTTCTACACTTAGGGAAAATATTTGTGGCACAAGGTGACCCAAAACCCTTCGATATACACCTAGCTGATTTGAAGAAAAGACCAGGCGTTCATTCCAAGTTTGAACTCCCAACAAATCAACTTAGCAAACCGATTAATTCAAAACCAAAAGAGAAGTTGATACCCACCACAGAATTGGAAATTACAAATCTGGTCGAGGGCATTCCAGCACTCAAAAATGAGACCAACGTCATAGAAACAATGTCACTAGGGACTACCACAAAAATTGTCGAGTTGCTAGAGAAATATTTACCTATTCTCCTACCATTTGATTCTATGGGTATGGGATACACCCTGGGAATTTCTTCTCTTCCATCAAACAAAGTTTTTATGGTAGAAGTAACCGAGGTAGAAGAAACAGATACGACAAATATCCCAACATCCATTTTCCAAGAAAATATTGGACTCTCCACTTCGATGGAGCTAGATGTCACTTTGGAGCTGGGGTAGGAGTGATCTTTACTTCACCTAAGGGAAAGATCCTACCTTTCACCTTTAAATTAAACTTTGAGTGTACAAACAATGGAGTTGAGTACGAAGCTCTCCTCCTTGGCCTCATCCTAGCCAAAAGAATGGGTGTCGATAACATTAGAGTGCTAGGAGACTCGCAACTAGTTGCAAACCAAGTCTCTGAGGTATATGAAACTAGGGTTGAACATTTACAACTCTACAAAACAACGGTATTAGATCTAAGCAAGGGATTCAACTTCATATCAATTGAAGCAATCCCATGAGAGTAGAACCTTCTCATGCAGATTCAATAGCAACCTCAACTTCCCATTTCACTCCAAACAGTGAGTTGGAAGATACAAATTTCACAGTATCACTTCATACTGAACCATTAATACGTAAAATACCAACAAACCCACTCCTGACTCATGGAGAAGCTGAGAATGATTTTCCTATCCTGGATCACTTTGACGGTGATAGAGTCACTCTCGAATATCTAAACACCTATGTGGAGCTACACCTTGCTCACCGCATAGTGGATCTTTCCCTAATACCACATTCCTCTTCCTATTTTGGAAATCCCATGGTAGAGTCTCCTCCACAAAAGGATCTCGATATCTATGAGGTAGAAGATGGAGAAAGTTTGGAACTACCTCTAGCCCCACCTGAATTTGAAGAAGGTAATGCTTCTTTAATAGAAGAAACCATTGACATAAACATCGGAACGGAGGAAGAACCAAAAATTTTGAAGTTGGGATCCTCATTAACTCCTAGAGGAGATAGAAATACACACCCAAGTCCTCAAAGAACATCAAAAGGCTTTTGCATTTAGCTATAAAGAAATGACGGGCATTGCACCACATATCACGGTACATAACCTTGTCACTAAACCAGATGCAAAACCAATTAAACAAAAGTCAAGACCAATGAAGCCAAAAGTGGCTCTCATGGTAAAAGAGGAAGTAATGAAACTTCTCCAAGTGGGATTCATCAAACCCATTGACTATTCACAATGGGTATCTAATATCATCCATGTTCTAAAAAAGAATGGGAAGATACGCATTTGCATTGAACTTTTGGGATATTAACAAAGCTTGTCCCAAAGATGACTTCCGTTACCATCCATTGACGTTATTGTTGATGCAACAACTGGATTTGAATTGTTGTCCCTCATGGATGGATTCTCAGGGTATAATCAGATTAAAATATCTGAACAGGATCAAGCCAAAACCACGTTTATAACTCCTTGGGGAACTTATTGTTACGTTGTCATGCCCTTCGGTCTTAAGAACACCGATGCTACATATCAGTGGGCAATGACATACATATTCCATGATCTTATCCATAAAATTGTGGAATCCTATGTGGATGACTTGTTGGCCAAGGCCAAGAAGCACTTGTGATCATCCAGAAGTACTCTGTATCATCCTCTCATGATTGATTGAATATGGCATCACATTAAACCCAGAGAAGTGCATGTTTGGTGTGATGGGAGGAAAACTTTTGGGTTACATTATATCTTCATGAGGGATTGATGTTGATCTAGCCAAAATCTAGGCTATTCTCGAAATGATTCCACCATCGGATGAGTCTGAATCGGTCATTTCTTGGGAAACTCGGTGCAATCTAAAGGTTCATCCCGATTTAAGTTTTTCTATTCATCCAATCAACAATCTATTAAAGAAATATTATAGCATTGATTGGACTGAAGAATGCAACGAGGCCTTCAAAGTAGTTAAACACTTCTTATTGTCTCCACCCACTAATGCCTCCCAGACCAGACCACCCTTTGCTCCTATACTCACGGGCCACTGATGTCTCGCTAGCCTGCATGCTAGCTCAAGAAGACAATGATAAATGAGAATGTGCAGTCTATTTCATTAGCCGAACATTTCGATTATGAAACACGTTATACACAGTAGAGAGAGAGAGAATGCCTTGCCATAGTCTTTGCAACAAAACGTTTAAGACATTACATGTTAAACCAAGAAACAAGGGTCATTGTAAAGACAGATCATTTACGACATTCCTCATGCAAGGGTCTTTATCTAAAAAGGTTGGGCATTTCATAACCTTAATGGGTGAATTTGAGTTAACATTTGTAAACTAGAAATCCATTAAGGGACAAATCATTACATATTGGTTAGCTGAAAATCCATTAGATGGAGGTGATCTAGTAAATCTAGACTTTCCTGATGAGTGTATATACTTTGTCGAAACCAGACCCCCATCTCTACATGTCCTGGTACACTGATATCATCAATTTTATCATGGACCACACATACCTAGAAAGTGCCACATCACAACAAAGAAGGCGGTTACACATTATCACTGCTAAATATGTTGTTTTAGAACAAGTACTCTATCATAAAGCCTTTGATGGCATGCTTCTAAGATGCGTCGACATAGAAGAATCCAAGAAGATTCTTTATGAATCCCACAATGGGATATGTGGAGGCCACTTCGGTGGTCATGCCACTTTGCTCACAAAATACATCGGATGGGCTATTTTTGGCCCACTCTCAAACACGACGTAGTAGATTTTGTACGTAAATGCCACAAATGCCAAGAATTCTCTCACGAGATTCACATGCCAACATAATCCCTGCAACCAATAGCAACCCCATGGCCCTTCTCCACGTGGGGTCTAGATTTGATAGGGAAATTCTCCCCTCATCAACTAATGGCCATAATTTTATAATTACGGCCACAAAATATTTTACCAAATGGGTAGAGGCCATGCCTCTCACCACCGTACCAGGTTCGGTAATTGCCAAGTTCATTCTAAACCAAATCATTTGTAGGTATGGTGTCCCACAAGTCATTATCTCAGATAATGGCACATCCTTTAAAAATGATGAGGTCCATGAGTTATGCAAAAATTCAAAATAAACCATCACACGGCCTCTCTTTACTACCCTCAAGCCAATGGACAAGCCGAAGCAACAAACAAAACATTAAAGCTATTCTCCTCAAAACGGTTAAGGAGAACAAGCAAGATTGGCATCTAAAACTATATCCGGCCTTGTGGGCCCATCGAACCTCAATAAGAACACCAATGGGAGCAACCCCTTTCTCATTGGTATTCGGGGCAGAAGCAGTTCTCCCACTTGAGGTTGAAATACCTAGTCTCCACATCTCATTACAAGGGATTTTGGATGAAGAAGCTTACAGGGAGGCACACCTCTCTCAACTGGAAATCCTTGATGAGGCCAGGCTAAATGTTGAACAATGGCAATAGAGCCTATGCTGACCGGATGTGCCGGTAGTATAACAAAAAAGTCTATGAGTGAGAAATATATGAGGGAGATCTAGTTCTAAGACTAGACAACTAAATTGATAAGAAAACCAATGAAGGAAGGAAGTTCCGGCCCAAGTGGTTGGGCCCATACCGAGTCATGAAAGACTATGGAAATGGTGTGTATCTCTGTACACTAGAAGGTGAGGAATTCAATGAAACTGTCAATTCCTTACATCTTAAACGGTTTTACACATGAGACATTAGAATCACCACTTGTACATTATAGCTACCTACATTGCATTAGTCATCTTGTTGTTTCATTTTGTCCACTCATTTCATAAAAGTTGTAGTCAAGGAACTTACTCTTAAGCAATCTATTACAAATTTATGAAAATATTGGCAAAAGCATTCAAATCACATCTCTTCAAACATCATCAAGTAATTTCAAATCTTCTCATCAAGTTTGACAGACAAGTATTGACGAAAACCATACCAAGGCTGCGCATACTTGGTTTTGCTCTTTCTTTCTACTAGGTGAAGTTGTCCTTACCTACGGTCTATTCTAGAAGCTTCTTGGTGTCACATCTATCCCTCTTATGTCTCTTTGAAAGAAAGGATATCCCAAAGTCACATATCAGAAGTGTCAAAATCAAATAGAATAAAAAATGCCAAGCAAATAGAATATTTTATTTTACACACTTCTTTGCCCCACCAACCTTCGGTGATAAGCCCGCATCTCTTACTAGTGGTGCGAGGTTGGGAAAGGAAAGAAGTGCCCTTACTCACCTATATCTTGCCTTTGGTGACAAACCCATGCTTCTTACTAGTGGCATGAGGCGGGGTGTGGGGGTCCATTCACACAAATTAACAAATCTTGGTATTCTAGAAATACAAATCAAATTATATTAAGTGAAAATAAGTATCCAAATTCCAAAGAGATCAAATCCTCAAAACCAGATTTTGTCAACCAGGTTTCCATTTATAGATCTAAGTCTAGATAAACTAGAAAGTAAGTTGCCTTGAGCTTGGTGGTAGTTTTGAGTAGGGTAAGTGTGTAGGTCTAAGTTTGGTTTCTATCACTGGTTTGTCTATCTCTCATCATTCCATTCAGTCAAACTCATACAATTTGTGCCCTTCCCAACTCTTGGTGTTGAGCCCTCGCATCTTACTAGTTGCGTGGAGTTGGGAATGGGGCAAGTTCATCTCTTTATCACTATACATTCATCACATTTTGCCAACATAAGAAGAAATCACAGACATTGCCCAAAGAGGCCAAAAGTTCAATACTACAACATGTTCATCATCACATATCAGCATTACAAAAGCAAATAAAGTAAAAACATTCTATTTAGTATTTATTATCATTTGTCATCCATTGCATACATTCTAAAAAGCATGAAAACAAATACTCTAAAAACATCTAGTATACACATGGGAAATGAGTCACAAAATTCTAGACACCAGATAGTCTAGATCCAAAATATATATATATATATATATATATATATATATATATATATATATAATGTGTTTCATGTACAATGCCATCATGCACTAAGGCATGGTCAAAATGCTCAATGAGCCTGGAAAATACAAAAACAATCGTACAAATATCTGACCAAAAGTCACTACAAAAAGACACTATGATCTCTCAATCTCTGCGAGATCCCTCAGAAGGTGTATGACCATGCCTAGGACTCCTGCTTGCGATGACACTCTGAATGGATGGAGGGCTCACAATCACGGCCAATAGCTGTGGTCTCACTATGAGAGTGACTCCTCCTCATCAAATGCTCAACAGTCCTATATCCAGCCAACTTGGTGTGAAGGGAGGTAATGATCTTTTCCACCTTCCAGATAGGGGAAAAGACATATGTATGTTGACCAGCTACTAAGGGCTCCCCAACGTCCTCAGTGAGCTTAGCCTAAGTACCATCAAAAGGGAGCAATAGAGTGTCGAGTGCACACCTGGTGAATCAAGTCTCACCATCCCTCAGCAGTTGCTACAAATAAAAAGGAGAAACACACAAGTTAGAAAGTTGTCCAAAATAAGACCAAAGATAAATGAAACAAAAAAGGGAAATAACAACTAAACAATTCTAACTAAAACAAAGTCAAGAAAAGAGTAGTAACTCACTCGGATCTCCAGGCCTCTAGGTGGGATCTCTAGGATCCATGCACTGCCATTGATGCTGCCACTGACTGTCATCCCTCTCCCACATCTGGAGCAAAGTGACGGCCTGCCACGGACTCATCATCTCCCCCTAAATCCTGAGAAGGAAACTCCTCCAAATCAGAGTCACCTTCTCTGCGCTCTCCTCTGCCCTCTCAGCCCACAAGATATCCTGAGTGTCATGCCACTCAGAATCATTGTCATCCTCCTCACCTGTCCCACCAGCTCCAGTCTCTCCTCCTCTATCTCCTCCTCTTTGTCTCCCCAGTGTGAACTCCTCAGACTCAGAGTCCACGTCAATGGGCTCATCTCCGCTATGAGTAGGACCGGCACCAATCTGAAGTAAAGGTGCTCGAGGAGCACTAGCTACCCCTCGAGCACGAACCACCCTCCTAGCTGCGATGGGAACACCAGGAGTGACCGTAGTCCAACCCCGGCCTCTAGGACCTCCCAAGCCTCGCAAATAGATCTATACACTGGCCCCAGCTAGAGGAAACATGTCAATATATGGGAGGCCAAACTGTGTGGTACTCTGTCAAAGGGGTGGAGCTCCAACTTCCCCATCCTGTCTATCAGCTGACTAGTAGAATAGTAGGAAATCAATGTATGAGTCTCCTCTCCCCATAACCCTGCCATAGCCTGATAGGGAGTAGCCTCCATGTCTGCAATAGTCAAAGAAGCCACTTGGCTGGTGAGGCACTCTAAGAATGGTCATCCCTGTCCACCTCACTGCCCTGATGGCCCCAGGATCCTCTACTTGTACACCTCTCCCATACGGAATAATATGCTCATACACCCAACTCATGACAAGAGTAGGGTGGCTCAGTGACTATCCCTGTAGTCTGACCACCCTGTATAAATCATGGTAGGTGGTCCCGAGGATGTCTGCTCCCCAAGCATAAACATGGCCATGGCCCTCAATCTGTGTAATGATGGGGGCCCAATAGTATAAGAGAGTGTCCCCTCCCTTGTCCCCAATCAATCTCAAGAAAGGATGCCCATAATAGCCTTACGAGCACATAGGAATATCTGACTCAACAATGGAGTGGACCTTCACTCCCTTCTTCGACCCCATGGAAACAATGACATCCCCCATATAGGTGGCCCACTGAACCAGCTGAGATCTCGATACTTGTTGTCTTGAGAGACAACCACCTCCCAAGGATCGGAACCCCAATATATGGTAGACATCCTCTAGGGTGATAGACCACTCACCCCTAACACCTGGTAATCGGAAAGTGTTCCGATCTACGTCCCAATATGAAAATAAGTCACATAATATGTGACTAGTAGGTGCGACATGAGGGACCTGTGCAATCCTCCAAATGCCAGCCCTCTGTAGAATGTCTCTCTCTACCTGAGATAGTGCATCTAACACTGCCGGGAGCCAATCACACTCCCTCTCTCTACTCCATCTAATATACTCCTCCTTCTGCATCCACCCAAAAACATAGAAAAGAGAGTAAGTTAGTAACAAAATCCGACTAGAAAAATTATCAAGAACATATAAAAATGCTAAAAATGCAAAGACAATCAAAATTTACATCCTTTTTGCATTTTGTTTGAAACCACCACCCTGTGTAGAGCGGTGGTTTCCTAACCCGCCTTAAGAAGTGGCGGTCCCGTAACCACCACCTTCTAGGGCGGCGGTCCCATGACCACCACCTTCATAGGGTGGTGGTCCCATGACCGCCTGTCCCGAATCGTCAAACAACTCAAAGCCCTAAAAACACATTAAAAATGCAAGAAAACACCATTTTAGATAAAATAAAGACCTACCCTATGGGCCCCCCTAGAGACTCATTTAAGACTAGCATTTTTGAAAATGATCCCCCATTGTGACAAAAGATTTCAACATTTCTATATTTTGGATTTGAAAACGATAAATTGAGAAGAACTAACTTGAGACTTTGTAGGCCGATGTTCCACTCTCGGAGGCATGATCACATTCTCGCAACGGACGTTTTGACTGTACTCTTGATCAAAATGGTCACTTGTGGGTCCCAGAGCTCAAAAACCACCAAATTGACACGCGTAAATGAATAGTAAAATGAGTTCATTATATATATATATATATATATATATATATATATTTCTAAATTTGATTTTGAATGTCTTTCGTAGGGTTGGAGCATTGACGGAGGTAAGTTCTAAACCCCGCGTAGATGGTAAGTCCTCATTTCATATCAATTTAGTTTTGTTTCTCAATTTATTTTATCTATCTACACTTGAGTCCCCTTTTTCATTTTGCAGATAGCGGGAGTTTGGATGGTGACTTTCCAACACACGGGTGTGTCAGGTATGACTCCTAACTCCCCATTTCAGGGACCACCATACTCGGATCCACCATTTTATGCCTCTTCATGGCTAAAATGCTTCTCCGAGGGGGAAATATGTATGTACCCAAAATTGTAGAGTAATGCACAAAAAAGAGGTTACACATACCCCAATGATGATACAGGTCTCCTCGCAAGGTGTTTGGGATCCAGAAAAGCTCGCCAAGTATACATTTGTATCTCGTATGCCTCATCCGGCCTCCGCATGCTTTGTTCTACCCTTTGCCCCCTTTTTCCCTTGCATTTTGGTCTTAAGTGATGGTCCTGTAGAATGCGGCCCATGCCACCACCATGACAGGGTGGCGGTCCCATGTAACCACCATGCATTTTCCACAAAATGTTTCGATGATCTCGTCAAACGTAAAATTCAAATTTCTATCCACATTCTTCAGCTACTTTGCTTTGCATTTATGTTTTGGCCACCCTATGAATAGTGTTTTCTCTTTGTTTAATGGTAAAAGAGTTCCATTCCAAGTTACCTTCTAGTGAATGCATTTGTTATAAATAGCCAACTTGTTTTCAAACAAGAGGCCCCTCTCCTTCTCTATTTAATCATTCAGTCTTTTGAGTTTCTTGCTTAGAATTCCAATAGTTTCATGTTTTGCATCCATTGTTAGCTTTCTCTTGCTGTCTAGAGGTCATTTGATCTTCTTGTTTCAATCTTGCTTCATTGTTGTTCCATGCAAATTAGTTTAGAATAAGGTAGTTTCATTCTTAGGTTGGAATCCATTTAGAGTTGCAGGTTTTTTTGGTCACAAAAGATAGTTTCTAGAACTCTTAGGCATATTTGTGTTGTATTCCCACAATAAATCCCACTAGGAATTGCATAGTCAAGCTCTGTTCACTTACACTATCCCTCTCTTACTCGCATTGTATTCGGTCTATATCCAAATTTTCCATTGTTCGAGTACCTTCTTCTGTTGATGCTATCATATACACACTTTTTTGGATTCACGAGAACATGAAGGAATGAGGAGATCACACTGAGGGGACAAAGTCACACACAACTGGATTTACCATTGTTACTAAACTCCAGGTTTGAGCTATCAAAGTTCTAGTTATAACATATCAAATAGAGTAGTAAATTATTTCATTTCAGTCAAATCTCGCTCTCGATATTGCCAGGGAAGCTATGGGGATTGATAGTTTCTAAGAAACTATGATTCATTCCTCACTTATGAGGTAGGATCGAGAGTCTTTCGATTTAAATTAATTAGTTATTTAGATATTTAGGATAAATTCACAACTACATAGGAAAATAGCTACACCAGGCTACTTTGCTTGTTTTGATTCTGTTACTAGATTAATTGTCCATTTTCTGAATATATTAGAATAGATGCTCTTTTAATTCCTTTAAAATACTTCATCAAAAATACAAAGATAAAATAATACATGCATAGTGTAGATACATCTTTCATAATTAGTTTATTAGTTTTAGTTAAAGTTGAATCGTTTTTGCATGACAATCACGGGACCTAGGGAATTCAGGGAATATGTGTTTGAACCAATAGTGCCTCAACCAAATCTCCCCACAACACTAGCTGATATAGATCAAGACCTTAGGATTCAGGTTTTTCAAACAACGGTAAACCTACGAACAATTAGTGAACAATTGAGAGAGTTAAATATTGAAGATGACAAGGCATACACATTTTGGTCAAATCACCCTAATTATAAACTGCCTTGATAGGATGTCCACATAACTATACAGGACTCGAAAGATAAAAATTATTTGGTTGCGATCCTTTAGTTCCACAACCTAACGCAGGAGACCTCCTCATTGACATAGATACTAGCTTACACATTCAAGTTGCCGAACACCTGCAAGGTATTCTGAGAAAATTACACAACTTCTAGTTCTAAACATAGAGGCTAAAAATACGTATAATTATTGGATAATCGGAAGGAGAAATTAACTCCTCATATGACCATATGATGTCCGCCACAACCACAAACTTACGGTTGTGATCCACAGTCCCACAACCCAATGGGCCTACTTGATCAAGTAGACATTGACACTAGTTTACAAACATTAATATTCAGCTCATCCCCACCAAACATCATTACACAATTCTCCGTATTAAACGTAGCGAGCAATCAAGCTAAGGATTTATGGACTAGACAGAGAATCGTCCATAAAACCTCGGAGGATCTGTTAATGTGAGTTATCCTATGTGTCCTCCTCTCATATTGGAGTGTCATCTCACATCTTCCATTATTCTTTATGATCAATTCTTTCTTTCTATCGTTGGAGCTATCACGATTTCGTTGGAGTGCAACTACTTCATGGTGCCTCATTTCCAATTCAATTCTCACAAACTCTTTTCATGGTATCAGAGCTACATGACTTGCCATCACACCAAAAGCTCGAACTAATGGTGGAGAGGGATCTCATCATGTTAATCAGCTGCTACGCCAATACCCTCCCGCACGATGGAGCCAGGTATACACCCAATCAGGCCCAACAACATTAGGAGGAAGTGACACCGAGAATTTCTGGGAGGTCACCCATCCCAGAACTACTCTAGGGGTGGCACGCTTAATTGCTGGTATCAGAGATGCACGAATTTAAAAAAATAGCTTTTTACCTTTTTAATAAGATTTATTTAATTTAAATTTTTTAAACAAAGAAGGGAAAGTTTTTTATTTAGGATTTAATTTTTTAAATCTTAATTAGTTTTTTTATTAGTAGAAATTAATTAGATTTAATTTAATTAAATCTAGTGTATTAATTTCAATTTCCTTAATTACGATTCGTAACATATCATTATCGGCATCTTCATTAATGTTAAACTATCATTTTTTAAAACTCCAATAGCTCTAAAAATAGTAAAATTGGGCGTTTCCAAATGGTAAAATTTAGGTGTTATTGGCATTTTTTTCTCTAATCGTGTGCTCAAGTGTGTAGTGACACTTTGAGCACTTATTTACCCTCTAGGCATTTTTTCCAGCATTCTAAAGATATCTGAACTCCTTGAGTTCCCAAACCTTGTATTTCACCCTTATTATTGCTTGCGACTAGTGAGCGTGTCCACCATAGTTTGCAACAAGGGGGTTTCCTTTTATGGCGTGAGATATTTTTTCTCACCACCAGGGTTGGCTTTCGTCTCCTTTCTTTTTTTTTGCTTTTGTGCTTGTTTACGGTGTCCTTTTTGTTGTGCTCCATGAAACACTATTGTTGTGGTCTCCTCTCTTGCGCGTTATTACGCTGATTGCAAGACGAGTTACCAAGTGTTTCAAACCACACACACGGACCCGATTGTAATCAACGCACTAAACTATAAAGTGCCAAAAGTAGGGGGTTTTTATTGTCTTGGGTGGTTGTGTTTCTTTTCTGCATTTCTTTCTCTCTCACACACTATGGATGCACTTTCAATTCCTTTGCTTATGTCATTCAAATTTTTTGAATGGAGATCAAAAATAATAATGAAACTAAGAGGTAAAGGGTTATTCTGCATCACCATGGGAACTAAGACTGAACCAGATGACGAACCTGAAAAATCTAAGTGGTTAAACCGTAGTGATGAAGCTTTAGGTCTTCTTTGCATGTCTGTTTCTCTTGACTTGCTCTTCCACATTGAGGCGTCTGAAAACACCTAATTCTGTGTGGACAACCTTAGATGAAATGTTTGGACAACATGATGACATGAGAGTGCATGAGTTGGAAAATGAACTACTAGGGTTAAATCCTAGTGATTTTGAAAACCTACAAGCATTCTTCTCGAAGTTTGTCCACACTAGATCATTGTTAAAGGGATGTCAAGTAGAGAAGAAAGATTCTCAACTGATCTTGTCGATTCTCTCTAAGTTAGGTCCTATATATTCTGTCTTTGTGTCAACTTTTAACGCTACAAAAGCTACCTTGGACAAGGATTGGAATATGCCCTCCTTTGACTATTTTTCATCCCAACTCATTCGAGAACAAGTAAAACTCATTCAAATGAGGTCTCTAAAGTCCTAAGTCACATGCCCTTGTAGCAAGTACTAGTAAGGAAAAGAAGACTGATAATGAGATAGAGAAAAAGGATCAACCTAAGAAAGAAACAAAGACCAAAACTAAAATTAACACGAACACTTCAACTTCGATCCTAGAGCACGAAAGATAGGTATTTGTGTTCCTATTTGTTAGCATATGGATTTGCACGGATGTAAATGACATGCAACAGTGTGGGAGCGAAGTCCCTCCTCAATGAAGGTGAGGCTACCTTTATTGAAAACCAAAGCTGTATTTACATATATACATTCAAAATTGTATGTGGGGGCTGTTTTGGAACATCAATGGAAAGAAAAGTGAATGAAAGGAATGAAGGAAAGGAGTGGAATGGAATGAATCGAAATAACATACAAGAGTTAGGTAAAACTAGAGCCTAATATTGCATGAAGAGGAAAGATGAATAACCAACACAAATAAAATAGAGTTTTAGTTAGCCAAACAAGAACATGTAAAAGGGAACACACATGAGCAAGTAGATAATCAGAGCTTGATCACTGTGAACTAGAACAACTTATTAATAATTTTGACAATCAGATCAAAGATAATATTTGCATGAAAGATTCAAACACCTAACATCTAATGAAAATAAGAACATCAAATGTTACAAGAGACAATGAATGAGACGCAAAGTTCATATTCCATTAACTCCAAAATGTTTTTCACAAAAGAACAAAAAGTTTATTCTTGAAACAAAGCTTGCACAAAATTATTTTCTTCTCCTCTCTCAAAGTCACCTTTACAAATGATCCCTTCACTTCCTTTTATAACCCAAAAGTTGGTTACAAAGTAGTTAGGGTTTTACATGATCATTAAATAATGCACTTAAGTGACCTTTGCCTTTTTCAAACCAACTTTATTAAAGACAACCCAAAAATAAAAAAAACTTAAACTATGCAATGTTTCCCGAGATAACAACACCTTTTAAAATATACAATAATAACTAGTGCCTTATCCATTGAAACGGGGTCTACCTATCTCAAATGTATGAGAAATGGACTCTCCCACTTTGCTAGATACCAAGAAAATCAACTCCTTGCCTTGCCGCCAAAGAAATTAGGATCCATTTGCTTTTGCTAGTTGAAAGGATCTAAACCTTCCCAAAGTTTAAAAAATCTTTTCTTCTTATGGAGGTTCACTTGGCCAAAGAATAGCCTCACAAAATACCTGCAATTCAATAATTCTACTTGGCATATCATTTAAATTAATTTTAGACTGAGCATTCTCAAACAAGTTCTTCAATTTGATACACCGCTCCATAGAAACTAATGAGAAATTGTTGGTGGGAGCATACAATTCCTTAAACAATCGTGAAAATTGTTCTTCCACCTGCTCGATGAACACCTTTGATTATGCTCATTTACTAGGTTACAAGGAATCTCAGCCATGAATTCCTAGATCAAGGAGAGTGAAGTGAAAGCTTCATTGCACACACTTGTCATAATAAATCATAGAATCCTCGAGAAGCCTCTTTCTTGATTTGAGATGCGAGACACCAAATAAAATGTGTCCCTCGATGTTCAAATTCAAGAATTCCTTCAATAGCCAAAACTGAATATTCCATACTCATCATCTCTTGTAGGCCGGGCAATATCTCATCCAAATTTGATATAGCAGAAACAAAATTTTATTTGAAAGAAAGAATTAGATCTAGATATGCACTTTGATATCTTCATGAAGCTTAACTACGGTCTTGATTGCTCCACGGCCTAAAACGAAAATCTCTGAAAGCCAAGTTTTAGTGACTGGCCCAATGTGTTTATTTCCTTTGACAAATTAAGAGTCTCATCATCATGGGGCAACCACTACATCAAGTACTAGGAAGGTGGATGAAATGGTATTTATCAAATGTTGAACATACTCCACCAATTGACTCTTTTTGGCCTTGAGCCAAGAATTTTGTGACTTGTATTTCTCGAGTATTTTTAGCACGATATCAATCAAATCTCAAGCCATCGCCATGTCACTTTCTAATGTATATTTTCCAAGTCCCATTTTGGAAAATTCATAGTTAGCTAACATCATAGCATCATGCTCCTTATCCACTTGTGGAATGGCAAGGTCTGTAAACTTGTTTTCATCATTATCCACCATTATTCGAGAGAGTACCTTAGGCTTTTAGGAATGGCATCATTTGAAATTTTGAAAAGGGCATCAAAATCAATGTCAATTGGCTTAACAAATCTCTTCCTTTTCTTCACCTTGGAATCAACCCAAGGATTTTCATTCACTATTTCAACATATAGAATCCTAGATCTCGAATCAATATTCTCATTATTCCCGACATCATGAGATCCTTCTTGAATCCTATCTACGACCTCGATTTGAGGAGACACAACTTAAATATCCACTTCTAGATTATTAGGAGATTTTTAGAAATCCCCTCATGAACTACATGCTTTGAAGTGTTTGATATCTTAATTACTGCCGAGTTTGAGTGGATGCTTATTCAAGCATGGTCAGGGATCATTTTCTACAAGCTTTTGAGTGTTATTAATGATGTGAGTGGAAGAATATATACTCGAGATAGAAAATCCAGACACACACTCTTTTCCTTCTTCGGAGTTTGGATCTTTAGATCTCTCTCCTCATGACACGTTGCTTGGCGAAGTGGATTTTGGAAACAATTATTTTCGTGCATGTTGTGTATGATTGGATGTTAACGAAGTTGATCGAGAAGAAACCTTGGTCGAATGGAGACCCCCTCGTACATGCAATTTTTATGATCCCAAAACGTGATCTAGAATTGATTGAAATTTTGCAAGTTTCCTATCATACCAAGATATGCTTCTTTCAATAATTGGTTGGTTCTTGCCATGGAGAGAAAATTCATCTCTCTTGGTCCAGTTGATTCGAGGAAATGGTGTAAAGGAAATGACATCATATGAGGGATTGACGACATCCTCATCATCATCTATGAATGAATTGGGAGGAATCCTGATGTGGAAGGCCTTGATTTAAGTAAGTGTTAGGTGAGAGTACTCCCGTCTCGTTACCTCATGTTCATCTAAACAAACAGCCTATAAATCCTCCATGGTAGGGTTATGTTGGTACTTTACTCCCAGAATCTTTTGCATATATACATTGATATCAAACTGGGCTCTCTTCACATATGGATGAATGGTTATGAGAGAAAACTCCTTTTCCATGAGATGTGCACTGAATAGATTTGGGCATTGGTATTCCCCGATTTGGATTGGGAAATGAATTCCTGGATGGTGCTTGTCACTAAGTAGGCTAGTGAACTTGGAACAATTATCGTGCCATCTCCATTAATGCCCATCTATCACTTACGTACTTGGGAAGTTTCCATGGGGTACAAACAAAGCCACTCACGTGAATATAGGAAAAAGATGAAAATTGAATAAACCAAGTTCCCCATTGAGAAATGACACTCATGGCTTCTTTGGAAAACCTTTCCTCAGTATTCCGATTTAGGTTCCAGATCACACGAGAAGGTGAATGCAGCGTTGACTCTTCTAAAATGGTGAGAACTATTTTTGAAGTTGAAATGAGGTAATAGTGAAAAAAACTGTTCGATGACCCCATGATCCCTCTTGTTTCAAGTCCTGAAAATAGCTTCCTTCGTACTTCTCTGCATAGGTCAAATATGAGGTCATGTAGAAGCATCCAGATCATCTTGACTTATATCAACTGTTTTTGAATGGTGTTACTGATGATGGTGGCCCAATCCACAAACTCTTTCTTGGCTAGGATGATATAGATAAATTGGTACATCTATGGGTGGAAGATCCTAGTAGAAGGTAGACTGAAAACTCGACTTAGGAGAGTGATCATGTCTCCAATTTCTTCCACAAACTCAACATGGTATAGTTATTTGGGGATCCTGTTAATCCGATGTCTCTTGGTTACCACTAGTTTTTGTTGACCATTTTTCCATCTCGGGGTTCTTCATCCCGAACTCTTGCCTTTGATTGGCAAGTGATATCTGCATTCTCGGGAAATTCAGGTATCCCAAACAACTCCTCAATGTGTTCTAGTGTGATCAAGAGGAAAGGCTCGTGGTTATCTTTATAAATTCCTCATCTCTCAGGGTCATAATGCTCGATGCAAGCAATCACCAATTCTGGACACTACACCAAGATAGGGAATGCTGTTGCTTGGGATAGGCCACTGTGGTAAAGCCTATCTGAGAAAATGGTTTTACCTTCAGTTTTCACTCGCTCGCAAAACTGTTGTACATTGATGTGACTCAGATTTTTATCAGTGATGTTGTCATATGCCAACTTAATGGAGTTGGGAGGGATAATTCCTTGGAATTCATATTTCAGGGCAGATTTATTAGATTTTTCCACTAGCTTCCTCGATCTCCCCACAGATTTGGATCTTTCGGCCATTGTGAATTTAACAAAAATAGTGACTCAAGCACGCCTGGACAATGCAAATAGGACTGGTCTCGGTCTCTCCAACACCCCATCGATGCAAGAAAAATATTTTTCACTTTAATATTATTATTTTAAAAATAATAATAACCACCAACCTGAATTACAATTTTTTTAATATATCAAAACAACCAAATCGAGACTAAGCTCGAATTCTAACTCTGATAATAACAATTAAAATCTCCCGATTTTAATATTTTGCGTGAATGGAGTTTCCTCTCTTTCCTGGCCGACGTTGGAGATATTCCTGAACCGCATTTGAACTATTCTTGCTTTTCCTCACGCGTGGAAATGAATTCTTTCCTTTGTCTTCTTTTTGAACTATTTTTAATCTTTATTAATGCGTAGTCCTTCCTTTACTTCTAGTGCATGGAGATTTCCTTCTCTCTACTCAATGCGTGGGAACAAGAAATTTTTGTCTTCTTTTTACAACAAAACAAATGCTTCTTTTCCTTGGCCTATGTGTGAGAATGTTTTGAATGTTTTAAGTTGTGTGGGAACTTTGCATGGAACAAAAGCAGTTCGTTGTCCCTTCTTCCTTGGCGCAGCCTATTGAAACATCTCCTTTTTGCATGGAAAATTTTAATTTGCTTGTTTTAAAAAAATGTTTCCTTTTCTTTTCAGTGTTGGGCGTGTGGAAATTTGAATTCTTTTCTAATGTGTGAATTTTTTTTTTTGCTTCTGTCCTTTTGTTGTCCTTTCCTTTATGCTGGGTGCATGGAAAACAATTTTACTTTGTTCTTTCTTAACACCTGCATGTCTTTTCTCTTCACTGTATCTTTTTTTCTTTCCTCCAAGGCGTTTGAAGAAAAAACTGTTCTTTTCCTCTAAGACTTGTCCTGCACACTTTTCTCCTTTTCAGGTGTGGAGATGAACTCTTTGTTTTTTTTTAATTTCAAAATTATTCTTCCTGCTTCTTGGATGCCTAGGCTTATGTGATTTTCTACTTGGCTGGTCATTGGGTTTCTATTTGGTAACCATTTCAATCTTCCATATTTCCATATAAATCTTTCACTGCACACGGATGGCTATTTTTCCAATGTAAAATGGGTGAGAAGTGCTCCTTGTAGCTATGTGAGCCTGTAATTTTCTTTGACACTTTGGATTCTGTCAATTTCTCCCCAGGCGTGGCTTTGTTGTCCTTCCTCTGGACTATTTTCTTCTTTAACAATGGCGTGAATTTTTCTTTTGACTATGCGAACTACTATTTCCTTAGATGTGTGTGTTGTATTGTGGGATATGAAAAAATATTATGGGGAAATAAGAAGCAAAGCTTCGCACGACTTTTTCCAATGGGTTTGATGGAGGAAGTTACGGGAATTAATCTAACTTCCTCTCTTCTCGGGTAATGGCTTAAGTGCCAGGGGGAAATGGGGAAAGCAATGGGCAATTACCAACGAGAATGGAAAAGTGGGTTAGCAATCCCCGTGTAATTTCCCCATGTGGGAAATTGGGGAATTTCTTGCCCGTTAGCCAATTCGTGATTTGGAAGTTGGCAAAAATAAAATCCCACATGTGGGAAAATTGAAGGAAATTGTCGGGAAAGGGAAATCCGGGCTCGGGAAGCCGATTGGCTTCTTGCGATTGGAAACAAAGCTTACTTCCCGGCACTAAAACTTGTCAAATGAACTTTAATTTATATTTATTTAATTACATATTCCTTAAGTGATTTAAATTTTTTTAATTTAATAAAACAAGGAGCAATTAATTAATTAAATATTAATTAATTATTTTAATGTATTTTAATGCGTTTTAAAGCTGTGGAAGAGTTCTCAACCAAAAATCATGAAACGAAGACCAAAATGATCACAAAAATAAGACGACCGCAATGAGTCCAATGAACCACGCAAAGTAACACTTTTCAAAATTTTCAAAATTTTCATTTTTTATTATTTTTAACAATTTTGCAAAGTCAAAATTGGTGATAACACTATTGCAAGAAGTCTGGTCATGACAAGAAACACTATTTTTGGAAACAGATTGATCACTTATCTCATTTACTTGAGAAGAATAAAATAAGTGTTCATGAATCCATAAAACAAAATGCTCCGAAGGCCGAGTCTTCCATTGCAAAAGGTTCTAAATCTGATAAGAAGAAAGGAAAGGCCCTCATAGCTTGAGTTTCTCCTTCATTGATGTGGATTATAGATTCCGGTGCCTCACACCACATGGATTCTTCACATGTTGAGTTCTCCAACATCAAACCTTGTGATATGTCCCAAATCACGTTGGGTGATAACACGAAAGTGTCGGTTTCCAGTAGTGGATTGGTAGAGATAGATGGGGGAACATTCAACCAAGTGTTGAGTGTTCCTGATCTCTCTACCAATATCCTATCAGTTTACCAAATTACTCACCTTGGTGAAGGAATGCGAGTGGAATTTTGTCCTAACTCTATGATTATTCGTGAGCTTAACGATGACACTATAGTGGCTGAGGGAAAGGCAGATCACCATTCACGGTTGTATACCTTTTCCCACTTTACTTCTGATTCGAATTCTACTTCTCTACCTACTAAGGTTCTTCATCTCTCTGATTCGGACTCTGACTGCTCAGATGATGATGTTGTTGAGTGTGCTCCTCTTCATGACTCTCAGACTTTTGAGTCTTCCGATTCTGATAGTAGTGATGATGAGGACTATGTCCCTTCTCACTCGAGTGAAGAATCTTCTGACTCTGAGCTTGATTCTCCTAGTCCTCTTTGGGATAGGAAAATTTTGCAAAGTGCTAGATATTTAGTTGGAGATACTTTGGATATGAGACATACTTGCTCGATTTCATTTCATTGGACCCCACTCTTTCTTCACCTCTACTTCTGATTCAGTTATCTCCTCTATTTCTTTATGTGATGACAGTTCCACTAATACATACTCGTTTGATTCTACTTCTGATGATAAGGATTGTGCACCTAGTTTTGATGTCGAGAGTACTACAGAGGAATCTTCTCCTCCTTCTCTCACTATTCCAGAGAGTATTGACACATCCCACATCTCATCAGATATTGAGCAGTCTCCTATATAGTACACTTGTGATGTACTACAGGTTCTTCATCCATCTATAGGTATTTCAGAGGAGTTCATCATCTCCGTTGTTGGGAGTGCCCCTTCTGGGACTCTTGCCACTTCCACTTTACCGGATACTTTCATTAATCCAACCTTGTTTTTGGATTTATTTTATGTCGTGGGGATGTTTTATTGCTTTCACATCGAGTTGACAATCATTTCTACAGTGTTCATGTTATGTTTTTGTAGCCTATTTTCATGTTAGAGTATGGTACACCTTCCATGTGTTACACTCGGGTATTTTTACGGTGGTCCCACTCGCCGGTGAGCGGGTCATGGGGTTGAAGCCCCCCCGATTGAAGGGGGTTTGGGGGCAAAGCCCCCGAAGAAAATTTTCATGGGTGGTTTATTAACCCATGGGTAATGGGTAATCGTTATGGGTTGTTTTTGGGCCCATATTTTTTTGGTACCCATTGTTTTGTAAAACCACCTCTTCAGCTACCCATAGGTTTATGGGATGGTTTTGTTTTTGCCCATTGTTTGATACCCATGGTTTTGTAAAACTACTTAAGTAGTTGTCTATTTATATGGTCTTATGCATATGATAGAGAGACAAGAAAATGTATTGCAGATGTGTTTTGAATTCGGGTGTGAATTCTGTAGAGTTTGTTGAGCATAGCTCTAAATGGATCTGGGTATTATATTGAGAGAGTGGAGGCTTGTAATAAAATCTGAGTAAGTGATTCTTGGTGGACGTAGCCCATATTGGGTGAACCACGTTAAATATTGTCTCTTTGTGTTGTTTTATTTATTCTGCACTTTTATTTGAGATCTGTAATATTTTATGTGTATTAGTTTTTATTGTTGCGATTCTGTAAGGGATTATTCCGAATATTTTATCTCTTATTTCCTAACAGATTCACCCTTCATACTCTAATAGTTTTGCACTCGTGACATTACCCTCAGATCCTTTGCACTCGCTTGCTAGACCTATGTCACACTTTCGTGGACCAGAATCAGAGCTCTTCATGCTACTGCCTTCAGTTTCCTTCATGGAGTGGGTAGATTTCTAGCACATATTTTCTGTCCTTCCTAAGGGCTAACACACAGTACAGTGTAGATGGCTCTTCTTCAGTCTAGAGGCAAAGGATCTCATCATCGACATTCTTTTGGAGGACTTCTTAGAGTTTCAGAGTTCAGATCCATCCATGGCATCTTCCACATCCATCTCATCTCCCTCATCTTCTCTCTTTTTCATATTTTTGAGAGATTGCCCCTTTGTACATGGGTACCTTTACAGGCTAGTCTATGGCCAGGACCCATCTTTGGCATCTTTCTTAAATTAGAGAGTATTTTTTGTTCTCTTGTGGTGGATGTTTTTCCCACTGGGTTTTCCTTCACTGCTTGGGACTTCTTTTGTACATGGGTACCTCATCAGGCTTTATGCTGGGACCCATTTTTCTTCTTCTTCTTCTAGGAAGATTGTGTTTGTATATGGGCACCTTATCAGGCCTTTAGTTGCTGGGCCCCATTGACACATCTTTCTTAGTTGTTTAGGAGTGTCTTCCTCTTCCATCTGACTCATCACAACTCGCTACCCCAGCTTTGATGAAGGGGGGTGTTAGTGTGAGTTATCCTCTATGTCCTCCTCTCATATTGGAGGGTCATCTCACATGGGTTAGGTTTAGGGTTTCATGTGTGTCATGTACTAGGGTTACTCGAACCCTATATGTACCCCTTTACTATTCATTTATGAGCATGCCAAGACACTTTGTTGTCTTTCCTCTATGCAAGCTTTGTTTCTGTTGAGCAAGTTCTTCCATTACTGATCAATTCTTTCTTGCAATTCTTTGGAGCTATCACAATTCCGTTGGAGTGTAACTACTTCATGGTGCCTCATTTCTGATTCGATTCTCGCAAACTCTTTTCAGGATCCACTACACATCTCATCACCATTTTTCATGACCTTATCTAGAAATATATACGAATCACCTACAAGTCACTTTCCACGTATCCAACAGCCAATAAATAGGATCTCGACAAAGCTCAACATTGATTGGAGCCTCCAAGTAGCTATTATATCTAAACAATCCATCACACCAATCCAGGTTAGGAGGGCCTTCTTCACCTTAGATTCGCAGATTCCATTATTACATGTTGATGATATAAGATTTCCCAACTAGTTTGTATGTACCCATATATATTCCACATTCACCAGCCGTCTCGGCACGACCTCGGGAGGTCAGGTACGAGGAAGAGTTACTTGTAGATTCTTATGCTCACATGTCACTTTTCCATCATACTGAGAACCCTTTATAAGATAAATGTTAAACAAAAGTGAGAAAATGTATTCTTGGGATACCTCGAGTGAACAAAAGTGAGAAAATGTATTCTTTGGATACCTCGAGTGGCACGAATGCCTTACAAGACATGGACACTTGATTACTCTTAATTTGACTTATGGTAGGGTGTAGAAACCCTTGAGTAGAAATTAAGGTAATACATTGATGACCTCTTATGATGCTAGTGAACAAAGGAACTATGATGTGTTGCCAAAAATTATTATAAATATTACCTTAGAAGGATTTTGAAATGCATAAAATTGTATAACTTTTGTATTTGAACTCCCTTTGTCCCTCTATATAATTGTGACCCTTAGTAGCAGATTACCATGTGGTCTCTCATAGGGTATAGTTCCCCCATCAATGATTGTTACTAAAGTTAATAGATCATGGAGCCTCTCTTAAGGGTATTGGTGAGAAAAATATTGATCTAGTTTACTAAACAATTCTAAATAGTTCCTTGGAAGAAATTTGAAAAGCATATAGTTGTTGGTTTGTCATGTAATATGTATTTAATACTTGATGGTCTAAGAGAAATGAAATGAGTAGTTAGGTTCATTTTCACCACTCCTTGTATTCACGAATCCATTAGTGTAATTTATTAGTCATTTGAATTACAATTGTTCTCAAAACAATGCTAATCATGAGGCCAAATTATGATGTTGGTGTAAAGAGTACAAGAGTTAACAAGATTTTGGGGTTAGGAATAATGTCATGCTTGAAGTCCTTATAACTCAACTAGACACTTTCATGTGGTTAAAAATAAATATGAATTTCCCTTGGTGAGATCAAACTTTTGAGAAAACAAAAGATATATATAAATCTAAATAAAATTTCTTGATGTGAAAGAGTTGAATGGATTCAAACAAGTTATTGAACTATATCAGCTATAATAGGAAAAATAGGGTACTATGATGGAAGGATGTTTATGGGAAGAGATATATTGAATCTAAATCACCCTTTAAACTCTAATATATCTTCCTTGACCTCACAATAGTTCCCCTTGTCTAGCAAAGGTGAAATTTAAACATCAAATATACATCTCGAAAAGTAGAACCTTAGCATCTTGTTAGTTTCTTCTCATAGTGAGGATAAAATTTAACATCAATTAAAGATATTTTGAAAAATAATCCTTTAACGTAAGAATTAATATTAGGAGGATCGTAGGTTTTTAAAATGAATTTAATTAACAAATTATTTGTGGATAACTAATGGAAATTGAGAAAGTAACCAACAAAGCATTCTCTTTTAAAGGCCAATGCTATATGAAAATAAAGTATTTGAAGGTTTAGAAAAATAAAATTTTACACCCTTACGAGTTTACTTCACTTTGAAACTTATAAGGTTATATAATGGAAAAATAAATGTAATAAATTTGTAGATGATATAAAGGCCATGTCGTGGACTATGTCTATCTGTGTGCCTTACCGCATGATTGTGTTTTTGTCTTGGCTTATGCCATTTGGGTTTTACATTGATGTGTACCCTATGTTATTATGTTGTCTATGTGGGTCCATGCTTATGTAAGTGTCTTGTGTGATGTTGAATTTTTTTCATTTTTGAGCCCATGTGGTGTCGTGTTATGAGAAATGAGAAACAAAATATAGTATTATGGTATTTTTACTTTGTTGTATTTGTGTGTCTAAAATGTTAATGTTACATATGGTATCAAAGCGAGGTTCATGCTCTCAAACCTCTGGGATATATTTGAGTTGGATGATATTGCATGGTGGTGGTTGATATGGGAAGAGTAATGTGATATATGTTGTTATGTGAACAATGTTGTAAATATGATATTATGAACGCATGCGTGTTGAATATATCACTTAATGCGTATTTGTTTTCTTGTTGATGTGTTTATGATAACAGTATTTTCTCTTTTTTATGGACTTAATGATGAGTTAATGTGTGATGTGTCGCCTTGTTGTGTGAGAAAAGTGTTGGTTCTCGATTTGATTGTGCCCTAATTTTCCCTAAAAGTTCTTGATCTGCACTGGTTCGTCGTACTTTCTATCTCTTTGATTAGATCATGAAAATCTTCTCATTCATTTGTATCCCTTTGAAAATCCTTCTCCATGGCCGTGGATTGCTCTAGCCTATTTTTATTTGAAAAATTCTTTGCAATTGTTAAAAAAATTTCATTTTTAGGTGTAAATAGTGAAGTCCCCTACATTTTACTATTTGACGGCATTTTTCCACGTCAAATTTTATCTCTAACACTTGCAGATACATGGCCTCTTGTAATTTGGTAGCGGCTCGGTGAGATCTGCGTTATGAACTTGTCATTTTTGGCTATGTTTACAAAAATGTCAATTTGGCCTCATGTAACGCCGATGAGTTACTGTTTGAAAAGTCAAAGTTATGGGGTGGTGGAGAAATTTCCTACTTTTTTCCCCAATGTTGTCTACGTGTTCATTTCTAATTGGTTGTGGATCGAGAGGGTCTATTTTATATTCTTAATAATTATGATGAAAAAAGGTAAAGATGTGAAAGAAATGTTGAAGGCCCACAGGAGGACACGTGGAAAATTTTAAATCAAAGCGAGGAGATGGATAGGTGGAGAACTTTGAGGTTTTTTGGCTTTATTTTGTAAAAGGAGTAAAGTCATAAAGTGAACCGTGACTCCCCAGTAAATCGAGAGAAGGACATGTGGTAGATTTGGAAAGTCAAAGGTAGAGGGGATGTGGGTCTGGAGAATTTAGAAGTTTTTGCCTTTTTGTGAAAAGGAGTTAAAAGTTTGAAATGGGCTACGACTACACTAAGGATCAATTAATGGCTTGGTTGAGTTATTTTTAAAAGTCAAATGTGGATTGGCGTCACCGGAGATTTTGGAACTTTTTACTTTATTATGAAAAAGGGATAAAATATAAAAGTGAAGTGTGACCCCCACAAAGTAGTTTAAGCCTGTGTTAAAAGTCAATGGTGGAGGTGCGGGGCATCGGAGGAAGGTTGGAAATTTTAGTTTTTTTGAATTGTAAGTAAAAGTATAAAAATGAAGCGTGGCTTCACCGTGAATCGAGAAGGACACGTGTCTCATTTAAAAAGTCAAGGGCGGAGCGCCGGGGAAATTTAGAATTTTGCCCTTTCTTGTCAAAAAGGTAAAGTTGCAAAAGTGGGCCGCGACTGTCGACACCCTAGATTAAGCCACTTGTAGGGGCTATTTGAAAATCGGAGGCCCGGGGCAAAATGTTAAAATTGTGAATTTTCTCTAAAAGTTATAAAGGTAAAAATTCACCCCGAGGCTTTGTTTAATCGAGATCTTTACGTGTGGATGACCCAAATTCAAAATTTTAAAAGGCGAGTAATGGCTATGGTGCGAAGGATATGTTGTTTTCGCCATTAACATTCCATGATTTCTAGAGATGTAAATATGTGTTTTTTTTTCATCGTTTATAATGAAATTCCTTATCGTCTTTGTTTGCAAAGTACAATTGGATGGATATGGAGCTCAATTTGTGAATCTAAAGGGTGTAAAATTTGATATTTTGAAATCGAAATGCTTGGGCGCACAAGAAAATGCCAAAACTAGAGAAGAAAAATTACGGAGGAAAGGGCGTGGAAAAGGATGCACGGTGTACGAAAGATGAAGAACATGTTGCTAAAGGCGACAACCTGGATGCCCAGATTAAATTAATGAGTGGAAATATTTGAAATGATTCACATTTTGAAACACACCGGAATTTTTTTACAAATCGATTATGCATCACTTTCTAGAAATCATGATCAAACATGTAATAAACAAAGGTTCCTCAAATATTATTTTCTTGGACGGAAAGCTTGGTTGTAAATTAAGTGTTATAAAAATCATTTTATAGTCATGTAAATGGTTGGGGTGAATTTGGGTGAGAAAATATGAGAAATCCCATCTTCTGAGAGACCATCGAGAAACTTGTTAATCTATTATGTTTTAAATTTGATCATGTCAAGTTGGTTGCAAGTGTACAACTATTGACAAGATCTGATATTGTTCGAGAAACCTTCCTTGGCTAATGAATCTAATCAAATTTGAGTTAATCTGTGTTGATCTTGGGAAAATTTATATCCCGCTTTATTTCAGAATATGTCTCAGAAATAGTTTTTCTTATTCCTATTGAAATTTTACATTAAAATATCTCTGAATCACATAGAGCTTATCCTTGTGATTAGTTTGGTGGAATTTGCAATTTCATTATGAGAAGAGATTTCATCTGGTAATGAAATAAACAATTTAAAATCACCTTTCTCTCATCTATTGACAAATATTGTTTGTAAGTCTTTGAGTGTATCTTAGACGTGGTAAACTAGAGATTGATAATGTTTAATTGATTCTTTTAACTCGATCCTTTGTGTTAAATTATTAGAGATTGTGTGAAACCGTGAAAATCTGGGCCTCCATTGATGCACACCTTCTGGTTGAAGGAATATTTTAGCTATTCTAAAGCTTTCTGTTGTTATTTTTCAATTATTTTGAAGGTTTTCAAAGATCTGGAAAAGTCAAGTTATCCTTCTTAATATCCCACAAAAACATTATTCACAAATAATGAATTCTACCCGAACTACCACTTTATTTTCCTTGTATGTCCACAAATGAATAAATCCTACTTTGCCAAAATATGCACAAGTAATCAAGTTTAAATGTCTTTTGTAACCTTAACCTTGTTTTAGAAAATATCTCCATCTTCTAGTGTGACAACTTGCGAGAGTTGGATGGTGGTGTATTGATCATATTTTCTCGAGGTTTTCTTTATAAAATTTATGCAAATAAGGATCTCTTCATATCCTTCATCAACGGAGGTTACACAAAGGTTCCTTTCTATCTAGTTGAAAGGCACAACCTAAAGTAGTGAGGATAGATTAAATAATTTTGATGGTGCTGATAATTTCTCCATCCTCTCGAGTGACAAAGAGCGAGATGAATCTCCTCCCCAGACTACAAAACGACATACATTATGATCTGGTTGCCTCTAAGTGTATTGTTCAATTTGTGATGCTTCTCATCTTGTAAGGGAGAATCAATTTGGATACCAACACCGGATCGCACCATTGCTTGGGAATTCTTTGAAGTATTTTTAAAAATGCATACACAGAGAAACCTTGGTAATGTTTCTTACATCATCTAAGTGCAAATACATTTTGTAAACATCATCATGTGTCAAAGTTGTAAGAATTGTGTAAAGTTACAAGTTGTGTGTGCAATATTTCTAGTTTTCAGTAGTTATTGCACTAAATTTGTATCATCATTCATAAATTTGGGTAAAGGAAGGTCGATCTCGTGAAGCTTTGCATGAATTTAGTGTTGATGACATTTGATGATCAATTTTAGTGCATTTGCACAACTAAGGTGGAAATCCTTAGTGGTGACTCAGTGTTGTTTTAATCTTTGATAAATTGCCAGTGTCTTAACCTCTGTCATTTGAAATTTATTACTAATATTTGCAAAGATGGAAGGTAGAAGATCTTTCTTCATTAGGGACCCTGCTAGAAGGTTATTTCCAGAGCTAGGAAAAATAAATTCTAAAGGAAGAAGAATCTGGAAATTTTTTGGAGATCAATAATCAAGAAAAGAGATCTCCATTGTATAAAGCGATCAACATGTCATTGAATATTGCAATTCATCCTCAAGTGCTTCTGAATCAGGTAGTCTTTTTGTAGAACTAAATTCTCCAACTAGAGAGGGTCCTTCATTTGTATTTGAAAAGTTTTCTTCTCATTTTGTCCCTGTGTTTTCCAAAGCTGATAGGGTGTTCCATAAAACAAATCCATCAGGTGATATTCATTTTGAAGGTTATATTCTTGTGCCCCAAAGACCCTCACTTCTCATCATTTTGTATCTCCTCCAAGATCACCACCTCAAAACAATATGGCCCATCCTCCACCCAGACCTCCATTTGTTGTTAATACTTTTGGTCACATCAATTTTAGAGCTATGGATGGATATCCAAATGTTGTGCCACAAGATGTTAGAAATATATTGCCTAATTTTAAAGGAAATATTGTTATTACTAGTGATCGGCACTTAAAGCTTTTTTCAATATAATGGAAGACTTTGAGATAAAATTTGAGGATGTGTATATTAAATTATTTATTCACACTCTAGAGGAGGATGCAGGACTGGTATAAATCTTTATAGACAACTCCATAGATTTATAGATAGAAATGAAGAATATTTTTAGATTGCAGATGGAGATAAAATAGATCCTAGGTTTCTTTTATCAAAATTTGAAAATATTAAAAAGAACCGTAATTAATCCATTCATGACTTAAATAAAATATTCAAAAATAAATTGAGAAGATTTCCTGTAAACTTTAGGCCATGTGATGAATCATGTCTGATAAATTATTCTAATGCATTTGACAAAAAGGGTGCATACTATTTGAGGGATAAAAACCCTAGAACTTTGAGGCAGGCCTTTACCATGGCTCTGCAAATTGAAAACAATATCAAAGCAATTGGTAAACCTCATAAGAGGGAGGGTGTTAAGATGATTAATCCAGAAAATCCTCAATTAATTATGGTAATGGATTTGGAGGAAGTTGTAAAAACTTTGGCCGGAGTTGTTAAAGAAATATCTTACAAGTTATCCAGAATGTAGAAAGGATTTGGACAAAGTTATCATGGTCATCATAAAGAAAAAGGTCAAGAAATATTTTCAAATCATCCTAGAGGTGATCATAAACCAGATGACAGAGGAAAAGGACCCATGGGGTTGGGAAATAGATAGCCCCAGCCTCGTGAAAATAGAATGGTGCCTGATCCTTTGACTTGCCGAGTTCTGCTTATGGAAGAAACCAATGTGATTGAATGGTGTGATAAATGTTTCATGCCTCATGCCCCATGTGATGAAGACAAAGAATTTGACGAGGTTGTTGATGATGAAATTGATGATGATGCATGCATGATGGAGTGCTCTACAAGCTCACAACAAGGAGAAAATTCAACTGAATTAATCAGTGCCATAACTATTGCAAGTTTTGGGATTACATTCACCGGGTATTTCCTCTTCCTCCCTCTCATAATTTTGAAATAGATATGGTAGAATATTTTTATTTTCCCAATAATGATTTTGAATACTTGAGTGCATTAATGATTAAAAATTATGGTGGAGGAATCCCTTCTAAAGAGGGTAGGAAGTTGGTAATGAATGTTGCAGAAATGCCCAATAAAAAGAGTATAATACTAGGAGTAAAATTGTCAAAGGGGTAGGGCCTCAAGCCAAACCAAAAACTCCATTGCTTTCAAATATTCCTAAAGAAACTCCTAAGAAAGATGCATCTGGAAAAGGCCTTGTTTCCCCAAATAAAACTTACACTCCTCCTCATGCTCGAAATGTTAAAAATAATTTATTGTCAAATGAACTTATAAGTCTCCCTCCAAATGTTACCCTGCCCAAATATGTGTTTGTTGACATTTCCCAAATCTTGAGTCATATCAAGGTTTTCGTTACTATTTTGAGCTTCTTAGGATTCTTGAGCACAAGAAAAGGGCCTTTGAGTATTTGGGATTGAAAGGAGAAAAGATCACCCGAGGTAGAAATGTAAACCATGTTGAGACTCCTCCTACCATTGTAGAGTTGGAAAAACCCCAAGTATTGGAAGAACTAGGTGAACCACAGAAGCATATTTGGGAACATCTTTGGTTGAGTCTCGGATGAATGTAGATCCATTTTTCACTACTCGATTATTAAGGACAAATTTTTACACAATTGTATGTTTGATTCTAGAGCATCATGAAATGTTATGCCTCTTGAGGTTATGAATGAACGAGATATCAAAGTGACATCACTTATGGGAAGTGCACCCATGGATTCCGAGAGAGGTGTCGGTGGTTGGATGTGTTAAGGGTTTAATAGTGCAACTTGTAACCTACCCAGAAAAAACTTAAACTAGATGTTGTTATTGTTGATTTCCTACCAAATGGGGTATGTTGTTATCTAGAAAATGGGATACGAGTGTGGGTGGTAGTGTGCAAATGGATATGTCTTTTGCCACCATACCTATTGAGTGAATCCTTGTAAAGTTGTATGGTGAAAAGAAGATGTTGCATCTCATTGAGGATCCCTATAATGATGCATAGATGTTGATACCGATAACTTTGTTGGATTTGCTGATGGTAAAGAGCACAAAATTGATCAATACAAGTGTCTTAAACAAGTAGCTTTCTCTAAATTTGGAAATGGTGTTGGTGTTGTTCGATATCTCCCGCCGGAAGAGTTTGTTTTTATTTTAAACTCAACTTTGAGTGCACTAACAATATTACGAATATGAAGCATTGTTATTGGGTTTAAGAATTACATGGAAATATGGTGTCAAGGACATCTTTGTTAAAGGAGATTCGAAATTGATTGTCAAACAAGTCGAAAACTGTATGCTACAAAAAAATCGTGAGAATGAAATAGTATAAGCATGTAGTCCGGTATTTCATTGAGATGTTTGACTCTTTTAATATTATACATCATGATAGGAAATACAATACTATGGCGAGACAAGTTGGCAACATTGGGATCCGATTTGAAAATTGTATAGTATCCCCTTATTATGAGTATGATGTTGAAGTATTAACCAGGCCATCTATCTCTAACAACATTAAACATTGGCAAATATTTGAGGATGATGCTCAAGTTCAAATGTTTTTGTAGAAACAAGGAGAATTTTCCAATCAACATATAGATTGGGAGCCAATGGTTTGTACAATTTGAAGGAAAAGAGACCTTTTTGGAAAAGACATTATTCAGTTGAAGACTAATACTATTCCTAGAGGCTTGGTAGCACTTGAATTAAATTTTGATAATGTTGATTGCATTGTCAACAGACACATGTCAGCATCAAGGGGTGTTGAATAACATGACCTAGGCATGAAGGAGAAACCACGTAAGATATGGTTGGGTAGCAATTTGAGAAAGGAAGAAAAATAGTCATATGATCAATCGCTAAACAAGTATCAAGACTCGCTTAGCATGGTCATATTCTAAATTGAAAACATATAGGGAAGATCTCTTTCAGCATGAGATTCCCTTGGAATCTAATGCCAAGCCATTTAGGAAGAAATAGAGGCCAATCAATCCACTCCTTTCCCTGAAGATGCAAGAAGAGTTGAAAAAGTTGAGGGATGGAGGGATCATTCATCCTATAAGGTACTCATCATGGGTTGCAAACTTGGTACCTATCGAAAAAAAGAATGGAGACATAAGGCAGTGTGTGGACTTTAGAAACTTGAATAGGGCATCAATGAAGGCTAACTACCCTCAACCAAATATGGAGAATATGTTATAATTGGTTACTGGGTCGAGTTTTTTTCTACCTTGGATGGTTTCTCTAGATATAACCAAGTAGTTGTAAAAGAACTAGAGCAAATTAGGAATGCCTTTACTACTCCTTGGGAACATATGTATATGTCGAATGCATTTTGGCTTGATGAATGTTGGAGCCACTTTCCAAAGAGAAATGGATGTAGCTTTCTTTGGTTATATTAATGACTTCATTGTTGTTTATCAATATGATGTAAGTGTCTTCTCCAGAAAAATAAATGACCACCTGCAACACTTGGAAAAAATGTTGTTAAGATGCAGAGAGTATGGTATCTCATTGAATCCCAAGAAGTGTCATTTTGGAGTTGAAAAAGCAAAGTTGTTTGGGCACATTATGTCAAAAGAGGGGGTCATGATTGATCCTGGGGGGGTGGAGGCCATTAGCAAAGTTCCAATTCTAAGAACCAAGAAGGGAATCCAATCCTTTTTTGGGAAAATAAAATTTATTAGAAGATTTATTTCTAACTTTACACGAGTTGACCATCCCAATTACCAGTATGCTAAAGAAAGACCAAAGTATCAAATCGAAGAAGCATCCATTTAAGCCTTGATGAGATCAAAGAAGCGTTAAAGAATGCCCCTATTTTAGCAGCTCCAGTTATAAGAAGGATTTTCAAATGTTTTCTTTTACTTGAGAGAATACTATTGCATATGTCCTATTGCGAAGGATGATGAAGGAGCTAAAAGACCAATTACCTTTTTCAGTAAAGCATTACAAGGAGCTGAACTGAATTACACTATCATGGAGAAGCAAGAATTTTCTTTGGTAAAAGCAAAAATATTTTTAGGCCATACATTTTGAGTTCTAAGGTCATTTCCTATTTTCCCCACACCATGGTGAAAGATATCCTATCGAAATGGAGGTTTCAAGAAAGAGATGCTGATGGGTAAACAAGTTGTAAGAGTATGATATGGATATATAAACAACATAATTGGTCGAGGTTTCGCCTAGAAAAAATTATGGCGAGAGTAATCTGCAAACAATTGAGGTAAATGAAGTTGATGAAGAAAGGTTGAATGTCCTTGAAAAGCGGTAAAATCTGAATGGTACAAGGATATCATCTTTTATCTCAAACATATACAATGCACAGAGTATTTAAGTAAGAATAAAAAAGAGCACTTATGTTAGCTTCCCAAAAATATGTTATTATTGATTATGGGTTAGCTTGGAAGAACTTAGAGGGAGTTATCTTAAGATGCATCACTGAGGATGAAGCCCCCAAAATAATTAAAGAGTTTCATGGAGGAGTGTGTGGGGGGAGTTTTGTTGGAAGAGTCACATCTCACAAAATCTTAAGGGCTGGTTATTGGTGGCCAAATCTTTTCAAAGATACAACTCTATTGGTAAGAAAATGTGAAAGTTTCCAACACTTTTCTGGGAGAATGAAAGCTTCCAGACTCCCTTTCTTTGTAGCTTGTATCAATTGAAGCCCCATTTAAGCAATTGGGAATGGAATTTATTGGTGAGATTTCAGATTCTTCAATTGTTGGCCATAAGTGGATTTTAGTAGCCATTGATTACTTCACCAAGTGGGTGGAGGCAATACCCACCAAGAAAGAAACTCACCAAATTGTCATGGACTTCATTCTGAATCATATCATTTACAGGTTTGGAGTGCCTGCTAAGATAGTTGCTTATAATGCCATGAGCTTTCGAGCTAAACCTTTGGTGGTCATGTGCCATGAATATGGGATAAATTTAACATATGATTCCAATTATAATCCCTAAGGAAATGGACAAGCAGAGTACAGTAATAAAAAATTGTTGAAGATAATTAGAAGAACCTTGGCATTTAATAAAAGGAAGTGGGGTGAGTAGTTGAAGTTTGTTGTTTGGGCTGATAGGATCATTGTTAAAAGACTTACTGGAAAAATCCCATTTGAGTTTGTGTATGGAACTCAAGCCCTACTTCCCCTACATATGCAATTGTCTTCATATCGGTTTATTTAACAACTAGACGATCAAGAGGTTAGTCCCTATGATGCTCGCATCAATTAGATTGTTGAGTTAGATGAAGAAAGAAGGGAATCCCATCGAGAGGCATGTAAAATTCGAGAGATATTGAAGAAGTTGTTTGATAAGAAGGTGACTCCAAGATTTTTTAGTATGAGAGATATGGTACTTGCTTTGGGATAACAAACATGAGGATAAGGGAAAACATGGAAAGTTTAATGCATTGTAGATGGGCCCTTATTCTATTCACATTCAAATTGGTGAACATACCTTCTTCTTAACAGACCTAGATGGGGAATTGCTTGAGTTACCTATTAATGGTAGGCATTTGAAACATTTCCTTTATTGATTTCTCAAAATCTAGGTATGCACCATTTGTATAATGTATAGTAATTTGGTTTCATTTTGCTTTTGTGCTTTTGTTCGTCTTGGTCCTTAGTGACCTGGTTTTTGTTGGTTTCTTGGTTTGTCCTTGGGGTTGGTTTTTGTCTCTCTGTTTTTGAAGCTTGTTCATGACTCCATTGCCCAATGGTTTATTTTTGTCACTTGGTCTACTATTTTTTCTTGTGGAACTCACCGGGAGTGCCCATCACCGAGTTGGAGCCAATGTTGGTCCTTGATTTGATCGTGCCCTAACTTTCCCTAAAAATTCTTGATCTCTTGGGTTCATCGTACTTTCTATCTCCTTGATTGGATAATGAAAATATTCTCATTCATTTGTATGGCTTTGAAAATCCTTCTCCATGATTGTGGATTTATCTAGCACAGCTTAATTTACAAAATTATTTTCCATTGTTAAAAATTTTGATTTATGGGCACAAATGGTGAAGTTCCCGCATTTTACTATTTGATGGGCATTTTTCCCCTTCAAATTTTACCTCTAACACTTACAGCTACATGGCCTCTTTTGATTGGCTACGGCTTGGCGGGACTACGTTATGAACTTGTCATTTTTGGCTATGTTTGTAAAAATGTCAATTTGGCCCCACGACCCCGATGAGTTATAGTTGAAAAAGTCAAAGTTATGGGGTGGCGAGAGAATTTCCTTCTTTTTGCTCGATGGTGTCTACGTGTTCATTTCTAATTGGTCATGGCTTAGCGAGTGTCTATATCATATTCTAAGGAATTATGATGAAAAAAGGTAAAAATTTGAAAGAAATGTCGAAGTCCCGTAGGAGGACACGTGGCAACTTTTAAATCAAATGCGGGGAGATGAATAGGCGGAGAGATTTGAGGTTTTTGGATTTATTTTATAAAAGGAGTAAAGTCATAAAGTGAACCGCGACTCCAAAGAAAATTAGAGAAGGACACGTGCTGATTTGGAAAGTCAAAGGTAGAGGGGATGTGGGTCGGCGGAGCAGTTTGAAGTTTTTTTCCTTTTTGTGAAAAGGAGTTAAAATTTTGAAATGGGTCGCGACCCTACTAAGGATTAATTAATGCCTTGGTTGAGTTATGTTGAAAAGTCAAATGTGGATTTGCAGGTCGCCGGAGGTTTTTGGGACCTTTTTCTTTATTATGAAAAAGGGATAAAATATAAAAGTGAAGCGCGACCCAGACAGAGCGGTTTAAGACCGCGTTGAAAAGTCAATGATGGAGGTGCGAGCTATCGAGAGGAAGGTTGCAAATTTTATTTTTTTGTGAAGTGGAATTAAAATTATAAAAATGAAGTGCAGCTCCACTACAAATCAAAGAAGGACACGTGTCCATTTGAAAATTCAAGGGTGGAGTGCCGGGGAAATTTGGAAATTTCACCCTTTTTTTTCAAAAAAGGTGAAGTTTCAAAAGTGGGTTTGTGACTCTGTCGATGCCCAGGATTAAGCCACATGTAGGGCCTATTTTAAAATTGGAGGGTGGGGAAAATATTAAAATTATGCATTTTCTCCAAAAGTTATAAAAGGAAAAGAGGCACCCCATGCCCTTTTTAATCGAGATCTTTCCATGTGGATGACCCAAATTTAAAATTTTAAAAGGCAGAGTAATGACTATGGCACGAAGGATCTGGTTTTTTCGCCATTAACATTCCACAATTTCTAGAGATGCAAATACATGTTGTTTTTCACTATTTTTGATGAAATTCCTTGTCATCTTTTTCGCAAAGTACAATTGTATGGATATCGATGTCAATTTGTGAATCTAAAGGGTGTAGAAGTTGATATTTTGAAATCGAAATGCTCGTGTGCACTGCAGAAAATGATAGAACCAGAGGAGAAAAATTGTAAAGGAAAGAGCATGGAAAAAGATGCAATTGGTGTGAAATATGAAGAACATGCCGCCAAAGGTGGCAACTGGATACCCTAGTTAAAGTAATGAGTGAAAATATTTTGAATGATTCACCTTTTGAAAGACACGGTAATTTTTTGCAAATCATTTACGCATCACTTTAAAATCATGATCAAACATGTAACAAAAAAATTTTCCTCGAATATTCTTTTCTTAGAGGGAAATATTGGATGTAAATTAAGTGTTATCAAAAGCATGCTTTAGTCATGCAAATGGTCGAGGTGAATTTGTGCAAAAAAATCGAGAAACTTTGTTAATCTCTTATGTTTTAAATTTGATCCTATCAAGTTGGTTGCAAGTGTAAAACCATTGAAAATATCGGATATTGTTCAAGAAACCTTCCCCTACTAATGAATCTAATCAAATTCGAGTTAATATGTGTTGATCTAGGGAAAATTTATATCCGCTTTATTTCGAATGTCTACAAATAGTTTTTCTTGTTCCTATTGCAATCTTACATTAAAATCTCTCTCGAATCACACAAATATTATCCTTGTGATTAGTTTGGTGGCATTCACAATTTCAGTATGAGATGAGAAGAGCTTTCATCTAGTAATGAAATAAACAATTTAAAATCACCTTACTCTCATCTGTTGACAAAGATTGTTTTTAAGTCTTTGAGTGTATCTTAGACATGGTAAACTAGATATTGATAATGTTTAATTGAGTCTTTTAACTCAAGCCTTTGTGTTAAATTCTTGGAGATTGTGTAAAACCGTGAAAATATGGGCCTCTATTGATGCACACCTTCTAGTTGAAGGAATATTTTAACTATTCTGAAGCTTTTTTTGTTATTTTTCCAATTATTGTGAAGGTTCTCAAAGATCCGCAAAGTCAAGTTATCTTACTTAATCTCCCATCAAAAAATTATTCACAAACAATGAATCCTACTTGAACTACCCCTGTTTTCCCTATATGTCCACAAATGAGTAAATCCTACTACCAAAATATGTAGAAGCAATCATGTTAAAATGTCCTCAATAACCTTAACCTTGTTTTAGAAAATATCTCCATCTTCTAGTGTGACAACTTGTGAGAGTTGGATTGTGGTGTATTGATCATATTTTCTCGAGGTTTTCTTTATAAAATTTGTGCAAAGAAGGATCTCTTCATATCCTTCATCAACAGAGGTTACACAAAGGGTCCTCTCACCCTGGTTGAAAGGCACAACCTAAAGTAGTGAGGATAGATCAAATCCTTTTGATGGTGCTAATCATTTCTCCATCCTCTCGAGTGAAAAGACCCAAATTGAATCTCCTCCTTGGCTACAAAACGACATACATTATGATCGACTATCTCTAAGTGTCTTGTTCAATATGTGATGCTTCTTATCTTGTGAGGGAGAATTAATTTGGATACCAACAAGATGAACTGTCCAAGTGTTAGAGATTTGAATATCACATGACTCGGAAATCGACTAAGATCCGCGTTTAAATCCATGAATGGATATTCATCTTAATCCCTTGATCACGGTGAAGACTTTATAACGACATCCTTATGATCTTGATGAGATAATGTTGATTTTCATTCTGTAACCTTGTATAATGAGTTGAACTAGAGATGAACTATTTCTATAGATGAGCTTGCTATCCCTCGAGCTTATACCCGAGCCATCCATTGTTTTCTCATCCGAGTTGGTCCTTCGCCAAATCCCATGTTTTGAGTTCTAACATCTCCATGCTATCTAATTGAATTTCAAGCTTCGAGGTGATGATATGACGAGCTACTTATTATTTGTGTCGCGGCTTGCATTTTATCCCCTCGAGCCTCACATCCATTTAGCTTGACCAAGATAGATTGAAGGTTACTCTCCTACTCGGTTTGTAAACTCACCGAGTAGCTTACATCATAAAATTCATGGCATTTACTTAGTTATGAGATATCATGGAGGTATAGAAAACTCTCAAAGAATTTAATACACTAACTTCAATCATTTTTACCGGGGAAAATGGATAACAAAACCTATTTGAGAAAATATTTTATTATTAACAATGTTTTTTGAGTACCACTAAAACAAGGGTATATTCTCTTTTACTTTGACTATAAGTTATATTTACAATACTAACTAAAGAAATTTATTCTAAATTGTTCAAACTTATGTTAACTTATTTATAGTTCTAGTGTTTTTTTAGTACCACTAAAATAAGGGTCTATTCTCTCTTACTTTGACTATAAGTTAGATTTACAATTATATTAAGATCTTTTACATTGGATAACAATCCTCAACCAATTTAGGTTTCTTATCTCATGGATACTTTCAAGGAAATTTTTTTGGTTATTAATTTCAACACAATTGATATCCCTAGTCTCCAATCTAGATACATGCTTTCCTATTTTCATCACTACACACATTCAAATCTTCCTCACCAAGAAGGTTTTGATCGATAATGGATCTAGCCTTAACATATGTCCCAAGACCCTCTTCATGCAATGGGTATTTCCCCATTGTAATCAATACAACTACTATGCTTGGATTTGATAACATCACTTGATATACATTAGGCACTATCACTTTGGTCATCCTTATTGGCCATAAGTTGTCACCTGCTACTTTTCATGTCATAAACAATATTTTCCTTATAACCTCCTCTCGGGCTTCCCTCGATCCATGATATGTAGGCTATCACATCTATATTCCATTGTGTCAAATTACTTCAAAATAGTACTTGACATCTACCATGAGCCTTTTTTATTTCCAAATGGATATCTCTCATTAACACAAACCTTTTCACTCCTCCATTAAAGCCATATCCTCTTTAAAAATAGATACATATGTCATTGGTGAAACCAGTCATCGCTTTCACACCTCTACACCTCTTGTCTCTTGAATGGCCTATAGATACATACAACTCTTTTCCTCCCTCATCTTCTATTGTTATCATGTAATAAATAGTTACCCCTAACACTTTGGATGATACTATTTAAAAACTTAATGCAAATGATAGTTTTATCGATAGTGATAATGAATCCATTGAGATTATAAATGGGAACTTGTATAAACTCAATTTTAATCCCATTTATTAAAATTTATGTTAGTTTTGGTACATATGTCATTGGTGAAACCAATCATCACTTTCACACCTTTACACCTCCATCTCTTGAGCCACTTGTAGATACATACAACTCCTTGCCTCCCTCATCTTCTATTGTTATCTTGTAATCAACTTTTACCCCTAACCATGGCTTTTCAAAAAGAACTTAGAAAGGAAAATAGGGTACTTGAAAAGTTGTATCCCACAAATATGATAATTTTATTGAAATGTGTATTAAAAATTATGTTGCAAATTTAAAAATTAAAAATTAAAAAAAACATAAGAAACTAAAAATCCCATTTTTAAAAATTTATGTCTTTTTTTTTTTTGGGTACATGCAATAAAAATACATGGGAAAACTAGACATAATAATTATTTTTCTAGAAATGAAAAAAATCATAGAAAAAATCATGAATCTAAACAAAGAATCTGTGAGATGCCCGAATACAAGTTCAAAATGCAAATCCCTATAGATATGTAGGCCATCAATTTTAGAAACAAAATCTATAGACCACAATTATCTATCCACAAACCATCAAACTCGAGCCGTGTGGAAGTTTGCAATATTTCACAAGTTACAGGATGGATGCCATTAACAATGGAAGACTTATGAATTGACCTCTCGGTGGGTCGTTCACGCTCTCACAAGTTGCCTTTGGATGTGGATTACCATTAACAATGAAAGATTTGATGGATTGACCTCTCATCAAGTCGTAAACACTCTCATTGCACACTGCTTTACCATTATCCTTCCATCTTCTCAAAGAAATTGTCGTACTCAAGTATTTTTTCTCATCGTGCTTGACTCACAAAAGAAGAGCTTCACATAATTTTTTTAATGGCAAAGACATAATAATAAACATACGCCACATGGTGTTTCAAACGTTATATTACAGTTAACAACTTTATACAACATAAATGTTTACACATTATAAAAATGTTTACCATGATTACTATATTTTTCTTTATTGTATATATGTATCCTAAAAAATGTCCTTGTAAACATGTGATTTTTGAAGTAGTTGTAAAAGAGATATCTTAGTAGGGATGTTATTAATTTGATCTAAAATATCATAACCTATAGAGGGCACATTACCCCTAGCCACATGATACATAGGTTGGGGAGGAAAAGATGGATTTCCTCTGGTCGTGGTTTATTATATATTTTTGTAATGACATTAAATGTTGGAACTATTGGGGTAAAAAGAAAGTGTGGTGGGAACTTAGTAGTGATTTGAGTGACCTTAGACTATATATCCAGATAATTAGGAGTCATATTAGACATGTGACATGTAATAATAGCATAAGGATAATTACTCTTATAGAAAACATAGGCATGGACCTAGTTAAAGGGATAGGGTTTGGTAATAACATAAGTGTTTTAATAAGATATTAGAGAAACTTGGAGGAAATGGCATGATGAGGTGGATTAGAAAGATAAATAAATAAAAAAAAAAGAACAAAGGAATATCATAATAAAATCATAGGGTTGGTATAAAGATTGATTCCTTTGAGCAGTCTTAGTAATTATTTACAACCTTATTAAATTATATAAAATCTAGATTTGTGATTAAGTAGACTAAAGTATCTAAGGGGATCTATAAGAGGTTATTATGATGATTTATATTCAAACATTAATTATCCAATATCGAAACAATACATTAATACTTTCAATTAATGTATGAAACAATATATGAACTTGAAAACATGAGGGGATGAGTGAATTTATCTTTTTGCTGATGGATATGGGAAGTTTTGGGTGTACAAATTGTTGGAAAATGGAGATATAAGATTGATGATGATTCATTCCTAGAAATGTGACTGAAACATGACTTAGGAAGTAATTTACAACTCTATCAAGAATGACTGTACAATATTGATGTTACTTTACGATATTGGACCTACTCGAATTTTGGCTCTACAAATTTTTGGAAGTGTCACATGCCTATAAATTTCTATCACTTTCAAATCCTAGTTGTCATTCATGTAATGCATATGTCTAAACATTACAAATAAGATCTCAAACCCTAACCATGGGTGAGAGACCTTGTAAAATAAACATTAGATGGGTTTTGGACACCCATATGTGCCTATGAAATTAGCACTACTCTAAAGAGGACTTTCACTACAATTCATTTTCCACCTAACATGTGATATTTGAATGAATGCAACTATATTTTGTAAATTCTTTGACAATTCTTGAGTTGAATTTTTTTATTTCTAAAATACTTGGAAAGGTATTTTTGAGTGTTTGTAGATGAAAGAGAATACTTCCATGAACGAGTAATAATATTTAAAACTATTTTGGTTTCTTCCCTAATGAGTGGGCATGTTATTTTATGATATTTATGGATCCTTGTGCTCATTTTGAAAGAGTGGGAAGTGAGTGTATCAATGTAGTTCCATATGATTTTCATGTTAGAAAATGAGGTTTTGTGAATTTTTTTATATAGGGATTGGAAGCTAAACTATCAAATAAAGGATAACATAGAGGGAGTAAAGAACCCATTAGAGAATGTGAAAATGAAATAAAATATGGAGGATATACATTTGAAAGTTTTTACAAATAGTTCTAGACTAAATATAAATACCTGACCAAATTGTACGACCTTGATCGGAGATGAGAGACCTAATAATTAGAGTCTACATATTGGTATTTGGGATTTGTCTATGGATTTTATGAATTGAACTCTAAAAATATTCAACACATAAGTGTGTATGTTTATAAAATATAATCAAGATATCTCAATTTTTACTATGGAGGAATAGAAATGGTTTTTTTTTATCTTAGGAAGAGTGCATTTTCAAAACTATCAATCTAAACAAGTAAATTGCCAAATTGTAGTTTCTATGTACTAACTTTCTTCAACAATCAAGTAACATGTGATAAGTAATGAGCCAACATAAAAATCATTTGGGTTAAATTTTCATATATCATGGAATTCTTATCAATTAAATCCTTCAAATTTTGATCTAGATTGAGATTGATGTTGACCTCTCCTCTTATCTTTTGTTGATTTCACAAAGATATAAAATTTCCAAAAAGTTTGAATCCGAGATTTTTCCAATCCTTCATACTTTATTTGATTTATATTTTATTTTACTAATGGGATGATTGTGAAATAGAATAATATAATTCAAATTAAACTCAAAAAAATTGAATCCCTTACTATATTCTCAAAGAAGGATTAGAGATATATCACAACAATTTATTTTTAGAGTACATAATATTTTTTTCTCTTGTATTCTTAATGGAATCAATACTAAAAATATTAGTACGCCCTCATTATGTAATGGATATATTGGCTATGTTGCTTCTTGAAAGTTTGGTTACTGAATAAGAACCAAATAAGATTTATTGGATCTAGTTGTATTTATAAGAAAATAGTTTTTATTCTTTGATTTCAATCATCCTATATTCCAAGAGAGTAGGTTTGTGATGAGATATTAATTTTCATGTTATTTATAGGATTTATTGAAGTGGCTTAATATTTTCCTAATATGCTAATTTAATGGATGAATTTGTATCCTTACTAGAAGATGTTTGTTTTATTTCTAGTATTTTAGGAGCTATAGAAGAAGAATAAACTTTGAAGGAATTTTTGTTGTCTTTGTGAATTTATTCAGGGCTCGATTTATTCATGGCTTCTTGGTGTTGTTACTTTAAGGGTATAATTTATATATATCATGGTTTACAATGATTAGATGAATAGGCCATAAATTGGCCATAAGTTACCATTATTTTGTCCTTCCAAGTTACCTTTGAAAGTGAATTTAAATGTAATCTAGGAAATTATAGTTTGCTTAAAGATAAAATATAGGATACATATCTTTTTCATTCTTTAGAAATCTTTTGTTATATATTTTGTTGACTAATTCTATAGATTATTTGGGAAAAGATGCAAAGTTTGGTTTATGCGAGGCCATAAAGGAAATATAATGCTAGTGTTAGGAAAAGTGGAATTGATCACAAATAGTACATTTAAACTCAATTATGATTTCATATCTAGATTTCTCTCAAAAATTATGCAAGTTCAAAAAAATAATCATCTCAATCCGAGGTTGCATGCAAATGTTATAGTTGTTTTAAGTTAGCTCTGGAACTCACAGATTTAGCTCTGAAACTTACGAGTTAGTTCAGAACTCACATATTTAGCTCCAAAACTCACAAAGTTAGTTCGAACTCACATGTTTAGTTATGAAACTCATAGAGTTAGTTATGGAACTCAAAGTTTTAGTTCTGTAACTCACAAGTTTAGTTCCAAAACTCACATATTTAGTTCCAAAACTTGCATCAATCGAATGACGATTAGTTCCGAAATTTTTAATTTTTGGAAAAAGTATATTTAGTTCGAGAACTTGCAAATTTACTTCCGGATCTTGCATAAAAGGAATGAAAACTTTAGTTTCAGAACTTGCATAAAAGGAATGACAACCTTAGTTTCAGAACTTGTTATAGACATCAAATTTGTGTCTTACGACACCTGTGCCCCGCATCTCATTTGCAACCTAACCTCACCACCTAAACCTTGCACAATTATTTATTAATTACCTTATAATTAATAAATTCACATCTCCAAACCTGCCACCTCATTTCGCCACCTCATCATGACCTAGCCCTAACCCTAAACTAACCTAATTAAGACCTATAACTTGGTCTACATCCACACCCATGACTAATTACTTCTCACCCGCACCAAAACCAACCTAATCATGACTTGACCAAGCCCACAACTAATCCCTCGGGAGAAAAGGAGGGAAATTTGGCTATTTTACTAAAAATAGCCCACTTTGACTTAACCGACATCGGTTCCTACTCGACCGCCATCGGTTACGTAAATGCCATCGGTTCCCTATAAATGACCTCCCCCAACCAAAAACAAAGGATCCAAATTCATTTGAAGAAATCCGGAATTCACTTGGCGAGCGAGACAAGTGAAGAAAAGAGAAGAGTTTACTGAGAGAAGGACATCGAGCCCAGGATCGCAACCAATCGAGTAACTGTGAGCCCGGTGACACTCATCCAAGCATTGGGAGAGAAGATAGCTCACTTTTGATTGTCGAGATCACCCCACGAGCCACTGCCTTCGTCATCACAGGTCCTTGGACTGTATCTTCATCAGAACTAGTAAGTAGTGTCTTGTCGTTTTCAAGTAACATTTCTTGAACTTCGATTCATAGTAATTATAAGTTCACTCCTAGATCTACTACCCGGTAGCACCCTACATCTCACTTTCATTCTTCTACCCTCACATTGCCCCAAGAATAGCTCCCACACTCTCGAGTCTTCTCCCTCACCCTATTGCCTACCCCTAATCATTTGCCAATCTTATAAACACCATAGCCGCCTCATAGCCAACCTTCATCCAGAAAGCCCCTAAATCACCACCCCTACCGATATCGGTTATTAAGCAATCCCAGTACCGGTGTATAACCGCAGTTTGTTATACAAAGTGACCGACATCGATCCACTGTGACTTAAATCAAAACCACCTTTCTTCTATTGTTTTTTAACAAGGTAATTAAAGTGTAATTTTGCAATATCCTCTTTGCTATCATTTGTGTTAATTAGTATTAAGAGGGGAACTGACCACCTTCGAAAGGAAGTCTAATATTTCCTAGGCCCAGGCGGTTCCCTCATTTATTGTCTAACTAGAATCCGGTGGTCTTGTATTCTTACTTGCAGGTAGTCCTTCCTAGACAAAAAGGAGTTCTTCGCATTGATCTAATCTCTCTCTATGGTACGCGTACGCCATCCCAACACTCAACAGGTATTCCTCCTAGCCCTAACCCCGATCTATTTCTCAAGATAATGAAAGGATAGAAGCACCTCTATTTTAAGAACAAAACATTCTATGCTAAACACTTGCATCAATGGAATAATAGTTTTTGAGGAATTGTGAAAAATTAGATAATCCAATGGGAAATATGAGAGAGGTTTTTGTTCATAGAAATAATTTTAACAAAAAAAGATTCGAGTTTCTATAGGTTTACCAATGAAGAGAAATCTAACTTTCAATGAGCTGCATTTCGAGGAAAAGTGTATTAGACAAGCACTAAAAGTTCCATAAACAAAAATAGAAAAGTCAAATAGAAATTAAAGAGAGGTTTTGTTCACGAAAATGTGTTTAACAAAAACCTCATTCATATTTGTTACAATTTATACCAATGAGGATAAATATAAATTTTGGTGAAACAAAGTATGAGGAAAAAGAGTATTAGACAAGTGTCAAGAGTTCCACAATCAAAAACAAAAAGTCAAATGGAAAATCCAGGAAAGGTATTTGGTAAAAATCATCTTTTGAGGAAAAACCTCCTTCCAATAATATAGGATAAAAAAATCATTGTAATTCTTGTTACCAAAAAGCAAGGAGAACATTTGGAAGCAAATCTTCCTAAAATAAGCAAGATAAGATTTAACTTCAATAATATATCTCTCTCCATATTTTGTGGAGATGGATATCTTAGTTGTTAGGATTGGAATAAAGATAAGATCAAATTGTATTTCCTAAAATAAGGAGTTGTTTGGATGCATGAATTATAAATGCAACATTCTACACTTAGATATGTAATTTTTCTTTCTCCCAAAAAAATAAAGATATGTTTTTTCCTCTCAAATATTCTATAGTTTTAGATCTCGGAAGTATGATTAAAATCCTCTTCCAAGAAATGACTTGGCGACTGATTTCAAGGAACATGGATCTATGTAATTATGTTTATGTTTATTCATTTGTCTGTAATTCATTATGTTGTATTTTTATCTTTGTATTGTGAAAATTTAGTCTTTTGTGAACCTGTAGGTGTTTCGTTTAATTATGTTTATTTCTAATTCAACAATTTCAATTTATACAAGTGTATTTAAATTCCTGCAAGTTTTATTTATTTCATGCAATTGTGATTTATTTCATGTAAACTTTATTTCTGCAAGTGTGTCTTTATTTCTGTAAGTGTGCCTTTAAATTTCTGCAAGTGTGATTTACTTTATGCAAGTTTGGTTTGTTTTTAAAGGATAAACTTTCCAATATTTTCTTCTCTTAATGCATAAATTCATCGGATACCAACCTGAATTGACATTATTAATGGCAAGGATTTACAACCCTCGTCATTTTGGCATCGTTTTCGGGGACACGGTGTTATTAGGAGATTCAGAGTTCTCTAAAAGAATATTCTAGTGATAGTAGAATACATTTTAGCAAATTTTGTGACAGGAAGTATTTGGTAAGTAGTTTCTTTAGAATTTTATTTCCTACAAGTAGATTAAAATTTCATTTATGTAATTAGGAATATTATATTGTAAATATTTATCTCCCAAGAAACTAACTCTGTGTATAAGAAAATGACTGTGATGTTTGATCAAGAAGGTATATTGGTATGAACAAAGAATTTAGATCTGGATATGGTAGAATATGATATTAAATTTGGAAGTCGATCCAGTTGATGAAATATCATATGCCATTCTTCATAATCTCCACCATTTCCCCTTATATCAACTAACAATTCGGTGATCTTATTACACATAACCTTAGTAAAAAAATGGCTTATTCAAATTTGTAATAATGAAGTCGTATAATTTCTAGTTAACTCCATCCATATTCAAAGATTTCATTAGAGTCAAAATAAAAACCCACTCATAATAAATCCACCCATCCAAATTAGTTTTTCATCCCATAATAAAATTCAATCCCTGAACCATATCCATTAGAAAAAATTGTTTTCATGTCTTTCAATTTCTTCATTTTTGTATATGCTTGTATAATATGAAGAAAAATTATTCTGAATATCAAGAAAATAATTTTTTTCATGCTAATATCCACAAGAACTTCTAAATTTGTTCTTGGTACCAACATGCAGATTTTTATGCACCAATAGTATCAACCAAGGAGTAGTTTGGAGGGACCCACAGATTGAAAAGAGTTTGCGAGAATCGAATAGGAAACAAGGCACCATGAAGTAGTTGCACTCTAATGGAATTGTGATAGCTCCAGTGATATCAAGAAAGAATTGATCAGTAATGGAATAACTTGCTCAATAGAAACAAATATTACATAGAGGAAAGACATTAGAGTGTCTTGGCATGCTCATAAATGAATAGTAAAGGGGTACATATAGGGTGCTGAGTAACCCTAGTGCATGACACACATGAAACCCTAAACCTAACCCATGTGAGATGACCCTCCAATATGAGAGGAGGACACATAGGATAACTCACACTAACACCCCCCCTTCATCGAAGTTGGGGTAGTGGCTGTGATGAGTCAGAGGGAAAAGGAAGACACCCCTAAACAACTAAGAAAGGTGTGTCAATGGGGCCTAGAAACTAAAGGCTTGATAAGGTGCCCATATACAAACACAATCTTCCTAGAAGAAGAAGAAGAAAAATGGGTCTTGGCATAAAGACTGATGAGGTACCCATGTACATAAGAAGTCCCAAGCAGTAAAGGAAACCTAGTGGGAAAAACATCCACCAAAAGAGAACAAAAAAATAATCTCTAATCTAAGAAAGATGCCAAAGATGGGTCCTGGCCATAGACTAGCCTGTAAAGGTACCCATGTACAAAGGGGAAATCTCTCGAAAGATGAAAAAGAGAGAAGATGAGGGAGATGAGATGGATGCGAGAAGATGCCATGGATGGATCTGAACTCTACAACTCTAAGAAGTCTCCCAAAAGAATGTCAATGATGAGATCCTCTACCTCTAGACTAAAGAAGAGCCATCTACACCATACTGTGTGTCTGCCCTTAGGAAGGACAGAAAAGATGTGTTGGAAATCTGCCCACTCCACGAAGGAAATTGAAGGCAGAACATGAAGAACTCTGAGTCTGGTCCACAAAAGTGTGACATAGGTCTAGCAAGTGAGTGCAAAGGGGATGAGGGTAATGTCACGAGTGCGGGGTGTCGAGTATGAAGGGTGAACACCTGTAGAAAGGATTTCCAACTGATGTGAAGGCAATAAAACATCTTTTATGACAGAAAATGGATCCAAAAACAAGGGTTAATTAATGAAAGTCTTGATAAAGTGGAAGTGGCAAGAGTCGCGAAGGGGCACTCCCAACAACAGAGATGATGAACTCCTGAAATAACTATAGATGGATGAAGAACCTGTAGTACATCACAAGTGTACTATATAGGAGACTGCTCAATATCTGATGAGATGTGGGATGTGTCATACTCTCGGAATAGTGAGAGGAGGAGAAGATTCCTCTATAGTACTCTCATCATCAGAACTGGGTGCACAATCCTCGTCATAAAAAGTAGAACCAAGCGAGTTTGTGTCAGTGGAATTGTCATCACACGAAAAAATAGAGGAGACAAATGAATCAGCTGCTGCAATAACAACAAATGCATATGTGAAAGGGTCTTCATAGAGGTACTGAAGAATGCTTCAGATGTGGTGGAGTGGACCTGAGTCTACCACATGAACCCATTGAGATGTAGGGACATGCATCATCATGTGACTAAAAACACGGTTGTAATTATTGAGAAAATCATTAAGATGATGATGATCATTAGGTGCGAGAACGCCCAAGCAAGTGAAAAAAAAAGACCCTTGCGGGTGAAGTAATGTTCCATAGAAGCACACCAAGCTAAATATTTCTCTCACTCACTAATAATTGGTGGAGGCATAAGGTGATCCTACGATGCTCAATTCTGGAAAGAGAACCCTCCATGATGTAGAATCAAAAGTGCAACCCTCCCGTAGCAACTGATTAACATGATGAGATCCCTCTCCACCATAAGTTTGAGCTTTTGGTGTGACGGTAAGTCATGCAGCTCTGATACCAGGTAGTTAAGTGCACCACCCCCAGAGTAGTTCTAGGATGGGTGACCTCTTAGGAAATTCTTGGTGTCACTTCCTCCTAATGTTGTTGGGCCTGATTGGGTGTATACCTGGCTCCATCATGCGAGAGGGTATTGGTGTAGCAACTGATTAACACTATGAGATCCCTCTCCACCATCAGTTTGAGATTTTGGTGTGATGGAAAATCATGCATCTCTGATACCATGAAAATATTTTGTGAGAATCAAATCATAAATAAGGCACCATGAAGTAGTTACACTCCAACGGAATTGTGATAGCTCTAGCGATAGCAAGAAAGAATTGATCAATAATGGAAGAACTTGCTCAACAGAAACAAAGCTTTCATAGAGGATAGACAACAGAGTGTCTTGGCATGCTCATAAATGAATAGTAAATGGGTACATATAGGGTGCTGAGTAACCCTAGTGCATGACACACATAAAACCCTAAACCTAACCCATGTGAGATGACCCTCCAATATTAGAGGAGGACACATAGGATAACTCACACTAACATGGATACTTAACACAATCCATCTTCTCGAGATCACTAGTGTGGGCTTTGAAGATTACTATAGTGAATCTAATAATGCACAATTCAATTTGGGCTTTGAAGACCTAAAATTGTTAACATAATTTTTGGAAATCTCCTTGGAGTTACCAAGTATGTAAAAAGGTTTTTATGAGATCTCAGACATTGGTTCCTATTTTACACAAGTTGTACTTTGATGAATATAGTCTAATGATGGATCAAATTTTTCTCTAATCATTCTCATGCTATCACTTTTCAAGAATAATAAAAAAATAAAAAAATCTTTGATTGGAAAATTATCTTACAGGTGCCAATCAAAGGTAAAAAAATAAAAAAAAAAAAGGGAAAGAAAAAAATTTGATTGGAGAACCAACTTGTTGGCCAATCAAAAGGGAAAATTTTTTATTGGAAAATTAGCTTGTTGGCCAATCAAAGGTATAAAGGAGGCAACTCTTCTTCAAAGGAAATCAACTGTTACCTAGTGGCTTTCTTCTCAGCACTATTTGACCATGTTAATAATAGGATGACAAAGACAACTAGAGGTATGATCAATTTATTTTGTTCTACTATTTTATTTTTAAGCTTTCTTGTAAGTTTTTGTAATTACAGCTAGAGCCACTTTTAAATATTTTCAAGGAAGATAAGATAAAAATTCATATCTCCCCTACCTAAATGAAAAATATGTGCACCTCTTTGCAATCAAAATTTTAGAGTCTAATTTATCGGCGACCATGAATAAACAACATGCATGAGGAAATACATGAGCTTAAGTGTGGGAGAGAAGGAGAAACACGAGGTATATATTTTGATTTTAATATGAGACATATCAGAAGGACATCCACACAAGAACCTGTTGTAAAACAAAAGAAATTAAAAGTAGTAGAATGAGATCCACACAAGAACCTACTATAAAAGAAAGGAGATCAAAAGCAACGAAAGATGTCCATACAAGAACCTGTTGTATAAGAAAGGAGATCAAAAGCAATAGAAGGAGATACACATAAGAACCAACTGTAAAATAAAAGAAATCAAAAGAAACAGAATGATATCCACACAAGAACCTGTTGTAAAAGAAAAGAAATAAAAAACAACAGAAGGAGATCCACACAAGAACATGTTATAAAAGAAAGGAGATCCACACAAGAACTTGCTGTAAAATAAAGGAGATCAAAATCAACGAAGAAGATCCACACAAGAACCTACTTGTAAAATAAAAAGAAATAAAAAGCAACGAAGGAGATCCACACAAAGAACCTCGCTATAAAAGAAAATAAATCAAAAGCGAAAGAAGGAGATCCACACAAGAACTCTTTGTAAGAGAAAGGAGATCAAAAGCAACAAAAGGAGATCCACACAAAAAATTGTTGTAAAAGAAAAGAAATCAAAAGAAGTAGAAAGAGATCCAAATAAGAACCTACAGTAAAAGTAAGGAAAAAAAAAAAAGTAGAAAGAGATCCACACATAGTAACCTAGTCGCATGCAAAAGAAACAAAGAATCATCTCAATCCGAGGTCACATGTAAAAGTTATAGTTGTTTTAAGTTATCTTTGGAAATCATAGATTTAGTTCCGAAACTCATAGAGTTAGCTCCGAACTCATGCGGTTTAGTTTTGGAACTCACAAGTTTAGTTTCAGAACTCGCAGGTTTAGTTCTAGAACTCACATGTTTAGTTCCGAGAACTCGTAGATTTAGTTCCAGAACTTGCAGATTTAGTTCCAAAACTTACATCAATCGAATGAAAGTTAGTTCCACAATTTGTAATTTTTGAAAAAAGTAGATTTAGTTCCAAAACTTACAAATTTACTTCCAGAACTTGTATAAAAGGAATGACAACTTTAGTTCTGGAACTTGCATAAATGGAATAACAGTTTTTGAGGAATTGTGAAAAATCAAAGAATCCAATGGGAAATATAAGAGGGGTTTTTGTTCATATAAATTTGTTCAACAAAAACTCATTCATATTTTCTACAAGTTTTACCAATGAAGAGAAATCTAACTTTCAGTGAGTTGTTGTCCTATGAAAAGTGTATCGATTTAGCACTAAAAGTTCCGTAAACAGTAAATGTAAAAAGTAAAATAGAAAATATGATAGAGGTTTTTTTCATAGAAATGTGTTTAAGAAAAACCTCATTCATATTTTCTATAGGTGTTACCAATGGAGATAAATCTAACTTTAAGTGAGCTAATGTCCGAGTAAAAGTGTATCGACGAGAGCAAAAAGTTCCATAAACAGTAAATAGAAAAGTCAAATGAAAATTTTTAGAGAGGTTTTTATTCATAGAAATGTTTTTAACAAAAATATCATTCATATTTTCTACAAGTTATACAAATGAGGATAAATATAGTTTGTAGTGATCAGCAGATGCGAGGAAAAAGTGTATTAAACAAGCGTCAAAAGTTCCACAATAAAAACAACAAAGTCAAATGGAAAATCCAGAAAAGTATTTGGTAAAAATCATCTTTTCAGGAAAAACCTCCTTCCAATAATGTAGGATAATAAAATCAATGTGATTCTTGTTACCCAAAAGAAAGGAGAAGATTTGGGAGAAAATCTTCCTAAAATAAGCAAGATAAGATTTGACTTCGATAATATATCTCTCTCCATATTTTGTGGAGATGAAGATATTAGTTGTTAGGATTGGAATAAAGATAAGATCAGATTGTATTTCCTAAATAAGGAGTTGGTTGGATGCATGAATTATAAATGCAACCTTCCACACTTAGATATGTAATTTTATTTCTCCCAAGAAATAAAGATCTATTCTTTCCTCTCAAATATTTTATATTTTTTAGATCTCAGAAGTACGATTTAAATAATCTTCCAAGGAATGAGTTGGCCACTCATTTCAAGGAAAATGGATCTATGTATTTATGTTTATGTTTATTCATTTGTCTTTAATTCATTTTGTTGTATTATTTTTATCTTTGTATTGTGAAAAATTAGTCTATTGTGAACCTGCAGGTGTTTCATTTAATTGTGTTTATTTCTAATTCATAAATTTTAATTTATGCAAGTGTGTTTAAATTCCTACAAGTTTTATTTCTTTCATGCAAATTTTATTTCTGCAAGTGTGCCTTTAAATTTTTGCAATTGTGATTTATTTTATGCAAGTTTGGTTTGTGTTTAAAAGAGCTTCTTTCCAAGATTTTCTTCTCTTAATGCATACATCCATTGGACACCAGCCCTGGATTGACATTATTAATTATGAGGATTGACGACCCTCATCACTAGATACTTTTTTATTCCTTCTCTATTCTATAAGGGTTGGATTAGAGTGTTCAAATGAAGGAAAAATAATGTAATTTCATTTACATGTTGTGATATTATCTCTATTGTAATAATTTTATCACCGAAATAATTTTAAGCATTAAAAGGATTTGTAATCTCAAGACTTGTATATCATTATTGGTCATTTATTTTTGGCATAATATTTACATGTGTGTGTGTTAGCTCAAAATAGGATATCCCTTGAGTATCTTCCTTATTGTTCTTATATGACATTTCTATTATCTTCACTTACCTTTCTTATATTGATAAAACTTAGAATACATTATTCTAACTTACAGATTGATCCTGAGATATCTAAGGCTCTGATATGTGAGATAAATTCTTTCCGTGTTTTTGTGTTTGTTACTGAATGTTTCCTTTTAATATTTTTCAACTTATCTAAAAATTACAAGGAAAAATGCAGATGTGCCAACATCCACTAAAGATAAATTCCATGAATAAAAGATGACGGAAACAATTTTTAAGTCCACAAATTTCAATAGAAGGAAATGTTGGTGAATGTGGAGATGTTGAACTAAAAGAGAGAAAATGTCAAGACTTGAAGATGGTGTCTACCTTTTGATATTATACATGGAGGTAAAGGAAAATTAAACATTAATGTTGGATTACAAATGAAACTTCAAATGTTTTCTTATGTTCCTTTTATTACCTATATATGATAAAAATGTGAAAATAAATTCTTATAATTCATTATTATGAAAATATTGAAATGAATAAACGCTAAATATAAATATGTAACAACATAATAGATAGATATGAAATAAAGTACGATCCGACGCAAGTAAGTAAGCTAGAAAATATGAAACACTAGTTGTAAGAGGAAGTGTAAAATACTTAATTGACTTGCAATGAATCGTAAGTTATGCCGAGTTGAGAAGTGATGGAACCAAAGGGAATATTTTTGCAGTCAAGGATAGAAAATTGTGTGATCACTAAAAATGTTGAGACTAGGCCGCGTGGACAAGGTCATGGGTGCCTGGGTGTTATAGACCTCCTCCGAGTGCTTGTGGACTACCTGAACCTTAGAAAGTGATTTTTACAAGATCACTTAAATTTTGTTAAACTTTTCTCTTTGTCTCTAGTATGTCATTGTATGATATCCGACCTCACCAAACCCGTAGTAAGAAAGAGCATTTGCAAAACCTCAAAACACATCAAACTCCAAAAAAAAAATATGCAGATGAGGAGTTAGATTGACACCATGGTCACTCGATTGAGTAAATTTATGATCTCGAGAATTGTACTACATTTTAGACTCCATGTAGTTTTACATGTGTGTGTAAAATTGTGCCCTAAGTAGGTCTTGTGTTAAACATACTTGAATAGCATGTAATAACTAGATGTAGAAATTGTAGATATTTGTATGCATGGAAAAATGAATTTCTACTCCTATCTAGTGTATGTAGAAGAATGCAGTCCCTTGTCACTTGAATGGATCCTAGATGGATGCTTTAATACTATTTTAATGCCTTTAGATGCAACCTTAGGTGGTGATAGTAGATGCTTAGTGCTTTCTCTTTTATTATTGCCACATAGCTTTATATTTATATGATTCATTTTCTTGAATTTCGTAATTAACCACTAAAAGGCCAACCACCAAGAAAATAAGATGCCCAACAGCTAAAAAGGACCCAAAATATGTGAGCAAGATACAAAGAGGTCGGGGGTGCCTAGGCGTTGGCATCCTAGTTGGGAACCGGTGTCCGTAGACAAAAAAAAAGTGCTGAAATTCGACTAGGAAAGAAGGTGTGTGAGACCAAGAAGGAAAGTAGAAAGAAATAAAAGAGGCCAAAGAATATGGTCAATTATTAATTTTCTTGCTTAGAAATGTTTATCACCAAAAACAACAACACCCTTTATTTTCTTTCATGTGAATTGAATGGGAAATCAATGTTTTTGGGAAACATGGAATTATTCTAAGATGTGGGACCATTAAAATTAGACAATTATCCGAGAGAAAGTCAATTCCTCTTCGTAATTTAATGCTAAAACTACTCCTAATGTTGTAAATACAACTATCTAAACATATCCTATGATTCAAAGGGACTAGGGAAGAGAAAAATGCATGAAAAATAGGAATCCTACACTAAGGGCGATAACACCAAGAAAATGTTGGTGTGGACACTTAAAAATGAATGAAAATGGGAAAGAATGAAGGTAGAGAGGGTAAACACAACACCAATATCCACAATAACACCTGAACACCATTTCCATGAAGCACAATACCATTGAACTTTGCAAGGAGAATAAGAGAGTCAAGAAAATGTAAGAACACCAAACTAGGGTAGTGAAATAACCACAACATTGTGATTTTATTATTTTAAATTGTTGCACAATACATCATATTGAAGAAAAGAGGCATGAATTCATCCTACAATGTCAAAAAATATGGCTTGGAACTCCACACATACATCTAGTAATGGAGAAGAGGAGACCATTATTTCAAAATGTCCAACCCTTTACAAATGATCTCATATATATATATGTGTGTGTGTGTGTATACATATAAATATATATATATATATATATATATATATACATATATATATATATATATATGTATATATATATACATATATATATATATAAGTTAGAAGAGAAATAGAGAAAGGAAATCCCAAAATGGTGGTTGCACCCACCAAAAAAAGGTAGTAAATGCTCTAAAAATGGCATGGATGACCCTACAAATCCATCTCTTCTCTTGTACCATTGCTTGAGGAAGAAGAAAAATGCCTATACTTCATTAATTCTTCATTATATTCACCTGGGTCGTGGATTTTGGACATGGACATCTCCTTTGTATTTTCCCACCAACTCCACCTACTTTCCATATTTTATGATTTCAGAATGTAAAGGATGTCATTATGATTCCAATGAGTCTAATTTTATTAAAATTTATGCATATCGGACGAGTTATGCCCATGCGGGTTCTGGAGGTTCGTTTGGTCCATTTGACAAACTCTCGAATTCGGGTTTAAAATCATGGGCACCATAATGGATTGTGACATTTTATTTTCTTTAGGCGTGGCAGTATCTCACCCTAAACTCGACAAGTTATTCCTTCTTAGGGACCCATTCTCTGTTCTTTGGCTTACCCAGGCCTACCTTATTCCTCCGTGCCTTGCCTCCTTGAGTCATCTTGACGAGTTCCCTTATGTCTCTGACCAACTATCCACCCTATCATCTACATCGATTTTGCCACTTTACTATCTTTGTCAAGAATCCTAAGTACCTTGCCATTTGGCTTGACTCGATGAGCCACTCACCCCCAAACTTGGCGGCATGCTTGTGTTTACTGAGACATATTGGGTTTGCATGGGAACTCACGACCCACGAGAATCAATACCGCCTTGATCCTCCAAACTTCAACCCTCCCGCACTACATTCATCACGGTTCATTTTTTAATTTGTGGGTGTATCAGCTTCACAAGGAACTCAGTACCCACATAACTTGGTCCATGTTGGCCTAGAAATCCTCGTAACTTGTTCCCTACCAACATATAACTCTTCCTTCGTTGTGCGGTAATCTCGATCCCACGGGAACTTACGTCCCCGCATTCCATTTCACCACCGTACTCCCATAATACACTACCTCGATATATTTGCTAACTTGTTGATTTTTTCATCTTGATTAACTTTCCTCACCCACCAGAAACTCTCTTGTGAGCTCGCCGAGATCCTCTCTAACCCTTTACTCAAATTTCAATTTTTTTAGATTTCTTCAACTGTTTGGATTTCCTACAAAATGGGAAATTTCCTTAGGATCAAAATGGGCAACCTAAGTATAAAAATACCATTCAAACTTGAATTTCACACATTTTTCATATTTCTCATTGAGAACCCACCGAAGCTTCTCGGTCCAAACTATCCTGGTTGGTAATTTTTTTAGAGGGTGTTGTGGTTGCCAAGTCACTGCACCCCCGAATGGCCTGAAAATGAATCACGACATTCGGTGTGATTGGGACACATGGGATCACCTCTCAAGATGTGGGACTTGGGCTCAAGGTGAACCTCCGAGAGAAGGCCTGGCTTCCTCTTCCTAAACTAAACACAACACTACTTCTAATGTAGGAAAAAATGGCTAACTAGACCTATGCTAACATTTCATGGGATTAGGGAAAGAGATTTGCAAAGAAATAAAACCTATACTAGAAGTGGTGATGCACCAAGAAAGGGTGTTGCTAAACATAATTCCGTATTGCCGATGAAGATATATGATCATAAGAAAGAATGAAATGCATTACAAACTCACTTTACATACATGAGACTTCACTCCTTGATAAGCACAATGATCTCCGAACTTGCAAAAGAAACCATGGTTATATAGTTTACCCGAAAACACGAGAGAGGAAAATAGAAGCAAAAAAATCATGAAAGGACATATAAATGATCACAAAGCATAATTCTCATTACTTCAAGCACTTTGCACAGTGCATCATTACATCAGTGAAAAGGCATAGGCTACCATTACAATTTTAGAAGAAAGGCTTGAAAGCCTACAAATCACAACATCTCAACTTGTGAAGAGAGGGGAAGCTTGGAAAGTGTCTAACTTGTCCAACTTGTATGACCTATTAGAACCCCTTGGAATGAGCCTCCAAATTACATTTATAGAAGAATATGTGAGAGAGAAGAGTAAAGGTCATAATTGCATTCCTAAATTGAAGGTACATGATGCATTTATTGTAGTTGGTTGAACCACCGAGTAGGCTCCATCATGCATCATCAATGCCTAGTTTAACTTATCTTTGCAATTAATTAAAATAATATTTAAATAAAAATATTAAATTAATTAAATTATAGTGGGCCCTACTGAAAATCAGTTTTCTCTGAAAGGGAAAATTATGAGAAAAAGGCCAAAAATAACCCAACTTGGTGGTTGGCTCGCTGGGCCAACTCACCGAGTTGGTCCGAGATCCTCTAATCTTCACAAAGAACCGAGATGAGATCTTACCACCGAATAAATCCCATCGAGCTTATTTCTCATTTTTTTGAGCTCCAATCATGAACCGGGCTTATAAGCCATGTATCAAGCTCCAAAATGAGCTTTTTCTTTTACTCCATGATCGAGCCAAGCTCATTCTACATTGTCTGAGATCGACGAACCAAGATTCCCTCCATCATGCATTGACTAAGCACTGAGCTCAACACTAAGTTATGTGAATTTGTTCCCATGAAATTTCCATCCTGCTAACCCTAACTTGGCCTTGCCTTTGAATGACTCATCCATGTGCATGAAAGTATCTCCAACACGCTACGCAATGACTCTCTCACCTTGTCTTGCTCAAAACAAGATTTCTGCCAAACCCAATCACCCTTCATCACCGCAAATACCGATTCAAGATCCTCATGTACCTCACACATCTTATGGCTTGAATCAGGCTAAGTTTTCAACATATTTGGTACACAACTCGATTAGGAGCTTATAGGAATACGACGAAGTGGCTCGGCATGGAATGAGCCAGTAAGAAGCATCACACACAGGAAGATGAATCTCCTCAATAGTAAAGAAACATGTCGTGACCTCATGTGCATGATTTTTTCCATGAGCTCCATACATACATTCATTAACCGAGTTCACTTTGAAATGAAATCCTCCATCATTATGTGCAACCGAGATCATACATCAAAGATCGAGTTCCTTCTATTTCAAACATGTCGGAATTAAAATGAGCTCTCCTCCATTCTTTCTAAGTTTCATTCTCACCGAGCTGCTTGATATTTCCATGTAGCTCGTTGCATGATGTCGAGGTACCTCGTGAGATTTTTCCATTTTTCATGCTTACAACTAAGAAACTTGGCCATCGTTCCACAACATTGATGGTACTTCCTTCACCATGAATGCCGAGCCCCACTCACGAGTCCTCGTCCAGAGCTAACCACCGGTATGCTCTACTTCATATTATTATGGCCGACTTCACTTCATTCATGGTGATCCCGATATCATTATTTATTATGCATCGAATGAGATCCCTCTTTCACATTACTCACAGAGACTTGACTCACCACAGATGCATCGAGCTCCAAAATGGGCTTTGTCTTTTACTCCACGATCGAGTCAAACTTCTAACCTCTTCATTTCTGCATTGAACGCATTATTCACACTGACTCGATGGGTTCTCCTATCAACCGAGCTTGCCTATATAAGTGTTGAACCAATTTATTCTTCCGTTTCATTTGCTTGAACACTTTGAGATATCACCGTGCTATGCCCATCTAAAAAAAAACATATATCGGAGCCAAGCTTGATCCACATTGAGCTCTTATTCTACCATGAGCTCGTACTCTTCAACACCGCATGTGCTTGCAATATTGCTCAAAGTTATAAAAATGAGTCTGATCTCCTTGAATTTACTCGGTCTCAACCTACTCTTGGTGGCTCATTTTTTACGAGCTCCCTCGCATTTGCATGGCTCACTAGGAGAATCAAGTTTGTTCACGTGAATTGGTGAATCACACATCCACACCACATTGGCTTGCATTAGTGATCACCTTGTCGATTCCATAGATCCCCAAGTTCTATGAGCTCGTCACTCATTGGTCTCACTTATTTGACCTAGCTACATGGAATATGCATCAAGTTACTCGGTTTGGGCTCCTCCCTTTATTTTCTCGATGATCAACCAACCCACTCGAGTTAAACGGGAACTGTTCCACCATGTCACCACTTCCAACTATGAGCTCCAAGCACCAGTTCACAATCACCGGATGACTCACAAAATAACTCGAAACTCGAAAAAAAATATCCCCAAACTCCGAATCCACACAGTCCCAAATCCCAAAAACCTGAACCTCTAAATTTTGGAGTTTAGGGATTTTGGGATTCGGATTTCTTGAGCTTATTTTTGTCAAACGGTGATGTGAGTTTTGAATAAAAATTCTCTAAAAGACCGAAAGGGATATCTCTAAAACAAAACTCTAAAAGATTACTCGATCTTTGAATGAGCTCATTATCATCTTTCTTTGGCTCGTTGCAATCTTCACTCGAACCAACTTCTCTCGAGCCACTCCCAACTCTTCATTGATATTTGCATTTTCTCCGAGCTAACTTAGATTTTAAATATTAATCTTTCTACATCATTTACTACTGATTGATACCCTCCACTGGTGAGTTTAAATGATGTTGAGTCGAGTTGGTTGGATCTTCCCCGTGATAGGGCTTGACTCCCTTTCAACGCCTTTATGATTTCACCGGCTCATCGATGTCGAGCTCGATCTTTCTTCCTCTATGAATTCCAAATCAAACTACACAAGATCCATACTCGAGTTATTTTCCAAAGCTCAATCTTTTGAAATTCATGCTCCCGATGAGATTCCATCGTTGCCTTCTGTGCTTCTTTGAATCTTCCTATGATCATTCCCAAGCAAATTTACACACACCAAGCCCTTCGTGAGTTGATATCCTTGTGAAGAAAACACTTAAATTCCTTTCACTCAACCGAGCTCCATGTTCAAGCCTATTTCCTCCTATCTCTATGAACATTGTAGTCAAGCCATAAATCAATTTTCTCTTGTGTGTTATATGACCCTGCCGACTCACTCACCCGATTTTCACGAGATATTGTTCATCAAGCCAACTCACATGATGATAAAACCAATTCCTACATGAATTGATCTTCCTAAAAAGAAAAACACTTAAATGCTAAGTTCCATCATTACCTCGGCCAACATTGAATTTATCCCTTTTTCTCAATGCTTTGATCAATGTGGCTAAGCGTTGCCTAAGCCTATGTGTAAATCTTGACGGTTGAGTTTTTCTCGCATCATGTCTTAATTTTGTACCCTCATTTCTTTCTCAAACTCAATTACATGAGCTCAATGTCAAGTTATTTTGGTGAGCTATAAACCTGATCGGGAAACTGACTACAACCCTAAGGCTCCATGCTCGACCAACCGAGCCACCCTGTGATGAATGTTGATCAGCTCATTGACCAACTCAAGCAAATTCTTTGGTGAGTTGTCTTTAGCTCATGGTCCCCATGCCTTTTTGATAAAAATTTTACTTACCCTTCATTTTTGTAACTTTACCTACAAACAAGTGGGTCATGAAAGTATGACAAGACACCTAAAAAAATATATGCCAATTTTAATTGTGTCTTTCTTGAGTTGAGTAAGTATGGGCTCTTCCAAAGGAAATTTTCTCATTCCAAGACAAATTTAAACCTCCAAGATATGAAAAAGAAATAAAAATCCCGAGAAGATCCTAAAACCTTCCAGAATAACATACAAGGCTCTCAAAGCTTGAAATTATCCTGATAACCCCAAAATCTTTATGGAAGAATCTTCAATCTCAGGGTATTATCATATTGTCCATTTTTTCCTGGGGAAAAATTGACAACATTTTTGTGACTTCTCGGGGATGCTTTCGTTCTAAACATAATTCCAAACCTTTAGTCATCCATTGGGAATGGAGTCAATATTTGTCAATCTGAAACCTATTTCATCCTCTTTGATACATCTTGGAATTCTCTTGAGCGATCCGATCTTAGACCTCCCTTGAATGCTAATCATGAAGTATACCAAATCTGTTGAATACTTGGCATCTATGGAAAACTTCAAAATTTTGAATGAGGAAGATCATGAAACTCTTATGGAAACTTTGAACCTTCCTTATCCTTGACACATTCCAATGAAGCACATTGCGTAACAACACAAGAGAAAACACGGAAACAAAAACACACAAAACTTAAAATCATACATGCCTCAAATGAAACATGTAGAGTGTGCCAAGAACTTATTCCGCTGAAATCAAACCTATACTACCCTACACTAACCAAAGGCACAAGTGAGCTAAACAAACCCTACTGCAATCGGTTGTGAAAAATAAATCCCTTTTCTCACAATGGATTTCCATAAAGATGATGTGATAATGGACATGGGTGGAATTGATAGTGAAATACTGACATAAATCTAACTTTCCACCTAAATTTCCAAGGCATCAATTGTAAAGAGAAAGTATACTTCTTTTAGTTGCTCTGCATTTGTTTTGTAGAGACATTGCAGCTGATCCTCATAATTTTGAAACTCATTCTCACATTCTAGAATGGATGTGATTGGTTATGGCTTCTATTCTAGTTTCAAAGAAGCCAAATACCTTATGGGAAACAACATAACCCGTTGAATATGCCTTCAACTCTGAAATTCAATTTTGACAAGAAAGTCTATTGGAAGACTTCCTTGAAAAGAATGATGATCCATGAGTGGACTTTTCTCCTGTTTATCATCTATGAACAACTGATCTTCTACCTATGTGAATGCCATGAAAGTGATATCCTCTTCATTCCTTTTCCCTAATTTGATAACAAGAAATTCCTCTCGTGGCATGCAACTTCTTTAGACCACTTACAACCTCAAATGAAGTTACTGCAAAGTCACTGCAAGTGTTTGAAGCATACCGCTCATAGAGGAGTTCTAATTTCATCTGCAGACAAATTTGTTCCACATTTTTAACCTCCTCATCCCACATGAAACCTGCAGGATCAAAATATTTCACCTTATATTTCTAAAGATAATTAAGGGAAACAAGACCTCCTTGGTTTTCTTCCATTATTTATTGTTCATCAAACAAATCCGACTCCATAATTGAAAGCAAGAAACTCTCAATGATGTTATCTTCACCCAAAACCTTCAAATTTGACTTAGTTTCCCATGCATGCTCCTCTCTATTTTTTTTCAATGAATGTTGTAGGAGACCCAATCTTTCCAATTCAAATTCAAGAGGATAACTTGAAACTACAGTTGTTCCTTTATTATGTCCTTTCATAGCACTAGGCAACTTACATTGACAAATAGATAATGGAATAACATAAATGGGTATTTCTATAGGCTCTTCTTCATACAAATACTCCCCCAAATCTGATAGATGATTTGCTTCTTTTTTCTCTTCTTTGTGTAAAAGGTTCAACCTTCCTTATGATTTTTCCCGAATTAGCATATGATTATTCATTACCTTCATCATCTTCAAACAAAAAAATTTCTAGATCAAAATCATCCAAAAAAACATAGTTTTGAAAAGATGAAGAAAGGGAGGAATTTGAAAGTTCCTGCATGATATAATCTACACTTGAAACTTCTGAATCTACCATGGAAAGAATCTTGCTATGATTGGTTGTTGCATTTGATGAAGATATTGGAAAGTTACTACAATACTCCATAAATGCAGCAAGTTCTTGACATGCCTGATAAGTAGGATCATTGCACTCATAAAAATAACCTTGTACACTTGAGATTCTTTCTTATTTAGCTTACACATTCTCTTCTCCAAAAGACTCTGCCACCTTTGGTGATTCAAACTCCTCTGATGGAATTGAGCCAATATGAATATTGCATTATGAATAAGTAGAATGTTGGTCATTCTCATTCATCTCTGGATTTGTTTCTGGTAGTATAAAAAGAGTTTGTTCCACTTATTCTTGAGCCTCAACTTCTACAGAAAGTTTAGTTAGGAATAAAGTTTGCTTGATGTTAAGTTTTTCAGCCCATTTCTTCATATTATCTGCATGCTCTCCTTTTCTATTCTCTTCAACCATATACTCCTCTCTTTTTCTCATTTCTTGATGATGCTCCTCCCAAAATGGATTTGGGACTACAAGAGGAGGGGTGGGTTGGGATTTAACTGATTCCCTCACTATTTGAGGAAGAGATTCATTCTCTTGTCTTGATGGCCCTTGTAGAAAAGAGGGAACTTTAGAAGGATGAGGCATGGAAGATTCATGATGGAATGGAGGAATAGATGATGAAGTAGTGAATTCCACTTTAGGGGTAGCAACTGGAAGGTTAGGACCATGGGGCTCAAATTGCAACTGCATGGATGGAAACACGGGAAGAGGGTTATAAGGTGGTAATGCAGGGACCTCCCATTGATAGGATTGACTAACATTACATTCATGAACATCTCTTTTCTTGATCCATTCTCCAACTTGAGTCATCATCTTGATTATGAAGTGAAGCTTTTGTTGAGGACTAAGCTCACATGGTATAGGGCCAATCCATGGGTATGGAATGTTGAAGCCAATCTGGGATGCCTTTGTCATTTCATTGATCCTTATTTGCATCATGTTATACTCCAACTCTCAAACCTTCTTCTGCAAGTGATCTTCTTTAGGTGTATAATAGATTCCAAAATCTGCATGCCATTGTTCTTGGTAGCCCCAATTTGGTGGGTGACCAAAATGATCTACATCTTGCTCATGGGGGCATGCATGCTTAAACTGGTATTCATCATGAAACTGGTCTGGAGGTGAACTATAATAGCTTGAAGATGGAATGAACCGCCTCTACCAAGAGGGAATCCCAATGTGGAAATGGAGCCATGATTGCACAACTTCATGAATGGGAGAAAATGGAAAGATATGGAAGAAAAATAAATGGAAAATTGGTAAAATGAAGGTCTACAACATAGAGAGTAGGGTACTTAGACTAATGGATTCTCCAGTTGTGCTTGGGTATACCTCCTAAGGTTGAAATTTCACTAAGAGCACAACAAATTAATGAAATGAAATGAACATAATACACACACCTATTGAAAAATGTGGCTAAGATATTACAATGGGATAACTGTGAAATGTAGAAATTTCACCTATTGTCCCACTGAGCATGCCAAAAATTATTTTTCCAAATCATTGCTCCCCCAAATGGCACGAAAATGAATCACGATATTCGGTGTGATTGGGAAACATGGGATCACCTCTCAAGTTGTGGGACTTGGGTTCGATGTGAACCTCTAGAGAATTTTGTTTTCCTCTTCCTAAACTAAACACAACACTATTGCTAATGTAGGGAAAAAATGGCTAACTATACCTATGCTAACATTTCATGGGATTAGGGAAAGAGATTTGCAAAGAAATAAAACCTATACTAGAAGTGGTGATGCACCAAGAAAGGGTATTCCTAGACATAATTCCATCTTGACGATGAAGATATATGATCATGAGAAAGAATGAACATGCATTAAAAATCACTTTAGATACATTACTTCACTCCTTGATAAGCACAATGATCTCGAACTTGCAAAAGAAACCTGGTTTCATAGTTAACCTAAAAACATGAGAGAGGAAAATAGAAGAAAAAAATCATGAAAGGACATATATCTAATCACAAACCATAATTCTCATTACTTCAAGCACTTTCCACAATGCATCATTACATCAATGAAAAGTCACGGGTGCCATTGCAATTTTAGAAGAAATGCTTGAAAGCCTATAAATCATAGCATCTCGGCTTGGAAAGTGTCTAACTTATGCGCTTGTATGACCTATTGGAACCCTTTGTAATGAGTCTCAACTTACATTTATAGAAGAATATGTGAGAGAGAAGAGTAAAGGTCATAATTGCATTCCTAAATTGATGATGCATGATGGAGCCTACTTAGTGGTTCAACCATCTACAATAAATGCATCATGTACCTTTAATTTAGGAATGTAATTATGATCTTTCCTCTTCTCTCTCACATATTCTTCTATAAATGTAAGTTGGAGGCTCGTTCCAAAGGGTTCTAATAGGTCATACAAGTTGGACAAGTTAGACACTCTCCAAGCTTCCCCTCTCTTCACAAGATGAGATGTTGTGATTTGTAGGCTTTCAAGCCTCTCTTCTAAAATTGTAATGGAACTTTTTGAATTTTTAATGATGTAATGATGCACTATGCAAAGTGCTTGAAGTAATGAGAATTATGCTTTGTGATCAGTTATATGTCCTTTCATGATTTTTTTGCTTCTATTTTCCTCTCTCATGTTTTCAGGTGAACTGTGCAACCAAGGTTTCTTTTGCAAGTTTTGAGATCATTGTGCTTATCAAGGAGTGAAGTATTGTATGTAAAGTGAGTTTTTAATGCATGTTCATTATTTCTCATGATCATCTCTCTTCATCGAAAGCTAGAATTATGTCTAGAAACACCCTTTATTGGTGCATCACCACTTCTAGTATAGGTTTTATTTCTTTGCAAGTCTCTTTCCCTAATCCCATGAAATGTTAGCATAGGTCTAGTTAGCCATTTTTTCCCGCATTATAAGTAGTGTTGTGTTTATTTTAGGAAGAGGAATCCGTCCTTCTCCAGAGGTTCACCTCGATCCCAATTCCCACAGCTTGAGAGGTGATCCCATGTGTCCCAATCACACCTAATGTCGTGATTCATTTTCAGAACCATCCGGGGTGCATGATTTGGTGACAACATGTGTATAGGTGTATTAAAATTTAGTGAATCAACACAACTATTTTACTATCGGATGAAGTGATTAGTGAACTTATCATATCCATTGGGCATAGAGTCCTTCTTGGTGGCTTGAAACTAATCTCAAACTTGAATCTCTAACCCCTAGATCCATCTAAAGAAATTCTTGAACCCAAATCTAACCTTAAGCGTGAACTGATCATTCACATCATAAGAATTATTTTGAATAAGGTTTTATGTGAGTGGAACATTTATTTTACTTTAACTCTTCACCCACTTTCTCTCTGGAAGCTACAAAACGAAAAGAAGTGTCTTTACCCCCTAATGCATGCCACTTTAATCCTGAATTTTGATCTATAGGGTATGAATGAATGAAATAATCTAAAAATGTCATAAATATGATTTTAGTTTCTCTATGTTTGATTCTATGAAGTATGTAGCTGATATCTGACACTTCTAGGCTCTCCTTCACCCATGCCTCTTCAACCTCTATGAAAATTGCACAAAGATACCACCCAGGAAAAAACAAAACAATGTGCAAAGCACTTAGGTAATTGAAACTATTCTACCAACAAGACAATGTGTTGAAAGCACTTAGAGGAAAATGAAATATAAACTAATATATACAAAGATGATTCTTCACTTCAATAACAATTCTTTAGATAGATTACATTGATTGAAATTTATAAGTTTTCTCCGTCCAACTTTGACAACTAGAAATCATTGTTACTCTTGCAGCTTGAGATCATGTAGGGACCACTCCATATAACATCAAACTTCAAGTGCTTACCTAGTTTTTCCCTGTCTGCATCCCACTTTAGAACTAAGTCTCCTTCTTGGAAACTCCTAAATTTTTCCTTTTTATCAAAACTTCTTTTGATTAGAGATTTATATTTTTCATCATATGCATTACTTGTTTTATCATCTCCTCTAATTCCATGAGCTCTATATATCTTACTTCCATTTCTTTGATTTCAAATAAGTCCATATGTTTGATAAGCTCTAGTGATGGAAATTCAAGAGATATGGGTAACTTTTCTTCTTTTCCATAAACCATCTTATAGGGAGAGCTTCCATGTGATATCTTAGGTGTGATTATATAAGCCCACAAGGATGACGTTAACTTGGTGTGACAAGTCCTCTAATTTTCATCTAAATTCCTCCTTATGATTCTTAACAAGGTTTTGTTTATGGACTCATCTTGTCTGTACGCCGGGGTAGTAGTTTTATAAAGTGCTCAAGTATATCCCATTCGAAATAGCCCAATAATAAATTCTAAGGCCAAGGAATGCTAAAGGATTATTAGAGATGATAGTGAAAGGGACACCAAACCTAGTTACAATTCTTTGAAAGAAATCCAATATTTTGTTCTTATTTTCCTCTTTGAGTGCAAATACTTCTTTCCACTTGGTGAAATAATCAATTTTTGTTAGGATCCATTTGTGGCCTAATCTTGAATTTGGATGTATGAATCCAATGAAGTCTAAGCCCCACTACATGAATGGTTGATCAACTTAGATTGGGTGGATTGGAAAGGTTGCTAGCCTTTGCTTTCCTATGAAAAACTCAAATTTCTTGAACTTCTTAATCCATACATAGAAATCACTGAATATAGTGAGCCAATATTAACCAGCCTTCATGATTCTAAGGGCCCTTACTCATGGAGGAAAGTGACCTCTAGCTTCTCCATCATGGAACTCATGCAATATCTTATCCAACTGATATGTTGTGATGTACCTTATGATAACCCCATTCACATCCTTTTTGAACAAAATTCCATCAATAAGAACAAATGGAATGGATTGGAGCCTAAAATACCTTATCTTAGATTTGTTCAAACCTTTAGGTCATTGTCTTATTTTGAGGAAACTGGTAATATCTTGAGTCCAAAAAGGTGTGGGTAAGGCATTGGCTTGTTATTCTTGATCATCCTAGAGCACTAGAATAATTCCTTCATCCTTTGATTTCATGTGTTGATTTGAGACTAGTTATTCACACAAGCCCTTTCCTCTAACCAGTTTTATCACTTTGATATCTATATCATACTCCATCCATCTAGTAATATGACTAGATATTTTCTCATTTAAATATTTGTTTAGGAGGAAATCCTTCACACTGCGACATGTGAAACTAGCAAGTGGATCTTGTTGTTGGAGACTAGGTGCCTAAATTTCTTCAAAATTCTTATGAAAACAAGAACATGCTTCTTAATGAATGAGTATATTACCTCATAATATTTTAGGCTCTAGATGAAGAATGCAACATGCTGCTCCAAATATTCTTTTTTTAGATGTACCAATATTGCAGATATTGTGTCTGTGCCACCAAAAGCATATAGAGTGAAGTCCTTTGAGAAGTTTGGGTTAACAAGAGTTGGAGCTTGTGATATGTCCTACTTTATAGCTTCAAAAATTCTTTTCCCTCAACTTGTCCATATGAAATATCTGTTCTTCTTCAACATCAGTGTCAAAGGTTTGACAAGATTTACAAAATTAGGAACAAACCTTTTGAAAAACATTATCCTCTATAAGAAACTTTGGAGAGATTTCTTGTGACTAGGCAGCAATAATGCTAGGATGACATTTACTCTCTCTGTATCAATAGTTAATCCTTCTTTAGATACAATATGGCCAAAGATATTACCTTAATGAACTAAAAAAATGCATCTCTTTGGATTCAGGGAAACTCTAAACTACCTACATCTCTCAAAAAATTTCCTAAGATGGGAAATATGGTCAATTGCGTTCTTGAAAAATACTATAATATCATCAATATACACAAGAAAAATCTTGTTAATCAATCCTTTGAATGCCATGTCCATGGCTCTTTGAAATGTTTCTCTAGCGTTGAATAAGAAAAATGGAATTTTCTTGTAGGAATAGGTTCTCCATTTTGTGGTGAAAGATGTCTTAAACTAGTCCTCCTCTTTCATGATGATTTGGTTGTAACCTGAGTAACCATCTAGAAGTGAAAATATATCGAACCGACTAATACTTTTATAATATTCTCCATTGAAGGAAGTGGGTAGTAGTATTTTAGGGAAGCTCATTTTAAATATCTAAAATCCACACAAAACTTGATTCCTCCATTCCTTTTTTGGACTAGAACAATGTTTGCAACCTAGGATGAGTGCTTGATAGGGAAAATGATGTTTTCCTCAATTAGCTTGTTCAATTCTTTCTTCATTAGAGGCTCTATGTGAGGATTAAATGGTCTTTTCTTTTACATAATGGGTTTAGCTTTTGAATCTAGCTCAATAGTATGCTAAGCTAAACTAGGATAAAATCCCCTAAGATATTCATAGCTCCATGAAAATATATCAAAAAATTCTTGACAAAGTTGTAAAAAATCATGTTTTTCTTATTGAGTATTTACCTTGCCAATTTGGAGCAATTTTCATTCTCCAACTAAAATAGGCTCTGAATCTTCACCTTTGACCACGATGTTTGATTTTTATTTTTGAACTGGTCATTGGCATTGAAGATGGATTCGAGAGCCACTAGACCCTGGATAACATCTTTGATCCGAGTTGGGCCACCGGTATTTATACTATCTCTCTATCCTATCTTGGTTTCTTGAAGAGAGCTTGACCTCTTATTAAAGGAAGTTGATGATCTACTAATCACTCAATTACGTGTCAACTTGTGCTATTATTTGGCACATAAGGCCTTACGACCACTTGTGTTCAATGAAAGGTTGAAAAAGATATGGAAATGTGGTAAGAACACTTAAGAAACCCCAAAGCTTTGTGTAAAACCAATCAATGGACCATTAGATAAGAAATAAACAAGGATTCATCCTTTGCGTGCATTAAAATTGAAGTAAACAATAAAATTAAAAAATATAATTACCCTATATTCTTGAAGGCTTAAATAAATGAACCTAGTAAGGATCTAAGAAATTAGTTTGTGCTTAAGAGAATGGGATCTCACCAATAATGGCTTCAAGGCCAATGTTTCTTCCTATTTAATCCATGTTGTGTGTGAAAGGTAAGATAAATAAAATAGCTCAATATAATGAAATGAACTCCTAATCCTAGCAATAATACTATAGTTTATGTTAGAGGGAAGAAGTGTTCTTAGAAATGAGAGGGGGTTGTATGTTATTTATAGTTTTCCATTTGGGAAATGGGAGGATTTTTGGTGCATGTGGGACTAAAAGGGAGTCAACAAGTTAATTAGTAATTCAAAGTAAGATTTGACTAGGTTTAGAAGAGGTTGATCATGATTTAGGGTAATTAACCTAGGTTAGACTAATTAATCTTGTTTAGAGAGAAATTAGGGTTTTGGGAGGGTTCTAAAAGGTCTAATCAATCCAATGAAATGGATTGATAGTCTAGGAAGCTAATAGAAGTGGTAAAGAAGAGGATAAGAAGAGGATTTAGCCAAGAAGAGGCTATAATAGCCTGTTTAATTAGTTTATAAGAGGAATACGACCAAAAGAGTGTCATAAGAGGGGAGTTAGATAGGTATAATCGACGAGTATGTCGTCAATTTGCGAGAGGAGAATAGTTAGTGCAATATTAGGAATAATAGTGCTTTTCTCAAACTATAGGTGTCTCGCATTTGCCCCTCTTTTGGATGATGTAAGCTACGCCACTTTAAAGAAAGTAGACAAGTATAAATAAGTATAAATATTTGATGAGATAGAAGAAAAATTAACATAATGAAGGATTCCCCTTTGATTGTCGATGGGGTGATGAAAGAGGCCGATTGACGATTGAAAATATGAAAGAAAGAGAATAGAAAAAATAATAGTGCGAAGAAGAAGAAAGGGGATATAAAAGAAAAGGAGAATGAGGAAGGGGGGATGAGCCCATATCCATCCACTTCCTTTTTAAACAAATTTATTTTTCATTGTATTGCTAGTGATATTCATCATTGGTCCTTATTAAAAAATAATGAACAAAAGTGCGGTATGACATGAAAATCCATATACAAAAAAATGTCCATTGCTAAAAACACCAACTCCATGCAACATACAAAATGTAATGAAACACGAGAAAGTAAAATATGCCTAACTCCATGTAACATACATAATGCAATGTAATACAAGAAATTAAACAAGCTAACCTACAAAATAAACATAATGTAATGTTTTTGTTATCGAGCTTCGAGCCCAACCTATTTAATTTAATAACAAGGGTTAATGACGGTTACCCCAAACAAGGATATATGCAAGGGGAATAACAAAGGAAACTTGGGTCCTATGAAAAGCATTGTGTGCTACGAAACAATACCAAACACATGATCGGATAGGAAGTACAAACTTAGCAAGCATTCTAGATTTGTTAATGGAGATAGATCAAAATGATATGTGATTCGTTTATGATGAGAAAAAGCAAGAACCAAAGAGCAACATATTGTAGGATGATTTATATTGTTTTTGATGTTTCTTGAAACATATTTGAATGTTTATGTGATTTTTAATGTTTTCTCAAACTATGTACATGAATACCATGAGCGTGGATACCCCAAAGTAATAGATGGAATGTACAAGGGCATAAGGACATGTTCGAGAAATGTGAAGATGCAAAAATGCCCCAATTTTTAGTGGGATTATTCAAAGGAAAATTGTTCATGCACTTGATGATGAGTGGGGGATCAAGGCCAATACGAACTAGTTCAACATGATGATGAACGTAAACCAATGATGTGTTGGGAAGGAGAAACAATGCCCCAAAGCATAAAGCGGCTAAGAAACACATAATGGAAAGGAAGTGAGAAGATTTTTTTGTAAAAGAGGACAAAGGTGTCCACAAACATGGTAAAAAGGAAATATTATACACATGGATGTTCTAAACGAAGTAGAAGAACTATGTGAATGATATGAATGTATCTTAGAATCCTCACGATGAAGAATCGATTAGTCAAATGAAAAATCATGAGATGAGATATGGACTAAAGCAAGAGTTTGAACAAGGTCCAAATAAAGACACTTGGTAACATATTAATCATGTTCTCTCATAGAGATCTAGTGTGTGCAATTAGAAATTAATTACCTCTTGAAGGAAAGAGTTAATAGACAAAAAGTGAATATACTAGCCAATGTGTAGGAATGATTGATTTTGAAAGGCAATTTTGTGAATGGATGGTGTAAGGATATCCATAAATTGATCCACTGGTAGCTAGGAATCCATAGCCCTGACGTAGATGCATTTGATTCTAATCACAACATTACTCTACTACCAGTTAGATGTCCATATCCCCAGTAGAGATAAGAGTAACTAGCTCAACCATGTAGAATGCTAAATCTTATATTTTTTTATATCCTCAGCAATGTAGAATGCTGCCCCAATTGTTGCAAGTCTGTCAATAGTTTCATTTATTTTTCTTGGGATGGCCTAGATATTTAAAGCTTCAAAATATTTTAAGAGATCCCATACCCTATGCTTTTAGGACTTGAGTAGATCATTCTTGGATGCATTTATCCCTCTAACCTGATTCAGAGCCAACTTTTTGTCCCCAAATGTCTTTAGTTTTTGTATATTCCTCATTCTTTCCCATTGCATACATCGTGAATGAGAGAGTCGTATTTTGCCATATTATTGGATCGGATAAATTTGAACCTGAAGGATGCATAGTAATTGCCATACTTAGGAGACACAAACACTACACATCCTCTTGCTCATTTTCTTCTTCTTGATCCATAAAAAAACATTTTCCAAATGCCCTCGTCTTTTTCATCAATTGGCCTAGTCACGCTAGGAAGAGGTGTATCTTCTTCATGGAGAAAATAGATACCTAGACCTATTTATTCAATATCCTAATTTTTTGAAAGGGGTTCATCTTATTCCATCTCATTGTATAGATCATATCTATGTCATTTATGTTCCCATTCATCAAGTATCAAGTTAGGGATGCCTCTAATTTGGGTAGCTTCCTCTTAAGTGCCGGGGTAATATTTTTTTATAAAACATTATGTAAATAACATTGATAAGGCTTTGGGCACATAAGGTTCAATTTGGTATATGGAAATTGGTTTAGATTTGATAGTGGCCTTGACACCATACATAGTCCTTAAGAGCATGTGAGACCAATCAGCTAACAAGTATCCCCCAATATTAGCAGTGAAGTCCCTAGATAAGCATAGGGAAAAGAGTGGAGGTAGGTCAATTACGATATTTCCCGAGGAAATGTGACATTATAGCATGTGTGCAGATGAGTTTTAGAGATTTGATAAGTCTAATAGTTCCTACTATTATCCCATCCAACTACCTACACCTTTAGAAATAGGCTCATACTTGAGGCTTAACTAGTCTACAATTTGCTTTGGCATTACTGAGTTTCTTGCTCTAGAGTTAATCATGTAATTATGCACTAGGTTATTTCCTATGATCAAATACACATCAAATGGTGGAGGATTCATGTTTCTAATTAGGTGACCCTCTTTTTATGAATTGCATTGGTAAGAACTTTGTCTTGATCCTTTGATGACTCATTTGGGATGGATAGATTAGCCATAACTACTTGTAAAAAATCTCTTTGTCCTAGAATAGCTAATGCCACCCATATAGATATGTTCCCATTTGTTTTATTCATTTGCTCTAGGATGTTGAAAAAAGTTGGATTATATTTTTGTTGTACTTTGTTCACGAAAACCTTGAGGAAGAGACTTAGTTATTCCACAAAAGCCCTCTGCTTGTCATCATTCACAAGTGAAGTGTCACTTTGAGGTATTTCTTGAGAAATCACATTACTACCGATTTTATTATTCAGTTGTTTCTTAGGAAGAAAATGCACCTTGTACCATTTAAGCTTGATTCGGATGCCATTATGGCATGTTTCTTGGCTATGTGAATGACGACAAGGAAAAAACCACTCAAAATCTTGTATAATATTGTTATGTATAGGAACTAGAGCTTTAGATGAAGAGGATGCATTTGGGTTATAAGGTTAGAATGGCATAACAGAAGGAAATTGGCTTTGAAACTAGTACATTTTAATTCTTAGAGTCACCAGATGTGTTACTATACAGCATCCAAAGCCTATAATTTTACCAAGATACACATCTAAACATGCTAAAACTAGAAATATTGACTACTTGAGTCCCATTTGGCATGCCAAAACTATTATCACCAAAAAAAGAACCCTATGATTTTCTTGCATGTGAATTGAATGGGAAATCAATGTTTTTGGGTAACATAGAATTATCTCGAGGTGTGGGACCATTAAACTGAGACAATTTTATAGAGAATGTCATAACTCTTCCTAATCTAATGCTAAAACTACTCTTAATACTGGAAATACAACTATCTAATCCTATCCTATGATTTCAAGTGACTAGGGCAAGAGAAAAATGAATGAAAAATGGGAATACTACACTAAAGGGTGATAACACTAATAAAAGAGTGGTGTGGACACTTCAAAATGAGTGAAAATGGAAAATAATGAAGACAAAGATGGTAAACACAACACCACAGTCCACAACAACACTCGAACACCATTTCCATGAAGCATAATATCATTGAATCTTGCAAGGAGAATAAGAAATGTAAAAAAACCTATAAATATGAAGAAAGGAAATAAAATGTAATAACACCAAGATAGGGTAGTGAAATAACAACAAAACTCTGATTTTATTGAGTTAAATTATTGCACAATACATCATACTCAAGAAAAGAGGCATGAATTCATCTCATCAATGTCAAAAATGGGGATTATAACTCCACACATACACCTAGTAACTAGAGAAGAGGAGACTAATATTTCAAAATTTCCAACCCCTTTACAAATGATCTCATTTTTACATATATAGAAATTAGAAGAGAAAGAGAGAAGGGAAATCCCGAAATTGTGGTTACAACCACCAATAAAAGGTAGTAAATGCCATGAAAATGGGATGGATGACCCTACAAACCCATCTCTTCTCTATACCATTGCTTGAGGAAGAAGAAACATTCTCATACTTCATTAATTCTTCATTATATTCACCTCGGATGTGGAATTTAGACGTGGGACATCTCTTTTGTATTTTCCCACCAACTGCACCTACTTTCCATATTTTATGATTTATAAAGGTAAAGGATGGCATTATGATTCAAATGAATCTAATTTCATTAAATTTCATGCATAGGGGACTGATTTATTCCAATGTGGGCTCGTTGGGGCTCGTTTGATCCATTTGGCAAACTCTCAAGTTCGGGCTTAACATTATGCCCACAAATCAGAATGGACTATGGGATTTTATTAACTTTCGGTTCTCGAGTAGCTTGCCCCAAACTTGGTGAGTTCTTCCTTATTAGGACCCATTTTATATTCTTCTTCTCGTCCAGTGCCTACCTTATTCATCTATGCCTCAAAGCCCCGATTCATCCCGACGAGTTCCCTTATGTCTCCTAGCCAACTATCCACCCCTGTCATCCACATCGAGCTTCCCGATTTGATGTCTCTACTAAGAATACCAAGTACCTCACCATATATCTTGACTCGGTGAGCCACTCACCCTCAAACTTGGTGTCATGCTTTTGTATTGTTGACATATTGGGTCCGTGGGGAACTCATGCCTTACGGGAACTAGTACCGCTCATTCGTTTAAACTATGACCTTCCCGCACTATGTTCATCGTAGACTGTCCTTAATTTTTTAGGTGTATTGGCCTCATAAGGAACTAGAGCCCTCACAGGACACATTCCATGTCGACCTCACAAGCCCGTAACTCACTCCTTTCCCATATATAACTTTTCCTTCATTATGCAAGAACATTGGTCCTATGGGAACATACGTCCCGATTCTATTGCATGCCCGAGTTCTATTGCACGCCCGCGTTCCCGCAATATAATATCTCCATGTCTTCACTAACTCATCGAGCCATTCAACTTGATCAACTCACCCAACTCACCAGGAAACTATTATGTGAGCTCACCAAGCTCCTTTCTAACCCTTTACTCAAATTTCAATTTGTTTTAGATTTTTTCAACTATTTGGATTTCCTAAAAAAGTGGAAATTTCCTTAGGATTAAAATGAGAACCCTATATAGACACCAAAATTGGGTCACATTCCCCTTGACCCCTCATCAAATAATCAACTTGAACACACTCACCTAACCATGGCCCCTTTCACCCCACACTAATATTAATTTAATTAATTAAATTAAATTAATTCATATCCTCACAACATTTTATTATTTAATTATCCTAATTAAATTAATTTCTACCTCACCTAGCCACCTCACCCTAAATATATTACTAGCAGGTTGCCATAACTAACTAAGACCTAGTTCAAACTGTAAAAATTAATGCCTACATCCCCTCTAACCACATTCCCGCATAAGGAAAAAGTAACTACCGCTATTTCCCATGTGAATAGAGAGATCTAGAAAAGATCATGGTCATGATTTTATATTCTTAGTAAACCTAGGGAATCCCTCCCTAACCGATGTCAGTCACTTCGAATTGATGTCACTCAACCCAAAACCATCATTAGTTACCTTTTATTCCCTTTTATAACCTTATTTCGAGGTTGGCACATTCTAAGAAAAGAGAGAGAGAGAGATCAGAGTTGCATGCGATCAGAATGAGCATCCTTTCATGCGCAGACATCCATAGCCATCTAAGCCAAGGTATGATTCAACCAAGTAAGGAGGATAGACTAGGCAGCTCAAGCAAGATTTTCCTATCAACTGGTGACCCTCAATAGAAGAAATCTCCAACCACCATCTCCCCTCTTCACTCACAGTCGACTGGTAGCAAATTTCAAGTAAGTAAACTTCTCTTCTCAGTCCATTTTGTTAGGATACTTTTAGTATTTAGATCCTTCTGTGTGTTATAGCTTTCTTAGCCACTCACTGATCCTCTCTAGTACCTATCCCCCTATATATCCTCCAAAACCCTCCAAAATCATGTCCAAGCAATCCAACCTATCATTCCATCCTATCTAACCCTTTGTGAAATCAAAAAGAGGATCTAAAACCTGTCCCACAACACATTCAATTTTTCCATAGTCAACGCATTGGTCTCCCTAAACCGTCGTCGGTAGACCCTATACTAGCATCGGTCTACTTACCCGATCTTGGTCATTGTTATTTTTATCAATCGACCACAACTTGACCCTTAGCTCACCCCAACTTCACCTAAACCCCACCAAACTTGCCCTTGACCTGCTACCCTACATACACCTCACAGGACACCACATTCAGCTCTCCACATCAACACGGAAGGCTGTCCAAGACCTTTGCTTATGACCCTCTATCACTTTTATAGTGACTGAAATTGGTCACAATTAACGCAGCGGTCAATCCTAAACTAGCATCAATTAGATAGACCGGCATCGTGTATCTGTGTATGTTAACACAAAGGTGCAGACCAACAACCAACATACCCATTCCCAAACTACCCATAATCATTTGTAACCTCCACTATACCTCTGCTGGAGCTACAAAACTCAAAACCACTTACCTAACCTATGTATTTATATGAGATGCCCAAATAATATTAACTACGTAGGATGTTTTTATTTACATTATTTCCCACATTGTTTTGTTTAAAATAGTGGATTGACATCCTTCTAGGGAGTATCACACTTCTGGGTCTAGCATACACTAGGCGAGTCCACCGCATACACTATTTAACTTCCATTTGGTGGTCTTTTTGTTTATTTCGGTAGTTCCTCCCAACCAAAAGGAAGCTCTCACAATTAGTTGTGGATTGAGAAGTAAATATGCATGTAAAAACCTTCAACCAGCATAAACATGTATTCCTCCTAGCCCATTACCCTTATCTATTTCATCACTTTCTAGGAAACACAAAGAATTAGGTGAAACATTTTAGCATGCCCGGTGGGACCCATCCAGGGTTCCTTGCATTTTCTTCATTCCTAGGTAAAAATTGTATGTTTATTTCCCTTCTGAAAGGCTTACACATTAAATTTCTCCTCTGGAATCTTCCTTTCTTTCTATTGTCTCAAAGCAATCATGTTTTGGTGCTATAAAAAGAACACTTCTTTTCTTTCATTAGTACTGCATTAGTGAAAGATCATACTCTCTCTTGTTCATCCTTTGTGTCATCAAATTTAATATTTTGATTTGGGCTTAAAATCAACTACATTTCATTCTTGTATGTTGCATTAGCTCACATTAAATGAGGGTAACCTATATGTTGGAAGTCATGCCCAGTTGATGGTTGACAAAAGTATCATAGAAAATCACTATCTCTCTCTCTCTCTCTCTCTCTCTCCAGTCTTACCAAACATCACAAAATTGAAAAATACACATCTTCTTAAACAACATCTCACCTGAAAGAAGATGTAGGTGATCACATGATCGCGGTATAGTGGGCACCCCTCTCATTACTTCATTGAGTCATATCTCGAGAGGATGGCCTGCCCCCACCATAACATAACCTGAAACCTCTCATTTTAGATCTCCTTCTTCGTAGGAATCCTTCCTTTCCAAATAATCTACTCTAAAGTTCACACGGTCAGTCCTAAATAGCATATGGTGAACGAACATAAAGGAAAGATCACTCTTAGGGTCATATTTTGCTTAGTGTTCTTCTTGGTTTGTGTTTTGAGGTGAGAGGACATGTTCCCCATTTTTATTTTTCCTTCCACACTCCTCATCATAGTTTTTGTATTCTGACTTCATATGAGTGTGCTTGGACCCCATTTTCTCATTCTAGGATTTCGAGTTTGATTCTCGCACTTGATTTAAATTACAACCCATTTTTCTTCATCTCTGTTTCAATTTCACAAGAACAAATTGGTGTCGACCCAAAGAACCCTTATCGGTTTCATCTGATCGTCATCGGTTTACCATAACCGGTGTCGGTTTCTAATTTTCTAGGTACCTTTTCTGGGAAATTCTTCTTTCACTATTCTATTCTAATTTTTGCCCCTCTAGACACTAACACATTTCTGTATATTCCATTATATTCTATTGATACTACCATAATACAAAAACCCCTTCCTTTGAACTTTTTGTCATCCCCTGTTTCATTTTCTAAAGCTGGTGTTTTTCTACGATGTCGACATCGGTTTACTGTGACCAACGTTGGTTTCTAGTAACCATCACCGATCATCCTAACCATCGTCGGTGTCATGTTTTATTTTCTAGATTCCCGATTTTGACCAAATTCACCCTTCCAACCTCATTCTCTTCTCGTCATGTTGTGTTTCTATGTCATTTATAGAAATCAGTCCTACCAAATCAACACTTGTTCACATGGTGCCGACTCATAGCTAGACAAATGCACTCATATTCTACACTAGCTATGAGAAAATCCCACCTAGTCCTTCACCACCTTCCATCCTATCACCCATGGATCTGACCAAGCCAATCACCATTGTCACGAGCAACGAGGATTTTGCATGACTCCTTGATCATAACCCCACTTCCCTACAATTCTACCTTTCCCATTCATCCACTAGAGATGCCTCGGGACAGCTTAATATATGACATTCTCATATCTATCTCTCCTACCCTTGTCCCCACTTCTACACTAGCCCCTAGTAGCTCACCATTACCTTCACCTACTCAATCCCCAATGGTTTCATAGTTAGGCCCCACACCCTCCATGACGTGGCATCTACAACATCTCGCGCACCTACGGTGTCAACTATTCCTACATCAACAACCCCGAGCATAAACCCATCCGCACACATAGTTTCACACATACCAGGTTGCAATACAACCACCCATGGTGTCGGTAACCCCTACCCCATTCTAGAACATTTTCCTTTCTATTCGAGGGACTTTACCCCTATTGATACTAGGGTCACTATGACTATCCCACCTCCATATACATATTATCAACAACCCCCACCTTGTTTATCATTCATTACGGGTATGTGTCCCTTATGTCAGTCCCTCATTCTCAACCTCCTTATTTGGCATCACCATACACTCGAATGCCACCCCCATCATATGTTCAATACCAACCCTCATATGCTATAGGAGGCACCCATCCCTCTCAACCTACTAATGACCTCATCAAGTATATGATGGAAAATATGCAGACACTAGAGGCATCGGTTTTCCGATCATGTAATTCCCTCACCTACGATTAAATTTGTAATGAGACAATTCACTGTCCATTCCTATTTTTCCATATCATGTACATTGGGAAATGCCAAAATTCAACTTCTTTGAGAACAAAGAGGACCCGCAACAACATTTACAGTCTTTCAAACATGGGTGCTACACGATCACCCATGACGATGCTTTACTTTTGAGGACCTTTCCCATGTCTCTGATTAGACCTACATTAGACTGGTATAGTGGGTTACGCAAGCATTCTATCTACTCATTTAATTAGATATCCCAAGCCTTCTTAGATCACTTCTCGATTAACATCATCAATAAGGTTACCATGACTGACCTCTATTCCATATGCCAATAGAACAGCGAGCCTATCGTAGAATTTGTCACTCATTGGTGTAGCACTGATCAATCAACTCACATTCCAATTATCATAGACCGAGCTCATAGAGATTTTTACATGGGCTTGTGCTAGACATATTTCACCAACCCTGCAGGTGTAGAATTTCCACACCTTTAATGAGGCATTCACCATGGCATGAAAACTAGAGATTCGGGCCATTGAAGAAAAGAAAATCTAACTACGAAATGAAAAAATTTCATTTAAATCAAACGATGCTCCTTCTTTGAAAATTCAGAATAACTATTCAAAAGACAAGGGATCTCGCCAATGTGGTGGTACTCAAGGCTGACCCTTCTCATCCATCAAACTAGGCCAAACCCTCCTCTAATCTTTCCCCAGTCCATAATTCTCAATTCTAGTGAGAACAATGGAAATAAACATCAATTGGGGAGCCATATTCTTCTATTTTAGAAAAGCTTATTAAAGCTTGTGATATCACCCTTCCACCTATAAAACCACACATTGGTTTTGACCCTCTCGCCCCACACCTGTGTGGTACAAAGAACATGAATTTTGCAACTATCATCGTGTCAAAGGTCATAGTGACGGAAATTGCATCACTTTCAAGAACATTGTCTAGGAAATGCTAGAAAGTGGAGAACTAGTCTTGGATAATCCAAACACACCTTCCAACCAAAACCTTGTCAAGCCCTCATGGAGGTTCTTCAATCTATTGAGATTTTACCCAATGACCCTACACCCATTACCTCCATCATTATCCCTCGTCATGTATCCTCTCTTATGAAATTTCCACCTTCCTTGAAACCTCCACCTACTCACCAAGTAGCCACCCCCTACTTTTTGGATGAAGAAATCACTCCTCTCTAATCCAAAGACCCTGACCCGCTCTTTTCATTTCCGTCTACATTGATAATGTATGTATACAACTGTTATAATTGATGGTGGTGTTAGCATTAACATCATTTCCTCCCATGCCTATAACCAAATGTGTGTACCTACCAACTGCATACATAATAACCCACTTATGCTGCATTCCTTCAATGATGCCATGACATCGACCCTAGGTACGGTCGTCCTCCATGTCCATGTAGGTCCCCGCATTGTGGCGAAATATTCTATGTCCCGGAGGGGAATTGCAATATAATTTGTTGTTTTTCCAACCTTAGATCTAAGCCATGGGTTGTGCTCCTTCGATTTTACACCACTACCTCAAATTTGAACACAAAGGGCATAACTATACCATCCCAGCTGACCCATCACCTTTCAAAACCTGTAATATGCTATACCGACCCAATGACGTTCTTGTACCCATTAAGGCATCTACCTCCATAACCAATTCTTCTTCACCCATGACCCCATCCACCGATGTCACAGCTACCTCACCCGCACCTAAGTCTTCTATTCCTACCACTACCTCTCAACCAACAAATACAACCGCTGACCAATCCTCTAATACTTCATCTATCCCGACTACCCACATATTAACCCCGATCCTTGGAAGGTTTTTTTCAATGCCTCACTTTGGGGAATATCACCTATACAATGTCAATACATTCCTTACCCCACAAGAGTATGGAAACCTTCACCAACACCCTCACTATGATCACCACATAGGTGAGCGTCTTCTTTATGGTCCTTTGCACCTTCACACCAATCTCACCTATGGGGGACTTGATACTTCTACTTATACACATGAACCACCATCATAAACCCGACCTTTTTCTGCGCTGACCTCCAATTGCTCACCAATGCTCTCTTCGTCGACACTTTCTTACATCGATGTGCATGGAAAGGTTTTGGTTGTGGATTTTACGATAAAGTTCGTCATGCTATTATTTCATGTACCACACATAAACACAAGTACCATAGTGGTATCAGCTTTGCTAAACTATCTACCAAGAAGGCCCACATTGAACTCACTGAGGATGATGAAATTTCTTCACCACCTTCACCAATGGAGTCGATGGATCCACAATCCATTCATCCTAACTTTGTTTTTTCATAAATACCATTTCCATGCGATGGTGAGGCTTCCTCTTCTCTTCCCTTCTGTATCCCGAAATGATCGATGATGATACACCTTCTATTAACGTCATTCAATGTCAAGATGATGAGTCTATACTCACCTACTTTGGTGTCGAATATTATTACATTCACCGAGTCATTTCCCTCGAGATGTAAACCATGTTGAATGAATCAACTATCAAACTCAACATCAACACTCAGGATGACCCACACATTCTAAAGATTGACCAATCTTTAGATGTTGTTGAAAATGAAGCCATTACTTCTTTCCTCAAAAATCATAGCCATGATTTCACTTGGTCCTATGCTGATATGCTTGGTATTGACCCCACCATAGTGGTCCATAATATCATAACCATTCTTGATGCCAAACCCGTAAAACAAAATTTGCAAAAATGCACACTCCCATTGCTCTTTCGGTCAAAGAAGAACTTCATGCCTTCTCTTAGTTTCCTTCATCTTACCCATTGACTACCCTCAATGGATTTCTAAAATTATCTCGTGTCACTAAGGCCATAGGGGACTTCGTATTTACACGGATTTCTATGACCTCAATTTATTTTCCCAAAAGATGACTTTCCTCTACCTGGTATTGATCAGCTAGTTGATATTACCACTGGTCATGATATACTATCACTCATGGATGGCTTCTTGGGTTATAAGAAAATTTTTCTAGCCCTAGAGGATCAACACAAAACCACCTTCATAACCCCTTGGGGACCTTCTACTATCAAGTCATGCCGTTTGGTCTCAAAAATGCTAGTGCTATATATCAGTGGTTTATGACTTATATCTTCCATGACATCATGCATCGTATATTGGAAGATTACGTAGATGACATCCTCGCAAAATCCAAACACTTGGTCCAAACATCTTATAGTTAAGAAAACCATCTTTGACTGCCTCATCAAGGATTGTGTTCTCCTTCAACACAAGAAATGTGTCTTTGTGGTTCTCTTGGGAAAGTTCCTGGGATTTATCATTTCCTTATGTGGCATAGAGGTTGACCTTGTTAAAGTCAAGGCCATTCTTGAAATGCCTCTGCCTACTAAACTTCACCAACTATGTAGCTTACAAGGTAAGTTACAATCCATTCATCGGTTCATTTCACAACTTTCGACCGTTGTCAACCATTTCATCATCTTCTTAAAAAGGATGTCTCCTTCAAATGGGATGATGAATGCCATAAAGCTTTTGAGGCCTTAAAACAATACCTTCTCCAACCACCCATAATCATTCCAGCTAAATATTATCAACCTTTTACCTATATATCTTTACTCTCGATCACTCTTTAGGGGCCATGCTTTCTCATCGTGATGAACAACATAGGGAGTAGGTGGTTTATTACATAAGTTGTACTCTTCTAGAATACGAAACCCAATACATCCATGCCAAAAACTTTGCTTAGCCTTAGTTTTTTTTGCCACCAAACTTCGTCATTACCTACTCAACCACAAAACCTATGTTGTAACCAACACTGACCCCTTACACTTCATGTATGCCAAACCTTACCAAAACCAACGTGTTACACGGTGGCTCATGCTTCTTGCAGACTTAGACCTTGAATTCATTCATCAGAAATCTATCAAGGGTTAGGCCATTGCTGACCAGCTCGATGCACCTCTTTCCAGAAATCAACCCTCTAACTTTGATTTCCCCGATGAATCCATCACCACCCTTTCCTTAGATGATACCATTTACCAGATGAATTTGTTCTTTGATGGCTCTAAATGTCAGCATGGGTGAGGTGTAGGTGTTATCCTCATTCCCCTTGATGGTGAACCTATGCCACTATCCTTCAAGCTTGATTTCAACTGTACTAATAACATTTTTGAGTAAGAAGCACTTGTATTAGGCCTTCAAACTGCCATTTCCTTAAGTTTTAAATCAATTAACATTTTCGGTGACTCTTAACTGGTAGTAAACCAAGTCAATGGTATTTACCAGTGTTGTAACAAAGAACTTCAAAAATATAAAAATCATGTTGACACCCTCTTGACCTCCTTTGATCGGTATGAACTACAAACCATTCCATGTTCCACTAACAAATTTATAGATACCATGGCCTATCTCACCTCTCAGATACCTAATTCACCCTCCGAATCTAAAATATTTGTCATAGTACAAAGGTTGCAATCACCTTCCCATTCACACCATGACATTAACTTTGTTGGAACTATTGAACCCAACCCATCTGACCTTTGGTATAAGCAGCTTGTGGATTACCTTTCCCTATCCATCTTACCTTCTCGACCTCACTCATAATAGACAATGCGCCTTTCTTAAAATGGCCTCTTGTTATGTCATCATGGGTGGCATCCTCTATAAGAAAGGCTTTGATAGTATTCCCCTACGATGCCTTACAAGTTCTCAAAGTTCCTTATACCATTAAATAAATTCATGATGGCATATGTGGAGGTTCGGTGGTCTTATTGTTCTTAATCGTATTCTTCACCTAGGATATTACTAGCTGACCCTTAACCATGATTGTTGTGACTACATCAAGTATTGTTTAAAATTCCAGCAACATGCCAATCTTCACCATACACCTAGTCATTCTTTATAGGTCTCCCGTGACCTTTGGCCCTTTTCTCAATGGGGTTTGGATCTTATTAGAGACATTAATCCCCATTCTTCCCAAAGACATCAATGGATCATCACTGCTACGAATATTATAACAAATGGGTCAAAACCATACCTCTCATTTCCACAAAATCCAAGAAAATATGTGAGTTCATATTCATCACATTATTTGTCGGTTTGGTGTTACACATCGCATCATCACGATAATGGAGCACAATTCAAAAACAAAACCTTACGGAAATTTTATGATTCCTTGACATTCACTCAATTTCTTGTCACCTTATTACCCACAAACCAACAGCTATGCAGAAATTCACCAATAAAACCACTGAACAAAATTCTTATGAAGGTGGTTAACAGTCTTTGGGAAGGACCGACATACGCATATTCCTTTCACCCTGTGGGCATACCATACTAGTATTCATACTTCCACTTTGCTGCCACTCCTTTTTCTATAGTCTATGGTACAGAGGATGTCTTTCCTCTCAAAGTCTAGATTCCATCTCTTCATATTTCTCTCCAAGACATGCTCAATGATGATGAATTTCACCAAGACCATTTGGCACAACTCTAGCTATTAAAAAAATGTCATCTTAATGATCTCGCTCATCTCCAAGTTTACCAAAATGTATCAAACATGCCTATGATAAGTGTGTCCAAGAATCAACCTTCTAGGTTGGTGATCTCATCATGAAGGAAAATCAACATGTACCCAAAGCGAGAAAAAAAGGTAAGCGGGAAAATTTGCTCCTAATTGGCTTGGACCATATATCGTGACTCATACCTATGGATTAGGTGCTTATCATTTATCTTCACTCGATGGTAAACTTGAGCTTTGATCCCTTAATGTCTTGTATCTTAGACCATTCTATTGTTGACTTCAAGTCCTACATCACCTTTTTCCTATTTCATGCTCGTCCCTTGAGTGCCATTCACCTCTCTCTTTTCCCTACGCCATCCCCAATGAATAAACAAGAATCATGTGCTTACCCGTCACCTTTTTACCTTCTCTTAAATATGTGTACCATGGCTCTGCACATGGCATGATTCTCATGGCTACTTTTCTTATTCTTTAAGATGAGATCTCATGATTGTTCACCCTTGTCTTCTGCACAAGAACCAAATTTTCACTATAGTCTTGTCCATGACTTAAAATCCCAAAAATAATTTCCAAAAGGGATCTAACTCCTTGAGTCAAACTTCCAATACAAAGATGATTCCCTCTAAAGGAAATATTTCTCTTTAAATTCTCCGCTATAAATAGATTGCTCCTCGAAGGAAACTTATATAAACTTTTCCATTTTATACGTAGTCTATCACACAAGAAGGCTACTTTTGCAAAAGGAATATAAAAATTTCAAAAGCTTCCCACATCAATCAACTTCAGTAAGACATCAAGGAGATAATTTACTCATCCCATATAGACTTCATGCATTGATCAGTCTATCTAAAATAAAAGTCAAGAAGAAAAGAAAACTTTTTCGTCATGGACTCGCCTATCGTGATCTTGGATCTCTCACCAAAAAGGCATGCTACCTTATACCATATAAATATACCATTTTTACCCCATCCCCTTTATCACCCTCATTTCCTACCACCTCAAGGGACCCACTAAAGTTGTGAAACTTCATGATCATGTGAATTTCTTCACCTTTAGAATAATCAATCATGTAATGTCTTTAGGGTCTTACGTTCCCCAACCTATCTAAGGTATTGTCAACCCGTTATGATCCTTACCAATTAGGTGGCTCTCTTTCCTTCTCTTATGTTTCAACTTCTTCATTACTTATTAATTACCCTATACAGGGACTAGACTCTCAACACTTATATATTCTTTCTTCTTTCATCCACACCTATCTACATAATGCACCCAAACCTAAATGACGTTAACTCAATCATTCCTATGACCTAGAACAAACATACCTATAACCTACCGACCCATTCTTCTACCTCCTCATATTCTTTTCTAGCTTATGGGAGAAGTACATCAGCCTGAGGTCCCTTTTCACCGGGACTATGTAGGCAACACTTCGAGGGCATGGGGCCCTTGAAGGTTAGCTCGGCCACCCTCTTACCCTAACCAATTTCCCCTATTTTCCTATTCCCATTCTACCTTGTTTTTCCTTTTGTATATCAATAACTGGAAATAAAACCAAATACACACCACCTAATACACATATCTACCACCCATTTTTCACACATCATCATGAAATTCACCAATTTATCATTTCATATTTCCACAAATAGCAAAAATTTGGAAATTTAAGCCATAACATGCATATACATTACCATTTGTTTCCTGTGTTACTAATTACTTGGAATTTAAATCAAAACCAACCATCCATGCCTAAACCAACTTGACTCCACCATACCTATGACCCGACTCAATCCATGCCTAAGCCAACATAACTTGATCCATGCCTATGACTTGACTCTATCATGGATACATTACTTAGTTTCCATCACATGTACGACTCATAATAGAAAATTACACACAACCATATGCATCATGCCATAACCATCATCATCTCTATATATATCATCATCAACATCTGTATACAAATACATGTCTACTCAAATACAATAATATACAATGTCTCTATAATAAAACTCTAAAAATCTTCGGCATGCAGGCCGGTATAATATACACAATATCAAAAATACTCTCTCATATACAACCTCACAATCTTGGCACACATGATGGTATCCAATATAAACTTTCATCAACATGCAAACCAATATAATATACACAATATCAAAAACACTCTCGTATACATCCTCACTCTTGTCGTGCAAACAGGCGATATATATCACAAGTAAACAAATCGGTACAATGGAGGCACACACTGCTGCTATCGACATCTCCCCTATGGATATCTACCATATTGGTCTTTCCTGTCTCCTCCTCCTCCTCTACTCTTGTGCAATGTCCCGCTAGCATCTCCCCACCCATCATCGAGATGTGGTATGACCCTAAAGGCTCCGCACGTGGAGTTGGCCTTCGTGTGCTAGTGGCCTCACCTCGACCATGTCCCTGGGCTCACCGGCCCCCTGTACTCTCCACACTTTGAGTGCGGGATCTACTCCTATCATTCAAGGCTTCTTTGAGCTCTGTGCTCGGCATAGGATAGGACATATATCCATGCCTCCATCGAAATGATCCCGATAATACCTCACCTCTCCTGAGCATCTCTCAACTTGGGCATGTAGGTACTATCTATGGTGGTGCCATCGGCCTCGACCTGTTCCTTCCCTACCCCTACCTATATAATGGGACCCTTTCCCTTAGCCTATGGTGATGCCACTATCCTCTAACCACATGTACCTATATCTAGGCCTAAAGGTCCATAATATAGGCCTTTGCAGCGGCCAACTGGCCCTCTAAACTGTAATTTATGCCTGTAGGGCAGCCACCTGCACCCCATCTCCATCTTCACCCTGCATGGGTATCTATCCCTATCCTACCTAAGCCTTTAGCACATGACCACCTATGCCTACAAAGTGGTAACATGAGCCTCTGACCCTATCAGTTGTCCCTACACTATCCTAAACTATGTAATTAGGGTAGCCACCTACCCCTGTAGGGCATCCCTCTGCACTATGATGGTGGCTAAATCTAGATGCCCTGGCCTCAGCGGTAGTCTTGCTCATAGCTATGTAGCCCACCACTTTATCGTATCTATCAATAACTTTGGCATCATCAATTTTTGTTCTATCACCTACTCCTCTTGTCCCATAGGTACTATTGGTTATGGTAGAGGCAAAGGCCTCTCCATGTCATCCCTCCTATACTATGGGAAGGGTGGGGGTATATCCTACCTCAGCGTGAACTACCATCTGACCCTATCTATGGGTATCATCTTGTGCTCTCCTACATGTCGCCCCTCTATCCACCTGTATATCTGCAGCCCATCTAGCTCCTCAGCCATCTGTCTATATTTTGGGAAGCCCACATATGGTCTCCAAATGATGTCCACACTGGACAACTCCTCTAGTAAACACATGTAATAGGATACATCATGTGTAGCTCTAGTGGCTTGGCACTCTCCCATAGCAGGTACCCACAGCCTATAACCCACCCGCACCAACCTTGGCTCAAATGCATCAACTTAGGGCATACCAACTAGACACACACACATAATGTGATCATATGCCCAACAGTGTAGTAGGAATGTGCAACATAACCTAAACCTATATAGCCCCCATAAGCCCATAGCTCTTTGTACAACATCACTAGGAACATGGGAACCCATGAAAAGTGGGTCTGTCCTCCACCATGTCATGTAGAACCCCATCAATGATCAAGGAATCTCCCACCCTCTACGTCGGGTAGTGCAAAATAGCAGACTGCCTCCATCGAAACACCACTTTGCCTCATCTCCTCTGGGTAGGCTCGGTACATGTCTCGTAACTCATGCGCACTATGAGACCTCAACTCCACCAGCCCTTCACCAAACAATGTCACTAATAACTCCTCGGATGCCTCTAAGGAGATAGAATACAAGCTGCGTCCCCACTATCGGTAACCACAGGATCCTGTACACATCCTCCAGGGTGATGTGATCTCACCCATCCTTAAATGGAATGTGTTGGTCACCGAATCCCATTTATTGATGAGGGTTACCATCAAACTCGTCTCCCGAGACTATGTGCTAGTAGCGTATGACCCTAATCGGGATAACATCTGTAATATGGTGCCAATCCTCACACATCGTACTCCTTCATACCTCCACAAGAAGTGGTGGTACCCTATCTCTCATCTATAATTGATCTCTCGCGTGCATGTAATAAACAATCATATTATTAAACCTTGACCATACCCATTCACCCTTGACACCCCAACTATACCAATTACCCTACCTCTTTTTCTTTGCCAATTACATTCTTATCACATGACTTATCTACCCACCCCAACCCTAACCCACTACCTTTCCCCATCCCAATTTCAAACCCTTCGACCATCCCTATTTCAACCTCTTACCTAAACTATTCTTTGTCCACAACATATTCTTATACCATTACCTATCTACCCACCCCACCCTAACCACATAACCTTCTCCCCATCCCAATCCCACAACCCTTGACCATACCCATGTGTACCCCCTACCCACTTATTTTTCAAGTAACCATACCTTCCTATCTCCTAGCCTATTTTACCCACCCACCTTATCCCATTTTTGGCCATTTTTCTCCAACTTTTGAGTGAAACCAGTCATCATAGACCAACCATGGCTCTTCCAACATCAGCATCAATCACCTCATCCATAACTGATCTGGTTCACACCCACCGACATTGGTCACCGCATCGCGGTGACAACCCGCAAAACCCTACCCTCTTTCTCTCCCAATTCCCCATTTCTCCCTACCCTCCTCACCCATTCCTACCTAACCCTACTCAATCCCTTCCCACCCATCATTTACCTCCATCTACCCTTCCCCATTCTTATTTTACCCATTATTGTTCCCAAAATCAAATTTAAAATTTTTCTCCCAAAACCATTTTCCCCTATCTCGATTTCTATACACACAATCTACCTAAACAAACAAGGAATGAGATTGAAGCTTACCTCATTGCGATGCCATCTCCTGGTGGCACCTCAAGCTGATGCACCAATGTTCCAACCGATCCCTCTCCTTCCTCTCCCCAAATGCCCTTGAACTCCAACCAACCAAATTGATCAAATAGATCTCGTGGACCCACCTATCAAATACCAATCACCTGCTACAAGGCTCACCAACTCAACTCTCCATCTCGCTTGGTCACTTTCCACCTTTTTATCTCTCCTCTATAATTTTCTCCTATTTGGTAAGTGACAAATGATTCCCAAAAACGTAGAAATTTTCTTTATAAAACCCTACCCAACCCGACCGACACCGGTTTTAGCTCGGCCGTCATTGGTCCGTGTGCTTGGCGTATTGTGGCTGTTTCACCTCAACCATCATTAGTTAAGAACGATCAATGTCGATTACCCCTATCAGCCTAATTTCTATCAATTACCCCTGATCTACTTGCCCGAATCCCTCTTTACCTCACAGAAGCTGATCCCGACACTCCACCTCATCCTCTTAACCCCCTCATTTATCACCCACCCTAGCCATTAGTTAGGGCATCTTTTTGTCCTGTCATGGCCTTACCTATTCCACACCTTCTTCTTACCTACACCTAACCCCTCGGTATGGTTTTTAATGTTACACACTTGCTCTACCTTGTGATTTTGTTACCACATTGCTAGCCTACGCTACCTATACTTGTCCCTCATTACATTTGGAGACTTGTTACTTTACCCATGCTTCACTCTACCCATGTTGTGACCTATCTACCTATAATCGGAACATTGATATTGACCTTTGAACCCATGTGCTCACTATACCTTGCGATCTTTTACCTATTTTATTTGACTTAATGACCTTACCTTTCTTATTACCGTGTTGTTTATCACGACCCAACGTTTGGTGTATCGAAACATACCTAATTGTTCCTACACCTAACATGCGTGGTTCTTCCACACCATATCCTATACCTTGGATATCGAATCACTTCAACCTTGTTTGGATAACACTATCGACCTTAGATGATGTAGAGATTACAAGATCTTCAACCTAGTACCGTGTCATAGTTTATACGTGTGCATGTGTTCAAATACCACTACCTTTGACCTTGGCCCATTTACCTTTTTGTTCAATTTGACCTTTACCCCTTCTCCCCATATGTCCACACACTCATCATATCCACCTATTATCAAACCACTCACCAATTTGATCTTCCACCTCATCAATTCCTAGTTTGAGGGAAATCACCTTCACCCACACATGGGGCAACCACATCTTATTTTTGTTTCGCTTACACAAAACAAGATAGGTAACAAAAAGGGGAAAAATTTAGACACCAAAATTAGATCACAATCCCTTGATCCCTTGTAAAATAATCAACTTAAACACACTCACCTAACCATGGCCCCTTTCACCCCACACTAATATTAATTAAATTAAATTAATTCATATCCTCACAAAATTTTATTATTTAATTATCCTAATTAAATTAATTTCTGCCTCACCACCTCACCTAGCCACCTCACCTTAAATCTATTATTAGCAGGTTACCATAACTAACTAAGACCTAGTTCAAACCCTAAAAATCAATGCCTACATCCCCGCTAACCACATTTCTGCATAAGAAAATAGTAACTCCCACTCTTTCCTGTGTGAATAGAGAGATCTAGAGAAAATCATGGCCATGATCTACTATTCTTAGTAAACCTAGGGAATCCTACCCTAACTGACACCGGTCACCCCGAGGCTCGACACCGGTCAACCGGAACCATTGTCGATTACCTCTTATTCCCTTTGGTAACCTTATTTAGAGTTTTTCACATTGTGAGAAGAGAGAGAGAGAGAGAGAGAGAGAGAGAGAGAGAGAGATCATAGTTGCATGCGATCAAAACGAACATCCTTTCACGCCCAGACATCCACAACCATCCAAGCCAAGATTTGATTCAACCAAGCAAGGAGGACAGCCCAGGAAGCTCAAGCAAGAGTTTCCTATCAACTGGTGACCCTCTACATAGAAGAAATCTCCAACCACCATCTCCCCTCTTCAATCACAGTCAATTGGTAGAAAATTTCAAGTAAGTACACTTCTCTACTCAGTTCATTTTGTTTGGATACTTTCAAAGTATTTAGATCCTTCTATGTGCTATAGCTTTCCTATCCATGCACCGATCCTCTCTCGGTAACTATCCCCCTATATCTCATATAAAACCCTCCTAAACCCTATCCAAGCAATCCAACCTCTCATTCTGACCTATCTAACCCTTTGTGCGATCACTAAGAGGATCCAAAACCCGTCCCGAATAACTTCTAGTTTTCCACAGATCACTGCATCAGTATTCCTAAACCACCATCGGTCGATCCTATACTAGTGTCGGTTTACTTACAATCTTGGTCATTTTTACTATTTACTAACCGACCAAAACTTGACCCTTAGCTAACCCCAACTTCACTTAAACCCCACCAAGCCTATCCTTGACTTGCTACCCTACCTACACCTCAAAGAAACCACATTCAGCTCTTTACACCAACCTAGAAGGCGGTCAAGACCTCTACTTCTTAATGTATATCACTTCTACAATAATCGAGTATCAGTCACCATTAACCAAAGAACAATCAATCATAAACCGCGCATCGGTCTTTGTGTACGCCAACATAGTGCGCAGACCCATTAAACCAACATACCTATTCCCAAATTACCCATAATCATTTATAACCTCCATTAGACCTCTGTCAGGACTTACGAAACTCAAAACCACTTACCTAACCTCTGAATCTGATCCTAACTTAACTTGTTAGATTAGATTTTACTTATTGTATTTATATGAGATGCCCAAATCATATTAACTACAGTAGGATGTTTTTTGTTTACATTATTTACCACATTGATTTGTTTAAAATAGTGGATTGACAACCTTCTAGGGAGTATTACACTTCCCGGATTTAGAATACACAAGGCAGTCCACTACATATACTATTTAACTTCCATTTGGTGGTCTTGTTGTTTATTTTAGGTAGTTCCTCCCAGCCAAAAGGAAGCTCTCATGATCAGCTATGGATCGAGAAGTCAATACAAGTGTAATAACCTTCAACCAAAGATAAACATGTATTCCTCCTAGCCCATTACCCTTATCTGTTTTTTGTCACTTTCTAGGAAACACAAAGAATTAGGTGAAACACCCTAAGCATAACAATAACTTTCAAACATGAATTTCACTCATTTTTTAGATTTCTCATTAATATCCCACTAAATTTTCTTAGGTAGAAACTATCCCAGTTGTCCATTTTTCTAGGGGAAAAATGGATAACATGAATCATATGAATAGTAGTATGTGATCAAGTGTAGAAATATACCCAAAATGTGTGATTTAGTTTCTACATTTGCCCCCAATTTATGTTGTTGAGTGAATTCTCAAAAACATAAAGTAGATAAAATATGTGTACCTGATAACCATGTAGATCGATGGTGAAAATCATGTCGAGGAGACAAGAAAAAGCATGGTATCATAAAAAGTGAAGCATGGAAGCTAGAGAAGAGGAAGTGGAAATTGATGACCCTAGAGGTGAAAGCATATGTAGAATGTGTCATATTGTACTTATTTTTGATGTCGCTTGATGCTTGATGACTACTTCTTCCCATAAGGATTGTCGTATTGTACCTATTGTTGATGTCTCTTAATGCTTGATGACTACTCCTTCCCATAAGGTTGGATTTGCAAAAGAGAAAAAAAATGAGTATTCAAATATGTGTATATGAATTTTTTTATCCAAATGAGTAAAAAGTGTGTAAAAAATATGCAAAAATATGAAAAGGAACATGTGCACCTGATCCTTGATGAGTAAAAAGATAGAAAGGATCCTGAAGATGTTGTATAAGAATGAGATTTTAGGAGATTTCACGCTAGTTGCACCAAGTGTGAGTTTTGGAAGATCCCATGCCGGTTGTGCCAAGTGTGATTTTTGGGTGATCTCATGCCAATTGCACCAAGTATGAAAGAAGTGTAGGGAGAAATGTCTAGTGTTATTCTCTAATATTTGACCGCTTTCAATGAGTAAACACCACTATAAATGGTGTGTAAAAATATGATCGATTTCAATCAAGTTTGATCCAACGTGAAAGTAGAAAATAAGGTATAATGCATGCATTACAGTGTCAAAGGATTTGTGCCTATCCTATAAAGGCTACTATGTAAATTTCTATGAACTATGCCATACTGATAAAAATTGTGTAACTTCCCCTAGTCACAGGTTCTCAAGAAGCATTAGGGATTCCTAGGTACTACTTTCTATTTCTGGGAACTAGTGTTTGTGTTGTGCTAAAGACCAAAGTCAAGTTCTAGGTTGGTTTTGTGGACTGACTATTGTGTTGTACCAAAACTGAACTATATTGTAATGTGATTCGAACTACTTGTATGGGGTGATTGGTTAACCCAATGATGCCCCATCTTGTCTTGAGTGCATGTAATGTCACAAGGAGTATGCATCCCAAAAGAGGATCGAGACATAGAAATAAAAATTATTCCCTGGGGGAAAGGAATGTGGTTGGTATAAACCAAGGCACATGAAAACAAAGTTGATGGAAAATAAAATTTAGTGCAATCAAGATAAACACGCATATAGAAGATAATGTGTAAACTAGTAAGCAAGAAGACATTGTAGAGACTTTGCAAAATTGGATTACAAACATGGGACATTACTCATAATGTCATAGGACAATCAAAATTGAAGTGGAAAAAAATACAATGTGCACACAAGACAAAGGAAAATCTTGCAAATAATGACATACAATGGCAAACAATGACAATGACAAAAAGAGAAAACAATGTAACAGATATAACCATTGTAGAGTAAATAGTTCTGCAAAACAAATTTTGCACATGAAGCACCTTGAATAACATGTTTGAAAGATATGAATTATGTAAAAACGTGTATGATCTGATATGATGTATTGTGCTAATATGAATAGGAAGTATTATAAATTGAAACAATAACATTTGTAATGTGAATGAAATTTCATGCCCCAGGATCCTTCTGCGGGGACTGGTAAGAGGTATAGTTCCAAACATCCATGCTACGTGTAATAATCTATGTAAAATGTGCAATAAAAATAGAAGGAAATTGAATGCATGTGTGTGTATGATTAAGATAATGGCATATAGTGTATCCAAATAACATAGTAAGTAAAGTGTACATGTGAGAATAAGTAAGCAAGACCAATGTCCAACCAAAATATGTACTATGCTATAAGTGTGAATATAATGGAATGCAAAGTGAGTGTGATACGATTAGTGTTCCCCCTAGAAAGTGTGAATGAGTATGCATGATATGAGGTTCATTTATAAATTCCCCTCGGTAGTCAATAATGAACTATAAAATAAGAATGTGTTATCGAGAAATGGTTTGAATTGAGTGCTAGAAAGATATGATCGAGAAATCGTATAGCTTAGAGAGTGAGTGAGGCTGATGAGGTTCATTTTAAAATTTAGAACATCAATAGTCGAGTATGAACTGTGTAACTAGAATGCATCATAGGGTAGTGTGTTGTTTTGCATGTGCGCTAGAGAGATGTGTTGTGAATGCACAATGTGTAATGTGATCTAAGGTTCATGAATGTAGTAGGCCCTTGATAGTCAAGTCTAAACCATAACACAATAGCATGCCATCGAGTAATGATGATACAAATTTATCAATATGTGAAAAACATGTGTGAATGACTATATGTGACTCAAGAAGTGAAATTGAAAAACGGGTGAGACACTGCATAAATGCTAGAGTGGGGAAGAGTAAGCATGATCCCCAAAGTGTATGATTATAAGTATGATCAAGTAATATCATATAAGAGGTCATCACGGTCATGGTCAACACTATTTGGAGATACATCCAAGACTTGGTAAGCAATAGTATGTGATTGATCCCATAGAGATCCATTGTGGCGTACATTATACATGTAAATTACATATTCCTTATCGGTGAAGGGTGGTAATGGATACCCATGTGTATACCAATGAGTAAGATTTTGTGAATAGCCAAGAAATGATTCATGGGTAAGGATATGTCAAAAATATCTAGAGCTAAACTACCACCAATATAATCAAGCCAAGATTTCCCAAGATTAAGTGGTGCAAGATGCAAAGTGTGTGTAATAAAGATTGATAGATGAGATATCCATAATAGAGATGTGGTGAATGTATTAGAGGTAATATATCATCAAGTGTAAACCCAAACCGAGTCAATCCATCATGTGTGCAAATGGTGTTAGAGCAAGTGGGTTCAAATGAAATGTCCATCCAATAAGTATTATTCATGAAGAGAGTACATGCGAAGGGAGGAAGGGCAGATGTAGATTTCCCATGAGAATACACTGCAAGGTGGTATGATGTTTTATGTATGGAAACACCTCTCGATAAATTACCATATCATTAGTATAAGGGGGATTTTTGAAGTAGATGAAACAACGTCTAGTTTATAAACGGTTCCCTTAAGTGGAGGAAATTTTTCCGAGATAGTGCATGGGCTCATGGATTAGCAACATGATGTATAATAGCAGAATTTAGAATATGTAATGGAATAATTAGATCTAGGTTGTAATATTGTAATTGTGTACTATCAACAAGAACTTCATATTCAAATCCTTCATGTAAGAATATAACACATCAGTGAACTATAGAATAAATTGCTTGTATTCTGTGAAGCCATGGCCTACCAGGGTAAGTAATTATATGAAACTACGATATGAATGAAAAAAAATAGACAAAAAAGTCTTTGGTCCAACTTGAGCAAGTAAAGTGACAATTCCTATGTGTGGACATGTGGTGAAATCCTATGCTCAAACAAAAATATATGTTGGGTTAAGAATAGATGTGGGAAGGCGTACGACATGAATGAATGATAAGGGAAACAAATTGAGCTTGGATATAGTATCAACTAAAACACTTTTGACTCTAAAATTATTGATGAAGACTCATATATATATATAGGAGGATCATTGTAAATACATAGAAATATTTTTAGCTATAATAAGAAACGTAATGTGTTGTGAAAATGCATCTACGAATTTTTGGTAAACATCATCTGGATTAGTAGTGGAAGGAATATGATTAGTAGGAAAAAGATTCATGATTTTATCGTAACATTCGAGATTGGTAGAAATAAATCATGAATGGAGATATTCATGATGGGAAGATCCTAGGAAAATAAAAGCAATAGAAGTATGAGGGCCCTAAGAATTTTTGAATGAGATGGGTTCACCAAATGATTAAGAAAATATTGAAATAAATAAATGATAAATCTAAATATGTAACAACGAAGTATATAGATATGCAATAAAGTACATATTTGACCCAAGAAAGTAAGCTAGAAAAATATGAAACCCTAGTTGTAAGAGGAGTGGTAAAATACTTAGCTGATTCAAAATGAATCTAAAGTTATGCCAAGTTAGAGAATTGATGGAACTAAAGGAAATATTATCACAAACGATTCTAGAAAATTGCGCGAGCACTAGAAATGTTGTGACTATGGTGCATGGATAGGTTCGGGGGCACTTGCGGCGTTGTATACCTCCTCTCGGAATCTATGATTGCTCGAGAACCTCGAAAGTGATTTTTACAATGTCTCTTTAATTTCATTGAACTTCACTCTTTTTGCTAGTATTTGATTGTATGATCATCGATCTTTCTTGAAAGCTACACAATAATAAAGGGCACCCGTAAAACCCTAAAAAATAAAATATTAAAAAATAAAAATATGTAAATGGGGATTCTGGATGACCCCAACGGTCACCTGACTGAGTGAACTTATGATCTGAGTGCTCCACTACATTTCATACTCCATGTTGTTCTACATGTGTGTGTTTAAAATTGTGTCCTATGTAGCTCTTATGCTAGATGCACTTGAATAAAGAGCAATAGCTAGATGTAGAAAATGTAGATAATTGTGTGCATGGAAATGAACTTCCCCTCCTAATAAGTGTTTATAGAATAATGCAGTCCCTTATCCCTTGAATGTATTCTTTAATGCTCTTGTAATATCTTTGGATGTAACCTTAGGTGGTGATAGTAGTTGTTTAGTGTTTGGCCCTTATTATTGCCACATAGCTTTGTATTTATATGATTCATTTTCTTGAATTTCGTAATTAACTTCTAAAAGGTTGACCACTAATAAAATAAGATTACCAATAGATAGAAAGGACCCAAAATATGTGAGGAAGATACAAATATGTTGGGGGCACCTAGAGGGGATGAGGCACCTAGGTGCCAACGTCTTGATGGGCATTGGTATCCATAATTTGAAAAATTGAAGTGTCAAAAATTAGATTGGGAAAGAATATGTGTGAGACCAAGAGGAAAAGTAGAAAGAAAGAAAAGAGGCCAAATATAGTGGTCAATTAGTAATTTTCTTGCTTATGAATCATATGAATAGTAGTATGTGATCAAGACTAGAAATATACCCAAATTGTGTGATTTAGTGTCTACAATTCTATCGAATAATGACAAATTAATCCTTCGTTGAAAAATCCAATCACTTCAAACATAATTATGTGCAATAAAACATATTATTTCCTCAACTGCAACATTTTCAACTAAATACTTATTCATTTTCTAAAAACATTTGGATAAGTATACTTATTGCAGATAAAATTAAAAAAATTGATCTTAAAACATATTGAAATCAATAAAAAATAAAATTAAAATCAATTTGTCACTTTTTCATCCTCTTTCTAGTTATTTACCTTAAAGTAGTATCTTAAACCATATGTAATGTTTCCTTTTTGATTCACCAATTATATCTACTTAAATAACTAGAAAATGTGTAACATCCTATTTCATGATTACAAAAGTAGGGATTTTTTTTTAGTTTATATCAATGTTCACTATTCTAAATTCAAAATTTAGAATCACATTTAATCGTCCAATCATTCCTACAACAATAACCATATGCAACTGTTATGAATAGGTATAAAAATGATCTCTCATATTTCATTTCATTTATGACTCGGTATAAAACCGATCTCTCATATTTCATTTCATTATATACTATGTATACTTGTGATTCACCTTTTTATTTTAAGGGCTCATCAAGTACAATTGACAAAGGGAATATCAAGGTACTTGTTACGAATACCCATCCTATATCTCACACCTTAGTTTGGTGAATTTAAGATGATGCAACCAACAACTTGTGATACTTTAGCCAAAGTTTCAAACATGTTTTCCATGTCTATATCCCAAGATGACATACTCATCATAAAGGAATATGTCTTTCACCACACTTGAAAATTTCCTCTTGATTATTTTTTTTTATTTACATCCATCCTTCCCATTTTGAGGTCTGATATGGTCTTAATTATAAGGGGTGAACGGATTATTGCACCATAAAAATGCTCTACATTAGCCACCGAATGAGCCCCGTCATTAGATTGGTACTATACAACAATGGTTATGCTACAACAACCCATTAAGTCCTAGAAATCTAAACCTCTCTTCTTAACAATTCATTAATCCCTTTAATTTTCAGCTTGTTAATCCCACCCTAGTTATTTTCAGCCGTTAGGTGTCGTTGCTAAGGGCTAACTCGGGTTCTACCATCATTCCAATAAGGAACTTTATGTTTCCACTTAAATCAATAAGAAGGATCTGCAAATTTATTTCTGCTCATTACTTATTCTCTTTTAAGTTTAAAATTTCCTTTAGTTAATTAAGTATCCTAGAAACATCTTATTGGTATATTTTAGGAAGAAACCACATACATCCAAATATACTTTAGGAGCATTATAAGGTTCATTTTCTTGACTCCAAATGGGTTCTATGCTTTCAACCCAAAATAGTTCTCTTAACTTAACATTCAATTTCCTTTAATTCATTCAACTATGAGAACTATTATAACTTAGTTAAAAATTATCCCCTAAGTATAACTCATCTATGGATATTCCACATCCATCTCATAGCCTATTCGAAGGGTTCTTTCTATTGCCAAATAGTGAACAACCCCCTTTTGGTTTTTTCAAGGTTTCATAACATATTTAAATTATAGATGTAAGTCAAATATGTATCATGATTATGAATTCATCATTACAACAAGAAGAACATTGTTATTAATTCCTTAAGGGTTAGTTCAATTTATACATCTAACCCCATTTTATCATTCTTATCCTTTCTTAAGTTCAATTCCATTTCATTATTGTACTTAATCATCATCTAGGATAGATAGATTGTATCATAGTATAATCACTTAGATCCCTTTTCACAAGGTAGATTCTTATATGTACTCAATGAGATTAAGTACTCTTTGTTATTATTCCCAAGATATGAATCCCTTTACTTTTAGTCATGCTACCCTTTCTTGTTTTACAACATTCGTTATAAAATGACCATTCTATTCTTGTCTCATAATGATGTAATTAAGCATAGTCAATCATAACTTAATTTCCACAACATTAAACTTGTTTAAATACAACTTATTCATTATTGTCTTATTCAAATGAATTCAGTAATTAAAAGTTATAACAACCAATAACTATTTAATAGCTAAGACATTCCATTTTTACCTTTCATATAAGTCATTAACAAAAGATAATGCTTTATGTCTATCCCCTTTTCCACATATTCAAATATCAACAATAATATTCCTTGCTTCATAATAGTAGTATGAAGTTAGTAAATTTTCATATAAATTTCCCAAAATTACTAATCAATGTCAAGAAGTAAAGAAATTCATATCAACCGATTCCCTATAAACTTACTTTCCGGTGAAATAATTTTTAAACCGAAAAACATCATTCACACACAATTTGAACCAGTCAAGAGAGAGAATGATTCAAGAAAAAAATTTCTATTTTTCCAAAACAGAAAGGGTTCGAAAGATCTTTTCCTATTTTAATACTTCTAGAAGTACCTTACTTAAGTGTATCACAAAACCTTACAATGTTATCATCTAACAATCCAATCAATTCTGACTCCTATCAACAAGAATACATTCAACAAATAGATTTAGTATTCATCCAAACAAGTAACCCAAAACTATACAAGTATACATTCTCGCTTAAGCAATATCATACCAATAATGCCAAGCCAAGTATACATAATAGCATAAGGAAAGTATGAGTAGAAATACCTTAATCATGTAGCCCATAATACATGATTAAAAAAATTTACTTGTGTCCAAATAATAACATTTTCAATTCTAATAGTCCTTGAACCTAACAACTGAGTAGAGAGACTAAACTAACAACAACAAGATCTCAAGGCCAAAATCCATTTTAGCTTATCATACAAAGCAATCCATACCATAACCACTTGGTTCCAACCCACTTGAAATGTATACAAATCATTGGAATATAATATACAAATATTTATCGAGATAAGGTTGATTACAATAGATACAAGTATTCCATACTATAACCGATAAAGGACCATACCTAGACAAATACATCATCTAGGTTGAGGAATGGAATGAAATAACCAAGGAAGAGAAAGATCGCAATCAAACAACCTTCCTAACCAACTAAAACAAGTATCCTTGATAATATTCATATGATCAAGGATCGGTAACGTTAAATCAATCAACACACAAGAGAAATTTTAATAAACCATCCAACTGGTCTAGGTCAAGGTTATCAATTAGACAACCTAACCACAAAAGATCATTAATAACTGATGTTCAAAACTTTAACTTTTAATAACAATTCGATGTATCATTTAAACACTAGAAATCTACCGAGAAGGGCTAAAAAATTCACAGGAAGATCCACAATAACCCCCAGGTAAACACTAAGCTTATTAAATTCAAAATAATCATAGTTACAGGTCAATATTACCACGAGACCGATTCATATTTTTCTATCAAACATTATACCAAATTGTTGATCCTCACAACACTAAAAGATGTAATAGTCACCATGATGAAGAAGAACCTAAAATTATTACGACTATAGAAATGGTTAAACCCTCCATGGTTCAAAGAAGCAAAGCTAAATGGATAAGTCAAAGAACAATCATGTGACCAACTTACACACAACGGTGAATGCATTCTATCACGGTGGGTAAAAACAATACCTATATATTTTTAATTAATATATAACTTGACACAGTTATAAAAACTGCACAAACCTTTCCAAACCATTCATATAATAATATAGACAAGTCCCTACCCAACTGGGTTTGAATAACAACTCACTGATTAACTATAAATAGAATTTTAAACCTATTTTATGAGTTAATCTAAATAGAAACTAAATGCTACAATGAAGTGCTAGATATGAATATTTTACTTTAATATTTTAATAAATGGAAATAAGAGGGGTAAGATACCTAATTAACTTACCTCATTTTGTGTTGGAATTTGTGACAAATAGATATGCAGACTAGGAATACTATTATTAACTCGACCTCAAGACCCAGCAAAAGTTAGAGATTTGACTAGATTGGGGCACTTGGGAAGAGACCCAGGACACCCAAGTCAATATTTTGGTGTTTTTGTCTGCATAAATGCTCACAATATGAGTCTGGATGTGTCACGGGTCCTTCATTGTACCTTTTTCATGTTGTGTTATTATTGTTGTATCTTTGGTTGTGTCATTTCAAATGTCTCACGAAGACAAACCCGTAAACCCTATTCAAAGCATAAATTCTTAAAAAAATAAAAATACATATGAATAGGTCGAGACTAACCTCAAACTAGTGGCCTTATGAATAAGTGATGCACTACATTGTGGACCCCATGTAGTTCTATGTGCGTGTGTGTGTAATTTTGTGCCTAGGATGCCCTATCATCAATGAAGTGGTAATAGGGAGTAGTAACTAGATGTGAATGTAAATGGCGGACAAAATAGAAAGAATAAAACCCTTTCACCCTATGGTTGTGTGTGATAGATATGTAGAAAATTCCAAAATTCAGTCTCTTGCCTTACTATTTAGTTTCCTTGATAGTAAGATGTCCATCCATAATGTGGTAAGTATGCTATGTTTATATAAGGATATCTTGCTCAAATTTCAAAACTAATGACCCAAAACGCCGACTACCTCCTCGCAGAATGCACAAGATAAGATAAAATACCGACCTCTAAAAGATAACCTATAACCACGAGTCACAAATACACATACACCCAAAACATGGATTGGGGCACCCCGGGTGCCCTTTACAACCCTAGGCATCCAGTTAGACAAAAATAATGACAAAAGACCATTTAACAACATGTGACACATACTAAGAGGTGAGAAGAACCACACAAACAACTAACGACCATGTATGACAATTGACTATGATAAAAAGTTAACTCATTACTAACAAGGGAATGTGTCATTAGTGAATAATTTTACTATGCGAGATCTATTTATAAAATAACATACCCAATGGTGTTAATGTAATAGTAAGTGCATGATTTTATGTCTATATTTTCTCCCACTTTATGTTGGTGAGTGGAAATCTTGGTAACATAAAGTAGATAGAGATGCATACTGAGTAAAATATGAAGAATTCCAAGCTATAGAAGAGTGTGTAGATGTGTATTAGAAGCATGCCAATAGAACCATAAAGCGTGCCGAACCATAGATCAATGAACTGACCCATGTAATGTAATGAAAAAGTGTAAATGGCATGATGGAATGTCCTAAATGAAATGTAATGATTGTGATCATTTTGAATGCAATATGATTATGAATATTTGGGTAGGGAATGACCGGTTCCCAACCCGAATGGTTGTAAATGGATGAATAACAGGAGGACTTGGGTGTCTTGGCGCTAGAGGAAGAGTATAGGGAGAAAGGTGTATTTTTATCCAATCTTTAATTATAACCTCAAGATCTAGTTTTTACAAACGAAATCAGATCAAATTTTTGGTTTCTTGGATCCAAATGATTATACGATCAAACAGTTAACCCATATAGGAGTGATATAGGGAAGGCACTCTTCCCCCCACTCCTTTGGTGTTGCTGTAATGGAAAAGCTTCCAAGTTAAATCATTAGGAAGTGAACTCAGGATGAATATTGATAGTTCCCAAGTTAGGTCTTCTGGGAGGAAACATGAGATGAGAATTGGTAACTCCCAAGTTTGGACATTTGGGAGGAAATACAAGATAAGAATATGGCTTAAAAGTTATGTCATATGGAAGAAAATGTGGAATATAGAGTAACTTCCCAATTTAGGTCATTTGGGAAGAAGTGATGAATGAAACTTCCAAGTTAGGTCATTTAGGAGGCCACTTGTACATTTATTAGTATGATTTTTGATTGGTTTCAATTGGTAAACTATTTTGGTTAGTTAATTCTAGAGAGGTTTTACACTAGGTTGCCCCGAGTGTTAGGTCATTACGGGAATTAATGGTAGAATGACCAACAATTTTTGTTAGAAAATGGTTTTTCATTTTCTTATTTCCCCCAAGTTAGGTCATTAGGGGGAAATGATGAAACATTGTATAAGAAAATTGTGCTTTGTTGCCCCTGATTAGGTCATTAGGGGCCCAGAAGGTGAAATATCACGTAGAGTGATGGTAAATGATCAAACTCGTTATGTTGTAAAAATATGGAGGTGTAAAGGGAACAATAGGATGCCCCTAATAATATGCCCCCCCTTTTGGAGAAAGTGGGAGGGATGTAAAGAAAAGACACTAAGCCAAAATTAATCATCAATGTGCGAGAAGGTGGCATGTTTGGAATGGGAAAACTTAATAAAAGAGTTTTAACAATGTGAAACATGTTCAATACATGGTGGGTGGAATTATAAAAATATTTCTATAAAGGGGTGTGAATCAAAGTAGAAATGTTCAAGATATAGATGAAATATCGACATGTATTAGTTGTGGAAATAATCACGTAATATAAGCCTTAATAAAGGTAGTTGTGAAAAGTAATTGTACATAGTGAGGGTAAAAGGTAATAAGTCACCACATTTACTTGTTCTACAAGTTGTGAGTGTAGACGAAGTGAGGGAAAATACCTCAAGTGACACTTTGGCCTAGTCAGTTTGAGAGGGTGGTGACCATTTTGGTGTCATGTACTACCGCAGAGGTTGTAATTGTGTTGAATTTTGCAAAATGTATTGTGTATACATCGTTTTGGGTGAAAGTTTTTAAGTTGATACTTTTAATGTTCTCAGTGTTTTTTCCTGGACTAAAGAGGTGAGGCCGCTAATGACCCATGAGACTAGAGCACCCAAATCTAGGCACTAGTTTCCTACTCCGGCACCCCAGTCCTATATATGGGTTCCCTAATCTAAAATGTTTCCTTTTGTGGTAGTTGGCTAATTTTTTTTTCTAGTATGTTGTATGAGTATATTTTATCATGTATTAAGCACTAACATGGGTTTTTATTGTTGTTTGGTGGTGTGCGAGAGGATATTCACTCTAGAGAGTTCTCAGGGTGGTCATCACATAAGCACACTTCTTGGGTTGGGGGTGTCTAATGATGATTGGAATGTGATGGATCGTGATGGGTTACGGAATATAACATAGATGGGGATGTACCTCATAATATGATGATTTTGACCAAATTGTGTTAGAGATGGTGTGCGAGACACATGCACATTTTGATTGCTTACAACGGAGATGATAGTGACACTAGAGGATGTGTATCACATTTTGTGATTACTAGTAGTAGGGGAGAGAGTGTGAGTGATAGTGGTGGATGATGTACAATGACGTATGAAGGATGCGAGATGATACTTTATGGGGACTCCGGTGCCTATAGAAGCCCATATCAGTTTAGATGCCATATTACTATCAAGTGTCCCGCACTTGCAGAATTTTATAGAAGTGGTGATTACATCATGTATAGTGGAGGAGGGAGGTGGTGTAGGCATCTTATATAAGATGCAAGACATATGCCTAAATATAAAGGAGCATGATAAAGAGTTTACATGGGCATGATTTGTATTGACCCATTTATACCGTGACTTGTATCGATTTACACAGGATGAGCATGGTGGATGGATAGGATCCACCACTTTCTTAAATATATGGGTGTATTATCACATAGTTGTAATGAGGTGAGTTATAGGCCCATGAGGGGAGTGGGCACATCCTGAGATATACGCTAGGAGATGGGTGGATATACATAGTAGGAAGATGGACACAGATGCATTTAGGGAACTCATAGATAAAATGGGTCCCGAGTTAGTGATATGGAGGCTATACCATGACTATGCGGAATGGCTAGAGGATGAAGTAGAGATACATTGCATTCAAAGGATGATGTGGTTAGAGGACCACTTTCCCAAAGGTGTTGCGAGAGATGTTTCGGTAGAGAGAGTATATAGATAGTTTGGGATGGCTCAAGATGTGCCCCCAGAGCCATGCATATGGTTGAGAGTTGTGATATTACTTAGGAAGGTTGGGGCTAGGCCAAGGCCCATAAAATATCAATTAGTCTTTTCGGGGCTTGATGTGGTAGATCTAGTGATAACAAAGGTTAATGGAGATGATGTAGGTTATACCGAGGAGTATCGTGCATGGTGGGAAGCATATCGGTGGGTATTATTGTACCCATTTTCACATGCCCACTAGGATTACCACATGGAGAAGGAGGAGAGAGAAGGAACAAGCCACCGATCCCATAACAAAGGGTGTGGCTGAGTGTAAGTACTTGTATATGATTGTTTTGTTTATTGTTATAGGTGTCTATTGGTGTGGTGTATAATTATCTAACAAGTTGTGGTGTGTTTTTTTAGGTGATGCGTATTGGTCATTAATTGTGGACACATCCATCTACATATTGATGTGGAATGTGCTCAATGATGTGCTAGTAGGTGATATGTTAGACCAAGTAGACGACATCGCAGGAGAACACACCCATCTATTTGAGCTAGTGGCCATAACAACGATGACATGTACTATGTTTCTAGGTGAGAAGGAGATAAGGTTAGGGCTAGGAGGAATACACATTTGAGCGTCGAGATGGTGTGCGCGTACCGTAGAGAAAGATCGGGTTATTGCGAAGAACTCCTTTTTGTCTTGGAAGGACTACCTGCAAATAAGAACACAAGACCACAAGATTTTGATTAGACAATAAATGAGGGAACTGCCTTGGGCCCAGGAAATATAAAACTTCCTTTCGAAGGTGGTCAGTTCCCCTACTAATATGAATTAACACAAAAGACTGTAAAATATCAATTAAATTGCTTCGTTGAGACGGGTAGGGAAAGGCTGATTTCTGGTTTTGAGTCACAATAACCGATACCGGTTGCTGATAACCGATATCGGTATGGTCTAGGATCTGTAGGTTGGTTGTTTTGTGGGGTGGTTGTGTTGTAGGGTAACAGTGTTGTTGGTAAGGCTAGTATATGAGTGATATTAGGTAATGAGATGGTGAGAGGTAAATGAATGATAGTTAGATGCAATGACACGTTGGGTAGTGGATCTAGGAATGGATTTATGGGGACTGTGATTCAAAAAGTCTAAGAAACGTTATTAAAGAGGACATGCAAGGTGTAACTTACTGGTTATTGATGAAGATGCAGGTCCAGGAACTCTGATGACAAAGGCAGAACTCAAGTGGGATGGCTTGACACACAGAAGATGAGAGATCTCCCTCCCGATGATCAGCTGAGTATCACAGGTTTCTGGCTATTCCGTTGCAATCTTGGGCTTGATCTCCTTTTGCTGCAACTCTCCTTGTCTCTTCACTCGTCTCTGCTCGGCCAAGTGAAGATCCGAATGCTCTTGATCGCTCCCAATGATCTCTGTTGATTCAAAAATCCTTCGACCCTTGTTTCTGGTTAGGGGAGCCCATTTTACAGGGAACCGATGGCGGTTACGTAACCGACGGCGGTCGAGTAGGAACCGGCATCGGTAAGGAAAAAGTAGGCTATTTTTAGTAAAATAGCCCACCTTCCTTACTTTTCTCCCGAGGGATTAGTTGCGGGCTTGGTCAAGTGACTAGAATGTCGGTTTTGGTGCGAAAGGGTCCTTAATCATGGGTGTAGGTGTAGACCAAGTTATAGGTCTTAATTAGGTTAGTTTAGGGTTAGGACTAGGTCACGATGAGGTGGCAAAATGAGGTGGCAGGTGAGGTGATGTGGATTTATCAATTACGAGGTAATTAATAAATAATTGTGTAAGGTTTAGGTGATGAGGTTAGGATACGAAATGAGATGCGGGTCCTGAAAGGGGTCGTAAGACACAAATTTGGTGTCTACATTAGCCCCTTATTGTCGTAGCTTGTTTTGTAAAGGCTGCGCGACAATAATATGAAGTGGTTTCTCTGTTAAGGATATAGGTAATCCCCTCAAATCTATCACAGATTGAGAGAACGGGAAATCGGGGATAGGGTTGATAAAGGGTGAATGGTGTAGAGAGGATGGTAAGATGGTGGGGTAGGTCGAGGAAGCGAGACGCATGTTGAAATGTAATAGTGCGACTAGGGTACATGATTTGTGACAAAGCAAACCGGCAATGCATAGGCAAAGGTCGATAGTTTATCCAAACAAGGGTGATATAATCCACGGTATCGAAGGCATAGGAAGTAGCTCGGGGTATATAACGGGTAAGGTACAGGAACGTTTAGGCATGTTCGGCAGTACCAAATGGTTGGTTTGGTTGAGATAAACGTCACGGTCTAGGTCTAGGCAAAGTTGGTCGACAGATCAAGTCAAGGACCCTAATCATGCTAAAACACGAACAGGTGAGCTCGATGGAACAAAAAGCTACATGATGGGTGGATAAAAGTGTATGTTGTTGATGTTGGGCGAGGTATCGAAGTGGTACGGCCTTGGGTCGGGCCAAGTTGTTGGGTTGCGGCCTTGGGTCAGGCCGGAAGGGTAGAGTGAGGCCTTGGGTCGGGCCGGATGGGTAGGGTGAGGCCTTGGGTCGGGCCAAATGGGTAGGGTGAGGCCTTGGGTCGGGCCAAATGGGTAGGCGAGGCCTTGGGTCGGGCCAAATGGTTAGGGCGAGGCCTTGGGTCGGGCCAAATGGTTGGGGCGAGGCCTTGGGTCGGGCCTTGGGTTGGGTCGGGCCAAATGGTTGGGGCGAGGCCTTGGGTCGGGCCAATGGTTGGGCGGCCTTGGGTCGGGCCAAATGGTTGGTTGCGGCCTTGGGTCGGGCCAGATGGTTGGTTGCGGCCTTGGGTCGGGCCGGAGTGGTTGGTTGCGGCCTTGGGTCGGGCCGGTGAAGTCAAAAATGGCTAAAGAGCAATGGAGCATATAGGCGATGTGGTAAAGAGGCAATGTGGTGGGAAAGGGAACGTAGTGAATAAGGGCAAAAAGTTGGGTAAAAAAGGACAAAACCGATATCGGTTATATATGACCGAGTGCACTGGGTTAGATAACAATGCCGGTTCCTTAGGGCATGATTTGACCGGTATCGGTTCAATGTTAAAAACCTATAAAAAGAAAAATACGGCCGGTCATTGTCACTTTGTGAATTTGGAAATCAAATTAAGTTGTCTGAGGTGGAATATTGACATTGGTGTATTTATTGGCTGAGGTGGCACTAGTTGAGTGGAGAAGTGAGTTGATTGGCGGGCCCAGTGAGGAGGAGGCAGTAGGTGATTGGCAGAGGACCCAGCAGAGGACATTTGGAGCCATGGCACAGCCGGAGGAGCAAGAGAGGAGCTGGACCAGCTGGACCACCACCACCCATCCCACCACGACGACGTGTCGTCGTCAAATGCCGTGGGTTCAAAACCCTGCATTGTGTTCAGTTGATTGCATTATGCTAAATTTGGGGTTTTGGGTAGGAATGTATGTTTTTGATGAAATAAGTAATAAATGGAAGTGATTTGAAAAAGGGAGAGGGTAGATAGGTTAAGTAAGCCAAGGCGGCTGGGTGGGTAGATTTTTAGGGTATTTGGGTGGGTAATTTGGAAAAAAATGAAAAAAATGTAGGTGGGGGGCCGCGCGGGGGTTCGGCTCCGGAAATTACAGCGACCGATGTCGGTCGCTAAGCGACCGGCATCGGTCACAAAATTTAGGGATGGGGTGCTTTGTGTTTGGCCGGTGTCGGTCGGTAGTTGACCGGCGTCGGTGGGAAGAGGGCCGCGGTCGGTTATTGGGGACCGGTACCGGTCCGTAGTGGTTGTTAGGTTTTTTTTTTTTTTTTTATTAAGTTATTGTGTTGTGTTGAGTTTGTGGTGGTGATTTAGGTGTTGTTTGGGTTGGGATGGGGTGTTTTGGGTGTTGTTTGGGTTGGGGTGGGGTGTTGTTTGGGTTGGGATGGGGTGTTTTGGGGTGGGTTGTTTTGGGTAGAAGAGGGAGGCGAATAGCGTAGAGAATAGGTGGGTAGAGGGGTGTGTTAGAGAGTCGTGGTGTGGCTAGGTGGAGAAGAAAAGGGGTGTAGAGGGTTGTGGTGTTGTTGTTGTAAAGTAGAGAGCTAATGTTGTGGGTTGGTTTTGCGAGGCACGTCGGCGGTGACGATGCGGGGCAGATGCCCCATTGTTGGTGCGGATGCGACCACATGTATCCATGCACACTTGGGCGATCATGCGCGAGTGGGACTGGCGAGTCAGCCCGATCTGAGCTATCGGCGAGAGATCATAGTTTGATGGTTGCCCTCATCGAGAGATGGGATCCGGCGACCAATGTGTTCCATCTCCCGACTGGAGAGATGACCATCACATTGGAGGATGTATATCGCATCCTTCGATTACCTATTGATGGAGAGGCCATTTTTTAGGTGGATGCAGAGACGGCCATGGACCCGACATCCTACGAGTTTTGAGGATGCGGCTGCTGCTAGTGACATATCACAGCGCGAGCATCGGGTATGGTGATATGTACCGTGCGCACCGACATGAGACACGGCTTGCCGTGTTGTGTGTCGGGATCACACCCGCCCTCCCGGACTCGAGAGGAGGCCGCTTTCCATGGGCATTGATGGGGTGCTTCATGAGATGGTGGAGGAGCACACTGTTATGCTTGGCACCCGTATATCTAGTGCGATTATCTGAGGAGGAGAGTGGGGCTATCGCCGGATGAGGCGGTCGGGATTTGTTCGACATTTTACTTCTTTGTTGGGCATATGAGCACATCATATGCATCGGACCCGATAGGGTTACCCAGCGGCCAGGGCCACGGTCATATACGAATCGGCTTTGAGAGGTGGTGGTTGGGGGTCGTGGGACAGACCACGGCGTGCTTGCGAGGCGGGGCGTCACTATTACGAGGCATTTATTAGAGGGCACGACAGTAGGTGAGACATCGTATGGAGACCTTACGAGAGGTCATCACCCGCACTGAAGGAGCAGAGTATGCGATTACGCTTGATCCGGTACACTTTACGGATAGCGGGGCGGAGGCCGGGAGAGTACGAGAGGATACCCCTAGAGAGTGCGCGAGCGAGATGGGGCTGCGGCAGGGCGAGCCACCTCCCTTCCCTCGGTCGGGAGGGATGATGTAGAGCCCCACTTTGCACCACACCGGCCGTGGATCCAGTTGGGTTCTTTGAGAGGCGGCGGATGACACTTGTAGATGATCTTGGGTGTGCGGGAGCATATATGGTTTGGTGGGCTGGTCGAGAGCGGCGTGGAGTAGCCACGGCTGCAGCCCAGACTTAGCGGCGGTGATGGCGAGCGAGATCAGCTCGAGGGAGTCGAGTGCAGCTATTACGAGGGCGGGCTTAGGCTGCTGCACGAGCACGAATAGGTGTTTCTGAGGCGGCTTGAGCTTGAGCTCGAGTACGAGCACGAGCACCACCACCGGCCAGTGCAGCCACGGCCCGAGCACGAGTGCACGAGTGCACACCACCACCGCACCAGTGCACCCGGCCCGAGCACGAGTACGCAGTACCAGGTACCACGGCCACAGGCACCACCGGCGGCACCATCACAGGCACGAGGGCCTTGGTAGTAGGAGTCCGGGGACCAGCCCCAGCACCTACGGTGGCACGGGACAGATATATGGAGCGAGCGGAGGCCGTACTATCTCAGATGTTCTTGATGAGTACGGGGCTGATATCGACCATATGCGGCTTATAGAGCGAGACCTCCCATAGTCGAGAGATCGCGGGAGGTGCGGCCACGGCCGGCGTGTCATCACGGCGGGGGCGAGAGGCGGGGCGAGGACCAGCGAGGAGAGAGGCGAGGCGGTGGAGAGAGGCGAGGGTCCTGCATGCACTTTTTATATTAGACGTGGGCACCGATGCTGCCTTGCAGGTTGTGTTGATAGAGGCTGCGTGCCTACATATTATTCATTTATTCATTCATTTATTTATTATACTCGGCTGCGAGCGAAATGCAGGTTGTATAGATTGATACCGGCTGCGAGCGAGCGAGCGAGTATATTTTGATATGAGACCGGCTGCGAGCCGTGTTGAGGTTTGACATTTATTGCGGCTGCGCGGCTTTGTTGTATTATGAGATCACGAGGTCCGATCGGGGCACATTGTATATTTGAAACCTTGTATATATATATATATATGATTTTTGATCACATCTTTGTGTTTAAAAATGTTTTTAATGTTTTGTCGATGGTTTGTGATATTTGATGTATGATGAGTTGGATTTACATGGTGTGATATATAAATGATGTTGACGTCTTTTGTTAATGAGATGCGCATATATATGGATGACATGTTATATTATGAAATGTTGCATGTGTTGTTGCTGGTTTTGGTGACATTGTTATATATGTATCTGATGAGTTGGATCCAAATGGTGTATAGATTGATAGTTTTTTTATATCCTTAGATGATGGCATGTTTGTTTTGGTAATGTAGATAGATGATATGGATGAAATCGTAATGAGAAGTGGATTGGATGGACAAATATGGATAATGGTGTTGTTATGCAGGAAAAGAGGCGGGCGCGATAAAAAATTAGGTAGAAAATGAAGAAAAGAACTATGTTTCAAAAAGGCAGGTGTGTAACCGATATCGGTTAGGTAACCGATGGCGGTAGTTAGTAGACCGATATCGGTTATGTAACCGATACGGTTATTTAGGTATGAGCTTTTCTAAAAATAGAAAAGCTAGGGTGTGCACTTAAGTTCTAATTTTGAGAGCCATGCGAAGTTAAATACGTGAGCGCGCGCTTTTGGCAGTAGACGAGGTAATTGCATGAGAGATTTGAGTGATAAGGAGAAAAGAGACGGGGAAAGTGAATGTGATCGAGATTCGAGAAGGCGAAAAGGTGAATTTGAAAAGGGTGGTGATCATGGCGGAAACGAGGAGAAGCATCCGGCGGGGCGGGGCGAGAGGAAGACAAGTGCCACCTCAGTGCTGCTGCACTCAAGAGGTAAACGTTTTGGTTGTGATTTGATTACTGCATGTTTTGTGAATAAGATGGGGGAGAGTAGGTGGGTAGATATGAGAAAGAAAACATGATAACAAGGGTTATAAATGAGGTGAGTGTTACGTGGTAGGTAATCAAGGGTTTCGGGTATGTCTGTGTATACAGAGAGGGATAAACGAGCAATTTATTGTCGTAGGTGGTTGTTTAGGCAAGGTGTATGTAATTGTGATGTGGCCGATACGGTTAGGGAGCGGTATCGATTCTTGAACGTCTCGATTATTTATAACCGATACCGGTTACTGGAGGAATTTCCAGAATGTGAGAAAAACCCTTAGGGATTTGATGGATTGAATGGTTGTTTGTTGTTTTGATGTATGCAGGCAGAGGCAGGGTTGAGGATGAATGATAGTGTGCCAGCGTTGTTGTCACGAATCCGAGCGGATGTAACACCAGTGGAATGGACATTGATAAATCATTTGGGGTTAAGTGGAATCCGCTATTATTCACGAATCGCACGTAACCATGCTATGTTGCAGGCGTTGATTGAAAGATGGAATCCAGAGAAGAATACGTTCTATCGGCCAACAGGGGAGATAACAGTAACATTGGAAGATGTGTTCCAGATTTTGAGACTCCCAATTATAGGAACACCAGTATATCAGGCAATGCCTAGCGCAGGGCGGGCAGCGATAACAGCAGTATTTGGTCCATACGCACGTGATTTGACACAGCGAGGTTTGACATTTACGTATGGCATAATGTATGCAGCACACCCTGAGGAGACAAGGTTAGCAGTGATATTAATGATAGCGGTAGGGTATTATGCATTACCGAGGCGGAAGGGGGAAGATTTCCAAAGGCATTGATGTGTGTTATTTGGGAGATGATAGAAAGGAACGTGACTTTTGCATGGGCACCTGCATATTTGGCGGAGCTATACAGGGGTTTATGGGCTTGTAGGCGAAATCACGGGGCGACACTTGGATTGTTCATACTTATTACCTTTGTTGGGCCTATGAGCACATTGTTTGTGTGCGACCAATAGGCCGACCCATCCCATCGGGAGAGAGGCCGGATACGAGAGGTTGGGGTTGAGACATGGGTCGAGCGAGAACAAGAGAGCAAGATCCCAGGTGTGGCGGGTGACATTGAGTATTACAGGCGGTATGGGAGAGGGTGACGATTGCGGATATCATTGGAGGCCTTACGGGAACTATATGGTAACAGAGAACATAGGCGAGGAGTTGAGGGTGTAGAGCGATTGAGGTGGATCGCGGGGCACGAGGCCGGAGTGAGTATGAGAGGATTCCTATAGATCGCGTGCGGCGACAATTTGGATTTGTGCGGATATACCCACGGCTTATAGACCATATATGAGGATCGATCTGCGGCGGCATTCTCACCTCCCGACCAACACCTCGAGAAGGTCTGAAGAGGTAGCGGCCGATCGCGAGGTAATGGATGCGAGGAGCAGCGAGAGGCCTATAGATTATGGTGGGTAGCGAAGCTGCGAGGTGTATGCGTGATCATCTGACATAGCTATGATTACAGCAGAGAGAGATCGTCTGCAGAGTTTAGTTCAGCAGCTCCAAACGCAGGTGAATGAGGCAAGAGGATTGTTAGCGGTTGCGGAGTCACGGGCGGAGAGACTAGAGGCTGAATTCCTCCATGCGAGGGAGCGTATTCATATGTTACAGGAGAGATTGGCAGATCAGTGGGTGGTACCAATAGCCGTGGTACCGTTGAGGACAGAGAGGCCTGGTGAGAGGCGTCGACGATCACGGTCATCACCTGGTGCGGGATGAGGCGTGAGGGTCTGAATAAATGTTAGCAAGGTATAAGAATAAATAAGGATGCCGACCTGCGTGTCGATGATAGAGAAGATGTATTTGTTTAACATCTCAATAAAACTGAATATGTATGTTGATTCGAGTTATGATAATAATAAGAATGTTTTCGTTTTGACTGTTGGTGTTTTGAAAAAGGATAAAAGAGGAATGTGATTAAATAGAAATACACAAAAATATTTATATTTACCACACATGATAGGTTATGGTAGGGGATGGTCGAGCTAACCTTGGGAGACCCCATGTCTCCGAAGTGCTGCCTACATAGCCCATTGCACAAAGCAAGGAGGGGCCTCAGACCGATGTAGTTCTCCCTTAGGACCAGGGAGAGGTGAATTTAGGTATGGTTAGGCAATTTGTTGGTTGGTAAAAATGTTGATATTAATATTGGTAAGGTAAGGTTGATGGTGTTGGTAATGAATTGGTGATGTTGTAAAAGGTATAAGGGAAGCGAAAGTTAGCCTACCCAAGTAGTAGGGAACCATGTCCTGATTAAGATCAACACACAATCCTAGATGCGAGGCAAAGAGGAAAGAATGCTCCGTAGGTGAAAAGAACTAAACAAACCACATAATAACGTAGAATGAGCTTGAACCCCTAGGTACCTTGCATAGACGAGAAGTCGATAGGTGAAAAGAGTTGTATAATCACAATATATCGGGTGTACGTCACGTCCCTTGAGTTGAAACAAATGGTGAGGTGAGGTGGATGGTATAGCTGAGGTACGGAGAACTTATTACAAAGTGAGTGTTCTGACGAAAGAGAACCTACCCTAAATAGACAAGTCCATGACTCAAAAGTTCTTTTGAATGAGGCTTTTATTTTATTGAATTATAGACGATCGATGCGGGAAGTCTCTGAGGATATTGATTGTATTATTCTTGAGGTCTTCACAAAGTGATCAATGCGAGAAGCTTCGAGAAAAGGCTGTTGTGCATGCATTGTCCTTCGAGGAGCGTCTATTTATAATGTAGCATTGTGATTTTAGTGCATAAATTGTCCTTGAGGAGCGATCTATATATGATAGCAGCAATAGTTTGGCATATAGCTGTCCTTCGAGGGAGCAGTCTATATATAATTTAGATAGCTAGATGTTCTTTTGGCGTGAAGCATCTAGTTTGGTAGGAAGTTTGACTCAAGAAAATCCCATAAGAAGGTGTTATTTTAATACTTTGAAGTCATGGACTAGACTAAAAAGGGGAGGGCATCGCTAAGGTGAGGTGAGAATCAAACTATGTGAGCTTGATTTTTTATTATGAGGTGTAGGAAACAAAGCGTATGTAGCGGTGAATGAGCTCAAGGGACGAGCAGTAGGTAGATAAGAAGTGATGTAACACTAAATTCAACAGTAGAATGGTCGAAGATGCAAGGCATTAAGGGTTCGAGATCGGGTTTACCATTAAGTGAAGCTAAGCGATAAGTGCACGACGATCCATACGTGTGAGTGATTATATAAGGCCCAATCGATTAGGGAGCAAATTTTCCACGTTTTCTCTTTTCTAGTTTGGTTACATGTTGATTCTCTTTGAGGACAAGATCACCAACCTTAAAGGTACGCTCACGAAGTCGCTTATCATAAGCACGCTTGATCGTTTTTGATAGATTTGAAGGTGATCGAGAGTGTAAGGCGGCGTTCGTCAAGCTCCATTGGGCTAACGCTCTTGGCGGAAATCATCGTTGGTGAGAATATCTGAAGAGATATCACGAGGAGGGTATTTGTATTTCGAGAGGCAAGGCGGCCTCGGTACCATATACCAAAGAAAAAGGTGTAGCACTAGTGGAGTACGAATGCTTGAGTACGATAAGCCCAAAGGGCAAAGGGAATGTGATCGTGCCAATTTCTTCGGACTCATTGACAACTTTCATGAGGATTTTGGTTAGGGTTTTATTAGAGGATTCGGCTTGTCCATTTGCTTGTGGATAGTAGGGTGATGAGAAGCTAAGTTTGATACCAAAGTTGTCCTGAAAGGTCTTGCAATAACTTATTTTTGAAAGATTTTCCATTATCATTATCGGGCGATGAGGAACACCAAAGCGAGAGATAATGTGGTGGTTAATGAACTCTACAATTTTTTCTTTTTGGTTGAAATGAGTGGAATAGCCTCCACCCATTTTGTGTAATATTCGGTTCTTTGTGATAATCCATCGGTGGCGTTGCGAAGAGGGCGGGTGAATCTCACCAATAAGGTCTAAACCCCATTGTGAGAAAGGCCAAAGATCTCGGGCGACTTTGTAGGGGTGGCTAGGAGTATGTTGAAGGTTGGCGTGTTGTTGACACATAACACAACGCTTAACATATTCATAGCGATCGTTATTGAGTAGGCCAATAATAACCAAGGCGAAGGATTCGTTTGGCCACAGCAAGGCAGCTAAAATGCCCGCCACAAATACCGTCATGTACTTGTTGGATGGTATGGGTGACCTCCGCACCGGTGAGACATCGAAGGAGGATGCCATCAAAGCCACGTTTATAAAGGAGTCCTCCATAACAAGATAACGAGAAACGTTTAAAAGCGCGCGTTTGCGGTACTAGTAAGGTCAGATGGGAGAACAGAGGTTGTAAGGTAGTCGTGGAATTGGTGATACCAAGTATCCTGCGAGTTAGCAGACACCGTATTTATCGTACAAACAACCGGGGCTGAATAAGATGGGGCAAAGAGTTGTTGGACCAAGACGAAAATATCAGAGTCAGTTGATGAAGCTGGAATTTGCGAGGCTAAGCAAGCCATAGTATCCACAAATTTGTTAGTGGAGCGGGGAATGGTTTGGATAGAATAGTGAGTAAATAAGGCTAGAAGTGAATCCACGTAGTGTTTGTACTTTTGAAGTTCCTCATTTTTGCATTGGTAGATGCCCATAACTTGATTGACTACCAATTGAGAATCGCCAAAAATATTGATAGATTTGATACCTAAGTGTAACGCAACTTGGAGACCCAGAACAAGGGCTTCGTATTCCGCTGTATTATTAGTGCAAGGGAAATCGAGTCGAAATGAAAGAGGCATAGGCTCGGCGTCGAGAGGAATGAGAACAACGCTGGCTCCTCCACCGCGGTGGCATTTGGATCCATCGAAGAAGAGGGTCATTGGATACGACTCCTCCTTGAGGGAAAGAGTAGCGATGAGTTCGTCGGGGAATGTAAAATTGGTAAATTGTTCCCCAGGTAAAGGGGCTTCCATGCAAGTTGGTCTGCGATGGTTTGTCCTTTGATTGATTTCTGGTGGACAAACTCAAGGTCAAGGTCGGCGAGGAGCATGAGCCATCGGCGATGCGTTGGTTTAGATGAGGTTTGGCATACATGTAATGGATGGGGTCCATGTTGGTGATGACGAAAGTTTTGTGATTCAGAAGGTAGTGTCGGAGTTTGGTAGCCACGAATGATAGGGCTAGGCATAACTTTTCTACATGTGTATACCTAGTCTCATAGTCCACCAAATGACTTATATAATAGAGCGGCTTGTTCTCGATTCTCGAGTCACGATGTGCAAGCATGGCCCCTACAGCGTGGTCGGTGGCGGAAAGATAAAGGTAGAAAGGGCGGTCGTCCTGAGGTGGGATAAGCACGGGTGGATGCAAGAGATAAGCTTTGAGAGCTTCAAAGGCTTGGTGGCACTCTTCGCTCCATTGAAAATCAATGTCCTTTTTAAGAAGGTGATGGAAAGGTTGACATCGATCCGAGAGTTGGGAGATGAAACGTCGGATAGATTGGAGCTTACCTTGTAAACTACGCAATTGTTTGAGATTGGTAGGTGGGGGCATTTCTAGGATAGCTTTGACTTTAGATGGGTCGACCTCGATGCCACGCAAAGAGACGATAAAGCCAAGAAGTTTTCCCGAAAGGACACCAAAGACACATTTCTTTGGTTGAAGGCGGACAGAATATTGTAACAGGTGATCAAAAATAATGGTTAAAACATCGAGATGTTCACTACGATGTTTAGATTTGCCAAGAAGATCGTCGACGTAATCTTCAAGGATAGTGTGCATAATGTCATGAAAAATGTAGGTCATAGCCCGCTGATAGGTTGCACCAGCATTCTTAAGGCCAAATGGCATAACACGGTAACAGAAGGTTCCCCAAGGAGTTATGAAGGTAGTTTTATGTTGATCGGCGAAATGACCAAAATTTGGTTATATCCGAGAAGCCATCCATGAGAGAGCATCTCATGGCTGCGGTGAGATCTACAAGTTGGTCAATGCTAGGCGGGGAAGTCATCCTTAGGGCAAGCGAGGTTAAGATCCCGGAAATCCGTGCATATCAAAGTCCCCCGTCGCTTTAGTAGCGAGTGCGATGTTAGAAATCCATTGAGGATAGTCATAGGCGAGAATGAAGGAAACGAGAAAGGAGTCGTTGAAGCTCCTCTTTGACCAAGAGAGCAATGCGTGGATGCATTTTTCTCAATTTCTATTTAATTGGCTTGGAATCGGGTTTTAGTGTAATGTTATGGATAGCAATGTCAGGATCAATTCCTGGCATGTCAGCGTAGGACCAAGCGAAGGCTTGGTTGCGAGCACGGAGAAAGGTAGTAAAGGCGACTTGTTCTGATGCGTTAAGGGATTGTCCGATCTTCACAATGTGAGGATCCTCCTCCGTGTGGATGTTGATTTCTATAGTAGATTCGTTCAGCATGGTTTGAGTTTCAGATGGTAAGGCGCGTTGAATATAAGAGTCATCGCGCGAGGTAAGTGAGGATGGAGTCATCATCCTGGCACTCAACAACGTTAATTGAAGGTGAGTCCTCTTCAATCATGTCTGGATATAGAAGGGGAAGAGAAGATGGGTCCTCATTATCGCGTTGATAAGTGAGAGGACCTATGAAGATAGCATTTATGAAAAAAAAAAGTTAGGAGGGATAGATTCAGGGTCCATCGATTCTGTGGGTGACGAAGGCAAAATGGGTGATGATGGTTCGGTAGGGGTGACGTCGTTGTCTTCTAGAAGACAAGCGGCACATGACGCACACAGTTCCTTCGGTGTAAGTGTTCCCGGAAATCCGAGACCACTACGATCATTGTGCTTGCGTGTAGTGATGGGGATGAGCGTATGTCGGCCTTGTTCATAAAGACCAAAACCAAAGCCTTTCCAAGCACAGCGAGTCAAGAAGGTGAGGGCGAAACGACGGTTTGTCAGGTACTGAAAATCGGATTGGAAAGGAATCACACCAAGAGGAGGCTCAGGGGCAACGGAAGATGTGTCGACACCCCCATATGTTAGGTTAGTGCGGCAGTGAGGTGGTCCGTAGGGGATTACTTCCCCCACACGACGATCATAGGTAGGATGTGCATATACTTGTCCGTACTCCTGTGGGGTATGGAAAGAACTAACGTTATATAGGCGATACTCCCCCAGCGTAAGGCGTTGAAAAACATCTACTAAGGGGTCTGCGGTTGGGATGTTAGCTGCGGGAAGGGAAGTGGTTTTTGCGACGGTGGTTTCATCAGTTGAAGGTGTAGGTGCGGTTGAGGTGGATGGTTGAGGTACATTTGAAGAGGACGGTTGGGTTGAATGAATGGGTGGCTTGATTGGTACAAGCACATCGTTAGGGCGGTACAACATATTGCAAGTCTTGAAGGGGGGAGGATCAGCTTTTACGGTGTAGGACTTCCCCTCGTACTCAAATTTTATGCATCTATGTAAGGTGGAGGGAACGCATCCCATAGCCCGGATCCAAGGGCGGCCTAACAACATATTGTATTGGAACTCTCCTTCAAGGACATAGAAGAGTTCGGGTAAAGTACGTGGTCCTACCCGAATGTTGAGGATCACGGTGCCTAAGGTAGAGGTAATAGCGTCATTGAATGACCGCAACATGATGGGATTGGCACACATGTAGCTAGAAGGGATATTCATTTGTTGGAAGGCTTTTGAAGAGATGATGTTTAGGCTAGCGCCCCAGTCAATCATAACACGGCGTACCGAATGTCCCGGACGTAGGCCCGAGATGAAAAGGCGAGGTCGGGATCTTACATACCAAAGTCAACAATTTCATCTTGAGCCCATTTATGCGCAGACTTGTTGTACGAGAGAGAAAGTGGTTGGGGCGAGTGGGTTGTTTGGTGAGAGAAGCAACGTGATTGGGTGTTAGAATGGAGGCAACGGCGGGGGTTTCATTAGGTAAGACCTCGATCCCTTGAAGAATTTCAACGAGAGCTTGTCGATGAGATTCAAAAGTCTGAATGAGATCATATAGTGTCATTTTACGGGTGATTGGTGAAGGCTGTTTGATCATGGCTCGATGGGCAACTCCATTAGAGACGGGGTAAGCGGGTCCACGAATAACCACTTTGGGTGGTGGTGCAATCGGGATGCTGGATGGAGAAAGAGAGGACGCATGTGTGCTTTCTTTCGCTTTCTCGTTGTTTTTCTGCGCTCGAGTAGCAACACTAATCATATTAATCTCGTAGACCTGAGATGAGGAAGATGGTTGGGATAAATCATGGTCTTCAAGAGGTGGGGTTGTAATAATGATAGATCTTGGTGAGGCGGGGACAGATGGTATAGTAGAGGGAATTGAAGCTAAAGGTCTCTCCCTTCGTAAGTTGTCTTTCTTAACCTTTCTATCTGGGAGAGGTGGTGACGAAGGATGGTTTTAAAGCTTTGCATCCCTCCACATCATGTCAGGTGTGCGGTGATAGCGCAGATTTTAGACTCATCATAACCTATAGGCCGAGGTTTAGACGGGTCATAAGGTGCAGTTGGGGGTAGGGAAATGGTCGCATTCTCCACCAACATAGCAAGGATTTTGGCGTAAGATCCTTTGAGTGGGTCAAAATCAGAGGAAAATGAGGCTATTGGTTGTGGTCGGGTTTTGGTGATGACATGGTGTGGTTGGTTTGTAGAGGGGGTTGTTTTGCCAAGGAGTTTTGATAATGGGTTTTACCTAACCGTGGTTTCTTTGACGTAGAAGCTATGTTGGACGATGAGGCCACGGATGATGTGGTATCAGAAAACAACCACGGGGAAATAGGAGTGACCGAAAACAAATCTTTTGATGATGGAATTTGTTTAGGGTTGATAGGTGGATAGGATACGCGGGGTGACGGTGTTGCTATACCCTTGGATTTCGGTATGGGCGCAGAAGGCGTAGGTTGCTTTAAAGAAAACGCAGGAGGTATGATATATTGATGCAAGGTGGAGGGATGAGGTCCCAATATGGAAGGTAGGTGTGACGATGATGGTTTTGATTGTGATAGAGGCACGGATTGAGTTTGTCTCCTAGGTGGCGGGGCGGCTTTATTTTTGGATAAATCGAGTCGCTTAGGCGGGTGCGTTAGACTGGGCATTGGTGAGGTCCCAAGTGTAGGGGAAGATTTGGTTAGGTTAATAGAGGTGGATGGGCTACTTGGTATAGATACGGGGGGTGAGAATGAGGACATAGGCATTTTGAGTTTCTGTAAACACTTAGGGTATATGGTAGAGGTGTCTGGATCGGTCATCTGCATTTGAGTAGAATAGGGGGTACTCAAACGTTCCCATAGGATTCGTCTATCTTCTGGAGAATGACAGTCTTCAGGTGTGAATTGGAATTTTTGTACGGAAGAAAGGTGGGTTGTGATTCCAGTCCACTGTGGGTGTGATACAGGGGGTAGATGAGGTACTGTATCAATAGATATTAAGAGGTCGACCGGTTGTTGAAAAGATTTAGGCGATGAAGGACTAATAGGCAGGAGGGCATGTTTGAGAGGGTCTGTTATGGTTAAAGAATTTGGTGATGTTGGTGCAAGAGATTTCTCGTCTAAGGATGTCAAAAGGAGTGGCGAGCCTTCCTCTTGTGCAGCAAGAGCGGTAGAAGGGGACGTTTGGGAAATAGATAAATTAGATAACATCCGTTCGCAGTCTTGTAGGGATGTGGTGTAAGCAGACTCATCGATGAGAAGCGAAGTCTGGGCAGTTAACTCTTTTATGGGTAAAGGAATGATTTTGCTTTGGCTTGATGGTGGTGAAGGAGGTTCGGACTCCTGCGTTAGTGGAGAGGCTTGATTCAAAATTTTCTCGATAGAGGCTTTTGGCTGGGAGTCGAAGACTGCATGGATCTCATGAACACTCTCCTCGGCTAAGATATCCTGGTTTACGTTACTGTTGGACGAGTGATTTGGGAATGGTTTGTTGAAGATTTTCAAATTTCGGTTGGCAGGGGCATTAGGATTATCGAGGGTTATATCCCCTGCGTCAACCATTTCCTGCACTATGTTTTTCAACATCTTGCAGTTTTCATGACTATGTCCTTTTACGCGGTGAAAGTTACAGAAGTCATTTTCTTTGTACCAGGAAGGTATAGCGCGGGTGGAGTCAAACCCGGAGTGAGGTTTAACAGGAGGCAAGGTGATAGCTCCGGCTTTGAGCAGTTTTTCCAAGATGACACCATAAGTTTCTCCCAAGGGAGTGTAATTGATGGGCTCTGCTTTGTACTTATAGGTGGTTTTTGGTGGAGTATTAGACGGTGCTTGAGATTTGACCATCACCGCGTGAACAGCTCCTTTTGATTTAGAAGAAGTGGACGTGTGAGGAGTGGTGGTGTTTGGTTTATTGGTAGAGTCTGGAGTTCGGAAATGGGGTTTTGTTGCTGACACGCAATTTCTCTTCTTAAGCTCAATTTCTAGCTTAGAGCCATGGTAAAGGCCTCGTCAAATGTGCGGAAAGTTTGAATTTGAAGAGTAGGAGAAATGTGCTTAGCACATGCCCACGTAAAAAGTTCGATAAGTTCAGCCTGAGGCAAGGCATATGTAAGTTGGTTAATAAGGCCACGCCATCGTCAGCGAAATCTGCGATAGATTCGTCTTGAATTGTCGGATGGCATAAAGGTCGATGATAGATACTTTCTTGGCAATGTTAATGGAGAAATGATCCAAAAAGATTGGGCTAGTTGGTTAAAAGAGAAGATTGAGTCTTGGGTTAAAGCACTTTACCACTCAAGGCGGGTCTGATAAGGACATGGGAAAAGTGCGAATGTGAGGCATCATCATGAGCAATCAAATAACAAGCATGTCTAAATGATCGCAAAGTGTTGTTGAGGATCCTCTTTACTATTAAAACGAGTAAATTTGGCAATTCCCATTGAGGAGGATACGAATGAAGGGGGACGAAGGGTGAATAGGCTCCCACACAAACTTGTTCGTATGTCAAGCGCTACGACTTCACAAGCAGAGGCCTCAGAGTTTTGCATTTTGTCCATCATTTGTTTGATGAAATCCGTGGTTGGATGAGATGATGGTGCGGTTGTGGTAAACGGAGGCAAATTGGGCCAAGGGCCTCCACTGGACAATGGTGGGGTTAAGTGTTGATAAGGTATGGAGGATGAATATGTTGAGGCGACCGAATAGGGATGTCCCATATAAGATGTTGAGGTCACTGGATACGTGTATGGGAATGAAAAGGTAGGCGGAGCTTGAGAAGGAAAGCTAGTGTGGATAGGTGGCAGAGAGCAAGTCATGAACGGAGCAGTCTGCAAGAGAGATGAGGTAGGGGCAGTCGGCGGTAATGATATGTGGGGTCCAAGATTAACCAACGGAAAGCCAATCTGAGTCGTATGAACCTCTGAAGCCGTCGGATTGGGAGACGGGGCTAAAGATGCAGGAAGCAAGGCGGTGTTATCAGGCGGAGTGGGAGCTAAATGAGCAGCTATACTAATAGGCATACCAACAAGGAGCTGACCATCAGGCGTACGGTCAGGGGTATGAGACAAATAGTATTGTACAGCACTAGGATTAGCATCCAGAAACTTGGCAAATTCTTTATCTCCCACAGGAATTTTAGGAACCTCGCTGGTATCCGTAGGATTCCCCACAGAATGTGAAGGGGGTGATTCGAAAAAGAAAGCAGAGCAAGCATGTGAAACCATGGCGGCGGCTTGCTTTGAGTGATAACAACCATGGACGAGAGTTCACGGTAGGGTTTGAATCATCGAGAAGCAAAACAAACTCAGGCTGGTAAAATTGGTAGGTTCTTTGGTTTGTCGAGAATTGGAAAAGACGATGGCAATATCGATATCGGTCTATAACCGATGTCGGTTATACTATAACGGCGTCGGTCGGCTAACCGATGTCGGTGTAAGAAGTGCAGGACTAACAAGATATAAAAGGCTGCTAATTTGATTTTTAACAACGTTTAGTATACTTGTCATATTATTGATCACGAAGAAGCAGTATGAGAAAAAAACGAACTAAAAACAAGCAAGATGCACACGCAAATCCAAGAGACTAACCCTAGGGTTAATTTTAATTATTGTGGGCTTATGCCTTTAGACGTAGAATGATGTCAGAATCCTAAACAAAAGACTTAGGGAAATGTCAAGTTTGTTTTGGCTTATAAGGTTACCTCAATCGGGCGGAGGAATACCGCGGAAAAGGGGGATGTTTGAGCTGTTGTGTTAATTGTGAAGTGATTCGGTATGTGTTGTGCAGTGAAAGTAAGATTAATTTCTTGTCAATACCGTGGATATCACCCCCACGTGTACGACCTGTTACTTAATCTATGTTCGCTAGAATTGAAAACAATGACGATAATCTGATACACGTGTTTTAAACCCAAATCGAAAATGATATTCGATGAAGCAAAAGAGATGACTTTCACTAATGCGAGATGTAAAAGCAAAGCAAGTTCTTTTATCAAAATAATACAAAACCTTGTGAATATCTTTTAGAAGAAGAAAACAGCAAGTATACTCCCTATATGAAAGCAAGCAAGAAAGAAAGAAACCCAAAATGGGTCCCACCGGGCGTGCCAAAATGTTTCGCTCGGAATGTTTCGGCTTCTGGGAATAGAGTTGCTTCTATCCTTTCATTCCTTTTAGAAACAGATAAGGTTAGGGCTAGGAGGAATACATTGTTGAGCGTCGAGATGGTGTGCGCGTACCGTAGAAAGATCGGGTTATTGCGAAGAACTCCTTTTGTCTTGGAAGGACTACTGCGAAATAAGAACACAAGACCACAAGATTTTGATTAGACAATAAATGAGGAACTGCCTTGGGCCGGAAATATAAAACTTCCTTTGAAGGTGGTGGTTCCCTGCTATATGAATTAACACAAAAAGACGTAAAATATCAATTAAATTGCTTCGTTGAGGCGGGTAGGGGAAAGGCTGATTTCTGGTTTTGAGTCACAATAACTGATATCTGGGTTCTTGATAACCGATATCGGTATGGTCTAGGATCTGTAGGTTGGTTGTTTTGTGGGGTGGTTGTGTTGTAGGGTAACAGTGTTGTTGGTAAGGCTAGTATATGAGTGATATTAGGTAATGAGATGGTGAGAGGTAAATGAATGATAGTTAGATGCAATGACACGTTGGGTAGTGGATCTAGGAATGGATTTATGGGGACTGTGATTCAAAAAGTCTAAGAAACGTTATTAAAGAGGACATGCAAGGTGTAACTTACTGGTTATTGACGAAGATGCAGGTCCAGGAACTCTGATGACAAAGGCAGAACTCAAGTGGGATGGCTTGACACACAGAAGATGAGAGATCTCCCTCCCGATGATCAGCTGAGTATCACAGGTTTCTGGCTATTCCGTTGCAATCTTGGGCTTGATCTCCTTTTGCTGCAACTCTCCTTGTCTCTTCACTCGTCTCTGCTCGGCCAAGTGAAGATCCGAATGCTCTTGATCACTCCCAATGATCTCTGTTGATTCAAAAATCCTTCGACCCTTGTTTCTGGTTAGGGGAGCCCATTTCTGAGGCGCCGATGGCGGTTACGTAACCGACGGCGGTCGAGTAGGAACCGGCATCGGTAAGGAAAAAGTAGGCTATTTTTAGTAAAATAGCCCACCTTCCCTGCTTTTCTCCCGAGGGATTAGTTGCGGGCTTGGTCAAGTGACTAGAATGTCGGTTTTGGGTGCGAGAAAGGGGTCCTTAATCATGGGTGTAGGTGTAGACCAAGTTATAGGTCTTAATTAGGTTAGTTTAGGGTTAGGACTAGGTCACGATGAGGTGGCAAAATGAGGTGGCGGTGAGGTGATGTGGATAGGATACGAAATGAGATGCTGGGTCACAAAGGGTCGTAAGACACAAATTTGAGTCTATGTAAACGTGCATCATAATGAATGTGTGAAGATGTGATTTGAGCACAATATGTTAGTGTGAGAGAATGAGAAGGAGGGGGAATGAGTGATGCCCCCTAGTGTATGAATAGATAGGCTCATTTAGTTAAGACCCTCGACAATCAATTATGAGTCATGTAAGAAAGAGTGCATCATTTGGAAATGATTGAGTGTGCTTAGATGAAAAAATGGAGTGAGTGATGAAAGGTTATTAGAATGAATCCCTCAATCATGTAATAATGGTAAGAACACAAGTGCATCATCAGGGGATAAGGTGATAATGATCACCTACCAACAACCGAGGATAATGAGTGGAGGTGGAAGTAGATGGAATGGGTGGAGCATGAGTGTATGAACCAAATTTCATGTCATATGGAGTGACCATGGGGTATGCAGATGCTAGAAGAAACCCATGGGATTCATGTGGTGGATAGAGTGAATGAGGAAGATGCAATAAATGAGGTATTTGAAGAAATGGAGGTGGTGGATAGCGTGCATGCGACGGGGTGAATGATAGAAAAATTAAGTACCATGTGGAGAAGACTTGGGGGTGGATGCCTATGGTGTCAAGGTGAAGGAGAAAATAATCACTCTCGAGAGGTGAAAGATATGACACCTATGTCCTCGAGTTTTTGCAACCTCTCTCGTGAGAGCAAGAAAATCATTATCTTGATGTCCAATGATACAAAGTTAATTATAATAATATTCGTTAGGTTGATGTTGTAAACATTGTAAAGGGTGATGTAGGTTAGAAGGAAGTTTGATTAATCACTCATTAATTAATATACCCAAGATATTATGAGCAATAGGTGAGAATCATAGAGGCTCACGATATTTAGGTGAACTAGTGGAAGTAGGGTCAGTCGAGGATCCCGAAAAACATGTGTAGGAGGTGGAGAAGGGGAATGAGGATTTTCCTTTGCAATATAGGTTAAGATATAGGTTTCTTTTGATTTTTCCATGGAGGTGGAGTAGGAATAACACACTTGGTTTGAATTTTATCCAAAGCTAGAGGTTCTGAGGATGCATAGTTGGAGGTGTAGGTGGAACAAAAGAGGACATAGTAAGTGGATAAATGTGAGGAGGAACTACTAGAGGATAAGAAATAAGTTCCTTTTCTAGATTGATAACTTTGTAACACAAAAGTATAAAGGAATTAGAAGTATCATACTATAAGTGTTACTTTAGAGGGGAATAATACCATGACATAAGATGAACTGATTTTCCAAGTCACTAGGGTGAAAGATGAGTTGATGTATACATGCATTAAAAAAAAAGTATATAATCCTGAATAGGTTTGGAAGAGCCCTAAAACAAAGTAGGAATGTGATCGTATGTAACCCTATGACCATTATTGATAATAAAGATATGAAGGAACACATCCTCCATGTCATGTAGAAAGTACTAATAGAACCGAGAAGGGAGATGGGTGTACCATTGGAGTGCTTCATCAACAATACTAAACCGAAGACCTTAAATAAGAGTCTATCACTAGAATAAGAGGCCATAAGAGTGCGATAATGTGAAATATGACCATGAGGGTCATCGGTGCCATTAAACCATGTAAATGTGGGCATGATAAAATCTTTAGGAAAGGTCGAATTATGGATTTTCTTGGGAACTAGATTACCATGCAAGGAATTTTTTCTACATGTGCATAATAAGCCCTACTTTCTAAGGTGATGGAATGAACATGAGAATGAAGTTGACGTAAAACATGCATAAGAGATAGAATTTCCTATGATGGAATAGAAGATGATGGAAACAATGTATTAAGAGTTTGAAGCTTTCCATTGTGTGTGATCATGGGTATATCAAGAGGTGAGATAGTAGACTCTGATGCTAAAGGTGTGTGAGGAGTGTGTGTCGAAGGAGGTACATGAGATGAGGAAGGGGAAGTATCACTAATAGTACTCTGAGTAACATGTGGTATGGGTGAAATGTCTAATGAGGAACTTACTAAAGGTGAAGCGTAAGAAGGAAACATAGATGAAGTAGGAGGATAATGAGAAGAAACAATAAATGGCAGGGAATCATGCACTATGCAAGATGGAAGAGGTGAAGCACTCTCAACAGTGTAGAAAGAAGGAAACTCCTTAGGAACAAGAGATGGAGTAGTATGGTTGATGTCATCCAGATAACACTATCAATAGGATCATCAAGGTAATAAGAACATGTGGATGAAATAGAATGGGAGATCGAGAAGCATAATGAGAAGCGGTAGGAGATGTAGAAGGAACCATAGGTAGATTAGAAGAATAATCAAGAGACATGTGTTAATTACTATCAATGCTTAGTAAGTAATCGATAATGGAACCAATGATAAGTTTAGGTGAAGCATTAAAAGGGGGATCACAAGAAACTGGATTGTATGGAGTACAATGAGTAAATGCAACATGATCATTTACTAAGAATATGCATATACGAGAATCAACAAGATTTGTAGGTACTAACTCTTGTCCCCTAAGGAGTGCTTGTTGAGTAGCTTCAAGTGGATTATCCAAGGGTGCGATATATAAAGCCCTAAGTTCAGCTATAGCAGTTTGTTGTAAATGGGATTAATGTAAAAATGAGACATGATAAAATGGAAACTATGCTAAAGAAAAAAACAAGCATCTAAATGTAAAGTATTCTAATAGTAGGGTTCACCAAAATGATTAACTCAGTAAATAAAATTTTAAACCTATTTTATGAGTTAATCTAAATAGAAACTAAATGCTCTAATGAAGAGCTAGATCTTAATATTTTTCTTTAATATTTGAATAAATGGAAATAAGAGGGTAAGACACTAACCTTCAAATAACTTACCTCATTGTGTGTTGGAATATGATAAATATATATTAATACTGGAAAGATTATTCTTGACCTTAGGACTAGAAGAAGTTGGAGATTTGACTGGAATGGGGCACCTAGGAAGGTATTGGGGCACCACGGGGTGTCTGGCCGAGTATTTTGGGCACTATAGTCTACATAAATCCTCACAATATGAGTCTGGATGTGTCACAGGTCCTTCGTTGTTCCTTCTTTCATGTCATGTTATTGTCATTGTATCTTCGACTATGTTGCTGAAAATGTCTCATGAAGATATACCGCAAAACCCTATTCAAATAATCAATTATTAAACAAACAAAAATTCATATGAATGGGTCGATGACCTCACTACCAAACTAGTGACCTTATAACTAAGCATTGTAGTACATTGTGGACCCCATGTAGTTCTATATGTGTGTGTGTGTAATATTGTTCCTAGGATGCCCTAACGTTAATGATGTGGTAATAGGGTGCAATAACTAGATGTAAATGAAAATGGTGGATGGAATAGAAAGAATACAAACCTTTACCCCTATGATTGTGTGTGATGAAGATGTAGAAGAAGCCCAAATGTAGTCCCTTGCCTTAATATTTAGTTTCCCTTGATAGTAATATGTCCACCCATAATGTGGTAAGTATGATATGTTTATATTGCTCAAATTTTGACACTAATGGCCTAAAACACTGATTACCTCCTAAGAGAATGTAAAAGATAAGAACAAAGACCAAACTCGAAAAGATAACCTAGAACCATGAGTCACGAAGACATGAGCACCCAAAACATGGAGTGGGGTGCCCCAAGACATCCCTAGGCACCTGTGTCAAACAAAAATGACAAAAATGGCCATTTAACGACACATGACACATACTAAGAGATGACCAAAACCCTACACACAACCGACAACCATGTATGATAAGTGACTATGACGAAAAACTAAAAAATAAATAGGGAATGGGTCATTAGTGAATACTTTTATTACATGAGATCCATATATAAAATAACATACACATACGATTAAAATGTAATATTAAGTGTGTGATTTTGTGACTACATTAAATGATTAATTAAAATAGAACTATATATTGGGAAATAGTAACCTTGGTTAATCTAATTAGGAGGACTGAAAATGTTGTAAATTATACTATAGTATGAAATAAATTCAAATAATTATATTAGATGGAATGAAACCCTAATTATGTAAAGGGAAGAGAGAAATGACTTACCGATTGTCAAATACTATCACAATGTGTGACAGGGCTAACAGTGAATTCAAAAATCGGGATCGACTACACAGAGGTCCCATAAAGGTTGGATATAGAGGACCTAAAGGGACTAGAGTGCCCCGGCCATTCCAATCTTGATTTTTAGCTTTGTAGTCCTCGATGGTTTTTAGGATCTAAATTTTTCTGGGTTAGAAGAGTGTCATAAATATTCTCTGTTTGTCACACCGAATCTACCGAGTTACGTTGAATGCCTTGAATAATAAAGTAATGACTCGCAAGAGAGAAAGAAGCATCAAACCCTAAGAAAAATAAAAATACGTAATGAATGGGTTAGACTGACCTCAACCGCCAAGCTAGTGGACTTATTATTGTACACTATACTAAATTTCGGACCCCTATGTAGTTCCGTGCATGTGTGCGTGTTGTGCCCTACGTGCTAGTTGTACTTTGTGAAACAATGAGAAATAGTAACTATAGTAAATGTAGATAGAATATATGCATGGAATAAAATAGAATCCCTCTACCTATGAAGTGTGTGTGATGCAGATCTCCTAGCCATGATGCATGACACTATATGGATGTAATTCTAATGGAGTGATAGTAGAAGTGACGCTAGGACCTAGGACCCTCATTATGGTCTTATAATCTTTATATTTATAGGAAACTCAAGATTAATTTCATAGTTAATCCCAACAAGGCTAACTGAGAAAAAGATAAAGATGACCAATAGGTAGAAGTGACCCAAAAAGTAGTGGGAAAGGATGTGTATAGACCGAGGCACTCAAGGTGGGATCGTGGCACCACTGGGTGCCCCAAGATTAGCTAGATATACCATGGTTTCAAGCTAAAATGACGAGGTAGTTGTGAAATGGGCGGGAAAGTGCTGGAAAATAGATGGGATTGATGAAATAAAATATAAAATAAAGATGTCCAAAATATGAGATTAATTAATACTTTGACCACTTGAGAACCTTTTAAATAGTAGTATAAGACCAGGCTAAATATTGTCTAATGTGCATATTTTTGTGTCTACATTTACCCCAACTTTATGTTTGTGAGTGAAAATCTAGATAACATAAAGTAGTTAGAGATGTGTACTTGATATCCATGTAGAGTGTATAAGAAGATGTGTCGATGGACTAGACTCAAGTGTGGAATGAACAAAGAAAAAGGTAGAGAAACGTGGATTCTAAAGATGAAAAATGTGAATAAAAGTGATGAGAGTGAACCTAGGGAAGAACGTGTGTGCAGCTACTATTATGTGTAGTGTGCCTGCATGGTTAGTATGTTAAGTAACATTTTGGTGTATTGATTTTGTTTTTCATCGTTATTATTTCTTCTCACAATTTGACCTGCTATTTATCATACGGCTAAACCTACAAGGATAAAACGATTAAGTAGTCAAATATGTATGCATGTAAAAAATGTTGTGTAAAATAGAAATGTAAGTGTAAATGGAACATATACACACGATCCACATCGAGAAGAAGGGTATCAAAGGATATCCCGTGTATTTTCACAATTTTTTCAGCGATCTCATGCCACCCAAGCATAATAAATATAGGGAGGAAATGTTCTATGTCCTCCTACTCTAACTTCTTCTATTGAAATTTGTTGAAGAGATCTATGTACTGTGATGGATGGTTTTTGGGGAGATCTGACACCTCTATATGGAGAAGTATAGAGAGGAACACCCACTATAACTCCCGAGCCTATAACCGCTCCACAAAATTTCCAAGGGATACTATGTCCTATTGAGGCTCTTGTGTATAAATTTCGTAGACCTTTTTGAACTCACTCATTGTGTGTGAACCAATGTAAATACACTTTGTTAATAGAAAACCCTCAATGATGCCCCCTCTTAGGGGGAATCATATGACCTAAAAATGAGAATATGGCCCTAAAGAGGACCAACCGCACTCGCACTGTAACCAACTCATCCTTGCAGGGGAAATGGAAAGCACTTGGTATATACCAAGGTGTGCACAAAAGGAGATGGATATCCAAAACAAGTGTTAGTCCGTAAGCTCATGCATGTAATCAAGCAGTGTAGATAAACTACCAAGCACAATAGTGTAAACATGTAAGAAAAAAAAATAATACCACATAAAGAAGGTTATAAAAAGGGAAAACACTCATGATGTTGTAAGACATGAAAGGCCATCATGGCCAAAAATAGTAGACAAGTGTGCATACAAACAAAGGGTAAATCCAGACTACAATAGCAAACAAATCGAGACATGGAAATAAACAAACAAGTAGTCATACAAACATAGAATCTTGCAATATAATTTCTACACATGAGACACCCATTAGTATGTTAGAGTGATAACCAATATGTCAAAATGTGTAAAAGCAAGTAGTATAAGATGCTAAGTACAAAATGAAGCAATATCACCTATATAAGTCAAATGTGGATGCCCGCAACGATCAATATAGTAAGGGTAGAAGGTGAGCATCCATGCCATGTGTAGATTCTTGTATCTATGATCACACTATACAAAGGTGTGAACATGAATATGTGGATGATAATGAAATATAAGAAATCAAGCTAATACTTGTAGTAAAGTGACCATGCAAAACACACTAGTAAGCAAAAGTAGATGCCCCCAAGACAATATAGTATGTATTGGATGGATGGAATGGAATGCAAGATGGAATAATAGGATAAATGTGCCCCCAAGTGGATGGAAGTGTATGAAGTGAGGTTCATTTTTTTTCCCCTCAACATTCTAGAATGAACCGTAAATTAGAGTGCATCATCGGGAAATGGTCGACTAGTGTTAGTTATGTCTAGCGTGTTGTGATGAGTGTATATGTGTAGTGGTGATGAGATGCAATATGGGGATAACATGTGTGTGGACCCTATATCCTAAGCATATACCATGAATTTTTGAATAGACAAGTGATAATTTATCCCTAAGCATATATCACTATATGATGATTAGGAGGAAGTGATGATAAAGGATGGGATTGTATTGCAAATGTGCATGAACCTTATAGCCGAAGCACATATCATGAATGTATTAAATGAGATGAGTAATTATTTACCCCTAAGTTTATAACACTACATGATGATGAGAAGAGGTGATGATGTAGCCTATAATTTATGCCACTATGAGATGGGTGATGAGTGAGCATGAAGCGCGCAGATTAGTATGAGGTGAAAAATGGGGGTGGTGATTTAGCACTAAGTGTACACCACTGAGTGATGAATAAGTATGGGGTGGTGATTTAGCATAAATCATATACCACTAAGTGATGATTAGGATGAATGATGATGTAATAGAATGACTTAAAACAGATAATATAATATGTGAGGATAAGATGTAAGAGAATAATGAGACATTGACGAAGAGGGTGGTGATTTAGCCTAAACTGTATACCAATATAGGATGGTGGGATGAATGATAATGGAATAGAAGAATTGATAAAAGGGAATGGTGATTTAACCTAAACCGTATACCACTAGTGTGTGTGATGATGAGTGTGGGTCACAATATAGCGTAAAACATTGATCACTAGTCTAATGAATGTTGTATGATGACATGTCGCATATATGTAAGGTCCATTTGATTGGTAAACCCTTGGTAGTCAAGTATGGATCAAGGAACTAAAGTGCATCATAGGGTGGTAAGTGCATCGTGTAGAATGGTGTAGTGTATGTGGCTAGGGTGTGTAAGCGCACAATATGTAGAATGTAGAAAGTGTGATGGTAGGTGTAGATAGAAATAGAATATGTAGTAATAAAATGTAAATATAGGCCCATATATAAATGCAACCTAGTGTAACATGTAGAATGTATGTAATGGATGAAATTGTGAGGTGTTATGAGACTAAATGTATCAATATGCGAGACAAATTTAATATGTAGAATGATGAGTATAATGTAGAATTGAGGATAGATGTAGAATGGATAATGGAAAAAGTGCAATGTATGGTAAGATGTAATGTTTAATGCCTAAGTGTGGTGTGTGGGGTTCAGTTTAATTGTAATCCTCAATACTGAGTGGGAACCGAAGCACAAGAGTGTGTCATCGGGTTACTGGGATTTAATATCCATGATGTAGATATTGGTGTGTAAAGATGATATATGTGTAGAGGATATCATGATAAGGGAGGGAGGATATGTGATTATTATTCCCCCAGAGTATGTATGAAGGTAGCTAATCAAGATACACTAAGTGGATTAATGTATGGAGTGTTTTCCTTAACAAAAGTGATGGGATGTGAAATAGAAGCATGACCATCACCTGAATATTTATCATAGTAAACATCATCTAAGTCTCAATCATCAATGTAAGTAGGATCTATAGTGTATGGTGAAATTAACATCTTAAAATTAGGTGGTGATTGTTGTGTAGGACTTGGTGATACAAAAATGATTTATTAAGAGCATGTGATTTAGAGAAAAACTTAAGAATAGATGAGTTATTTTTAGTTGGCAACACCGTAGAGAGACAGAGTAGGAGGGTATGATGAGCTAATTTGGATAGGTTGCTACTTAGGTGGCTCTTTACTAACCAAATAAGGTGCATTATAAGTGGGAGGGTGATGTTCCTTGGATGTAGAAGGAGTATCTTTGAATCCCATTTAGATGTAGTGTTTGTAGGTGGGCGTATAATAACATGTTTTCTAATGAATGGAATAAAGACCTGACATTCAATATGTTTGATTCTATGTTGTAAAGCATATAAATAGTAGTCATTATGTCCATTGATTCGATGATAATATAAAAATGGACAATCTAGATACATGTTGAGATGATAAGGGGATAGTAATGAGTCGGTGGTAAAGTGATCAATTGATGACTAAGAATATCATTAAGCATGTCATGTTGCTTGGTATTACAGCTTAAGTATGAGGGGTTCGGACAATGGAATGACTTGAGGTTCAACTAAATGACATGCAGTGGACATATATGTAATAGGAGATGATGAAGGAGAACAATCATGCGATTGTGGAACATCCTTAAGATGTTGGATTTAAGATCTAAGGGATGTAATGGTAGATTCATTGGCTACAAATTTACCTTGAAAGAGTGTATGCAAGCCTTGAAATATTGTATGTAAGGCTTGAATTGAATATAATTGTGGTTGAGTAGATATTGGCTCATCAAGACTAGGATCAAAAAGAAACTATGAAGTACATAACTTAATTCGTGAGGTGGCGTATTGTCATCAAAATACTTGGTATCTAGGAATTGTTGGAAAATAGTCTAACAAGTGGGATATCTCTTGAGTAAATCAAATAAAGAAACTTGACCCATGATATAAAAATAATAATGGTCTTAATCATGAAAGACATTAGGTTCACCAAAATGATTAACTAAAATAGAAATATATATTGGGCAATAGTAACCCTAGTTAATCTAATTAGGAGGACTAAACATGTTGTAAAATATGCTAGAGAAATACAAAATAAATCTAAATAATTATATTATATGGAATGAAACCCTAATTATGTAAAAGGAAGAGAGAAAATGACTTACCTAATTGTCGAATACTATTACAAGGTGTCACAGACTAACACTCGAATTCCGTAAGTAGGAATGGATACATAGAGGTCTTGTAAAGGCTAGATCTAGAGGATCTAAAGGGAAGGGAGCACTTGGGAAGGGATTGGAGTGCCCCTAGCCACACCATTCCTAATTATGGGCTCTTTAGTTCTCGTAAGTTTTCAAGATTTGAATTTTTATATATCGGAAGAGTGTCACAAACATTCTTTGTTTTTCGCACCAAATCTTCCAAATTGTGTCGAATGCCCTAAATAATAAATTAATGACCTTGAATTGGTTGGATTGACCTCAGCCCCCAATCTAGTGGAATTATCACCGAGCTCTGCACTATATTTCAGACCCGGATGTAGTTTTGGTGCATGTGTGCATGTTGTGCCCTAGGTGCTCTCGTGCCATTCACACTTTTTGAAATAGTGAGAAATAGTAACTATATAAAATGTAGATAAAATGTGTGCATGGTATAGAATAGAATCCATCCCCCTATGTAGTATGTGTGATGTAGATCTCCTAGTCTTGATGCATGACACTATGTGGATGCAATTCTAATAGAGTGATATTAGAAGTGACGCTAGGACCTAGGACCCTCATTATGGTCTTATAATCTTTATATTTATAGGGATCTAAGGCTGAATTTCATAATTAATCCTAACAAGGCATACCGAGAAAAAGATAAAGATGACCAACGGCTAGAAGTGACCCAAAAAGGATCAGGAAAGGTTGTGCATAGATCGGGGCACCCGGGTGGGACCAAGGCACCTCTGGCACCCCAATACTAACTAGGGCACCCTAGTTTCAAGATAAAATGACGAGGTGGTTGCAAAATGGGTGGGTAAGTGTTGGAAAATAGATGGGAATGAAGAAATAAAATATAAATTAAATATGGCCAAAGGTGGAATTAATTAATTCTTTGACCACTTGAAAACCTTCTTAATATTAGTATAAGAATGAACTAAATATTGTCTAATGTGCATATTTTTGTGTCTACACTCACCCACATAAGGGTGATCAAGAAGTAAGAGCCCATTAAACTCACAATTACTTTGTTTTAAGAGTTCGAGTATTTGAATCGAGAATAAAAACATAGACCCAAAATATTATATAATAGTATAATTAAATGAAAAAATTCCAACTTGAATAGGTACTCGAGTTCTAGCTCAACCCATAAACACAGTGGTCGTTATTTAAAAATATATGCACATGCATACCTAAAATAATTGATTTATAAAGTATATCACATGCAACTTGAATATCACACGTACTCCTCCCATTACAATTGTGGCAAGTTCATTTTGAAACATTCTAAATAATGATGCGAAGAAAATCGATATTTCAAACATGATAAGAAAAAGTATACAATTGTAAGATTAGAAATCAATTCCAAAAACTACTTACCAAGAAAAGGATTCCATTTTATTGTGCAATAATAAAAACAAAGAACCCCAAAATGATTTCTATTATAAGTAGAGTTCTTTGCATGACCTAATTATATAGAACACGTTTTTAGAAGGGATTAGATCCTATCATGCCTAGTAGAGCTTCCCCAAGTCTTCTTCCATATCCCAGTTTTCTTCCTCCAACTCCCACGATAGCTTTTACACTCGAAACATTCGACCTTCATAAAACTCTCTCCACCTTTCTACTAGAATCTTCCCCAACATTTTATCCATGAAACAAATAAGTAGAGACTTGAACAAAATAAAAAAATAGTTCAAACACCCTTAATATCAATATGCAGAGTGAGAAAGGAAAAGAAAAATGACCAAGTGGAAAAAAACAAAAATAATTCCTTCACCAAATCGCATGTTTTCCCTAGGTTGTTTGGAACGGTCTTTGAATTCATTAATGCTTAGATATGACACTCTTGTCTATCCCGCCAAACCACCGAACTCCTTTAATTCCATTAGCAAAGACACTAACCATTCAACTTCAATGTTTTCTAACCTCGGTGCAAGTTTTTAGAAACTTGCTAAATTTAAATTTATCGACCACTAAGGAGTGGCGGTGTCCACCACTAATTCCCAATAATAAAATATCTAGTACATAAAATACTGGAAAAAACCATTAACTTGAACCCTTGACCATGCTTCCACAAAACCTCACTAGGGTTAGCTTACAAAGGTTCCATATCCATTTCCCAAACATAGGTTAGGGTTTAGTTGATAAATTAGCAATTTATATCAACTTAGCATAAGTTTAAGATTAGGTTCCCAAGCCACCACAATTAATTCATATGCCTTAGGTCTAGGTTAGACCCTTAGAAAAAACTAAGTGTTATAAAAATATTAGTTGTAGCCTAGGTCTTTAATAACTACCAGTAACCAAAACCTTACCAGTTGAGTAATGTTTTTCAAATAGAGCAGTGCTACAAGAACCATCTCTCAAACACTTTCCAACCCTCAATATGAGAATAAAATCATAGGAAAACTAGAACAAGTCACCAAGATCAATTATTATAAAATTGATAATTCATAAACATATGAATAACTTCAATTTCTTACATCCAAATCGTAATTGTAGACCGAGTTTAAGAGAATGAATTGGATCAATGAAACTGATCCAAGGTACTTTCTTAATTAATTCTCAATAATAATAATAATTTATTCATGTCTTAAAATAATTTTCCAAATTACCAGCTTACCCAATAGTTCCAAGATGGGATTCAAATTTTCTAGAAGTTGAATACATCTAGTTCATTTCATGAACCAATTAAGTAAACATCACAATTTGAGAGTACATTGCAAATAAATGGAGGATTAATTACACAATTCGAACTAAGATAAACATTAATCTAGTAACATGATTTAATAAGTTATACAGAGTAACAACTTAATAAAAATCACATCACAACGTTGTAATCCACTTCACAATGAGCAAGTATAGGTGGAAGAATTGCAGAGGTGTTACATACTTCCCCTCTAAAAAGCATCATCGTCCTGATTATTGGCTTAATTCCAAACAATTTTTCTAGAAATCAGGTTTAATAAAATTTATTTAACCATAAGATTCTTTAACAACAAACAAAATTTAATCCAAAAATTTAGTTTTCCAAAGGTATAACAGCACCAAAGTCTGTAATAATACTCAATAAAGGTAATTTTTCTCAAAAAAGGAAATCCAGAATCAATTGCAAGTAAAAGTGTTTCAAGTTTTTGGAAGAGAAATGAAATCATTTTACTAAAACAAGTGAGGAAAAGTAGCTTTCATGTCTTCCATTTTTTCCCAAGTTGCTCTCTTCATTAAATCGATATCATTGGACCTTACATTGTCCAAGTTCATAATTACACAAGTGCAACTTATGGGTTTCCAGCACTCTAACTAGTTCTACCATGATTACTCCTGGGTATTGGACCTACAAAGCATTCTAGTTTAACACATGTGATGAATCTAAAACATATTACTTAAGGAAATACGAAAAACATCATGCATCTGTTCTAATGAGGGAGGCAATACAAGTCAGTAGGCTACAAAATTGACTATTTCAAAAATATCAAAGGGGCCTACATAATGAGGTGCCAACTTGGGTGACTTGCCAAAGGTAATTGAGCTCTATTTAGGCTTTACTCTTAGAAACAATTTATCACCAAGATCAAATTTCCTTTCAACCCTTTTTAGGTATGCATATCTTTTTGTCTATCAGCAATCTCTTTTAATATTTCCCGGATTAACTTTACCTGTTGTTCCATTTCGAAAAGTATCTTAGGTCCAATTACTTCTCTATCTTCAATGTTATCTCAACTCGACAGGGTCTTACACCTTCACCCATACAAAGCCTCAAAAGGTGCCATTTTTAGAGAATAATGGTAAGTGTTATTATATGAAAATTCTACCAAAAGAAGATATTCTTCCTATTTGTATTGCTCATCCATGCGGTGCATCCTAAGCATATCTTGAAAAACTTGATTCACTCTTTCAATTTTCCCATCCGATTATAGATGATAAGCAGAGCTAAAGCTCAAATTTTCCCCCAAAATGCATTAAGATTTTGCTAAAACCATGAATTCATTCATGGGTCCCTATTGGAGATTATCAACTCGGATCACCATACAATCTGAAAATTTATTATACAAACCTTTTGCAAGTACATGTGAGTCATATTTCATATTTCAAGCAATGAAATGTGTAATTTTTATTAGTTTATTAACCACAACCAAAATAACATCATGCTTATTTCTTGACATAGACATTCCTTGAACAAAGTCCATACTTATAATCTACCATTTAAATTATGGTATGCTATGAGGGTATAATAAACTAGCTTGGTGCATATGCTCATCTTTTACACATTGGCATTCTAAGCAATGAGACACATAATCCTAGATGTCTCTCTTCATCCCTTTCCAAAAATATTGTTGTTTAACATCAATAAGCATTTTTGTCACCTGGGATGTCTAGAGTAAGGTGAATTTGGAAATTTAGTCATCTTTTTCTTCCTTAACTCATTTCCCAATGGAATGTACACTATATCCTTATACCTTAGAATTCCTTCACCATCTAACCTAAATCCTTTGTACCTCACATCCTTTGGCTTTTGACCAAGTTCTTTTTTTACTTGTTGAAAGTATGGATCGAGACATTGAGGTATTTTTGATCTCATCCTTAAACTAAGTTCTCAAAGTCATAAGTGCATAAATATATTTTCTACGACTTAGTGCATCTGCCACTCTATTTTCTGTACCTTTAATGTAGCTAATGTCAAAATCATATTGAGATAATAATTCCAACCATCTTTGTTTCCTTGCATTTAAGTTAGACTGAGTGAAGATTTATTTCATCCCAAGATGGTCATTTTTCAACTTGAAGGGCTTCCCTAAGAGGTAATGTCTCCAAACTTGTAGTGTATGTACTATTGCACCAAGCTCCAAATTATGGGGTAAATAATGTTGCTCATGTAATTTAAGCTTCCTTATTTTGTATGCTATTACATGTTCATTTTGCAGCAATATACCATAATCCCTCCCGGAAGCATCTATCACCACAAAGAAAAATCATGTTTGGATTAGGAACAATCAATATAGGGGTAGAATTTAGTTTTTCCTTCAATGTGTTTGTAGACACCTATAATTACGCATGAGAAATTTAACTACTTAAATTGTGTTAATTATCCCCTTCCCCGTAAATTGATGACATATTGTCAATAGCACTCATATCCTCTTCTATCGTCATTAATTAATTGCATTACGTTAATTAATTAAGTCACCTATTCAACCCATACCCCAATTAATGAATTTTCGTTAATTAATATCTCCTTCTATCCAAACTAATTAATTATTAGTAATTAATTATCTTCCCCTCTTATCAAATCAATAAATCATTATTCATTTGATTTAATCTCCTTTATGGTCTAAATCATGCTAATATTTCTCTACAAGGATTTAATAGGCTTGCACATCTATTAATCAATCATCTTGGTTAATTAATAAACCCCCTTTATCCACATGAGTCACTAAAGGACAAGCTAAACTCTCCTAAAGTTAACTCAATCCTTTCTAAACCCCCTTATCCATAAGTAAACTCTACATCCCTATTACCCCACATACAAAGTGATGTAATGATTCCTCTATCCATTTGGCTATATAAAGAGCCCTCGTCCTACCTTTACACTCACACCTTTCTTGAGAAGATAAAAGTAAGCACATAATAAATACACTATAAGCCTTTTCTCATTCTGGATCATTTCACCATTTGAAGAGCTAAGCCTCATCCATACATTTCATCTATCCAAGCCTTTTTGGTCATATGGAGATAATAAAAGAGGTATTGTAGCCTTACTTTGATGAGCCTCCATTCCTAAAGTCTTGAAGATCAAACAATCAACTTTGATTTCCATGAATCTACATAGGTTCATTTGATATTGTTGGTAATCTAAAGAGTAGAGGTTCTTGATAATTAACATGTTAGTTTGATTTCAAAGTTCTAATGCAATGATGTTGTTAGCTAATCTTTCTTAGATCTTAACTTGACGTTGCTTAGATTTTGATTTAGCCTTGTTAGAGAACTACTAGGTGTTAGTTCTCTTTTTCCTAACTTAGCTAATCTTTTCATGCACACATTTGGCACGCCCGGTGGGACCAAATCCTTTATCCCTCAACATTTTAGTTCAATTTGAGTTGTTTTTCTAACCCCTTCTATACACATATGTAGGTTGATTTGTATTCTTTTGATATACTTACATGTGTAGGATCTTATTAAGAGCTTTTAGTTTGAGGGGTTATTATCATGTTTGAACTAATATGCTAAAATTTGGAGTATTTTTACTTTTTATGTCATTTGGCCATATTTTAACGTCATTAACTGTACATTTTCTTGGTAGGAGGCACACATGTACACAAAATAGTGTGCAAGCACGCTAAACCATGTGCAGCACCACATCTCATGTGCATATGCATTATTATCATACCACCTTTGTTGCGATTAGAAAACATGTTAGGCTAGTGCAGCACCCATAAATTAGCACACACACCTTTACTCGCTAGGGCACACACTTTGTCTTATGACCACTAGTGTAGGCACCTATATCGTGGTACATACATCTATTAGCCAATGCACATAACCTATGTAAATTTTCATAGCTATATGTTTTACCCCATTGGCAAGCACACACCTTCATCCTGCACATATACCTCTCGGGTAGCATAGGCATCCTGTCGGGTTTCTGTTAGTTGTTTTATATTTTTGGTGCATACAACTTTCCCTTGGTGCACACACCTCTACCCCGGCGCACACACAATGTCTAGTCTCCGTTGCATTTTTCTTTGTTTGCACATATGCCTTCACCTTGGTGCACACGCCTACATCCTAGTGCATACGTCTCTTGGGTAGCGTAGGCACACCGCAATTCCAAAAAGCATAGAGGGCCCACACGCCATAACCCTTGTGCATATGCAAAACCTACGCACAGTGCTTTTGTCTAGTTTACCATGCTTGTTTCAGATTTATCAAATTTTGTATGTTAAAGTGTTAACTTCTTTATTTATTTTATCCGATTAAGGCTTATTTTTATAGGGTATGTTTACATGTTCTTGCTAATATAGTTAGAATTTGCATGCTTGGTTGAAGGAGTAAGGTCACATATGCTCTTCCCTCACGTCCTTTGGGTGATCTTGGGAATCAGAAATGATTCTTAGGTCTTGTAATCACTTTGAAAATATTGAGAATGTTCATATTTGAGTAGAAATGAGTTAAATTGGTGCATTTGAATCAAGTGTTTCCATTTGGTATTGTCTTATATTTTTAACAAATATCACATATGCTCTTCTCTTGAGTCTTCATATGCTCTTGAGAATCAGAAATGGTGTTTGTTCTCTTTATGAAAAACTACTAACTCGTTATTGCGAACCAAACAAAAACTTTTCAAAGAAAGGTGGAATCAAAACAAAATCAATCTTCTATTACAGTTTTCGTTTAGGTTTCCAAAAGGCGTTCAACCAAACCACATCTAATTAAACAAGATAAAAAGAACACCACATTCAAAACATTGTATTCCGTGCTTTAAAAGGGTACATCCTCTCCGCTCAATCGGAACATAACCCCTTTGGCATAACGCCTTAAGCTACAACAATGGGGGTGGTACCAGGAACCCCAATGTAGTACATGCAAGAGGGAACCTTGTGGATGAAATGGGAAGTTATTCACACTACCTACTTGACTAGTCATTCCTTGTGAGTTAGCGTTACCGGTTATACGTATGGCAACCCCAGGGAGAGCACACGTAGATGCACTAGTTTCCCTTTGTGCTCGAAGGGGGTAAAGTAAAGCTGAGATACTCCCAAATTATTCGTTGCAATTTTTTGGGTAAATTGAGCTCGCTTAAGACAACTTTGTAACACCTAGGAAGAGAGAACCACCTAGGAAGATATTCTTTGGCCATGAGCCCACTTTGACCATTTGAAAACTGTGTTGAGTTGTGAGCCATCTTTCATCATGAAATGTGTGACACATTACTTTTGATTATTTTTTCACTTTCCCTAAGGTGAGGTAAAAGTCTACCAAAGTGAAGCCAACATTATTCACCCCCATTTTGATCTACTTCCTTCACTTTATTTTGACACTTTGTTGATCAAAAGAAGAGTTACTACCTTCACACTATCAATTGATTGTTTCTCCATTTTTTTGTTCATTTACGCCCATCCATATTTGTGGTTGGGTTAGTTAAACGTCTAAAGTGTGTGGGGACGTACTTATATCATTGGTAGCCTTTGCGATCTTGATACCCAAGTTAGGATCGTCATCATAGTTAGGCTCGGTTCATCACTTTGAACTTCCTCGGAAAGGTTATCTTTTTTATATCATGTCATTACAATCTCGATATTTATGTCTTATTTCTTGTAAAATTGACCTAAATGTCTACATTGTAAGGTTATGTTGCACACATCTTTACAATTCCTAGTTATACTTTAAGATTTTAGTTTGATTCCATTATTACCTTGATTTTGAAAGGTGCTTTCGTCTTACCTTTTGCATGTGTTATATAAATATCATATCGATATTAATACCTTACTTTCTCACAAATTTTGGTTTACATATCTTAGTGACATTGTTGTGTCACCCAAAATCGTAACTCACAATTTTTGAGATATAGGTATTATTTGAATTTTATCTTGCTTCTCGTATACCTTATTTGAGAGTCACGTTAACTTCTTGTTCTTACTTATGCCATGTTCACTTCTTTGAACTCAACATAAGTAGGGACATTTTTAATCATATCGTTGGTTGTCATCTATGGTCTTGATATCCGTGTTAGGATCATCATTGTAGTTAGGTTTGGTTCATCATCTTGATTCTCCTTGGAATGATTATCTTGTTTATATTGTATCAAGATAATCATGATATTTATGTCTTGTTTCTTGTAAACTTGACCTAAATCTCTGCATTATAAGGTTATGTTATACACACTTTTACAATTCCTAGGTATACTTGATGCTTTAAGTCTGATTCCAATTATTTCCTTGATTTTGAAAAGTGTGTAGTGTTACCACTTGTGTTTGTTATTGTTTTGCATAGAATGTTTCCATTCTTAAAATAGACTTGCTTCTATCCTTTCATTCTCTTGAGAAAAAAATAAGGGTTAGGGCTAGGAGGAATACCTATTGAATGTTGGGAGGGTGCGCGTGTACTGTAGAGAGAGATCAGATCGATTGCGAAGAACTCCTTTTTGTCTAGGAAGGACTACTTGCAAGTAAGAATACAAGACCACCAGATTTTAGTTAGACAATAAATGAGGGAACTACCTTGGGCCCAAGAAATATTGGACTTCCTTTCGAAGGTGGTCAGTTCCCCTCTTAATACGAATTAACACAAATTCTAACAAAGAAGTTATTGCAAAATTAGAATTTAATTACCTCGTTAAAAGCAATAGAGGAAAGGCTGGTTTTGGTTTGAGTCACAGTGATCGATGCCGGTCACTGTACAACTGACTGACATGGTTTTACACCGTACAGCTATTGTTAACCGATACCAAGAGGGGCAAGTGTTTTAAGGGCTTTCAATGAAGGAAAGCTATAAGTCGGTTATGGTGTTTATAAGGCTGGTAAATGATTAGGGATAGGCAATAGGGTGATGGAGAAGACTTAGAGAGTGTGGGGGTTGTTCTTGGGGCAATGTCAAGGTAGAGGAATGATAGTTAGATGTAGGGTGCTGCCGGGTAGTAGATCTAGGAGTGAAATTATAAATACTATGATTCAGAAGTTCAAGAAATGTTATTTAAAAACATACAAGACACTACTTACTAGTTCCTGATGAAGATATAGGTCCAAGGATTGTGATGACAAAGGTAGGGCTCAGGTGGGATGATCTGACAATAAAAAATGAGCTATCTTCTCTCCTAATGCTTGGATGAGTGTCACTGTGCTCTAGTTCCTCGGTTGCGCCTTGGGCTTGATGTCCTTCTCTACAAACTCTTCTCTTTTGTTCACTTGTCTCTGCTCTGCCAAGTGAATTCCGAATATTTCAAATGAATTCCGATCCTTTGTTTTTGGTTGGGGGAGGTCATTTACAGGGAACTGATGGTGGTTACGTAACCGATGGCGATGTCGAGTCAAAGTGGGCTATTTTTAGTAAAATAGCCAACTTTCCCTCCTTTTCTCCCGAGGGATTAGTTGTGGGCTTGGTCAAGTCATGATTAGGTTGGTTTTGGTGCGGGTGAGAAGTAATTAGTCATGGGTGTGGATGTAGACCAAGTTATAGGTCTTAATTAGGTTAGTTTAGGGTTAGGGCTAGGTCATGATGAGGTGGTAAAATGAGGTGGCAGGTTTGGAGATGTGGATTTATTAATTATAAGGTAATTAATAAATAATTGTGTAAGGTTTAAGTGGTGAGGTTAGGTTGCAAAATGAGATGCGGGGCACAAGGTGTCGTAAGACACAAATTTTGTGTCTACATTAGCCCCTTGTTGTCGTGTAGCTTGTCTTGTAAAGCTGCACTGACAATTAATAAGAAGTGATTGCCCCAGCTAAGGGTATAGGTAATCCCCCTCAAATCTATCACAGATTGAGGCGACGTGAAATCAGGGATAGGGTTGATAAAGGATAAATGGTGTTGGGATGATGGTAAGATGGTGGGGTAAGTTCAAGGAAGCAAACATACGTTGAAATGCAGTAGTACGACAAGGGTACATGATTTGAAGAGTAAACAAGCAATTCATAGGCAAAGGTCGATAGTTTATCCAAACAAGGGTGATATAATCCTGGTATCCAAGGCATAGGAAGTAGCTCCAGGGGATATAATGGGTAAGGTATAGGAACGTTTAGGCATGTTCGGAAGTACCAAATGGTTGGTTTGGTTGAGATAAACGTCACGGTCTTGGTCTAGGCAAAGTTGGTCGGCTGATCAATTCAAGTATCCTAATCATGCTAGAACACGAACAGGTGAGCTTGATTGAACAAAAAGCTACATGATGGGTGGATAAAATCGTAATTTCAGGTCTTGGGCGAGGTACTTAATTGGTGCGGCCTTGGGTGGGGCCGATTGATTAGGGAGGGCCTTGGGTCGGGCTTGATTGGTTGGGTGTGGCCTTGGGTGGGGCCGATTGATTAGGTGTGGCCGTGGGTCAGGCCGGATTGGTTGGTTGCGGCCTTGGGTCAGGCCTGATTGATTGGGTACGGCCTTGGGTCGGGCCGATTGGTTGGTTGTGGCCTTTAGTCGGGCCTGATTGATTGGGTGTGGCCTTGGGTCAGGCCGGATTGGTTGGTTGCGGCCTTGGGTCGGGCCTGATTGATTCAGTGTGGCCTTAGGTCGAGCCGATTGTTGGTTGGTCAGTGGCCTTAGCTTGGGCCTCGATTGGTTGGGTGTGGCCTTGGGTCGGGCCGATTGGTTGGTTGATCATGCGCCGTGATTTGGGCCAATGAAGTCAAAATAATGCTATTTAGCAAATCCGGGAGGAGGCGAACGTGGTGAGACAGAAGATTGGTGGACAAGGGCGTAAATTTTGGTAAAGTAGGCATGTAACTAATATCGGTTAATTATGACCGGTATCGGTTAGAATACTGATATCGGTGTTTTAGGGCACGCACTAACCAATATCGGTTATAGGTCAAAACCTATAAAAAGAAAAATATGGCGTGTCATTGTCACATTGTCAATTTGATAACCAATATGGCTTGTCTGGGTTTTAAATTGATTTTGTTGAGTTTGTGGGCTGAGTTGGCATTAGTTGAGTGGAGGAGTGAGTGATTGGTAGACCCCAGCGAGTAGGAGGCAGAGTTTGATTGGTTGAGGACCCAGCTGAGGAGATTTGGAGCCATGGCACAGCCAGGAGGAGCAGGAGGTGCTGGAGGAGCTGGACCACTACCACCTATCCCACCACGATGACGTGTAGTCATACTGGTAGGCTCTGAACCCCTACTTATGTGAATTTAATGATTTTAACTTAGATGTGGGTTTTGGGTAGGAATCCCAAATTTAATAAAATAATGAATAAATGGAAGTAATTTGTAAAATGGAGTGGGTAGGTAGGTTAGTTAGGCAAAAAAGAAGGGTGGGTAAGTTTTTAGGTCTTTTTGGTGGATAAATGGGTAGAAATAGGAAAAATAGGTTTTGCAGGCCGTTTTGGGTTCGGCCCTGAATGGGACAATGACCGATGTTGGTCACTAGGCGACCAGCATCGATCACCAAGGTTTGCATAAATTACTTTGTGGATAAACCGCATCGCATCGGTCATATGTCGACCGCATCACGAAAAAATGTGCTTGGGGACCGATGGCGGTCGAGGTGACCAGTGCACCAAAGATGGGTAGGAGTTAGGTTTGTGAACTTTGTGGTGGTTGTTTGTTATTATTAGAGTTTTGTTTTTTTTTGGTTGGGGGTGAAGGGGAGGAGGTAGGGTTGATAGGAAAGGTGATTGGGGTGGGGGAATGGGTTGTTGGGGGTTGGTTCGGGTAGGATAGATTATGTGTTGTGTATGAAGTAGGAGGTGTTAAATTGGTGGGGGTAGAGTTAGATGGCTAGAGTAGATTGGGGTGGTTGGTAGGGTGGGAGATAAGTAAAGGGAAATCGTAGATGTATAGGGTAAGATAGGTGGGTGTAGATGTGTGTTATAGAGTCAGGTTGTGGTTGGGTGGGTAAGTGGGTATAGAGGGTTAAGGTAGTTGTTTTTGTAAAGGGTAGGCCTGATGAAGTGGGTTGTTTTTACAGGCACGCCAGCAGCTCATGATGCGGGATCGATGCCCCCTCTATTGAGGCGGATGCGGCCACATGTGACCGTAGCACAAGGGGCCATCATGTGAGAGGTTAGACTCAAGCGAGTCCAAGGGTATAGGGTTGTGGATAGGGACCACAACCTGATGGTTGCCCTCATCGAGAGATGGGATCCGGCAACCAATGTCTTCCATCTCCCTACTGGAGAGATGACGATTACATTAGAGGATGTGTATCGCATCCTGAGACTGCCGATCGTAGGTGAGGCAATGTTCCAGGTGGATGCGGAGATAGCGATGGACAACATCCTGCATGTATTCAGGGATGTAGCCCCATTGCTTACCTATCACAGCACGAGCATTGCCTATGGTGACATGTATCGCACGCATAGGCAGAAGACATGGCTTGCCGTGTTGATGATGATTGGTATCACCTGCTTTGCCCTCCCGACTTAGAGGGAGGCCGCTTCCCATGGCTTTGATGGGAGTTTTGCATGAGATGGTAGAGGAGCATACATGCTTATGCCCGGGCACCAAGTGTATTTGGTGCAAATATACAGAGAGCTCAAGGTTATCACCGTATGAGGTGATTTGGTATATGCTCGACATTTTTGTTACACTGCTGGGCTTACGAGCATATCATCATCATATATGACTATTAGGGTTGCCCCAAACCAGGGGCCATAGATAGTATATAGATATGGATTTTAGAGGTGGTTAGGGGTCATGGGCTAGCCACGAGTGGTGCTCGCAGGATGAGATGTGGCCTACTATCGTCACATGTTAGAGGGCTTGGCCACGCTTGATATTATATGGAGGCCCTACAGAGGCCATCAGCCCCGAGGAGGAGCCCGAGCACAGCTGCGTTGGATCTAGTATAGTTTCTGGATAGCTGGACGGAGGCCTGGGGAGTATGAGTGGATACCCCTAGAGAGGGTACGACGGTAGTTGGGCTTACGACAGGATGAGCCACCTCCCTTCCCACAAAGACTCGAAGGGATGATGTAGAGGCACCACTACCTACACCGCAGCTAGTTGACCCAGACTAGGTAGCAAAGAGACCGGCTGATGATACAGTGGATGATGTCGGAGTGACAGGGGCATTTTTGGTGTGGTGGGCGGTGGTTAGAGAGCTTATGAGAGCACAACCCGCATAGCAGATTTGGCGGCTTGTGATAGCAAGAGGGACCATCTCTTGGGCCAAGTGCAGCTATTACAGGGGGCAGCTTGTCACGCATTGCATAGATTGGGGTGCTATAGGGCGCTTGCCCAAGCACAGGCTCAGGCACCATCATAGACACAAGCACAACATAGCACCGCATAGCATAGGCACCGCCACGCACAGCATGTGCACCACCGTGGCACACAGTGCAGTACAGGCATAGCATAGGTGTACTCGGTAGGGCAGGGGCACTGCTATTAGGAGTCAGGGACCACCAGCCCAGCAGCCATGTGTGCACGGTCCCGCTATATATGGAGGTGAGAGCAGAGGCCCGGTATTATCAGGACATGCTCGATGGTACTGGGGCTAACTATCAGCCATATGCGGTGCACAAAGTTGAGACATCCCCGAGCTAGAGATCACAGGGCGCCGCAGCCACACCCAGTGGGTCGGTTACAGGGAGGAGGTGAGAGCCAACATAGAGACTAGTAGGGGGATGGGCCGAGGTGGTGGAGAGAGCTGAGACATCCTAGGAGCGGAGATGGGTTTTTGATATTGGATATAGACACCGGTCTGTGAACCGGGTATGTATATAGAGGCCTGCGTGCCCACATATGATTTATTTATTCATTTTTGTTGTATATACCAGCCTGCGAGCCGAGTACATTTTGTATAGTTGATACCGGCCTACTGAGCCAGTATATTTTTGACATGAGAGACTAGCCTCGTGATGCTAGCTTTGTATTTTTAGATCACAGAGGCCCCATGCAGGTAAGTTGTATATTTTGACATTGATATATATAGATGATGATGATTTTGATCCACATGGTGTGTATAATGATTGGGTTGATGTATATATTAAAATGTCTCATGTTTTTGTTAATGGTTTTTGAAATTTAATGTATATAGATGATGAGTTTGATCCACATGGTGTGTATAATGATTAGTTTGATGTATATAATCAAATGTCTCATGTGTTTTGTCGATGGTTTTTGAAATTTAATGTATATAGATGATGTTGATGAAATTTTGATGATATGTATATGCATTGATGGGATTCTGATGAAAAATATTGATAACGATGTCGTTATGCAGGGAAAAGAGGTGGGTGCCACCAAAAATTTGCAAAAACTAAAGAAAAGGCCTAGGTTTAAGCAAAAGGAGACATGTGACCGATATCGGTTAGCTAACCGATGTCGGTAGATATATGACCGATATCGGTTAGGTAACCGATATTGGTTATGCTAAAACGAGCTTTTCTAAAAATAGAAAAGCTTGGGAGGAAACTTAAGTTCTTATTTTTAGAGTCATGCAACAAGTTAAATACGAGAATGCGACATTGTTTGACAACTGATACAGGTAATTGCATGGGAGAATTGAGTGATAAGGAGGAAAAAGACAGGTAAAGTGATTGTGGGCTGAGATTAAGAAGGCAGAAAGGCAAGTTATATTGAAGAGGGTGGTGAACATGGCTGAACAAGGTGAATCATCCAATGGGCAGAGACGAGAGGGAAGACAGGTTCCACCTCAAGCTGCTTTACATCCCAAGAGGTAAAATTTTTGGTTGTAATTTAATTCTTGCATGTTTTATGAATAGGATGAGAGAAGGTAAGTGGGTAGAGATGAAAAGAAAAGGTGATAGGCAAGGGTTTGGGATGGGGTGAGTGTTATGGGGTAGGTAAGTAGGGGTTTCGGGTATGTTTGTAGGTACAGAGAGGGGTAAACAAGCAAATAATTATCGTAGGTGGTGTTTTTAAGTAGGCTGTATAGGATTGACAGTGACCGATATCATTTATAGAGATAACCGGTATCGGTTAGGTAATTGGTATCGCTTATCTATAACCATATTGGTTAATGCATGACATTCTAGAATGTGAGAAAAACACTTGGGGATTTGATTTATTGAATGGTTGTTGATTTGATGTATGCGAGCAGAGGTAAGGTTGAGGATGAATGATAGTGTGCCAGCTTTGTTATCACGAGTCTGAGCGGATGTAACACCAGCTGAATGGGCATTGATAAACCGTGTGGGGTTAAGTGGAATCCACTATTATTCACGAATCACACGCAATCATGCTATGTTGCAGGCGTTGATTGAGAGATGGAATCTAGAAAGAATACCTTCTATCTCGCCAACAGGGAGATGACAAAGATGTTGGAAGATGTGTTTAGAATTTTGAGGCTCCCAATTACAGGAAGACTAGTGTATCGTGGGGGGGCCTAGCATGGCACGGGAGCGATATAACATCAGTATTTGGTTCAGATGCACGAGATTTGACACAACGAGGTTTGACATTTACTTATGGTATAATGTTTGCAGCACACCCTGAGGCAACAAGGTTAGCAGTGGTATTAATGATAGCGGTGGGGTATTATGCATTACCAAGGGCGGATGGGGGAAGATTTCCAAAAGCATTGATGTGTATTATTTGGGAAATGATAGAAAGGAGCGTGACTTTCGCATGGGCACCCGCATATCTGGTAGAGCTATACAGGGGTTTATGGGCCTGTAGGTGAAATCACAGGATGACACTAGATTGTGCATACTTATTACATTGTTGGGCCTATGAGCACATTGTGTGTGTGTGACCAATAGGCCGACCAATCCAGGAAAGAGAGATAGGAGTGCAGAGGTTGGGATTCAGACGATGGGTCCAGACAGAACAAGAGGCAGATCTCAGCCGTGACAGATGACATCGAGTATTATAGGCAGGTGTGGGAGATGGTGACGATTGTGGATATCCGTTGGAGGCCTTATGGGAACTATATGGTGACAGAGAACATAGCTAAGGATTTGAGGGGTGTAGAGCGATTGAGGTGGATCGTGGGGCACAGGCCAGGTGAGTACGAGAGGATTCCTCTAGATCACGTGCGGCGAAAATTTAGATTTGTTCAGGATATACCCATGGCTTATAGACCATACATGAGGATCGACGCCGAGGCATCATTCTCACCTCCCGACCGACACCTCCGTATGACCAAAGAGATAAGCAATGATCACAGGTAATGGATGCAGGAGCAACAGAGGCTTATAGATTATGGTGGGTAGCAGAGCTGCGAGGTTCACGTGAGAGGGCCGATCAGCCTAACATAGCTGTGATTACAACGGAGAGAGATCACCTGCAGGTTTAGTGCACCAGCTTCAAACACGGGTGAATGAGACAACGGGATTGTTAGCGGTTGAGTCACGAGTGGAGAGACTAGAGGTGAGATTCCTCCACGCGAGAGGGCGTATTCATATGTTATAGGAGAGATTGGCAGATCAGTGGGAGGAACCAATAGCAGTGGCACCTTTGAGGATGGAGAGGCTAGGCGAGCGACATCGACGATCACGATCATCACCTGGTTCGGGATGAGGCGCAAGGGTCTAAGTGAATTTCATAGAGGTATAAGAATAAATAAGGATGCCGACCTGCACGTCGATGATAGAGAAGATGTATTTGTTTAACATCTAAATAAAACTGAATATGTATGTTGATTTGAGTTATGATAATAATAAGAATGGTTGTGTTTTGAATGTTTGTTTTGAAAAAGGATAAAGATGAATGTTATCAAATAGAAATACACAAAAATATTTATATTTACAACACATGATAGGTTATGGTAGGGGATGGTCGAGCTAACCTTGGGAGACCCCATGTCTCCTAAGTGCTGCCTACATAGCCCATTGCACAAAGCAAGGAGGGGCCTCAGATCGATGTAGTTCTCCCTTAGGACTAGGGAGAGGTGAATTCAGTAATTTGGTTATGGTTAGGCAATTTGTTGGTTGGTAAAAATATTGATATTGGTAGGGTAATGTTGTTGGTGTTGGTAAGGTATTGCGATGTTGGTGTAGGTATAGGTGAAGTGAAAGTTAGCTTACCCAAGTAGTAGGGAACCGTGTCCTGATTAAGGTCAACACATAATCCTAGATTCGAGTAAAAGAGGCAAAAGTGTCCCGTAGTTGAAAAGAGCTAAACAAACCACATATTAACGTAGGATGAGCTTGAATCCCTAGGTACTTGTATAGAGAAGTCGATAGGTGAAAAGAGTTGTATAATCACAATATATCAGATATACGTCACGTCCCTTGAGTTTTGTTTCTTTGACGAATGGTGAGGTGAGGTGGCTGGTAGAGCTGGGGTGTAGAGAATTTGTTATAAGGTGATTATGCTGACAAAAGAGAACCAAACCTAAATAGACAAGTCCATGACTCAAAAGTGCTTTTGAATACTACTTTTATTTTTCTGGATATAGACTGATCGATGTGGGAAGTCTACATGGGATATGTATTTTGTTGTTCTTGAGGTCTTCACGAAGCTGAGCAATGCGAGAAGCTTCTGATAGAGGCTGACTTTGTATAGTTATCCTTCAAGGGAGCAGTCTATTTATAGTAGCAGATGCGGCTTTTGTGTATAGCTATCCTTCGGGGGAGCAGTCTATTTATAATAGCAGATGTGGCTTTGCACATAGCTTCCTTCGAGGGAGCAGTCTATGTATAACTTAGAGGTCTAGATGTCCATTTGGCATGAAGCATCTAGTTTTGTAGGAAGTTTGACTCAAGAATATCCCATAAGTGTATAATTGAGAACATGTTATTTTGATACTTTTAAGTCATGGACCAAACTAAAAGGGGAAGGCATCTTTAAGAGGAGGTGATGACCAAACCACGTGAGCTTGATTCTATTTTGAGATGCATGAAACAAAGTGTATGAGGTGGTAAATGAGCTCAAGGGACGAGCGCAAGGTAGATAAGAAGTGATATAACACTAAATTCAACAAAGAATGGCCGAAGATGCAAGGCATTAAGGGGTTCAGGCTCAGGTTTACCATTAAGAAGCTAAACGGTAAGTTCCTGATCCGTAAGTGTGAGTGATAATGTAAGGCCCAATCCAATTAGGAGCAAATTTTCCACGTTTTCTCTTTTCTAGTTTGGTTACATGTTGATTCTCTTTGAGGACAAGATCACCAACCTTAAAGGTACGCTCATGAAGTCACTTATCATAAGCACGCTTGATGCACTTTTGATAGATTTGAAGGTGGTCAAGAGCTGTAAGACGACGCTCGTCAAGAAGCTCCAATTGGGCTAACCGCTCTTGGGAAATCATCATTGGTGAGAATATCCTAAAGAGATATTCTTAGGGAGGGTATTTGTATTTCGAGAGGCAAGACAGCCTCGGTACCATATACCAAAGAAAATGGGGTGGCATTAGTGGAGGTACGAATGCTAGTCCGATAAGCCCAAAGGGCAAAGGGGATGTGATCAGGCCAATTTTTTCCAGAATCGTTAACGACTTTCATGAGAATTTTGGTCAGGGTTTTGTTAGAAGATTCGGCTTGACCATTTGCTTGTGGATAGTAAGGTGATGAGAAACTAAGTTTGATACTAAAGTTGTCACAAAGGTCTTGTAACAACTTATTTTTGAAAGATTTCCATTATCTGTTATCAGGCGATGAGGAACACCAAAACGATAGATAATGTGATGGTTGATGAACTCTACAATTTTTTCTTTTTTGGTTGAAATGAGTGGAATGGCCTCCACCCATTTAGTGTAATATTCAGTTGCTGTGATTATCCAACGGTGACGTTGTGAAGAGGGTGGGTGAATCTCACCAATAAGGTCTAAACCCCATTGTGAGAAAGGCCAAAGATCTCGTGACCTGTAGCGGATGGCTAGGAGTATGTTGAAGGTTGGCATGTTGTTGACACATAATACAATGCTTAACATATTCATAGCAGTCGTTATTAAGAGTAGGCCAATAATAGCCTAGGCGAAGGATCCGTTTGGCCACGGCAAGGCCACTAAAATGTCCACCACAAATGCCATCATGGACTTGTTGGATGATATAGGTGACCTCCGCGGTTAGACATCGAAGGAGGATGCCATCAAAGCCACGTTTATAGAGGAGTCCCCCCATGACGACGTAATGAGAAACACTTTTAAGAAAAGCACGTTTTCATTACTCGTAAGGTCAGATGGGAGAACAGAGGTTGTAAGGTAATCGTGAAATTGGTGATACCAAGTATCCTGCGAATCAGCGGATACATTATTTATCATACCAACATCCGGGCCGAGTAAGATGGGGCAAAGAGTTGTTGACCAAGACAAATATGTCGAGAGTCAACAGAGGCAGAATTTGTGAGGCTAAGCAAGCCATAGTATCCGCAAATTTATTAGTTGAGCGGGAATGGTTTGATAGAATAATGAGTAAATAAGGTCAAAAGTGAATCCACGTAATGTTTGTACTTTTGAAGTTCCTCATTTTTACATTGGTAGATGCCCGTAACTTGATTGACGACCAACCGAGAGTCACCAAAAATGTTAATAGATTTTACACCTAAGTGTAACGCAACCTGAGACCCAAAACAAGGGCCTCGTATTCCATTATTATTATTAGGCAGGGAAATCGAGCCGGAATGAAAGAGGCATAGGTTCAAAGCGTCCAGAGGAATGAGAACAACGCCGCCCTCCACCACACCGCATTTGGATCCATCAAGAAGAGGGTCATTGATACGACTCTCACCGAGTGAAAGAGTGGCAATGAGTTCGTCAGGGAAAGTAAAATTGGTAAATTGTTCCCTAGGTAAAGGGGCTTCCGCGAGTTGGTCTGCGATAGTTTGTCCTTTGATTGATTTCTGGTGTACAAACTCAAGGTCGAGGTCAGCGAGGAGCATAAGCCATCGGGCGATGCGTTGGTTTAGATGAGGTTTGGCATACATATAATGGATGGGGTCCATGTTGGTGATGACAAAAGTTTTGTGATTCAGGAGGTAGTGTCAGAGTTTGGTGGCCACGAATGATAGGGCTAGGCACAACTTTTCTACATGTGTATACCTAGTCTCGTAATCCACCAGAGTACGACTTATGTAATAAATGGCTTGTTCTCGATGCTCGAGTCACGATGTGTGAGCATGGCTCCTACAGCATGGTCGGTGGCAGAAAGGTAAAGGTAGAAAGGGTGATCGTCCTGAGGTGGGATAAGCACAGGTGGCTGCAAGAGATAGGCTTTAAGAGCCTCAAAGGCTTGGTGGCACTCTTCGCTCCATTGAAAGACAAATGTCCTTTTTAAGGAGATGATGGAAAGGTTGACATCGATCCGAGAGTTGTGAGATGAAACACCAGATAGATTGGAGTTTTCCCTGCAAACTATGCAATTGTTTGAGGTTAGTGGGTGGGGGGGCAATTTCTAGGATAGCTTTGACTTTAGCTAGATCGACCTCGATGCCATGCAAAGAGACAATAAAACCAAGGAGTTTTCCCAAAGGACACCAAAGACACATTTCTTTGGTCAAGATGAACACAAGATTGTAACAGTGATCAAAAATAATGGTTAAAACATCGAGATGTTCACCGCGATGTTTAGATTTGCCAAGAAGATCATCGACATAATCCTCAAGGATAGTGTGCATAATGTCATGAAAATGTAAGTCATAGCCCGCCGATAGGTCGCACCAAAGATTCTTAAGGCCAAACGGCATGACACGATAGCAGAAGGTTCCCAAGGAGTTATGAAGGTGGTTTTATGTTGATCGGCCGGGGGCTACCAAAATTTGATCAGATCCCGAGAAGCCATCCATGAGGGAAAGCATCTCATGGCTCGCAGTGAGATCAACAAGTTGATCAATACTTGGTAGGGGGAAGTCATCCTTTGGGAAAGCATGAGGTTAAGGTCCCGAAATCCATGCACATATCCGAAGTCCCCCGCTGTTTTTAGTAATGTGTACGATGTTAGAAATCCATTGAGGATAATCAATAGGTAAGATGAAGGAAACAGAAAGGAGTCGTTGAAGCTCTTCTTTGACCAAGAGGGCAATGCATGGATGCATTTTTCTCAGCTTTCGTTTAACTGGTTTGGAATCGGTTTCAGTGGTAATGTTATGGACAAGAATGTCGTGGATCAATTCCTAGCATGTCAACGTAGGGACCAAGCAAAAGCTTGGTCATGGAATGGAGGAAGGTAGTGAAGGCAGCTTTGTTCTCGATGCATTAAGAGATTTTCCGATCTTCACAATGTGAGGATCGTCCTCTTTGTGGATGTTGATTTCTATAGTCGACTCATTCAACATGGTTTGAGTGTCGATGGTAAGGCGTGTTGAATATAAGAGTCATCCGCACTAAGGTAAGTGAGGATGGAGTCGTCATCCTGGCACTCAACAACATTAATTGAAGGTGAGTCCTCTTCGATCATGTCTAGATACAGAAGGGGAAGAGAAGATGGGTCTTCATTATCGCATTGATAAGTGAGAGGACCCAGGAAGATAGTGTTTATGAAAAAAAAAAAAAAAAAAGTTAGGAGGGATAGATTCAGGGTCTATCGACTCTGTGGGTGACGATGAAAAAATGGGTGATGATGGTTCGGAAGGGGTGACTTCATCGTCTTCCTGGATACAACGGATATGTGGTGTCTTCAGTGTAGGTGGTTTAAAGAATCCAAGACCACGACGATCTTTGTGTTTGCGTGTAGTTATAGGAATGATCGTATGTCGGCCTTGTTCATAAAGACCGAAACCGAAGCCCTTCCAAGCACAACACATCAGGAAGGTGAGGGTAAAAACGACGATTAGTTAGATATTGAAAATCAGATTGAAGGGAACCACACCAAGGGGAGGTTCAGGGGTGATAGAGGATGTATCGACACCCCCATACGTTAGGTTGGTGCAAATTAGGTGGTCCGTAGGAGATTACTTCCCCCACACGATGGTCGTAGGTAGGATGCGCATGTAACTAGTCCGTATACTCCTGTGGGGTATGGAAAGTGCTAATATTATATAGGTGATACTCCCCCAGCGTAAGGCATTGAAAAACATCTACCAAGGGATCTGAGGTCGGGATGTTGTCCGCGGGGAAGGAAGTGGTATTTGTGGTGGCGGTTTCATTGGTTGAAGGTGTAGGTGCGGTTGAGATGGATGGTTGAGGTGTGGTCGAAGTAGATGGTTGGGTTGGATGAATGGGTGTCTTGACTGGTACAAGCACATCATTAGGGTGATATAACATATTGCAGGTTTTGAAGGGGGGAGCATCAGCTTTTACGGTGTAGGACTTCCCCTCATACTCAAATTTTATGCATCTATGTAAGGTGGAGGGAACGCATCCCATAGCCCGGATCCAAGGGCGGCCTAACAACATGTTGTATTGAATTCTCCCTCAAGGACATAGAAGAGTTCAGGTAAAGTACGTGGCCCTACACGAATGTTAAGGATCACGGTGCCTAAGGTAGAAGTAATAGCATCATTGAATGAACGCAACATGGTGGGGTTGGCACACATGCAACTAGAAGGGATATTCATTTGTTGGAAGGCTTTAGAAGAGATGATGTTTAGGCTAAGACCCCCCGTCAATCATAACATGACGTACTTGGATGTCTCAGACGTAAGCCAGATGAAAAGAGTGGGGTCGATCTTCTCGCACCAAAGTCGAAATTTCATCTTCGGAGAAACTGACAAAGAAGACTTGTTGACATGAGATAGAAGTGGTTGGGGAGATAGGTTGTTTGGTGAGAGAAAGCAATGTGATCGGGTGTTAAAATGGAGGCAACGGGCAAGGTTTCGTTAGGTAGACCTCTATCCCTTGGAGGATTTCAATGAGAGCTTGTCGATGAGATTCGAGGTTTGAATGAGATCATACAAAGGTCATTTTTACAGTGATTGGTGAAGTTGTTTGATCATGGTACAGTGGGAAACTCCATCAGAGACGGGGTAGACAGGTCCACGAATAACCACTTTAGGTGGTGGTGCGATCGGGATGGCAGACGAGAGAAAGAGAGGCCGCAGGTGTGCTTTCTTTAGCTTTCCCATTGGTTTTCTGCCCTCGAGTAGCAATGCTAATCATGTTGATCTCGTGAACACGAGAGGAGGAAGATGGTAGGGATAAGTCATTGTCTTCGAGAGGTGGGGTTGCAATAATGATATTTCTTGGTGAGGTGGGGACAAGTGGTATAGGAGAGGGGATTGAAGCTAAAGGTTTCTCCCTTCGTAAGTTGTCTTTCTTAACCTTTCTATCCGAGAGAGGTGACTGACGAAGGATGGATTTCAAAGTTTTGCATCCCTCTACATCATGTCCTGGTGTGCGGTGGTAAGCGTAGATTTTAGACTCATCATAACCTATAGGTCGAGGTTTAGATGGATCATAGGGTCTAAGTGGGGGTAGGGAAATGGTCGCATTCTCCACCAACATATCAAGGATCTTGGCGTAAGATCCTTTGAGCGGGTCAAAGTCAAAGGAAGATGAGGCTATTGATTGGGTGGGTTTTGGTAATGTTTGGGTATGGTTGGTTCGTATGGGTGGTGGTTTAGACAAGGGGTTTTGATAATTGGATTTAACTAAACGTGGCTTCTTCAACGTAAAAGTTATGTTTAGCTGGTTAGATGATGAGGCCATAGATGACGTGGTGGCAGGAAACAACCACGAGAAAGAGGAGTGACAACAAACAAATCCTTTGATGATGGAGTTTGTTTAAGGTTGATAGGTGGACAGGATACTTGGGGTGATGGTGTTGATACACCCATGGATCTCTATATGGGTGTAGAAGGTGTAGGTCGTTTTAAAGAAAACGCAGGAGGTATGATGTATTGAGGCAAGGTGGAGGGGTGAGGTCCCAATATAGAAGGTAGGTGTGACGGCGAGGGTTTTAGTTGTGACAGAGGCATAGATTGGACTTGAGGGGATTGGGTTTGTCTCCTAGGTGGATGGACGGCTTTATTTTTGGATAAATCTAACCATTTAGGTGGGTGTGTTAGGCTGGGTATTGGTGAAGTCCCAAGCGTAGGGGAAGGTGTGGTTAAGTTAATAGAGGTGGATGAGGTATTCGATAGAGATGAGGGGGGTGAAGATGAGGACATAGGCATTTTGAGCTTTTGTAAATACCTCGGGTATATGGTAGAGGTGTCTGGATCAGGTCATCTGCATTTGAGTAGAGCATGGTGTACTCAAACGCTCCCATAGGACTCGTCTATCTTCTGAGGGATGACAATCTTCACATGTGAATAGGAACTTTTGATGGAAGAGAGGTGGGTTGTGATTCCGGTCCACTTGTGGGTGTGATACAGGGGGTAAATGAGGCACTGTATCAATGGGCGTTAAGAGGTCAACCGGTCGCTAAAAATATTTAGGTGATGAAGAACTAATAGGTAGGAGGGCATGTTTGAGGGGATCCATCATGATTAAAGAATTTGGTGATGTCGGTTTGAGGGGTTTCTCTTCTAAGGATGACAGAAAAAGTGGCGAGCCTTCTTCTTTTATAGCAAGAGTGACGGAAGGAGATGTTTGGGAAATAGATAAGTTAGATAACATCCGCTCACAATCTTGCAGAGGATGTGGTGTAAGAAGACTCATTCATGAGAAGAGAACTCTGGGCGGTTAATTCCTTTATGGGTAAAGGAATGGAAAGATTATCATTTTGTCTTGATGGGGGTGAAGGGGTTCGGATCCTGCGTTAGTAAAGAGGCTTGATTCATAATTTCCTCGATAGAAGCTTTTGGTCAGGGAGTCAAAACTCGCATGGATTTCATGAACACTCTCCTCGGCTAAGATATCTTGGTTTATGTTACTATTAGAAGAGTGGTTTGGGAATGGTTTGTTGAAGATTTTCAAATTTTGGTTAGCAGGGGCATTAGGATTATCGAGGGTTATATCCCCTGCATCAACCATTTCCTGCACTATGTTTTTCAACATCTTACGCTGTGATCGTGTCCCTTCACGTGGTGGAAGTTACGAAGTCATTTTCTTTGTACCAAGAAGGTATAATAAGGGTGGAATCAAACCCGGAGTGAGGTTTAACAGGAGGTAAGGTGATAGCTCCCGCTTTGAGCAATTTTTCCAAGATGACACCATAAGTTTCTCCCAAGGGAGTGTAATTGATGGGCTCGGCTTTATACTTATAGGTGGTTTTTGGTGGGGTATTAGACGGTGCTTGGGATTTGACCATCACCGCGTGTACAACTCCTTTTGATTTCGAAGCAGTCGATGCATGAGAATTGGTGGTGTTGGGTTTGTTGGTGGAGTCTTGGGTTTGGAAATTAGGGTTTTTGTTGTGCAACCACAATTTCTCTTCCTCTAAGGCTCGAATCTCTAGTTTTCGAGCCATAGTAAAGGCCTCATCAAAGGTGTGGAAAGTTTGAATTTGGAGGGTAGGAGAAATGTGCTTAGCATAGGCCCATGTAAAGAGTTCGATAAGTTCAGCCTGAGGCAAGGCATAAGTAAGTTGGTTGATAAGGCCCCGCCATCATCCAATGAAATCTACGATAGATTCATCTTCAAATTGTCGGATGGCATAGAGGTCGGTGATGGATACTTTCTTGGAGATATTAATGGAGAAATGATCCAAGAAAGATTGGGATAATTGGTTAAAAGAGAAAATTGAGTGCTAGGTTAAAGCACTGTACCATTCCAAGGTGGGTCCTAATAAGGACATGGGAAAGGTGCGGAGTAGTAAGGCATCGTCATGAGCAATCAGATAGCAGGCATGTCTAAATGATCGCAAGTGTTGTTGAGGATCCTCCTTACTATTAAAACAAGTAAATTTTGGTAATTCCCATTGAGGAGGATATGAATGAAGGGGGACAGAAGGATGAATAGGCTCCCAACAAACTTGCTCGTATGTCAGGGTGCTACGGCTTCCTGAAACAGAAGCCTCTAGATTTTGCATCTTGTCCATCATTTGTTTGATTAAATCAGTGGTTGGATGAGATGATGGTGCGGTTGTTGTAAATGGAGGAGGATTGGGCCAAGAGCCACCACTAGACAATGGTGGGGTTAAATGTTGATAAGGTATTGAGGATGAATATGTTGAGGTGACCAAATAGGGATGTCCTATATAAGATGTTGAAGCCACCGGATAAGTGTGTGGAAATGAAAAGGTGGGTGGAGCTTGAGAAGGAAAGCTCATGTGGATAGGTGGCAGAGAGCAAGTTATGAAAGGGGCAGTCTGCGAGAGAGACGAGGTAGGAGGAGTCGGCGGTAATGATATGTGGGGCCCCAGATTAACCAAAGGAAAGCCAATCTATGCCGTATGAACCTCCGAAGCCACTGAGTTGGGAGACAGGGCTAAGGATGAAGAAGGTAAGGCGGAGTTATTAGGTGGGGAAGGAGCTAAGTGAGCAGCTATACTAATAGGCATACCAACAAGGAGTTGACCGTCGGGTGTACGGTCAGGGGTATGAGACAAATAGTACTGTACAGCACTAGGATTAGCATCCAAAAATTTCACAAATTCCTTATCTCCTACAGGGATTTTGGGAACCTCACTGGTGTCCGTAGGATTCCCCATAGGATGTGAAGGGGGTGATTCAGGCAAAGGCACGGAACAGGCATGTGAAACCATGGTTGCGGCTTGTTTCCGAGTGATAACAACCATGGACAAGAGTACACAACAGGGATTCAATCTATCAGGAATAGAAACAGCCACAAGATGTTGGAATTGGTAGGTTGCTGGTTTGTCGGGAACTGTGAAAGAAAGTAAACAATATTGGTCAAGTAACCGATGTCGGTCGATCAGAGCCGACGCGGTCGCTTAACCGATGTCGGTAGAATAGGACCAATGTAAGAAGTTGTAAGAAGTTGCTGATTTGGGGTTAACGATGCTTAGTATACCTACCAAACTGTTCAAGTGATCACCAAACAAAGTATGACAGAGAAACAAAACTAAAAACAAGCAAGATGCACAAGCAAATCAAGAGACTAACCCTAGGATTAGTTTTAATTATTGTGGGCTTATGCCTTAGACGTAAGATGATGTCAATCCTAAACAAAAGACCTAAGGGAGATGTCAAGTTTGTTTTGGCTTATAAGGTTACCTCAATCGGGCGGAGGAATACCGCGGAAAAGGGGGATGTTTGAGCTGTTGTGTTGATTATGATGTGATTTGGTATGTGTTGTGCAGTGAAAGTAAGATTAATTTCTTGTCAATACCGTGGATATCACCCCCACGTGTATGACCTGTTACTTAATCTACGTTCACTAGAATTGAAAACAACAAGCAAGAATGTGATGCACGTGTTTTAAACCCAAATCGAAAATGATATTCGATGAAGCAAAGAAGATGACTTTCACTAATGCAAAGATGAGGAAGAAAGACAAATTATTTTACCAAAATAACAAAATATCTTGTGAATATTTAGAAGAAGAAAATAGCAAGTGTGCTCCCTATATGAAAGCAAGCAAGAAAGAAAGAAACCCAAGAAAGGGTCCCACTGGGCGTGCCAAAATGTTTCACATAGAATGTTTCCGTTCTTAAAATAGAGTTGCTTCTATCCTTTCATTCTCTTGAGAAATAGATAAGGGTTAGGGCTAGGAGGAATACCTGTTGAATGTTGGGAGGGTGCGCGCGTACCGTAGAGAGAGATCAGATCGATTGCGAAGAACTCCTTTTTGTCTAGGAAGGACTACCTGCAAGTAAGAATACAAGACCACCAGATTTTAGTTAGACAATAAATGAGGGAACTGCCTTGGGCCCAGGAAATATTGGACTTCCTTTCGAAGGTGGTCAGTTCCCCTCTTAATATGAATTAACACAAATTCTAACAAAGAAGTTATTGCAAAATTACAATTTAATTACCTCGTTAAAAGCAATAGAGGAAAGGTTGGTTTTGGTTTGAGTCACAGTGACCGATGCCGGTCACTGTACAACCGACTGTGGTTTTACACCGGTATTGGCTGATAACCAATACCGGTAGGGGCAGTGATTTAGGGGCTTTCAATGAAGGAAAGCTATAAGGTGGTTATGGTGTTTATAAGGCTAGTAAATGATTAGGGATAGGCAATAGGGTGATGGAGAAGACTCAGAGAGTGTGGGGGCTATTCTTGGGGCAATGTAAGGGTAGAGGAATGACAGTTAGATGTAGGGTGCTGCCGGTAGTAGATCTAGGAGTGAACTTATAATTACTATGATTCAGAAGTTCAAGAAATGTTATTTAAAAATGTACAAGACACTACTTACTAGTTCCTGATGAAGATACAGGTCCAAGGATTGTGATGACGAAGGCAGGGCTTAGGTGGGATGATCTGACAATCAAAAATGAGCTATCTTCTCTCCCAATGCTTGGATGAGTGTCACTGTGCTCTAGTTCCTCAGTTGTAGTCTTGGGCTCGATGTCCTTCTCTGCAAACTCTTCTCTTTTCTTCACTTGTCTCTGTTCTACCAAGTGAATTCCGGATCTTTCAAATGAATTCCGATCCCTTGTTTTTGGTTGCGGGAGGTCATTTATAGGGAACCGATGGTGGTTACGTAACCGACGGCGGTCGAGTAGGAACCGATGTCGATTAAGTCAAAGTGGGCTATTTTTAGTAAAATAGCCAACTTTCCCTCCTTTTCTCCCGAGGGATTAGTTGTGGGCTTGGTCAAGTCATGATTAGGTTGGTTTTGGTGCGGTGAGAAGTAATTAGTCATGGGTGTGGATGTAGACCAAGTTATAGGTCTTAATTAGGTTAGTTTAGGGTTAGGGCTAGGTCATGATGAGGTGGTGAAATGAGGTGGCAGGTTTGGAGATGTGGATTTATTAATTATAAGGTAATTAATAAATAATTGTGTAAGGTTTAAGTGGTGAGGTTAGGTTGCGAAATGAGATGCGGGGCACGGGGGTGTAAGAAGACACAAATTTGGTGTCTACAGTTATATCAATATCATCTCGATATCAATACCTTACTTTATTGCAAAGTTTGGTTAACTTATCTTGTCAATATTTTGTGTCACTCACAATTCTAACTGACACTTTTCAGAGTATAGGTCTTGATCGAATTGGGGATTTCTTCTAGTATACTTTATTAGGAGGTCACAATTAACTTCTTGTTATTACGTACGCCTTGTTCATATTTTTGAACTTGACATAAGTAGTAACATCTTGTTAATTATCTTACAACATTGACTAAATATATGAAACAAACCTAGGAAGTAATTCATTAGATTGATTGGCTTGGCAATCGAACGTACATCGTTTTGGAATTGTGCATTTTAGGAAATCATTGTATCACATTGGTACTTTGACATTCATTCAATTCTTAACATTATTTTACATTTCACTTAAGGTCGATTGAAAATCATTAAACACTTTCACAAATACCTTAGTGACATTATCGCACATCATGGCTCCTAAAACAAGATTAGGGATTAAAAAAACATTAGAAGTAAAGAAAACACAAAATTGGGAAGCCTCGAACCAATAGGGGTCAAATCCCTTTATCGGCCATGATCTAGGGCCTTTTTCTCCGTAGAGAAGGAAGACAAAGAAATGATCTATCATAATGGTGATGAATTAGAATCACCACATGCAGAATTATATTTAGATCCTACCTTATTGGATAAGTTCCTATTTAGAAACAAGGATGGGGTCCTAGCATGCATAGTGGAGTTAGGGGCTAAATTTCCCACTGAACAAGAAACAATCCCACCTATAAATGATGCCAATGACGAGGAATGACCCCTTATTAATATGGATGACCTTTTAACACATGGACATGTTTCTACCTCTAGCGCGATGAAGCGACAATGTAGTGGGACATAGAATATCTCTTATTAGAATATTGTGTATGGTCAGAATAGAACATGAAAATGTTGAAGAACCCCCACAGTATAAGGAAGAGGAGGAACCTCAAGAAGAATAAGTCACTATTCAACATCAAATTTATAACCTTAGTTGACAACTAGCCTTACTAACATTTCATGTACAAAATGAAACAAGCAAGAATTTTCAAAAGACAAAACCTAAGGTTAAAATCAATTAACTTCATAGGGAAAACCAAGGAGGGGATAATATGGAATACATTCGAGTGTATATCCCTGCTTCCCCACCAAAGAACAATTACTCACATAAGAGGTATAATCAATGAAAGTGACACTCACAAGCCTTAAAGAGAGTAGTGTGGGGAGTATTAGAAAGTATCAACATGAAGAACTATGTCACCATCCATTTGACAAAGCTATGACACTCCAATCCTTCCCTAAGAAATTCTACATGCCAAAATTTGACAAATATAGAGGGAAGGGTCATCCACGGGATCATTTAAAGGATTTTTACATGACATGTCAAGATGTGGCCTATAATTGATAGCTATCTCATATGACTCTTCCCAAAGAGTCTAGGACGACAAGCCTTGGAGTGGTTTACTTGTTTACCTCGAGGGTCCATCTTTACCTATCCAGAATTGTGTGAGATAGGTTTGTAAAAATTTCTCATACAATATCAAAAGTGCTATCACCATGCCAAACTTGTGCAGCATAAATCAACACCCTAACGAGACATTCACCACTTCCTACAACGGTGGAGAAGGATAACCAATCTCTTCCCTTACTCATTCCCTAAAAATAGCTGGTAAGTATCTTTGTGCCCAATCTAAATCCATATATCACTTTTCACCTTTAAATTCATTATGTTCTCACTTTCGAGGAGGTCATTGAAAAGGGATTTCAAATAGAGAAAGCCTTTATTTCCAATGGAACCATTAAACCAAATTCCAAGGATAGTCAAATCATTAAACCTACGGAGAAGCCAAAAATATTTAACAAGAATAAGAATGTAGTAGGAGATGGAATCATGGATTCCAAGCATGTACAAATGGTCCAAACTAGTCAACCTTTTAAACATACAAAGGGCCCATTCAACCACCACCCAAACGTCTAACTTTCACTCCCCTCAATGAACCTTTGTCCATCATATTGAAACAATTATATGCGGCTCACATGGTGACATACCCAATAACACAACCCTTTGATGAGAATGCTCCAATGACAGCATGGTACAAGGAGCATGACTATTGTGATATACATCGTGTTAAAGGGTATAAAATAGACAAATTCTTATGGCTTCGTCACTACATTCAAGACCTCATAGAAAATGGGGATATCAAAGTTGACAATCTGAAAAAAACCCACACCCCAAATGAGAAGATGGGAATATTCAAAGAACCATTCCCTAGACATGGAAAGGAAGATGAAAAGAAGAAAGATCAAGGAGAGCCATCCCATAACTATAGAGGGCCAATTACCTATATACTAGTATAGAAAATCATGACTATGATTCACTCATTGGATGTATCCACTCTCCTAATGAACATGTGAATACCATCTAGATCAAAGGGAAGGATTGTGTTGTGGTAACAAGGCGCGCTCATCTCATGATCCCTGAACCCTCTCCATTGACCCCACAAGATGGTAAGTATAATCTCCTAGACCAACTTGAGAAGATGTTTGCCAAGATTTCAATCTTGGATCTTCTCAAAATATCCAATGTCCATAAGGACATCTTGTATAAAACCCTCCAGGGGTCAGGAGTACCATTAGAAGTAGACCCTTCACATCTGCAGGCCATGGTGGTAAATATTGCACTAACCGAATGTATCTCCTTTAGTCACAAGGAGATTCCTAGTGAGGATCCCACACATAATCTTCCCCTATACATAGAAGTTTTTGTTACCCACAAGAAGATAAAACGGGTGCTTGTGGACAATGGGTTAGGTTTGAATATTTGCACATTGAAACTGATTAAACAATTGGGACACACAGAAGAAGATCTAGAGTCCCAAATCATCACCATAACTCACTTATGAAAACGTGGAAAGGGAATCAGCTAGAAAAATCACATTACCAATGGAAGTTGGACCTACTTTCTATAATACAAAGTTCCATGTCCTAGACTTGGAGATTCCATATAATATGCTTCTTGGCCACCCATGGATTCATGCCATGCAAGACGTACCATCCACTTTCCACTAGTGTATTAAGCTAAAGCATGAAGGACGCACCGTTACTATACGGGAAGATCCATAACCATTTCCTCATTGTAGGTCCCTAAACAAATTTTCTCGTAGAGGTACCTATACATGTCCCTCTACCGATATTGTAGTTACCCTTCATCGAAGCTATAGAATCATGGGTGGAATCGAACTCTCTTAGTGCTTGTGCCCATGAAGCTTCCACGTCTACCTCTCCTTTTGATTCTTGGGAGATGAAAGTTCTAGACCATGGTTGTGGAGAATACAATGTTCAACAAGAAATTTTAGTATTTGACTTGTCTTTATCACCCAAAACTAGAGGTCAACCCAACTACTATTTCAAACGGCCTTGGGATAAGAAAACTATCAAAGTTATTTTTACAGGGACTGATTGCTAAAGAAAAATTTTAGACCCCCTACTACATGGGTTCCAAAATATACTTAGCCAACTAGCTTCTACCAAATCCCGAGGATATGAAAAATCTACTCGCATGATGTATTCCATGGGTTATAAGGGCTTAGGCTATGGCAAGAATGAACAGGGGCCAAGGGAACCAGGTCCCTCTCCCATAATTTAAAATAGAAAGGTATGGAATCAGAATTTGACCTTATGGGCGCATCCTAATTATCAAGATGCTACATGCTCGAGCTGAGGATAGATCTAACTATTTAGATAGCGATACGGATTCCCATTGTAGCCAATATGAGGATCTTACCTCTACGAACCTCTTCATGGATATTGTTTTCTTTGTCGTAACCCCATTGGAACCTACACTTGACCTTGTTTACCCTTTCCTTGTTGAATGGGACCAAAAACGTCACATACTAATTGATTTTTTTGAAAAATATGAAGCCATAGCCAAATTAATGGGTATTCGGGATACAATCCCCATTGGAGATCACAAAAAGGGTTTTTACATTGACTTGGATACCTGTGCTTACTTCGGAGAGGAAGATGAGCTTTGTGGTTAGAAAAATTTAAGAAAGAGGGAGGGAAAAAGTTTCACTTAAAAGCCTCGGCAAAAGTCAAAGTCTAGGTCGCATAGTGAAAACCTCTTTGCGGCACTGGTAGACCAACAAGTAAAAAAATCAAAGGATAGTAAAAGTGACTACACCAAGGATGAAAATCTTGTAGAGACATCCTTGGATGACAATCTCAACCTTCTTCATGATCCTACGCATATGGAGTATTTTTCAAAGTTACTAGTTGAAGAGACCATTGATGTAAACATTGGCATGAGGAGGACCCAAAAATTGTCAAATTGGGAGCTTCACTTTTAGCATGGGAACAGAAAACATTCACCATGTTGCTAAGGGAATTTATAGATGTGTTCGCATGGTCTTATAAAAACATGCGAGGCTTGGATCCAACTTGGTGGTGCACAAATTAGTTACACACGCAAATGCCAAGCCCATCAAGCAATAGCTTAGAAAGATGCACTGAGAGTGGCTCTTCTTGTTAAAGAAGAGTTGGAAAGGTTTTTCGTAGTAAGATTCATTTGACCCATTGATTACTCCAAATGGATCTCCAATATTGTCCCTATCTGAAAGAAGCCTATTGGGATTAGAATGCATACAAATTTGAGAGAGACATAAATAAGGCATGCCATAAAGATGATTTTCCATTGCCTAATATTGATATGATTGTCTATTCAACAACGGGATATGAAATGCCATCTCTTATGGATGGATTTTAGGCTATAATCAGATCAAGATAGTTGATGAAGATCAACACAAAATGGCTTTCACCACTCCTTGGGGTACATTTTGTTATCATGTAATGTTGTTTGGCCTTAAAAATGCAGGAGCAACTTATCAAAGGGAAATGACGGTAATTTTTCATGACATGATCCATGACATCATGGAAGACTATGTGGATGATATCCTTAAGAAATCCAAGACAAGGGAAGATCACCCGACTATTTTTTGGTGGATCTTCGAATGCCTATGGGAGTACAAAGTTAAATGCGAACCCAAAGAAGTGTGTGTTTTCATGCTATCAAGGAAATTTCTTGTCTTCATCATATCACGTAGAGGATTGATGTTCACCTCAAGCTAAAGTGTTTGCTATTACTAAAATTCCTCCTCCCAAAAACATTAAGCAACTGTGCAGCTTGCATGGAAAAATACAAGCTATTCACCGCTTCATTTCCTAATTTGCCAATAAATTTCATTTATTCACTCATCTACTAAAAAAGTATGTTGCCTTTATCTAGGGACTAGAGTAATAATAGGCCTTCACCTTGCTCAAGAAATATTTTGCCAACCCACCTGTCCTCATATGACCAAATCCTAGTGAGCCACTCCTGCTCTATATCCTGCTACTCAATTTTCTATTCGTGCACCTTTGCTCACCTAGTATGACTTTTGTCACCAAATCACTTTGCGCACCCTCCGAAAGGCCATGTTGTGAATAGGATGTTCGGTGTGATTGGGACACATGGAATCATCTCTTAATATGTGAGACTTGGGCTCGAGGTGAACCTCCGGAGAAGGCCGTCTTCCTCTTCCTAAACTAAGTGTTGTACTACTCCTAGTGTAACAAAAATGATTATCTAATCCTATGCTAACATCTTCATGGGGTTTTGGGGAAAGAGATTTACAGAAATGAAACTATAATAGGGATGGTGATGCACCAAATAAAGGGTATTTCTAGACTCAGGAAGGATTAATTTGAAGAGGGTGTGTACACCACAGGTCAACCTCACCTACTGCAACTTAGAGAGGGTACAGGATACCACGTACTAAGAGACACGTGTTCCCTTTGTTAAATTTTATCGGACCAAGAAATATACCAGCTTCCCGGTGAAGAAGGATGAACTCAAGAAGGGTGAATAGACACCACAACTCAACCGCATGCAATACTCCACCACTTGATAAGCACAAAACTCCAGAACTGCAAATAGAAACTTAAACTTACACAATGTACCTACAAGTACAAGAAATGCAAAAAGAAGTGTAGAAGGATGAAAGGACTGTGATTAGTCACAAAACACACACTTTTATTGCTTCAATAACATGCACAATGCATCATACATTCGAAGAGGGAGGCTTGAGCAGATCTCTCAACACGAGAAGAACAACTTTTAGAAGAGAGGACTCTTGAAAAGTATACACTCGCTTTGAGATATCTAACTATCCAACTTATGCAATCTGTGGAACCCTTTGAAATGAGCTTCCAACTTACATTTATAGAATAATATGTGAGAAAGAAGAGCAAATGTCATAACTACATTCCTAAATTGAAGGTCCATGATGTATTTATTACGAGTTAGTTGAACCACACGAGAATGTTCCATCATGGGTCATTAATTACACGATGACCTAGTCTTCTCAATTAATTAAAATAATATTTAAATAAAATATTTAAATAATAATAATAAATATTATTATTTAAAATATTTAAATAAAAATATTAAATTAATTAACATAATGTTGGGACCCTCTAGTTGACCCATTTGACTTGAAGAGGAGAGGGGTCCATGTGGATAGAGTCTGCACATAGCTCAAATTGGTGAGTTTTGAATCCTCTATAAGCTCGACCGGAGCCAATTTACCCCTACGTCATGGCTTTTTGAACACCTTGTGAGCCAATCAAAATGAACTCAATTCTCCACAACTCGTATTCCACCAGCTCTTCTCGATGCTTTGTGTCGTCTTACCTTCTTTCCAACCGAACTCCACGAGTTCTTCTGCGCTCAACTCACTTGAATACCGAGCTTAACCCAACATTTCGAAAAGAATGGTTTTACCACAATGCTCATAGTTCTTCCTTATTATATAACACTTGTAGTAAGAATGTTTTGGCTTGTGTTTGAATCACCCTAGCTCTGCAGAACGTGTCCTAAAATAAGCTCACCACATGATCTCCAAAATGAATGAGTCGCTAAGATGAGTCGAACTCCTTATCTCTGCCTTCGCTTCCGCCTGTGGCTTGAACCTTTCCAATTCGTTGAGACTTTATTGATGTCATAGCTCAAACTTTGACTCTCCTTGACTTGGCCTTCAAATCTTTTTGCATCGATCTCTACTGAGATCCTTATAGAGTTCCCTTCATTCGTCAATTTTCAACGAGCTATATTTTGCATTAACAAGACCATCGTCGAGCTCTTACAACTAAGAGTCTCTACCGAGATGATCTCTGAGATGACTATCAATTTGACATCAGGTTATCTATTAACTTGACCCCGAACTCTTTACTAAGTTGAGATCAACTGGGTGCCTTTTGATCTTTAGGTGATCTCTTCATATGTAATTTAGGAATTATTTTTTAATTATTGCATCTTGATAATAACCGGAGATGGGTTCACAGGACTATTATTTAATTTTGAACATGATAGGACCCTATTGTCCAATATTTCCATGTGTGCAAAATTGGATAACAATGACCTCAACCATAAAGAAAAAGTAGTATATTATCTCCGTTGTACTCTCATATCTTATGAGGTCAACTATCCCCAAATCAAAAATATTTCTTAGCTGTAGTTTTTACCTTCCAAATGATATAAATATGCCCCTATCTCTCTATCTAATCAGGGATCATTTTTGAAAGTTCCCTAAACATCCCTAAATGGTATCAGTGCAGAAGATCATCTCGAGAGATTTCCAACGACTTTAAGAACACGACAAACGAACATCGGGAGCTCTAGATATGTCCATCAAAGTTCGATCCTAACTCTCGGTCAATGGTCAATATTGGACCAATGGCACTGTGACACGTGGTGAAAAGGAAAAGAGATTTGTTTGTTGGTTTTCGATCACCGGTCTTCGACGAGTGTAAAAATGGTGCATGAGAACAAGAGGCTCAACTTTTATTACGGAGGGGAGCCCGGCCGCCGTGTGGACTATGGTATTATCGCCAACGTGGTGGGTCCACAAGCCACCACGTGGCTTGCCACCACTCATCAAATTCACTCAATTTTCCTATCGGGAGATGACAAGTGGACTACATGATGGCCGAGTTGATTAATTTTGATACCCCATGGTATGGGTCGAATTGTTATTTACTTGGTAAGACCACTTACACACCATTCCAAATGCCACATATACATATATATTAATGTTCAAACATTAGTATAAACCGCCAAACCAAATGCATATGCTTTGACCATGTGGAAGGTGGTGAAGCAGTTGAGATGGGGGTGGTTAAGCTTAACGTGGTATTTTGACCACTTCACATATGCGTGGGAAGGATATTTAAAGCCTTAAACAAATTAAATCCCACCAAATATGGGATTTAATCCCATTTCAACAAGTAAGCCGCTCCAATTGGGATTTTATCCCATTAAAAATGCAAACTACCCTATATGGGTATGTTATCCCATTAAAAAATGTAAATCGGCTAAAATGGGTATTAATCCCATTTCCTATGCAATCCGTCAATTTGGAAATTTTATCCCAATTTCTATGCTACGGGCTATGGTATTTTTAGCCTAAGGATTATATGGAATGCATATTTTAAGGGCCCTATTTTTGTATAAATAGGGAACCCATTCTATTGTAATGGACACACAAAAATACGAAGACAAGCTCAGAGCTTGGGAGGCGAATGAGAAATTGTTGTTGTGTGAAGACCTAAATTATTTAGGTATTATTATTTTGTTTATTATTGACCTATTATTTGTTAGGCAATATTAAATTAAATAATTGTGATTGGGAGTAATTATAAACTACCCAATAGGTCCATTGCACCACACCAATTACTTGCAAATCCTAGATTGTCTATCGAAGTGCTAGCTTCGCATCGCATGATAGTGTCGGGAAGGCCGATCGAAGCCGAAGGAGATTGTGCAGCAAAGGCCGATACAAAATTACTAATCGACACTGCAAACTTACTAATCTTTGAAGTAAGTTGGTATCGAGCTGGTTTAGCTCCATATTTATTTTTCAGTAAATCTGATTAACGAGTGATTTCTTGAAGTTGGTGCAGTTGTTTCAGTTTGTGTGAACAGGGTACAAGTGCACTATGGGAAAGATGTCTAAACAGGAAAAGCTTGAGGAAATTGAAGCTTATAATCACCAGATCTAGGAAGATAACTCTCTCCTGTGATCCATGTATTACTCCTTGGAAGAGGAGTATGCTCGTTTGAAATCAGAATTGCAAACCAAGGATGAGCTCTTGGCAAGGTTGCAGTTGCAGGTGTGATCGTGAGGAAGGAAATACCTTCAACTTCAGATGTAGAGGCCATGGCAGATGACTACACTGTAAGTTGTTCACCACTGGAATCTTCTTCTTCCTCCCATTCGGTTTTGGATTCAGGTAATGAAGTCTTTGGTTTGTTTGAAAAGCATACTAGAGGCATTAGATCCAAGTTACTAGATAAAATGGGATTTGATGGAAGAGGCCTTGGGAAAAATGGCCAAGGTATTGCTAACCCAATACAGGTCGAGGATCATCCTCATTTTACAGGTTTGGGTTATCCTAGTGTGGGAATGGAAATTGGAGAATGCTCCAAGAACGCTAACGGAGACAAGCTTCAAAGCAAAGTGAATACCCCACTAGTCCTGCAAGAAGATTATGAGCAGGAAAGTTGTGCTTTGTTGTCACAAGTAGAATATGGTAAGAGAAATCAGCGAAGAGGTAATGAGATTCCACCTCCAGTTTCTTACCATAATCATAAGCACCGTAAAAATTATGATCCACTTTTCCAGCTTAAGAAGTATGGTTATGATTTTTAAAAGATATGGAATTCTTTTCCATGTACTTTTTGTGGATTGCATAATCATTCAGTGGCTAGATGCTGGAATAGAAGGACACTTATGAAGAAGTTGATGCCGTTTGTCAAGAACATGAAAAACCAGAAAGACCAATCTCATTATGTAGATTCGAGAAATGGCAGAAAGATTTCCTCATCCCAGAAGAAGGATATTAAGAGGAATTTTTGTGCTCATTGCCAGAGGAATGGGCATCAAGTGGAAAATTGCTGGAAACTGCATCCATCTCGCCATCAGAGTAATGGCAAGCCAAAGATGGAATAGAGGCCTATTATAAAGGTAGAAGAGGTTTTTACTCCACCCCGGTTGACAAGTCAACCTAGGACCGAGTAATAATTGAAAGTGAAAGTCCTTTTCAATGGGTAAGTCAACGAATTTTCAATTATATATTGCATAATTCAGATTGATGAATCGTATGCAGTATTAAGTTTGGAGATCAGATTTTGTGAGAAAATGCTGAGAGAAAGGTTTACAATACTCAGTGGATTTTCTTACTTAGAAAATTTGATTAATGCTCCAAACATATCTCCTAATAAGCGTGTGTGAGTACAATTACGACTTGGATATAGGAATTAACTCATATAAAGCTTGGAGATTGATCTGTCATTTGTACAAGCAAAGTAGAGTTTGCAAAGATCAGCTCGAACTTCATTCTATGTAGAGGCATTGTGACCATGCAGTAGAATGGTAGCTGAATCACCATTGGCATTGACGTCGGTTGAAACTTCATTCTATGTAGAGGCATTGTGACCATGCAACAGAGTGGTACCTGATATTGTATGTCAATAAGAAGAGCTCTCAAAAGATCAGCTCGAACATCATTCGGTGTCAAGGCATTGCGACCACATATACGAATGGTAGCTGATCAACAGACTTAGCATCATGCATTGGAGGCTTGAGGTCTTGAAAAAGGCTTAACATCATGTATCAGAGGCTTTGAGGTCTACAGAGACTTAGCATCGTGCATTGGAGGCTCGAGGTCTTGAAAGAGGCTTAGCATCATGTATCAGAGGCGTTGAGGTCCACAGAGACTTAGCATCGTGCATTGGAGGCTTGAGGTCTTGAAAGAGGCTTAGCATCATGCATCAGAGGTGTTGAGGTCTATACAGACTTAGCATCATGCATCAGAGGCTCGATGTCTTGAAAGAGGCTTAGCATCATGCATTGGAGGTGTTGAGGTCTGTAAAGGGACAAGGCATTGTCCATCACCGACATCGGATCAATCAAAGCTCTACGTAACATGGAGTTCCTTAAAACCATTTCAGATTCTGCGGAATCAACTCGGAGCCAGGAAATGTGTTATAGAGTAAAAGAAGATCCTTGTTGTCGATATCAAGAAGCTTAACACCGCACGTAAGGAGCGTTGAGGTTTCATTTAGAAACTTAGCATCGTAAAGCGAAGGCGTGGAGCTATTCTTCGGATATCGAGTGGCGCGTGAGATCGTCATGGGCCCATAACCCATAGGTCCTAGGATCGGAGCGAGAGTTGTCAAAGTGAGAAGGTTGGAGGAAAAGACCCAAGGGTCTACTACAACAACACTTCCGAGGTGGCAGCAGAGTTTTGATTCGAGGATAGTATGGAAGCTTTTTGGGACAAAAAGCTTTTCTCAGTGGGGAGGTGTGATTAGGGATCATTTTTTAAAGTTCCCTAAACATCCCTAAATTGTGTCAGTGTAGAAGATCATCTTGAGAGATTTCCAATGATTGTAAGAACATGACAAACAGACATCGAGAGCTCTAGATATGTCTAGTCAAAGTTCGATCAACTCTGGTCAACTGGTCAATATTGGACCAATGGCATTGTGACACGTGGCGAAAAGGAAAAAGAGAGTTGTTTGTTGGTCTTCGATCATCGGTCTTTGTGAGTGTAAAAATGGTGCACAGGAACAAGAGGCTCAACTTTTATTACGAAGGGGAGCCCGGCCGCCGTGTGGACTATGGTATTATCACCAACGTGGTGGGTCCACAAGCCACCACGTGGCTTGCCACCACTCATCGAATTCACTTGATTTTCCTATTGGGAGACAACAAGTGGACTACATGATGACCGAGTTGATTAATTTCGATACCCCATGGTATGGTTTGAATTGTTATTTACTTGGTAAGACCACTTACACACCATTCCAAATGCCACATATACATATATATTAATGTTCAAACATTAGTATAAACCGCCAAACCAAATGCATATGCTTTGACCACGTGGAAGGTGGTGAAGCGGTTGAGATGGGGGTGGTTAAGCTTAATGTGGTCTTTTGACCACTTCACATATGCGTGGGAAGGCTATTTAAAGCCTTAAACAAATTAAATCCCACCTCAAATATGGGATTTAATCCCATTTTAACAAGTAAGCCGCTCCAATTGGGATTTTATCCCATTAAAAATGCAAACTTCCCTATATGGGTATGTTATCCCATTAGTTTTGCTACGGGTGAGGCTAAGGTTTAAAAATAGCCTTAGGATAAATTATATTGCATTTTTTTAGGGCCCTATTTTTTGTATAAATAGGGAACCGATTCTATTGTAATGGACACACCAAATATGACAAAGAAGCTCATTGCTTTGGCGTGGAATTGTGGACACGAACACACAGATTCCAAGCTTATTATTTGTTAAGCTTATTTTCGGGAGACATTAGTCCAACAGGCTTATTATTTGTTAAGCTTTTATTTGTGGGATGTGTCAACAAGTATTGTCTATTAGCCTATTATTTTAGGCAATAATAGATGAAATATTTGTGATTGGGAGTAAATTACAAACTACCCAATAGGCCCATTGAGCCACACCAATTACTTGCAAATCCTATATTGTTGACCGGAGTGCTAGCTTTGCATTGCTAGCGTTGGGAAGGCCGATCGAAGCCAAAGGAGATTGTGCATCAGGAAGGTGAAGAACGATTCGACTGATCATCGGAAGTTTTTCAAAGAACTAGTGTACTAATAGGCAAGTAAAATTCCATTAGGTTTTCTTGTGAAAGTACTATTGTAACTTACAAGTTTTGACTAGTGAAATGGTTCAACCATGAACCCGGAGACGTAGGCAATTTCCGAACTCCATAATCAATCTTTGTGCAATTTTCATTATTGTCTTGCATTATTTTAAATTGATTACTTAAAAGGAGTAAATTATCGGCAAATAATTAAAGCCTATAAGGGTCTGAGATCAGGTATTAATAATCTGGTTATTTTCGGATCACTATCTGGGAGAGCGATTTCTCCAATATAGAGAGAAGGGGGCTCTCTATATGTGATTGGATTTGATGATATAGCGGTGAATGGCCGACTCGAGGGTGGTCGGTGTGGGGAGTCAGCCTCGGGGGCCCCATAGATATAGAAGTTTCTCCCTCCCATATGCCTAGGGAATAGGTAGGACCAACACGACTCACGGACATTGCAAACTTCACCAATACATTGATCAACAAAACCAAGCTCATATCAAAAGTTGACCTACTCAAATACCTATTGTCTAAACCCGCCCTTACCAGTAGAATGGCTAATTGGATCATTCTGCTGAGTGAATTTGACATCAAGTTTTTGCACCAAAATTTGGTCAAGGGAAAGGTAATTGCTGATAAGTTAGTGGAGGCACCATTACAAGGAACTAGACATGTGACTCTAGATCTACCAAATGCTTCATTATTGTACATTGAAGAATCCATCATGTGGTAGGTACACTTTTATGGATCTTTTACTTTTCATGGTTCAGGGGTAGGTGTGGTACTCATTACTCCTTCTTGCGACCCCATACCTTAGGATTTTCACCTCATTTTTCCTTACACAAATAATATTGTTAGTATGAGGCACTCATCACTATGATGAATCTCGCCATCAAATGGGACATTCATCATGCCAAGATAGTTGGTGACTCACAATTAATCATCAAGCAATTCAATGATGAGTATAAAATTAGGGATAATAAGCTTATTCCTTACAAGAAGTCTGTCGAAACTTTGAAGGATTAATTTGTATGTATCACATTTGAACGGATCCCAAGAGCACAAAAACAGGTTTGTAGACACTATGGAAACCATAGGTTCTATGTTACACATTCCACCGTAAAGAGAATGACATGCCTTTCTTTGTTGAAAACATGCACCATCCTCCGTATCACATGCCAAAATATTTCCTAGCTTGTGAAGTTGTTGGTCCCAATTCCCATGTTATGATCCCATCTTCACTTTCCTTAAAGACAACACATTCCCGTGACATATATTTTTCTAAAAAACAAATCCTTATCCACTAGATAGCTTGTTATACCCTCTTGGAAGAGGACGATCTATCATCATCCTACGATGGGAATTATTATGTTGTCTCAATGTGAAAGAGTCATTCCAAGCAATTAAAGAGGTGTATGAAGGGGTGTTTCTTAGGCACACAAATTGGATTGTTCTAGCTAAGAAATTGTTGAGAGTGCTACTACGGCCCACCATGGAAGCCCGACTATTACAACTATATTAGGAAGTGTGTACTTTGTCAAAAGTATGGAAATTTCATCCATGTTCCATCACAAACAATTGCATCCATTACCACCCCATGGCCATTTTCTAAATGGGGACTTGATTTAATAGGGAATCCTACCCTAATTCATCTAATGGTCACACCCATATTATATCAGATACTAAATACTTTACCAAGTTGGTGGAAGTTGTCCCTTTGACCTATGTAAAGTGCTCGGATCTCTAAGTTCATCATGAATCATCTTATTGGCAAGATGACATTCTTACTGAGGATATTGTTATGATAATTGAAAATCATTCAAGAATAAAAATGTGAAGGATCTCTGTCATCGGTTTCAAATAAGGTTAAAATTGTCTACACCATATTGTCCCCAAAGCAATGGATAGGATAGGCCACTAACAAGACCTTGGTGTGTATCATGGATAAGATGGTAAGTAAGAATAATTGGCATTTGCAAATCCACCCGATGTTTTAGGCTTACAAGACCTCTATTCATACCCCTACTAGTGCAAAAATATATTCCCTAGTATTTTGAATAGAATCTATCATCCCATTAGAAATAAAACTTCCTTTCTTAAGAGTCTCTCTTGATTATCTATACAAGGATGCAAGATTACATAATGGCTAGATTGGCGATTTGGAGCTCCACGGATGAGAAGTGCATCTGTGTGGTAAATCATCTTGAAGTGTATCATAACAAAGTATCTCATAAGTATAACAAATGAATTATACCTCATCTTTTTTAGGTTGGTGATCTGGTTATGAAAGAGAATTAGTTTAACACACATGCGTAAAAGAGAAGGGCAAGTTTGAACCACATTGGCTAGGTCCATATGTCATCATGGCCAAGTATAGCATAAGCATGCAAAATTTTTCACCCCAATGGTGATGAGCTCCATGAGCCTATGAATTCCATGTCAACTTAAGCGGTTCTATGCTTAAGCATGGAGTGGAAAGTTTAAAAAGTAAGTAAAAACATGTAAAAAATACAAAAATACAAAAAATGAGAAAAAAAGAAAATAGGTCACCCATAAATGAAAACCATGCAATTGTGGCACTTTGGGTAGGTCCCGTGGTGAAACATAGTTTCGGCACCTTGGGAAGATTCATTGTCACAAGCATCTTGATCCGAGGGTACTTTTACTTAGCCTAGGGTTAGTCTCGTATCTCAGTATCCAAGATTCACTGTGTGAACCCTATCCTTTTCAAGCCTTGATCTAGATTTCTCTCCTTTTACTAATCCACGAAGGGATGGTTTGGGCCTATTCTTTTTTTTTTTTTAACGCTAGGGGCATTTATGTGGCTTCCCTTATTTTTATACATGCGTAGCACTTTACTGCTTGATATTCCCCATCTAACACCTGGGGCATCCATGTTTCTTAATTACATGTGCATAGCTTTGAAAATTTTTAGGAAATCACAAACACATTCAAAAATATTATAAAATCACAAAACATTCAAAAAATCTTAGAAAATCACCAAAACATTCAAAAAAACTTAGAAAATCACAACAAATTTGAAACATGTCAAAATCCTAAACAATAGAAAATTGTTTCACAAAAATCTAAACAATAAAAATTGTTTCAAAAAACCCTAAACAATAGAAAATTGTTTCAAAAAACCCTAAACAATAGAAAATTGTTTCACAAAACTCAAAACAATAGAAAAGTGTCTCATAAAACAAATTTACAAAAACATAACTCTAAGTTTACTTACTTTGTTGTGTTTCTTTCTTTGTTTTGTTTTGCTTATTAGGTGATTTTTGTTTGTAAATTTGTATAGTTTGTTGCTTAGACATACTTTGTTAAGATTCATCTTTTCTTTCTTAGATTAAATTTATTCTTTCTTATGCATTTGAGGCATGTTTTGCATGTTTGTGAATAGGTGGTTCTTTGCTATGTTGATTCTTTGTGTTGTTAGTTAGATTTATTAACATTTGATTATGTTTGCTTGTTGTTTGTGTATCATTTTTCTATCACATCATCATATTTCCATCAATATCATCACATATAATATCATCTATAAATCATATATCAAGAAAATGCTATGTCTTATATCACGCATGTATACTAAGCTAATCATCATCATATCGTATCATCAAATGGGGGAAAGAGGGGTTGTGCATGATCAAAAATCTATCCCCCCGCACCAATATCATCATATCATCCCATCCAATACATCTACAACATCACATGAGTGAAACATTTGATATCATCTACAGATCTATCATCTAAGAATCAAAGCACATATCATACATCAAACATTAGATTACATATGCATGGAAATCCAATCAAAAAAAAAGAATACATCATCTCATAACACATGTTAGGTCAAAAAAATGCTCATCTATATATACATGTGTGATATATCTATATCAAAAATAGATATACAGTGCTATATACATAAAAATTGCCTTCATCTAAGGCATACAAAAGCAAGATAGATATACATCAAAATGCCTTCATTTGAGGTGTAAAATAGGATAATATACATCAATCAATGAATACAATTGCCTTCATGAGGCCTATGTCAAAAATACTCTACAAAAAGAATGTTGTACATAAAAATGATATTATATGCCTTCATCAAGAGGCCAAAGAATGAATACAATATGGATCGTAAGTGACTCGAGCCCTTAGATGGGATAGATGGTTTGCCCCATGGTGAAAGCATGGCATGTGTAACAACCTCGAACTGTTGTTACTTCCTCCCGAGCATACAAGTGTTGATATGTGATTTCTTTGTAAAAGGATGTGTTCCTTTGATTGAGAAGTCATGCTTGATATGTACTTGTATCTTCTTTGCAGATTGCGATCTTTGGTAGTCGAATATGATTGGACTCTTTTATTTCTTTCATTTTACGCACCCGAGTTTAATCTAATCTTGGAATGAATTATGGAGTTATCCATCCATAAGACCTAGCCTTGGATCGGTGGAATTGATCCAAGTGGTGCTTTAAGTTATTCATGATGAATTAAAATTATAAACCTTTCACAAGTTGCAGTAGGTTTGAATTCGTTGAATAAAGCAATCCCGAGTCTAACTCAGGCTGAGCGTGTTAAATGAATTGGTTCCCGATATCGTAGTATCAGGAAGGTCTTAATCATGGACCAGGTAATAAATTCTGATACATTTAATTCCATAGCCATTTGGCAGTGCAGGAGTGAACCCTGTTCATGAATGTATGATTAGGTTCTTTTCTGAGCATATGAAATGTTAGACCTAACTGGAATTATTAATGTTAGTAACCTAAAACTAAACTTAACCTAGGGGTTAGATTAGTGTTAATCTAACCTAGACCTAGGCTAAGAGCTAATGCTCTAAGTTAGTATCTATGTTCTAAGAGGTTAGCCTAGGTGTTATCCTAAATCCTAACCTAAGTTACTAACCTAACTATTGAGCAAGGATTAAAGGGGACCTATGGAGGGGTGTGAACCATGGGTGGTAGTTTCTATGTTATTAAATGCGTGGATAAGCTTGAGAGACAGGTAATTTGGTGGAGGTTTTAAAATGGCTAACTTGAGCCGACGTGGCAGGTCGCCAAAGTTGGAAATGGTCTTTGAATTTCATTTGTCTATCGCCAACTATGGCGGTCGGTGGCAGTGGAGTTTGAGTGGGAAACTGGGAATTAATGCAATCAATGAACTCGGTAGTCGAGCTCGGATTTCACGGAAAGGCAGGCAAAATGGAAAGTTAATGGTTTGTTTAGTTTTGCATGCGCTCCGGTTTTCCTTCTGTCTATTCACTGGTTCTTCGCACCAGTCTTCTTGGTGTTGCATGGCAAGTATGAGCGTAACTAGCTCTTTCCTCTGGCAAGGAAAATATATAAGTCATGGAAATAGCAAAATTTTGTTGGTGGCTCTAACTTGGAAAAGGAAGAGAAGGATCGAGCTCTTTCAGTGGTCTGCTTCGGAATTTTGAGCAAATATCCAGGCATGTTAGGCCCTAACCTTTAAAAATCTTGCTGTCTTTCAAGTGATTTCATTAGAACAACTCTGTTCAGATGATTTTTGGAATTGGTTGGTTTCTATGGTAGTCTTGTGTGATTTTTGTATTTGTATCTTCTTCATGCTGGTTCGGTTTTTCAATTTAACCCTTGATGGGTGTTTATTGTATTTCGAACTGTTGCTATATTTCCTTGTGTTTTGCATTCCGGCTTTAAGTTTGTGAAATATATGAAATGAATGTATGCTAGGCCTGCTCTGTGAGAACCCATGAATTGTTCTCGTGATGGGTACAGGCTACTGTGATGCTTGTTGATTTATACTCGTAGTCGATGCTTGTTGTTGACACTTGTCGTCGATGCTTGTTGTTGATACTCGTCGGAAGGGATACTGCTGGACATTTGTTTGATTGTTCAGTTTAATTGAACTTTTTGTAAGCTCTGTCGTGGTTATTATTGGTGGTGGTTATTGATTCTTGTTGGGTTTCGTTTGAAATTTAAAGTTATTTGTGAATAGATAACTTGTTGTGTTACAGTATTTCATTGTAACCTTGTTGAAGTTGTTTTTCCCTTGCGTTGAGGTTATGGGATTCAACCCGTTGATAGCATGTATATATATATATATATATGATTATTGTATTTGAAACGACTCTGTAGAGTCCATTGAATGATTCGTGTACTATGGACCACTGTGGAAGCTATATATACTTGAATATTGGTAATTTGATTTGACAGAGTCTGGAAGGAGTAACAGGTAATGCGACTTCTATTATTTTGTAATGAATACCTTCGTTTTACAAGGAATTGTGGTTCAGACTCAGTTGGGTACTTATTATGTTTCCCTTTGTGTAAGCTTGAGCGAATATTGTTATACGGGCTCAATTGGATTCCTTGTTACAAAATCGTAACTTAGTTTTTGTTTAAGCCTGATTTTGAATGCTTTCCATTGTTGGCACGGATGGAATCATTAACTATTATTTATCTTGTATACTGTTGTTCAGACTTAGTTGAATTCTTGATAAATAAACAGTGTTATTGCCTCAAATTAAGCCTGTTTGGTTTACTGTTGTTTTCGACACTGTTTGGTTCCTTGAGAAAGATATCTTGTATATTGGCTTCCTAAAAGCTTAATCGTGAATATGTTATATGGATTTAGTTTTAAATCCTTGATAGGTAATCAGTGTCAACTGCTACGTATAAGCCTGATTATGAACATGTAATGTTTTTGGCTTTGTTGGATTTCGTTAAATAGCTTGACATCATGTCTTTCGGCTTTGTGTTTAGTAGGTTGTGAATACCATACTTTCAACTCTGGATGCGTTCAGAAGTGAATACGATATGTTATGTTTCCTTTAATTAAATTCCAGTTAGATGTGGCTGTGCATGTTGCGTGGATTTCGTTTAAAAATCTCTCTGCATAGACATAGGGTAATGTCATTGCTTTAATGATTTTGAGTCTCTTGTTGACTGCGATAACAGAGAAGATCTTTTGATTTCGACTTTGGATCTAAAGGCCTTACAGTGTTTAGTAAGGACTAGAATGGGCTGTAGGTTGATGTAAGGGATTGTTGGCATGTTACGTCTTCTATGGCAGGTATATCTACTCTTGAGTATGATTGAACTTATGAGTTGTCGACTGCACCTCAACAGGTACTAGCAGTGAACATCTTCTTGTCTGTCGCTTCTTGTGGGAGGTCATACAGAGTCTGTTTGGTAGTTAGTCTCCACTGTTTGGCATGAGAGCTACTGTACTTTAGTTTGTTATATTGTAAACTTAAACGGAACAGTGGTGCTTTTGGTGGTCTGGTCTGTTTTATTCGCATGTGTTTAAGGTGAATGCCTTGCTCTTGGAAAGGCGGTACAGTCATGAGCTAGTTCTGAGGGAAATATGTATAATTCGTGTATTCCTCTTCTGTTGCAAATTGTAAGTTGATATAAATGTTTATCTAACTTCTGAAATTGTTTTTATATAATGATGGAATCATGTTTTGATATGATTTTCCTCTTCTTATGTTGAATTACTAAAGTATAGTCTAAATTATGTTTACTTGTTTGGTGAATTGATCTCATTTAAACAGGGTGTTTAATGAAAACAATTGATGGATTGCAATTGTTTTAAGAGTTAGTGCTTATCATGCTCAGTTCATCGAACTGACCCATGTTGACTATTTTTGCAGATGGTTTCCGTAAGTGGTAAAAGCATGCAGATCTGATAGGATGATCAGATTGTTTAGATTTGATTTTAAGTAGAATTACAGTTTGATTCTCTAAATGTACTATATGGGGAAAGATGTTCTTTTTCCGTTGAGCATTGTATCAAGTATGCTGAATGCATAAAATGTAATTGATTAATTTTGAAAGGAATAGAAATAAGTATTTGCTACTTATGTGTTTGTATTCTTATTTTGATAGTTGACCTTCTTCGTTTTATATCCGGAGGGGCATTGTTATCATTGAATAATTTGGAGACTTTTGTGATTGTTAATGTAAGTTTGCAAGAATATGTGATTGAATTCTTATGATTGTTTAGCGATTCTAGTATGTTTTATCTCGAAGCTAAAATTGAAATTTAGATCACTTTGCCTTTTTGGAAGATAGGGTTAAAATATACCTAAGCAGAACGCTAAACAAGCTGAATTAAAGTATTAATCCCTAGTCCTGATTATGATAGGACAACATTTAATTGGATTCTTAATCATTTATATCTTGATACTAATAAGTATGATATAAATTCAGTTATGAGAACTGATATAAACCTAATGGGGTTCAGATGGCAATCTCATGTGAAGTTTATGAGATATTGTCCAATTCCATTGTTTTAGAATTATGTATATTCTATGAACTCCTTGATGAGACCTTGGCCTTAATAACTCCTCTGTGTAATGGGTTTTATTGAGAAAGGTCATCCTAAGGATGAGGAATCCAGGGATCGGGAAAGGCTAACCTTAGGGGAACGTCTTTAATGTAATTTAAACTTAGTGTGCGTAACACTTATTAATAAGTAGATCTTTTCGAGGCGGATTTAAAGGTTGACGGCACAAGTCAACTGCGGGGTTGTACCTCCGAGAAGATTAGGATCTTCTCGAAGTTACAACAATGCAGGTGACTTATGACGACACCCTTTGCATTGATCGCTAAGATTTACATCTTGATCTCGAACGAGTTACTCAGGGACCGATTAGGAATGTGGTCACGTTATAAGGCTGCCTAGGAGATTCGGGGTATCTTGACACACTGGTTTAACTAGGGTTGAACCAGTATGTCATCGTATCCCTAGTCCTCGTGGGCATCCATATAACGTTATCACCTTACTAATCTTTCAGTGAATAAGTTGGGATAGGAGGGACTGACTGAAGTCGGTATAAGACATTCTACATAACATAAGAATGGGGTGAGGGATGTATTCCAGATTGATGAGTATGCCGTTAAGGAATACGAGACATAAGCAGTATGTTTCAAATCTTTGGCCAAAGTATCGCAAGCTACTGATTGCGTTGTCCTGAGTCACCTGGTCTAAGGAATGAGATGCCGATGAATAATGGTAACAGTTATTCGATTAGGTTCCTTGACAGAGCATTCTCGATTCCCGAGAATAGGGAAGAGAATCGCAAGATTGGGGTGTTAAATAAAAATACCAACTCTTATCACTCATGAATAGATCGGTAGATTATCGAGTCATGGAATGAATAGATCGGAGGTACTCAGTCATTACAGCTGCATATGGTTATCTGTTATTAAGAATGGTTATTTGATTTGTGAGTTCTAAATTATGTATTTAGAACCAAGAAGCATTTATCAAAAAAAAATTGACTTGTTCTAATGTGTAAAATGAGGATGTTACATCTTGGTATCAGAGCTGAAGGTTGCAGCTCTTGGGCCTATTGTGTCCATAATCTGATGAGAACCTGAATTTTCTTGTAACAGAAAATGGTTAGAACAAGGGGAAACGTTGCGAATAATGCTCCACCTGAAGGAGGGGCGGCAACAACCCAAAAACTTGATGAGATCCTTGCTGCCCTATTGGACACAAGAGATCGTTTAGCTATACTTGAGCAACAGGTGATGGGAAATGAGGAGGATGAAGAAGCTGGTAATAACAATCAGCCACCTCTAGAGAGGACAACCCCAATATGGGTGTTGATGTTAATGCTATAAATGCACTGTCCAACCAAAAAAAAAAGGCCGAGTTGCGTGAGAACTCACTAATGATATAAAAAGGATAAGTCCACCTAAGTATGATGGCACCACATTAGGAGATGGAGCTGAGAACTGGCTCAGCGAAATGGAGTACTTTGCAATAAGGAACTTCTCAGAGGAAACCAAAGCTATTTGGGGAGCCTATCAGCTTTCCCATGAAGCATCTTCATGGTGGGATAGCCGTAAAGCTGAACTAAACATTGATGAGACCAATATTACTTGGGATCAATTTAAAGGCTATTTTAGGCAACGTTGGCTGCCACAACTTTTCTATGATCAGAAAATGACAGAATTTCAGAACTTAGCTCAAGGGAAGCTAACGGTAACTGAATTCTGGGAGCGGTTTACAAAACTCCTCAAGTATGTACCGCAGTATCAAACTGACGAGAAGTTCAGAATACGGAAATTCATCATGGGATTGAATCCCGTGATAGGGGGAGAGGTCGATGTTCATAGTCCAACCACTATGGAAGGAGTTGTTGAAAAGGCCATAAGGAAAGAACAGAAATTAAAGGCTATTTCTGCTCATAAAGAGGAAGTACGGAAGAAGATTGTAAACCCTTCTTCAACCTCTCTTGCACCCAAAAAAGGACCATGGAAAATTTTTGGAAACAAGAGTAAGTTTCCAGGAGATAACAGTAAGAAAGCAGTAGTAAATAAGCCTGCTGGAAATGTAAGGGATAATTTTGCTAAAAATTATAACAATGGGCAGAAGCCCTATGGAGGACAATGTGACAATTACAAGGCTGGAGGCAATTTTGAGCCTAAAAAGGGACCTGTAGGAGGCTGCTACAATTGTGGCAAAGACCACTACGCAAATCAGTGCCCTTTGAAGAAGGATGATCGTAATCAGCAGCATAAGATACATGCTGCAGTAGCAGACAAGCAAGCTGAAAAGCAAGTGACACCTATAGAAGTTCCGGGTAAGTTATTTGGCATACCTGTCACTATTCTTTTTGATACAGGAGCTACTGAATGTTTTATTTCTAATAAAATTGCTTCTAAACTTAAAAGAAAAGCTAGAAAAATGGATAAATCTTGGGTACAGTATGGTAATAACTCTGTTCATACAGTGAGTATGTGTCTTTTTGGGGCGATCCTTGACTTACCTAACTTTTCCACGGAAGTTGACCTCTATGTTACACCTTTAGGATCGTATGACATTGTCATCGGTGTCAATTGGTTAGCTGACCATAAAGCAAAGGTAGATTGCTATGAAAAGAACATAAAATGTTTGGATGATCAGCTGGAAACAACAGAGATTCAAGGTGTGAAACGGAAATTTCAGTTAGAAAAGCTGTCAGCTATGTGCACTTAAAAGGATAAGAATAAAGGATGTACCCTTTATGTAGTAAAGATATCTGAATATTTAGAAGAAGATGGTGATAACATGAAGCAATTTCCTTTGTTACAAAGTTTCAGGGATGTTTTTCCTGAAGAATTACCAGGGTTACCACCCAAGAGAGAATTTGACTTCACCATCGAAATCAAGCCAGGAACAGAACCTATTTCCAAAGCACCTTATCGGATGACTACCACGGAGTTAGTTGAGCTTAAGGCACAGTTGCAAGAGCTTTTGTCTAAAGGTTTGATCAGACCAAGTGTTTCACCTTGGGGTGCACCTGTAATATTTGTGAAAAAGAAGGATGGAACACTTAGGCTGTGTATTGATTATCGGATGTTGAACAAAGCAACAATCAAGAACCGATATCCACTTCCAAGGATCGACGATCTATTTGATCAGATGCGTGGAGCAGTGGTTTATTCTAAGATAGATCTTCGATCTGGCTATCATCAGTTAAGGATTAGAGAAGAAGATATTCATAAAACAACTTTCCGAACAAGGTACGGACATTATGAATTCACGGTTCTACCCTTTGGATTAACTAATGCACCCGCAGCCTTTATGAACTTAATGAACAATATTTTTCAAGAATATCTGGACAAGTTTGTACTTGTATTCTTGGATGATATTCTCATTTATTCTAAAAGCGTTGAGGAGCACAATGAGCATTTGAAGATAGTTTTGGGAATCTTGAGAAAAAGAAAGTTGTATGGTAAGTTATCCAAATGTTCTTTCTTTGATTCAGAAGTTCACTATTTGGGTCATGTTATAAGTAAAGAAGGAATTGCTGTAGATCCTTCAAAAATAGTGGCAATAACTGAGTGGCCTGCACCAAAGAATGTGCATGAAGTAAGAAGCTTCATGGGTCTTGCTGGTTACTATAGAAAATTTGTAAAGGATTTTTCTAAAGTAGTTGCACCAATAACTTCATTACAAAAGAAGGATAAGAAATTCATATGGAATGATAAGTGCGAAGCGGCTTTCAAAAGTCCGAAAGACCAGGTTGACTTCTGCCTATATTAGCATACATGCAGACCCTAATGGGAGTTTTACTGTTGTAACGGATGCTTCTGGGGAAGGCCTTGGAGGTGTTTTGCTACAAAATGATCAAGTCATTGCATATGAAAGTAGAAAACTCAAGTTACATGAGCTGAATTATGCCCCTCATGATTTGGAACTTGCTGCCATTGTTCATGCACTTCAAGTCTGGAGACACTACTTACTTGGGAAACCTTTTGAGTTGAAAACTGATCACTTAGGACTGAAATATATTTTCACTCAGCCTAATCTTAATGCCAGACAGAGAAGGTGGTTAGAATTTTTATCACAATATGATTTTGATATTAGCTATATCAAAGGGAAGGAGAATAGAGTAGCTGATGCTCTAAGTCGTAGGAGGCACATTTATGCTCTTATAACATTAAGAACTTAGTTCAAGGAGGAGGTAAAGAGTGCCTCAGAATCTGATAATTACTTTCAACAAGTAAAAGCGCTTGCTGCAGAACCTAATGATGAAAGGTATAAAGGTTTTCATTTTGATAATGAAGGAATCTTGCGTTATGAAAACAGGGTATATGTACCTATGTTGAATGACTTGAGAAAGAAGTTGTTAGTTGAATTTCATAATTCACCTTTCTCTGGACACCCGGAATCACAAAAATGCTTGCTGATTTGAAACAACAATACTTTTGGAAAGGTATGAAAAAGGATGTCATTAATTATGTGACTCATTGTTTGGAATGTCAGCGGGTTAAGGCAGAACATATGCACCCTGCTGGACTATTATATCCTCATAGCATACCGCAGTACAAATGGCAAGTAATAACCATGGATTTTGTACAAGGATTACCCATGTCCAGGAATAAACATGATGTTATCACAGTAGTTGTAGATAAAGCGACTAAGGTAGCTCATTTCATCGCTGAGAAATCTAAAGGATGATTCACCAGTGCTGGCCAAAAGATTCGTACACGAAATTTTCAGATTGCATGGTGTACCAGAATTGATTATATCTGACAGGGATCCAAGAATGACGTCAAGGTTTTGGCAAACGCTTAATACAGCTCTTGGAACGAAACTAAACTTCAGTTCTGCATATCATCCGGAAACGGATGGACAAACTGAGAGGGTAAATCAAGTGTTGGAGGACATGTTGCGAATGTATTGCATGGATCAATAGTATAAATGGGAAGAGTATCTTCCATTAGTTGAGTTCGCATACAACAACACTTATCATTCATCTCTCAAAATGGCACCATTTGAAGCACTTTATGGAAGAAAGTGCAGAACTCCTGTTAGCTGGGATAGTGTTGAGGATAGAGTGGTAATTGGACCAGAGATTCTCACAGAAATGGAACAACAAGTTAAGCTGATTCGTGAACGATTAAAGGAAGCAGCGGATAGGCAGAAGAGCTATGCTGACCTTAAGCGGGTTGATAGAAGGTTTGAGCTTGGTGAGAAGGTTTTTCTTCGTGTTAAACCCAGAAAGAGTTCTATAACTTTTGGCAAGGCTGCCAAGTTGTCACCTCGATTCGTGGGACCTTTCGAAATTGTCGAAATAATCAATCCTGTAGCTTATCGTTTAGCATTACCACCTGCTTTATCTCGCATGCATGATGTTTTCCATATTTCTTTGCTTAAGAAATACATTTCAGATCTGTCACATGTTTTAAATTGGAATTCCTTGCAGGTCCAAGACCCAGGAATAATCATGGTTAAACCCACACGAGTGCTGGAAACTCACCAATTACATTTAAGAAATCGTGAAATACAACAATGTAAGGTCCAGTGGGACCAGTTTAGCGAAGAAAGTGCAACTTGGGAAAATATGGAGGAAATGAAAATTGCTTTTCCTTCTCTTTTTCAACAGAATGAAATCTGTTGACAAAACATTTCTTTTATGAACTTTTTTTTTAGTTTATATGAAAGCCGGATGGAGGAAAACATTATTCAGGTTGAATAAAATGTGTTGTGACATTGACTTCTGGAACTATTCAAGTTGGAAAATAGTCGCATTGACTTGTGAACTAATAAATTGGTTGACCTGAAGGTTAATTGAATATGTGATCATCGGGACGATGAATCTTTTAGGAGGGAAGCATGTAACACCCTGAACTGTTGTTACTTCCTCCTGAGCATACAAGTGTTGATATGTGATTTCTTTGTAAAAAGGATGTGTTCCTTTGATTGAGAAGTCATGCTTGATATGTATTGTATCTTCTTTGCAGATTACAGATCTTTGACTGAGTCGGAATATGATTGGACTCTTTTATTTCTTTCATTTTACGCCTGAGTTTAATCTGATCTCGGAATGAATTATGGAGTTATCCATCTATAAGACCTAGCCTTGGATCAGTGGAATTGATCCAAGTGGTGCTTTAAGTTATTCGTGATGAATTAAAAATTATAAACCTTTCACAGGTTGCAAGGTCTGAATTCATTGAATAAAGCCAATCCCGAGTCTAACTCAGGCTGAGCGTGTTAAATGAATTGGTTCCCGATATCGTAGTATCAGGAAGGTCTTAATCATGGACCAGGTAATAAATTCTGATACATTTAATTCCATAGCCATTTGGTAGTGCAGGAGTGAACCCTGTTCGTGAATGTATGATTAGGTTCTTTTCTGAGCATATGAAATGTTAGACCTAACTGGAATTATTAATGTTAGTAACCTAAAACTAAACTTAACCTAGGGGTTAGATTAGTGTTAATCTAACCTAGACCTAGGCTAAGAGCTAATGCTCTAAGTTAGTATCTATGTTCTAAGAGGTTAGCCTAGGTGTTATCCTAAATCCTAACCTAAGTTACTAACCTAACTATTGAGCAAGGATTAAAGGGGACCTATGGAGGGGTGCGAACCATGGGCGGCAGTTTCTATGTTATTAAATGCATGGATAAGCTTGAGAGACAGGTAATTTGGTGGAGGTTTTAAAACGGCTAACTTGAGCCGACGTGGCAGGTCGCCAAAGTTGGAAATGGTCTTTGAATTTCATTTGTCTATCGCCAACTATGGCGGTCGGTGGCAGTGGAGTTTGAGCGGGAAACTGGGAATTAATGCAATCAATGAACTCGGTAGTCGAGCTCGGATTTCACGGAAAGGCAGGAAAAATGGAAAGTTAATGGTTTGTTTAGTTTTGCATGCGCTCCGGTTTTCCTTCTCCTATTCATCGGGTTCTTCGCACTTTTGATCTTCTTGGTGTTGCATGGCAAGTATGAGCGTAACTAGCTCTTTCCTCTGGCAAGGAAAATATATAAGTCATGGAAATAGCAAAATTTTGTTGGTGGCTCTAACTTGGAAAAGGAAGAGAAGGATCGAGCTCTTTCAGTGGTCTGCTTCGGAATTTTGAGCAAATATCCAGGCATGTTAGGCCCTAACCTTTAAAAATCTTGCTGTCTTTCAAGTGATTTCATTAGAACAACTCTGTTCAGATGATTTTTGGAATTGGTTGGTTTCTATGGTAGTCTTGTGTGATTTTTGGCACTGTATCTTCATGCTGGTTCGGTTTTTCAATTTAACCCTTGATGGGTGTTTATTGTATTTCGAACTGTTGCTATATTTCCTTGTGTTTTGCATTCCGGCTTTAAGTTTGCGAAATATATGAAATGAATGTATGCTAGGCCTACTCTGTGAGAACCCATGAATTGTTCTCGTGATGGGTACAGGCTACTGTGATGCTTGTTGATTTATACTCGTAGTCGATGCTTGTTGTTGACACTTGTCATCGATGCTTGTTGTTGATACTCGTCGGAAGGGATACTGCTGGACATTTGTTTGATTGTTTAGTTTAATTGAACTTTTTGTAAGCTCTGTCGTGGTTATTATTGGTGGTGGTTATTGATTCTTGTTGGGTTTCGTTTGAAATTTAAAGTTATTTGTGAATAGATAACTTGTTGTATTCTGATATTTCATTGTAACCTTGTTGAAGTTGTTTTCCCTTGCGTTGAGGTTATGGGATTCAACCCATTGATAGCATGTATGTATATATATATATATATATATATATATATATATATATATATATATGATATTTGAATTTGAAACAACTCAGAGAGTCCATTGAATGATTCGTGTACTATGGACCACTTTGTGGAAGCTATATATATTTGAATATTGGTAATTTGATTTGTCTGAGTCTTGGAAGGAGTAACAGGTAATGCGACTTCTGTTATTTTGTAATGAATACCTTCGTTTTACAAGGAATTGTGGTTCAGACTCAGTTGGGTACTTATTATGTTTCCACTATGTAAGCTTGAGCGAATATTGTTATACGGGCTCAGTTGGATTCCTTGTTACAAAATCGTAATTTAGCTTTTGTTTAAGCCTGATTTTGAATGCTTGCCATTGTTGGCACGGATGGAATCATTAACTATTATTTATCTTGTATACTGTTGTTTAGACTCAGTTGAATTCTTGATAAATAAACAGTGTAATTGCCTCAAATTAAGCCTGTTTGGTTTACTGTTGTTTTCGACACTGTTGGGTTCCTTGAGTAGAGAAAGATATCTTGTATATCGGCTTCTGTAAAAGCTTAATCGTGAATACTGTTATACGGATTTAGTTTTAAATCCTTGATAGGTAATCAGTGTCACTGCTTCTGTATAAGCCTGATTATGAACATGTAATGTTTTTGGCTTTGTTGGATTTCGTTAAATAGCTTGACATCATGTCTTTCGGCTTTTTGTTTAGTAGGTCGTGAATACCATACTTTCAACTCTGGATGCGTTCAGAAGTGACTACGATATGTTATGTTTTCTTTCTGATTAAATTCCAGTTAGATGTGGCTGTGCATGTTGCGTGGATTTCGTTTAAAAATCTCTCTGCATAGACATAGGGTAATGTCATTGCTTTAATGATTTTGAGTCTCTTGTTGACTGCGATAACAGAGAAGATCTTTTGATTTCGACTTTGGATCTAAAGGCCTTACAGTGTTTAGTAAGGACTAGAATGGGCTGTAGGTTGATGTAAGGGATTGTTGGCGTGTTACGTCTTCTATGGCAGGTATATCTACTCTTGAGTATGATTGAACTTATGAGTTGTCGACTGCACCTCAACAGGTACTAGCAGTGAACATCTTCTTGTCTGTCGCTTCTTGTGGGAGGTCATACAGAGTCTGTTTAGTAGTTAGTCTCCACTTTTTGGCATGAGAGCTCTTTGTAATTTAGTTTTTTATATTGTAAACTTAAACGGAATAGTGGTGCTTTTGGTGGTCTGGTCTATTTTATTCGCATGTGTTTAAGGTGAATGCCTTGCTCTTGGAAAGGCGGTACAGTCATGAGCTAGTTCTGAGGGAAATATGTATAATTCGTGTATTCCTCTTCTGTTGCAAATTGTAAGTTGATATAAATGTTTATCTAACTTCCGAAATTGTTTTTATATAATGATGGAATCATGTTTTGATATGATTTTCCTCTTCTTATGTTGAATTACTAAAGTATAGTCTGAATTATGTTTACTTGTTTGGTGAATTGATCTCATTTAAACAGGGTGTTTAATGAAAGCAATTGATGGATTGCAATTGTTTTAAGAGTTAGTGCTTATCATGCTCAGTTCATCGAACTGACCCATGTTGACTATTTTTGCAGATGGTTGCCGTAAGTGGTAAAAGCATGCAGATCTGATAGGATGATCAGATTGTTTAGATTTGATTTTAAGTAGAATTACAGTTTGATTCTCTAAATGTACTATATGGGGAAAGATGTTCTTTTTCCGTTGAGCATTGTATCAAGTATGCTGAATGCATAAAATGTAATTGATTAATTCTGAAAGGAATAGAAATAAGTATTTGCTACTTATGTGTTGTATTCTTATTTTGATAGTTGACCTTCTTCGGTTTATATACCGGAGGGGCATTGTTATCATTGTATAATTTGGAGACTTTTGTGATTGTCAATGTAAGTTTGCAAGAATATGTGACTGAATTCTTATGATTGTTTAGCAGTTCTAGTATGTTTTATCTGAAGCTAAAATTGAAATTTAGATCACTATCTTTTTGGAAGATAGGGTTAAAATATACCTAAGCAGAACGCTAAACAAGCTGAATTAAATTATTAATCCCTAGTCCTGATTATGACAGGACAACATTTAATTGGATTCTGAATCATTTATATCTTGATACTAATAAGTATGATATAAATTCAGTTATGAGAACTGATATAAACCTAATGGGGTTCAGATGGCAATCTCATGTGAAGTTTATGAGATATTGTCCAATTCCGTTGTTTTAGAATTATGTATATTCTATGAACTCCTTGATGAGACCTTGGCCTTAATAACTCCTCTGTGTAATGGGTTTTATTGAGAAAGGTCATCCTAGGATGAGGAATCCAGGGATCGGGAAAGGCTAACCTTAGGGGAACGTCTTTAATGTAATTTAAACTTAGTGTGCGTAACACTTATTAATAAGTAGATCTTTTCGAGGCAGATTTAAAGGTTGACGGCACAAGTCAACTGCGGGGTTGTACCTCCGAGAAGATTAGGATCTTCTCAAAGTTACAACAATGCAGGTGACTTATGACGACACCCTTTGCATTGATCGCTAAGATTTACATCTTGATCTCGAACGAGTTACTCAGGGACCGATTAGGAATGTGGTCACGTTATAAGGCTACCTAGGAGATTCGGGGTATCTTGACACACTGGTTTAACTAGGGTTGAACCAGTATGTCATCATATCCCTAGTCCTCGTGGGCATCCATATAACATTATCACCTTACTAATCCATTTCCGAGTGAATAAGTTGGGATAGGAGGGACTGACTGAAGTCGGTATAAGACATTCTACATAACATAAGAATGGGGTGAGGGACGTATTCCAGATTGACGAGTATGCCGTTAAGGAATATGAGACATAAGCAGTATGTTTCAAATCTTTGGCCAAAGTATCGCAAGCTGCTGATTGTGTTGTCCTGAGTCACCTGGTCTAAGGAATGAGATGCCGATGAATAATGGTAACAGATTATTCAGTTAGGTTCCTTGGACAGAGCATTCTGATTCCCAGAATAGGGAAGAGAACCGCAAGAGTGGGGTGTTAAATAAAAACGCCAACTCTTATCACTCATGAATAGATCGGTAGATTACCGAGTCATGGAATGAATAGATCGGAGGTACTCCGAGTCATTACAGCTGCATATGGTTATCTGTTATTAAGAATGGTTATTTGATTTGTGAGTTCTAAATTATGTATTTAGAACCAGAAAGCATTTATCAAAAAAATTGACTTGTTCTAATGTGTAAAATGAGGATGTTACAGCATGTTCACTTCTTGTAGGTGGCCCCATGGCTGATCCAAAAAGTCAAATTACTCGACCGGTGGCTATAGGAAGGTTCTCGGTGCTTAGTTGGGACCGCCTCATGGTATAATGATCTATAGTAGGATCCTTGGCCCTATTCTATCACTAAGTGTCTATGTGTTTGGGCTGTCATGGCTGTCCCATTTGTGCGTCACGTAGGACTCTATCTATGTTGATGCTTCTAAAGCTCGTCACTTTACTCTCATCCTATCTCTCTCTAGTATCACAGGCTGTAGGTGGGCTTAATTTGTTAATGTAGGGTCATCACTTGAGCCATATTTGTTGCCATCTGATGTATCTACTAGAAGTGAGTAGCACCATCACGCACCCGAGCTCGAGCCTCGATCTCGCTCTTCCGTAAGTGCCAAAATCTGATCTTGGGCATGGTCTCTCTCTCGCTATGACTGCTGCAGTGTTCTTTGTAGTGCGGCTATCTGTGCCACTGGTAGTACCATAGAGGCTGTGTTGGTATGTGTGCGGTGCTCGCACCTATGGTTTTCCCTATGGTTTTCCTTGTGCCTATGCCTGCACTTGTGGCTGGCTATGTATCTACACCTATTACTTTCTTTGTGCCTGTCTGGAATCCTATCCATGCCCTCACAATCTAAGCTTGGGACCATGTGTATGTCCCTTTACCTTTGTTGGACCTTGGCCGTCATGTGGCTGCCCATCGAATGGATCATCTCGAGCCTCGGGTGCTACATTATCCCCCTCATCACTACTATAAGGGATCTCTGGTAGTGCCTCGACACCTGCTACTCACTCCTCATCTAGAATAGTCGGGCATCACAGTAAAACATTCATGTACCAAACCCAGTAATTATGAGTCATGCCCAGGTCTCTATTTTATCGCACCGGGTCCCATGGCTATGGTACCACCTATAAGAAGCTCATTTGGGCTCATGCTGCCTATATATGGGGCCCCAAGATCTATCTCTCTACATCCCAGTGTGCGTACCACATATCGTGATGTGGAACCCTCGAACTTGACCTAGCTATCATTGACATCGGTCAACTGTTTATAGATCTCGTAATATAACTATGAATACCAAGAATGAAGTGCTCTACCACACACACACCAAACTCTACTCCATCCTCCGCTCACTGTATGTGGCTATATGGCCTCCATATCACATCTCTATCAAGAATATCATCAAACTCTTGTCTATAATGTTACACGCTTCCTAGATGCCCACATACATCCCCACCCACTGGAACCCAAGCCATGTATGTCATCTCCTCCATAACATAAACATGTAATGCACCTATAAGGTTCCCAATAGTTATATGGTCCCGTGCCCATATCTGCAGAAAGAAGTCAGCCCCACCATCTTCCTCGACAGTGATAAGTAATCAAGTGTAGGTCCTAGTATAAATGTGCTAGTATGTCACGGCCCAGCAGTAGCACTCACCACTAAAAATCCTATGAACGAGTGTCATCAAGCCCATCGGAAAATATGTCCTGTCTCATCGGTGAGCAAAAACCCACTGATAAGAGACATCACATAAAGCAGCCCCCGGCATAAAGTAGGGTCCGCTATACACTCGTGTAAAGATACTATCATACCCTCATGGGGTATATCATCACGATCAAATAGGTTGCTCAATACTACAAAGAGCTACCCAAAGTCATTTGTATACTCGATCAACATGCCTATGATGGGCACATGCAGGATCCGCCATATATCCTCTAAAGTCACAGTCATCTCCCCTGTCAGGAGCTAGAAGCACTAGCTCTCGCTATGCCACCACTCAATCAACACAAAGCAAAAGGTCATGGTCCAATGTGATGGATGGCATGTAAGCTATGGGACCTAGGCCCATAGACTCAAAAAGTATCCCCATTGTGCGTCGATCTTATCGATGCATGCTCCGCTCTAGCTCTGCTATGCGGGTGTGACGCTCTCGCATATGTAGAGAAGGCAAATGTCTCTGCAAAGTCATTATGAATGTCAGATACTAACATTTCTTCTAAGTCCTGCCTATCATTCTTTAGGGTTAACCCAAAAATCCTAATTCTTCTTCTAAGTGCCATCCTTTTTGCCATTTTTTTCTCAATACACTAGTCTAATTGGGGTTCCTACGCACCCCCGGCATGTGCGCTCTCTATTTGGCACACATGCATGTGCACATATACCTAACAACACAAGCGCTATCATTTTTGTACATACATGTGCATGTAGGTACTTCTCGGGTGTGTGCACCGTCATGTAGGTGCATGCGCGTGCACACATGCACCAAACACATGTGCACGTGTAGTTGTTTGTTGTTTTAGGGTGTGGTCACGTGTATGCATGCATATTCTCCAAGCATGCTTACACGAGCATTTTGATACATGCACCCTTGCACATGCGTATCATCGTCGACACTAAAATTTTCCTCCATAATTTCTATTTCATTAATGTATGTATTAGGAATAGGATGTTGTTAAGTATAATTAGTAGTATCATCGATAGAAGATAGATACGGCGCCACAAGATGGTGTCGCCAATAATGTGGAGTACGGTAATAAACAAAGTACAATAGGAATGTTGTAAAAAGTAAATATTTGTCGTAAGTGGTCCGGTAATGTTAAAATGTCAAAGTTTGGGTAATTAGAGAAGTAGGGTCTACATGATTAGGAATTAGAAATATTATATTGGTAATAAGGACAAGGAGTGAGGTCATAAATATTTTGTGTATTTTATTTGTAAAAAGTCTAAAAATGTGGAACCCATGTAAATGATAAGGTTTATCTTATCTTAAGAGATAAGCTTACATGTACGGATAAGAGTTAAGGTATGGAATATGATTCGTCCGTAGTGGATTTCTTATCCTATCTTAGAGATAGGATGGATAATCCTAGAAGTTCTATAAATAGAGAGGCCACCCCCCTCATTTAGCATAGAAAGAAGTAGTGAGAAATATTGTAGGAAGTGTGCAAAGGAAGCCATCAGTTAAAGGTGTGTTGAAGAAGCCATCAAGAGGTGTAATTGTAAATTTTCTCCCATAGTCTTGTTGAAGTACCTCATGGGTGAGATTGTAACAATTTCATGTTAATATTATAATTTACTTTGATATTTCAGATTTGTCATCATTCCGTCTTATTATAGTCGATGGTATTCTTGTGTTCGGTTGTTGTTTTGTTTCTAGATTACATCCACCAAACTAAAGGCTATGCATTAGTAAATAATCATAGCACGAGGAGTTCCCGGTGAAGAATTATCATAGTGCCAGATTGGTGATGACAGTACCTACACCAAACCCTAACTAATTTCCTAATTACAGTATTAATTACAAAATTTGACAAAGGAGGATAAGCTACTCATGAAGTGGCCATCGTCTGGGTGTCGGGCATACTCCCGAACTCTATTAGCACATCTCTAGTAGGTTTGTGCTCTCACCATCATCCTCTTTGCTATCAAGGTCTCACAATAAAAATTTAGCAAAGGTCATTAATAAATGAATTGGTCGCGATGATTTACACCCCCCGGGTGGGGTATATTAAACCATGTTCACTCGCCGTGATTCTTGGAAGCTCGTTTTGACATCCATGATCACTCTAATTCTTCTTCTATTCATCGTAAATGATTATTTTATTTAAATAATTATTTTTCATCCTTTTTCATTGATCTTTGGGAATTTTTGTCATCTAATACCCCTTTCTTCTAACTAGGAAATTTTTCTTGCTGCTAGGTGATGCTCTTCTTCTACCGCTACACTTTGAAAAATTATATATTGAAAATTATTCTATTAATTTTTCCATTTTGCGGGGCATTATTTGTTGCTTTCTCCTTCTTTCTTTCCCCAGGTGCATCCATTTTGCATCTCGGGCACTTCATTTTGATTCTTCTACTTTCTTCTGGACATCCACCATCCACCAAATTTGAAAAGAGAAAAACAAATATATATATATATATATATATAATTCAAACTCCAAAACAAAGAAAAATCCTCCACAAAATCCTAAAAATTATAAAACCTACAAAAATAGGTAAACCCACTTATAGCGGCTGAAACTTGTGTCCAACGCATGGTATTATTTCCATATCTTGTTGGATTGTTTCACATATTCACCGACCAAACAACTTGCGGATCATCGATTCACAACCATGCACAAAGCTATTTACTTGCTTCATTTGTACTGGGGCACAACTAGTTGTGTTGGTGAGGGAATTTGTCTTTAGGGAAAATTTTTGGTTTTCCTACCAACACTATGGGAATCTAAGTCCCTCTACTTTGAATGGTGTAACTGCCATATTTACATGTGTAAACAAGTGGATTTCAATGGTGGTTTTTCAACTAGAGATCCATAGGGGCACTCCATTGACCCTATGGAAAAACCAACAATTTCTTGCTAGGGTAGAAATTGATCGAGAGTGGGAATGGAGATGAGAGGATCAATGTTGTGGGTAGGATATCAGATGCCCACACACATTGATTAGAAAGGTCATACATGCAGTAAATATTGGAAGAAAGAAAAATATGCAAAAACCTAGCTACAAGATCGAACAAAACACATTGGTCACAAAGTACCAATTGATTCCTCTATCAAAGGGACATAAAATTCCATCTTTTCTTATTGAATCCAGAGAAGAAACTTGTACAACAAGTAAGAATAGAGGGAAAATGTAGAAGGGGAAGAATGAAAGAAGATCAACTATCATTTTTGTTCTTTGTTCGTGCAACGCCTTCACAGATCCCAAAATTGATTACCAACCCATACAATGACTTACAGAGCCCATTAAATAGCTCACAAGAGATGGTTACAACTTCCTCTCTGGCCAAGAAGTGGTTATAATGAAATTTAATCATTCAGACATTTCGAATTCTTGATTTGTAGAGAAACGACCATGGTGGGAAAAGCCAGAAATTCATAATTATGACTATTACATCTTTTTTGGGTTTGAATATAGATCATTAGATTGACTTTTATACCCTTGAATTTGAGCCACCCATGTGACATGAAGTGATTGGAGCGGGTGCAGGGAACGCATTTATGTTTTTAACATTTTGAAAATTTGGAAATTCATATCAATTTGGTCTGCCGGCCCACTTTGACTTTTTAACAGGGACATGTGGCACCATTTGGTTGGCGATAGGGTCATCGCTCAATTTAGAACATTTTAACCCTTTGGTGAAAAAGGCTCAAAATCACGAAGATCTCTGTCACCCTCATCCGTGTGTGTTGGTCGTCAATCTTTGGAAAGACACGTGGCATCTCTTGATTTGCTGCAGGGATGCGGCTAACCTTTTTAGTTTTACCCCTGAGGGATAAAAACTTGAAGTCCCATTGAAGGTCAATCACCTGATTTGACTAGTTAACATGGCCACGTGGTATCTCCTAATTGGTTGCGAGAGCCAAGGGTTGATTTATCTCTTTTAATCTTTTAGACCAAAAGACTTAAAGGTTAAAAGTCCTCTGCCACCCATCTCTCGCTTTGACTTTTCAAGACCTGCTTTAACACGTGTCTCGTGTCCGATTGGTTATAGGCCATAAGCATCACTCTTTTCATCTGCTCTTCTTGGGCTCGCGGATCTGCTAGAACCAATTTCACTTTTATGAAAAGGGAAAAGTGGCAAAGAAATATCCTCAACCCCGTTGGTCCGCCTTTGGCAAAAAATACCACCTAAGGTCCGTCGAGCCGTAACTTGCAAAATACAAGGAGTTATAACAACTTCTTTACCTTTTTGGAAATGGGAAGAAGTTTCCCATCTATTAGAGAAGATTCTAGGAATCCTTGAGCTCTTAAAAAGTACCAAATTTCAAAATATTCTACTTTAACCATTTTTCAAAGGGTAACAACTCAAAATTTTAGGCCTAGACTTGGAAAATGAAGGAAATTTTGAGGGTGACAATAGGTTGCAAAGGGAAAATCTTGAATTTGGCTTTAAAAAAAAATAAGGGTTTGTTTTTGGGAGACAACTGTTGGCTCTAGCTTGGGGACATGGCATGAATTAAGCATGGTGAAGAAATGACATGAGGATCTAAAATCACAAGTTTCAAAACATATAACGTTGACTAGTGCCTTATCCATTGGGCCTTACAGAGTCATGTACAATTCTGAGGAAATAAAGAAGGAAGTAGGGGACACACAAACAAAAACCACAGCAAAATAGAAAGGGAAAACCAAAACACAAAAACAAACCTATGGTACAAGGTGAGGGACAACTCACTTTCACTGATGATATAACTTCAAATATTGCCCACTTCTAGGCAATCCTAATGGAGTTCCATCCAAGTATGATAAGAGAAAAAATTCTGACCATAAGCTCTATGAATTTGAAATGGACCTAGCCACAAGGAATCAAACTTTCCTTGACTACCCTTTGGTTCTCTTCTCTTATCCCAAAGTAGGACAAAGTCTCAAACTCTGAACTCCCTTGCCTTGGTCCTTTTGTCAAATATTTTCTTCACTTTTAACTGATGTTCCTTGATTTTATCCACCACCTGAGATATGTTTTCTTCCAACTTCTCAAGAAAGAGGATCCTTTTATCAATGGAATCCTTGTATTAACCATCCTCTACTATTTGAAACAACTTGAGAGCTGGCATTTCAATTGTGATGGGGATCTTTACTTCAACTCCATACAACAGCTGGAAAGGTGATGTACCTATTGCCTTCTTAGGAGTGATCCTATCATCCCATAATGCATCATACAACCTCTTGTGCCAATTCCTTTGATTCTCATCTACAAGCTTGCGAACAATGGTCACAATATTCTTGTTGCTTGACTCAGCTTGACCATTTCCTTGTGGGTAGTAGTCAGAAGAATGAGATAGGGAGATCCCAAAGCCATAACAGAACTCTGTCAGCTCCTTTGAAGAGAAATAGGTGGCATTGTCTACAACAATCTTATGAGGTACTCCAAAGTGAACTATGATGTTTTCTTTGATGAAGCTGCATACTACTTCAGAGCTAGCTTGTTTGGTTGGAATGGCTTCCAACCATTTGGTGAAGTAGTCTGTGGCAGTGAGCACATAAGTATGCCCTACACTTGAATGAGGGTTCAAAACACCAATGAAATCCAGCCCCCATTATTGAAATGGTTCTTCAATGAGCACAGGCCTGAGTGGAAATGCAGCTAGTTGTGGTTTTCCAACAAATTGTTGGCATGCTTTGCATTTAGAAACCCAATTCTGAGTATCAGCAAAGAGAGAAGGCCAATAATACCTACCTCTGAGGATCTTGTGGGTAGTGACCATTGCTGAGAAATTTCCACCACATGCTTGGTCATGATAGGCTTTAAGCAACTTTCCTTGTTTCTCTTTATCAACACACCTAAGGAAACAACCATCCAGCCCTTTCTTGTAAAGTGCATGATTCCAGATGACAAACTTAACCACCTTCATCTTGAGATTTCTTCTTTGCTTGTAATCAAGATGAGATGGACATTCTCCATAAGTGAGAAAGAAGGCAATATCTGCATACCACTCATCAGTAGTGGTTACAAAGAGAACTTGGGGGCCATCTTCTGAGAAAGTTGAGCAAGTGTCATCTTCTTCTCCATGCCAAGTTTTGAGATTTTCATCTTCAGCAATCAACTTGCACAAACCATTTCCTCTTACCAAATTAGAGGGTCTAATCTCTAGATCATACTCTTGAGTCTTTGCAATCCAATTTCCTCTTTTGGCTTGTGGATATTTTTTTGTCAATATGGAATTGATTTCACTCCCAAATACCATCACCACAGTATGAGAATTGAGGATGTAAAATCTGAAGTTCTTCACATCCTTGACCACTGCATATGCATGTTTTTCCAATTGCCTATAGTTTAGCTCATGCTTCTTCAAAGGACAGCTCATGAAAGCAATAGGTGGTTCCAAACCATCACTTTTCTCGGAGAAGGATAGTGGAGAGAGTATGTTTTGAGGCATAAAAGCAGACATGATGAATTATTTTTTGAAATATGGAGATACAAGAGTTGAAGCTTTGGCAATAGCTCTCTTGATCTCTTCAAATGTAGTTTTCTCTTCATTAGTCCATTTGAAATTTTTTTGAGGCTTCATCATGGAGTTGATATGCTTTGTTAATTCAGCAAACTCGGGACAAATAGGTGAAGAAATTTTACCTTCCCAAAGAATGAGTGAACTCCTCTCTTACTTTGCTGGGTAAGGATAATGCTTAAATAGTTCTTACCCTCTTTAGGGTCAATGTGTGCTCCATGTTTGTTCACAATGTTCCCCAACAACTTGCCTTCTATGATTCCAAAGATGAATTTCTTGGGATTTAGTGATATGCCATGTTTCCTACACCTTGCAAGAACTTTCTCCAAATGACATATGTGCTCCTCCCTTTTTCTTGAAAATATTATGAGGTCATCAAGGTATATGACAATGCAATGCTTCAGATATTTGAAATCCAAGTCCATTTCTCTTTGGAAAGTGGCTTCGCATTGATTAGGCCAAAAGGCATTCTGTTATAGGAAAAATTTCCCCAAGGAGTTGTGAAGGTTGTTTTGTTACAATATTCTTCTGCCAATTTGATTTGGTTGTACCCTAAAAATCCATCAAGCAAAGAGAGCATCTCAGATCTAGTGACTGCTTGAAAAATGTGATCCATGATTGGAAGAGGGTAGTTGTCCTTGAGTGAGGCTTGATTCAAATTACGGAAGTCTACACATATCCTTATCTCACCATTTTTCTTCCTCACTAACACAATGTTAGCCACCCATGTTGAGTGATGAATGGGAAAAATGATCCTTGCATTTAACATCTTGGTCACTTCTTCTTTGATGATGTCAATAATCTTTGGGTTGTAGGGCCTTTTCTTCTTCCTGAAGGGCTTAACACCTTGCTTCAAAGGAATGGAATGGTGCATTTCCTTTGGTTGGAAATATTTGAGTTCACCGTAGGAGTAAGCCAAAACATCAGAGTACTTATTGAGTAGAGGAACAAAATTTCTCTTTTCTTCTATTGAGCAGCATTTGCCAATGTTGACCATTCTCAGATCTTCTAAAGTGCCAATGTTTTCTTTATCAAAATCAGATGGACAATGAGAAGATTGACTTTCTTTCTCATGAATGAATCTATCATTTTTTTCAAATAGGTCTTCCAAGGAGACTAGGCCTTTGGGAATCTTGTTACCGTTCAATCTGATCATGCCCTCATTATCAATTCCTTCCTTTTCTTCTTCAGTTACAACTTCCCTATGTGGATTAACACTTCCTTCAAAGAAGAGATTATTGAAATTATCTCTTTGCTCTAAGAAGGCCAAAATCTGATTGTCATCATTGAAGACCTACCAATGATTTGCATTGTCAGGTACACTAGGTCTGAATACCATCTCAATGGTCACTTTGTCTTTGCCAAAAGAAGGATGAGGTGTCAATAGGGAAGTTGACACTGCAAGAGAATCAACCCTTTCATTCTTCTGCCTTGGAATGGCTTCAATAGAGAATGCATCAAAAAATTCAATGCAATCCCACACTCTATTTCTGTAATGTCTGAGCCTTGGGTTTTTCACTTGATATTGTTGGTGAATTTGCTTCACTATCACCTCTGCATCACCAAGAAATCTCAGCTTCTTGATTCCCATGTATTCTTCCACACTCATGCCCAAAAGGAGAGCTTCATATTCTGTTGTGTTGTTTGTATTATCAAACTGCAGCTTGTAGGCAAAAGGATGCATCTCATTGGAAGGGGAGTACAATAATACACCAGCTCCTGAGCCTATTTTGGAATGAATGCCATCAAAATCCATTTTCCAAATTTGGTCTTCTTCTAACTCCATGAGAAGTGGCAATTTTTCTTCTTTTTGTGATGTAAGGAAGTAGTTTCCTAAACCACAATCTTGAAATAGAATGTTAGATTTTGGATCATCAGACTTCTTCACTGTAAATTTCATTTTTCTTACTGGCAGCAACTTCTTCATTTCACCTTTTACTGGGATAGTTATAGATGACCAATCCATTTTTATCTCTCCACCTAGGTCTCTACAAAAAATTCTACTCAAAAGCATGCCAAAAGATGTTGGGATGTCTGCCACTAAAATGGTTAGGAGCACCTTCTTGTCAGGGAAAGTCAGCCAACGCCACTGTGCATCTTTTATTCTTCCTATTAGTGGAACTTGTTTAGATTCCATTGAGTAGCAAGCTCCATTTACTTTAGGCCAAGGTCATTTGCAACTTTGAGTGGCATCACATTATCAGAAGCTCCGAATAAATGATACAATTGTTTAGCTCAAAGCCATTTATGAGAAGAGACAAATAGAAAGGTTCAACCCTATTTTTTTTAGGAGCTTTGAGGGATAACATGTTTTAAGAAGGAGGTTTGGATGGTGTGGAGAGAATACCTTTAGAATTTTTGCCTAAGGATATAGGGCTATTACCACAAACCGTATTGATGAATCACAAATTGGGCGGGTGTGTGTTTGTAGGTACTCTATCTCTATGAGTTGAAATTTGGTCTTGCTTGCATGTTCTACAAAGTCAAATGGGGCAATGTTGGATGAGGAGAAAGTCCCTAAATTGGAGGAAGATTTACATGGCAAAGGCTTTGGAGGTACCTTGAATGTTTTGGATGTTGAACTCTCTCCCAAAGGTGAAGCAATCAACTTAGAAGGAGGTGGAGGTGTGGCCTTTGACTGAACTTTAGATATTTTTGCAGAAACTCCATTGGAAGGGGGAGTGTTCTTAACAACTTGTGAGCTAGAAGAAGGAAAAAAAGACTTACTTGGTATAACAACATGGTCTCTGGCAACCATCAAGTCTTGTTTTTCTTTGGATGAATCCATGGAAGGTGGTAATGGTGATCCTTTACTGATGATTCTTTTTGGTGTAGCCTCTGAAGTAGAATCTTCTTTGGTATTTTTCTCCATTTTGGAAACTGAGGATGGAGTGTTTTTCTTGAATTGTGTTCGAGTGAAGATAACACAAGAGAAACTAGGGGATTCCTCGTCATCTTCTTCATCATCATCGACAAACTCAAATAGGCCATTATGCATATCAACTTCTTCAACTTTGAGATAGCTTTCATAATCTTCTGAATTTTCTCCTTCAAGTTCGTCAACTTTAGCTTCCTCCCTTGGCTCTCTAGTGTCATAGATAGCATTGACTGGTGGTGCTTCTAGAGAAATTTGGTGAGGAGGCGGTGCAATCCTTTGCCTATTAGGAAATTTTGGTCTCCTTGGAGCATTTATCATTGTGATTTTTGATAGCTTCTTATTTAAGGAAACGAAATAATTTTCCATTTTTTGGAACATTGGATCTATGGTGACTGAACTTGAACTCTAAACTTTTTGCTTTCCATTTGGGCCTTTCACCTTTCCAGAAAGAATTAGGTCATCATCAGTCTCAATTGCAAAATCTTGAGCTTCCCTCAATGTTCTTGGTTGGGCTCTTCTGAGGAAGAAACCTACTTCTGATGGCAAGGCACTGATGAAGAACCTCTTCAAGTTGTTTTCAGGAGGCACCACATCTTCAGGGATCCTTCTTGTCAATCTATCATACCTTGCTACAAAATCCCTCATGGACTCAGAGACTTCTTTCTTCATTTGAACCAATTGGACCAGCAGATCTTGGCAATCTTTTGTGCTTTTGAATCTATTTTCAAATGCACTTCTTATGTCCTCCCAACCAGTAATAGACCTTGGGGGAAGCATGTAAAACCATTCAGCAGCTTTCTCTTGGAGTGACTCCACAAAAATTCTAACTGAAACATCTTCATCCTCAACCCCCAACACACCACAAGTAGTGATGAATGCTACTACATGTTCTTCAGGGAGTTGAGAACCATCTCCTTTAAATTTGGGAAAAAATTTCTTGAGCCTCTTAGTAGATCATGAAGTGGTTGTGGGAGAGAAAGTGGACCAATGTTCCTTCCCCATGGCATAGTTTTTCTACGTGCTTCACACTCATGATCACCCATTCTGTTTCTATTTTTAGCTTCTTGATCAGCTAGGGTTGTTGCTCTTTCTTCTGCCTCTTCTTGGAGTCTTTCAATCTCTTCAAGTTGAGCTCTTATCACTTCCTCTCTTTCAAATTGAGCTCTTTCCTCTTCTTCTATATCAAGCTCTTCAAAAATAGGATCAATGTATCCTCCTTATCTCTATTGCCGGTATACCTTCTATCAACCAGCTTGAAGGCTTATTGTCTTCTTTGGGGTGCTAGAATTTGTCTTTGTTCCTCTAACTCAATAGCAAGTTCTTCTTCTTGGTCTAGAATTCTTGTGGCAATGGAGTAATGATTTACACTCTTCCTATTGTGCCAAATAGACTCCCTTAGATCTGAAATGATATCTTCTTGGATATGAAAGAGAAAAGTAGGTCTCTCAATAGGAGGGTTTGTAAGAATAGCCATAGCTTGTATCCATATGGATCAATAAGAAACTCAAAATTTCAAAAATATTTATGATATTTTATGACCTTGTGGTCATTTCTAGGGTGCAGATGTTGCAAAATCTGCCCCACGATGGGCACCAAAACTATTGGTGAGGAAATTTGTCTTGAGGGAAAATTTTTGGTTTTCCTGCTAACACTATGGGAATCTAAGTCCCTCTACTTTGAATGGTGTAGCTGCCATATTTATATGTGTAAAAAGTGGATTTCAATGGTGGTTTTTCAACCAGAGATCCACAGGGGCACTCCACTGACCCTATGGCAAAACCAACAATTTCTTGCTAGGGAAGAAATTGATCTGAGAGCGGGAAAGGGAGTGGGAATGGAGATGAGAGGATCAATTTTTTGGGTAGGATATCAGATTCCCATACACATTGATTAGAAAGTTCATTACATGCATTAAATATTGGAAGAAAGACAAATATGCAAAACCCTAGCTACAAGACCGAATAAAACACATTGGTCACAAAGTACCAATCGATTCCTCTCAAAGGGACATAAAATTCCTTCTTTTCTTATTGAAGCCAGAGTAGAAACTTGTACAATGAGTGAGAAAAGAAGAAAAATGCAGAAGGGGAAGAATGGAAGAAGATCAACTATCGTTTTCATTCTCTGTTCGTGCAAAGCCTTCCCAGATCCCAAAATTGATTGCCAACCCATACAATGACTTTCAGAGCCCATGAAATAGCTCACAAGAGGTGGTTACAACTTCCTCGAATGGCCAAGAAGTGGTTACAACCAAATTTAATCATTCGGGCATTTCAAATTCTTGATTTGCAAAGAAATGACCATGGTGGGAAAAGCCAGAAATTCATAATTATGATCTTACATTCTTTCACAGGTTTAAATATAGACCGTTCGATTGACTTTTATACCTTTGAATTTGAGCCACCCATTTGACATGAAGTGATTGGAGCGGGTGCAGGGAACATGTTCATGTTTTTAAGTTTTTGAAAATTTGGAAATTCATACCAATTTGGTCCGCCGACCCACTTTGAATTTTCAACGGGGACACATGGCACCATTTGGTTGGTGACAGGTCATGGCTAAATTTAGAACATTTTAACCCTTTGGTGAAAAAAGGCTCAAAATCATGAAGATCTCCGCCAACCCACATCCCCGTGTTGATTAGTCAATGTTAGAAAGGCACGTGGCATCTCTTGATTGGTTGTGGGGATGTGGCTAACCTTTTTAGTTTTACCCCCGAGTGCTAAAAACTTGAAATCCCACCAAAGGTCCACCCCAGGATTTGACTGGTCAACATACCCATGTGGAATATCCTAATTGGTTGTAGAGCCATGGGTTGATTTATCTCTTTTAACCTTTTAGACCAAAAGACTTAAAGGTTCAAAGTCCTCCACCGACCCATCTCCCACTTTAACTTTTCAACACCTACTTCGACATGTGTCTACGTCTAATTGGTTGCATGGGTAATAGGCATCATTCTTTTCACTTCTCTACCGGATTGCGGGTCCACTAGCACCAATTGCACTTTTTTCCAAAAAGGGAAAAGTGGCAAAGAAATCTCTTCAGCCCTGCTGGTCCACCTTTGGAAAAATACCACCTAAGGTCCACCGAACCATAACTTACAAAATACAAGGAGTTATAACGACTTATTTACCTTTTTGGAAATGGGAATAAATTTCCCATCTGATGGAGAAGATTCCAAGAATCCTTGATCTCTTAGAAAGTACTAGATTTCAAAATATTTTTCTTTAACCATTTTTCAAAGGGTAATAATTCAAAATTTTAGGTCTAGACTTAGAAAATGAAGGAAATTTTGAGGGTGAAAATAGGTTGCGAAAGGGAAAATATTGAATTTGGATTTTAAAAAAACAAGGGTTTGTTTTTGGGAGAAAAGAAGTTTCTTGGTCTTTGTTTCATTGTGCACAAAGCTTTCTCTTTGGACCCAGTTTCCATCATCATTTCCCCTTGCATGCATCCTTTCTTAGGGCATCATTTTTAACCCTTGTCATCAATCACGAACATGTGGAACTCTTTATCTTGATAAAAAAACATTTGTACTACCATTTTGACCATTATTGGGTGGAATATGTGCATTCGTACTTTTTTTCCATGTTAAATGATCTTGTTTCGTTCTCATATTGCATTTCCTTTTGTATGTTTCATAGAGTTGGTGTTTTCAGCAATGGACAATTGTTCATAGTATGGATTTTCATGTCATTCTAATTTTGTTGTATGCTTATATTTTCATAAGGATCGATGAAATAGATCTTTTGGCAATATGATGATGCTGAAGTTGTTCCAATGCAAAGGATTAAAGATAGTTCTTCTCTCCACTTCTCCATATTTCTTCTACATCACTCTCCTATCAACACTTTTATTCCATTTCCCCAGGGCATCCTCTCCTTATCATTCCTTCTGTCCCTTTCTCCCATTGTTTTCAATCTTCGATCAACTTCCTTCATCACCCCATCAACACTCGAGGGGGCATCTCTCACTTCTACTAATTTTTCTTCTACCCCTTCAAAATTTTATCCATCTACTATCTTTGAAGTGGCATCACTTACACCACCCAAAAAAGGGGAAAATTTAGACACCTACAATTACGCCTAAGCAATTTAAATACTTAAATCATGCTAATTATCCCTTTCTCACAAATTGATGACATATTGTCAATAGCGTTCATTTCCTCTTCTATCGTTGTTAATTAATTACATTACGCTAATTAATTAATTTGCCTATTCAACCCATACCCCAATTAATGACCTTTCGTTAATTAATATCTCCTTCTATCTAGACTAATTAGTTATTATTAATTAATTATCTTCACCTCTTATCAAATAAATAAATCATTATTCATTTGATTTAATCCCCTTCTATGGTCTAAATCATGCTAATATTCCTCTAAAAGGCATTAATAGGCTTGCACATATATTAATTAATCATCTCGGTTAATTAATAAACCCTCTTTATCCAAATTAGTCACCAAAGCACAAGCTAAACTCTCCTAAAGTTAACTCAACCCTTTCTAAACCCCCTTATCCATAACTAACTCTACATCCCTATTATCCCACATGCAAAGGGATGTAGTGATTCCTCTATCTATTGGGCTATATAAAGATCCCTCCTCCTACCTTTACACTCACGCCTAATTCTTGAGAAGACAAAAGTAAGCACATAGTAAATACATTATAAGCCTTTTTTCATTCTTGAGCATTTCACCATTTTAAGAGCTAAGCCTCATCCTTGCATTTCATTCATCCAAGCCTTTTGGGTCATATGGAGATAATCAAAGTGGTCTTGTAGCCTTGCTTTGATGAGCCTCCATTCCTAAATTCTTGAAGATCAAACAATCAACTTTGATTACCATGAATCAACATAGGTTCATTTGATATTTTTGGTAATCTAAAGAGTATAGGTTCTTGATAACTAACATTTTAGTTTTATTTCAAAGTTCTAATGCAATGATGTTGTTATCTAATCTTGCTTAGATCTTAACTTGATAGTGATTACAATTTGATTTATCCTTGTTATAGAACTATTAGGTGTTAGTTCTCTTTTTCCTAACTTGGCTAATATTTTGATGCACATAGTGTTAAATGCAGAAAAATATATTTCACTCCATACAAACTTCTTATCTTTCTTTCACAATGAACTTATTGGGGCAGCAACCCTTGAAAAATCCTTTACAAATTTTCTGTAGTATCTAGCAAGCCCCATGAAGAGTCTAACTTCATGTATGTTATTAGGTGTTTGCCAATCAATTATGGATGAAATTATCAATGGATCAAATGAGATTCCATCTTTATTTTTTATATGCCCCAAATAATGCACCTCGCCATAAAAAGAACACTTGGATAATTTTCCGTATAATTTCCTCTTTCTTAGTACCTCAAATACAATCCTTAAGTGCTCATTATGCTCCTCCAAGATCCATGAATAGATAAAGATATCATCCAAGAATACAAGCAAAAACTTGTCCAAGTATTCTTGAAAGACATTATTCATCAAATTCATGAAGATTATAGGGGCATTAGTTAGCCCAAAAGGTAAAACATTGAACTCATAATGTCCATATCTCATTCTAAAAGTAGTCTTATAAGTATGATATTCCTTGATTCTTAACTAATGATATCCAAAACACATATCTAGTTTAGAGTAAACTGATGCTCCACATATCTTATCAAAAATATCATCTATCCTTAGAAGAGGATATGTATTCTTAATAGTTGCTTTACTCAACATCCTATAGCTAATACAAAGTCTTAAGGTTCCATATTTCTTTTTAAAAAGATGATTGGTTCTCCCCAAGGTGATCCACTTGGCATTATTAACCCTTTAGACAATAATTCATGCAACTATACTTTAAGCTCTACTAATTCAATGGTAGTCATTCGATAACGTGCCTTGAAATAGGTTCTATTCCCATTTTGATTTCAATGGTGAAGTAAAACTCTATTTTTGGCAAAAGATCTGATAGCTCTTCAAAACACATTGATGTAATTTTGTAACAATGGATATCTTTCCAAAAAATTTCCTCCTTTTAACTCGAATATGAAATTTTTATTGCATAAAGCTTCGACCCTTAATTTTGGCCTTCTTCAGATACATAGGTAATATTTCTCTCGACTTTTATGTTTCTCTTTATTCCTTGAATGTCTCATTGATTTTTACACATCATCTAAACACCTTATATGTTTCCAAAAGTAGTCCAAAAGTGCAAATGTAGCCTAGAATTTACTAATAAGATCCCGAGCACCCTGACACATAACTCACCTAGAATGAGTGCTCACCAAGCGTGCAAAGGTACTGCCCTCTCTTTAGGGTTTCTATTGCAAGATGTTAGCATGATGAAGACTTAATACATATAATTTCATAATTGTTATAGAATTCTACAATGCACACAAAAATCTATATCTAAGGAACAACAGACTTAAATGATAACCATGGTAGAATCAAACATGCAAGACTCAATTACACCAAGGGTTAACACTTTGATTCAGTTAATAACCTCCATTATATTAAACATGACAATTACACAAAAGGTTATTACAATAATGACACTCTATCCCCATGCATGCACGTAGATCCGATAGTGTAATCTCATAGTAATCTAGTCCTTACATATACCCTATCATCTATCATAGCTCTCTCATACACACACACACACTCACACTCACTACTTCTACTATGCATTTAACTACATATTTATAAGGGTGGGGAATTTTCCTTCACCGCTTATCTAATCCCAAAATAGTTCGCGTGATATTATTAGCCACGCATCATTTACAATAATAGCCACACATGAAAGTGCGCTAACAATCGAATTATCCTATTTAACTATTAGTTGTAAATCTATTCTTATCTTGCACCCATGTAAAGTTCTTTGTAGCTGATCCTCCAAAATAGCCAATGTGTGGTGCGCAAGTCTTTGTCCTATTTATGTGCTCTACACACCATCTCTATAAATAGATCCTCAACTCGAAAACGGATAAGTCTCGAAATATGAACTTATCTTCCACATGTGTGTTTCCTTATCCTTTCACACCTTTGAACACGCCCTTTTTCCCACACACATATCTTGTGTTCCTTTTTGCTGAGTATTATCTACTCAACATTACCCCACACTAATTGCATTGCCACCTTGACAATGGTTATCTCCAAAATGAATCAAAGAATGTGAATGGAAAGAATAAGAAAGAATCTTATGAATAAAATAATTATGTTACTCTACGGCTTCATTTTCTTCATCCTGAAGAATCAATTCTAGATATTTTTCTTTTATTTCTACCTCCAAGGTCTTTCACTTAGTGAGCGCTTCCTATTATTTTTCTAGAATTTCCATAACAATAGACTCCAGGTTCATCTTCTCGTAATCTCTCCTTTTTCATTCTCGCAAGAAAAATATAATGCTGAACATTGCAGTCATCCTTCCCTCTAGTAAGTCCATATTTTGTGCGATAAGTTTCCCAAACTCATCTAGTCACTCCTTGTGTGGTTCTTATGTTACTGCAAGGGTCTCGTGCTTCTACTTGACAAGTGTTAATCATTCCGCACGTCCCAATGTATCATCTTTCATCACTTTTAGGACTTCATTTTCCTCCTCCATGGTTTTTATCTTGATGAGCGCCTCTAGAGCTATACAAAATTTTAATGCCTCGTATGCTTTCTTCACTCTTCCCATAGCACTTGCAGCAGTCCTTCATAAGATGAAATTTTTCTCATCACATCGACCTTTCCTTATCCATCTCTTTCTCGATATCCTTTGGTGTAGGCATGCACATAGTTTCATCTTCGAGTACCAATTCCACCAAGGTCCTGACATAATGCATCACTGAGGGGAATTGTTCTGGTACCTTTGACTCTAGATGTGGGCGTGCTTTCAGTACATGGTCCCCAATGGCCTCTGCTATAGTGATAAAGGCATTTTTATTATTCTACTCTAAGTCTTTTTCTTGTGTTAGGCACGATATTTCTATATCCTTTTCCTTGATCTCTTCTCATAGCACCCTAATGGTTGTAGCCTTATCCATATTTCTATGTGCCACCTCTATGGAGACCTTCACCAATGCATTGCTCACTTGCTCATCAGACATAACAATAGGCTTTACTATTATGTGTCTAGCTTGAGGTGTCTTCTTCAACCTTCTCGAAGCACACATGTCTCTTCACATACATCAAATTCTAGCTTGTCCATGTGCATGTGCATAGACTAAGATAATTTCTTTCTTGTGCACATTGTGGCCATATCATCTCCCAACCATACAACTCCTTGGGTGTCACTGTGCTCTAAAAATGGGTGTGGAAAATTTTACCTATGTCCTCAGCATAGCCCATGATCGGTGCACTATGTTCCCTACTCATTCTCCTTGTTCTAGGCCCCTTAAGAACTAGAGTGTAAAGATTTAGAGCTTGTTCTACTATGCCCAGAGTAGTATCATGCGTAGATTATGTTGTCTCCTTTTCTCCTTCTTCTCTATCCTTCATTTCTTCATCCTTTGGTTCTTCCTCTTGTGGCTCATCCTTGTTCTAGTGGTTCTTCCTCATACTCTAGTGGTGTAGGAGACTCTGCGCACTCTCCTCGATTCTTCCTCCCCCTCGCTCAACTTCAACTTCCTTCTTCTCTTCTCAATTTTCTCCTTCTGTGGAGAGAGTCGAGGTGATCTACGCACTGATTGTGGAGTAGCACCTTGAGTTCTTGTTTGCTTAAATACTCTTTTGAAGTGGCACTCTCCTTGTACTACTTTTGGATCCTCTTCTTCTCCTTCCTTCCCGTGAGTTAGTGTATTCGCATGCTCTTATTCTTTCATGTCTGAGAGCTACCTCCTCTTGTGCTCTAAACCACCACTATCCTCACGCTCATCTTCTTCATCTTCTACTTCTATTATCTTTGTGGGCTTAGGTGCTGGAATATTCTCCATTGTATGCTTACCTTTTGGTGGCCCTGGGAGAGCGAACTCATTCTCCACATATTTTTGTTCTCAATCTTGGGCTTGAGTTGGAGGTACAAAAGTGTTTCTCCAATGTCTCTAATCACCAAACTTACTAGCTTTATTGTTAGCACATCTAAAATGAGCCTTTCAATGTAAGAAGTCCACCCCGGATATACATAGGTTTTTCTCAATGTATGGTAGTCACAATCTACCTTGTCTCAGTATTGAAGGTTAGTCAAAGACACGCATCTAAAAACCTATGAACTGATTCTTGAAAATACCTTGATGTGAAGGCATAGAGTAATTTGCACCATGGGCTCTATGCTCTATCTCTTATGGAGAACCATGTGATGCAAAAGTGGTGGTACACCGTGAACTATACTACATTCCCAACTACCAAAGGTAACTCCTTTGGTATGTGCCATTCTTCTTCAAACACCACATGGAGTCTATCATACCACTTTTTAGCCCTATAATTGATTATTTTGGTCATTGATCCCTCACACAAGTACTTGTTGAATATTTATTCAGGTGACTTGTTCTCCATAGGATACTCCTAGATTTTCTCCTTTGGCCCATCGGGCACCCCGATCCATAAATACCAGAGACAATAGAACAGCCCCGAAACTAATATTTCCTCCTAAACACACTTCTTTGATGATAGTTTTTGTAATGTAACTTGAGATGTTGTAGATCACTCCCTGTGACATATTATTCATGACATGTAGCCACATGGTTTTTACCTCGTGACCACCTCTCTCGATCATTCGGGTTTGTTACAAAGTGTGTAGCTATCATCGTACTACTAGGTTATTTTTTAGTTTTTCAATATCCATGCCACATAGACCCTTGGTGTACCCCAGCTCCCTCCTGGTCTCCGTGGATTGCGGCATTATTTGTTAAGTCACCATTCAAATCTTCCCCTATTCCCTTCAACCCTTTTACTATTGAGATCATCACGGCCGAGATCCTTACTCTACCTCCTACAAAGTAGAAGAAATATTTATGTACCCCCTGCTCATTAGTCATTGGTATAAGGGCTCATATTTACCGAAGTAGGGGAGCTTGTATAACTCGGTAAACTCCAATATTTTTCAATAGCCTATCCCCGACGTCTTCATACATCAGCATGTCCTCTACCATGCACTTATTTGTCTTTGTGTTTAACAATGCATCCAACTCTTTCTTGTTTTCTATGGTACAATTGTTGTACTCACCGATCTTTCTCCTCTGGATGTGGGAATCCCATTCCTCACCTACTATCACCCCCTATAGATAATGCATTTCTAAGAAGTTGGTCTCAAGAGTAATTTCTTCTTCTTCCATGACCACCTTCTTGTTTCCTTTCACTCCCACCGTAGATGCTTTCTTCTGTACCATCTATACCTTGTAATCTTATCAAAACACTTGAATTTTTTTCTCCGCAACATGTAAATCAAACCCTATATCGATTCAATGTTCCTTCGGTGGAATCACATGCCCAATCTCTTTTCTAATGCCTTCCTTCTCTCAAACCCTTCACAACCGGTGACACAAGCTTCATCTATGCACAAATCTACTCGCCACGTCTCAATTCGGACTCTTCCCACCTCGAATACTCTCTTCGTAGCTTGGTCGAATTTAGATCCTTCAAATTATCATGATTGCAACAGTAAGAAGAATGAACTCACATCCCATCCTTATATATATTTTCAAATTTTTTTAATGCATTTATTACTCCTTCACTTACCAAATATCCTCTCATTCATTTACCAATTTTGTTCTTTCCATGCGGTACATCTTCGTGCCCCGATTATAACCTTCTAGCACGCCTTCCCACTCTATAGTCATAGACTTCTCTTTAGCATGCTTCCATGGACCTCGAGTACCTCATCACTACACCTTCCAATAGATGTTTCTATGGCCTCTGCTTACCTCACATCATAATTTCCGTTTATTCATCTCCATCTCTGGTCACTTTTTAGAAGCAATCCTCTAACTTGAATAACACCCTTATCATCTTATTCCTTTCACCTTTCAATTCTAAGAGTCTTGTACGTGGATATCAATAACCATCCCAAACTAAAAGTATGTGCAATCCTCTCGTGCATAAAAACTCTTCAAATAGTAATTATCTTCATGCATGTAAAACACGCTTATTACACAAGAACAATAACTAAATTGACAAAGCATAAGCGACAATTAAATAAATACATTAAAGAAATGTAGAATTGAAAACGTAATCTAAATGGTAGTACTACCTTATTACAAACACTAAGAAGACTTATTTATATTAGGGATTTAGCGTACTCTGTTAAAGTAACTAGGTAGTTGTGTTTCATCAAGTGATTCTTACTTGGTAAGTGCCTATTTCAAGTATGTAAGTGATAACATACGGCCCCAACCAATGTACCTTGAGTTTTCCTGGATGGTGCAAGAACTTAAAATCATAAAGAAGCACCATCTTTCCAATCTCAAGCTTCTTATCCCTGATGTGCCTATCATGCCATACTTTCGCCTAGCCTTCTCTTGCTTCGTAATCCAACGTGTTATTTCTCATCACTCATCTAGCTTGATTAACTTATCAATCTATTCTTCTAAATCTTTCTCATTAGATAGACCTCTAAAGACGCACAATATGTAAAGAAGGTAACATTAATTCCATAGGAAGAATGGTTTCCATGCTAAACACTAATTGAAATGGTGTGGCTTTGTTCAACCTCTTATATGTTGTTCTCGTATGCCCAAAGTATAGAAGATACTTTATCATCCCAATCCTTTCTTCCAACATCATATATTTTTGTCAATGTCTAGCTCAAGATTTTGTTGAAAGCCTCAACAGTTCCATTTGATTGAGGATGGTAGGGTGTAGTCTTATGGTGTGTAATCATAAACTCATCCAATAAAATCTTGATTGTCTCATTCAAAAAATGTGTGCCCCTATCACTTGTCAAACTCAAGGGACATCCATACCTTGTAATAATATTTTCCCATAAGAATCTAGTTGTTGTAGTTGTGGTACAATCCTTTGTAGGTGCTTCTTCTACCCACCTTGTGAGATAATATGTGCAAGTAATGATGTAACATGATCCCATCCTTTGCGTAGCTAGTGAAATAGGACCCACAAATTCTATAGCCCATTTCTCAAATGGTTCTGCACTAGAAATAGGTCTTAAAGGAATTTCATCTCTTTGACCTGGTTTCCCAAGATGGTGAAAGTGATCACAAGCCTTACAATATACTTTACAATCTTTATATAGGATCTCCCACCATAATCCAATGAGTAGAATCTTGCATACGTAGCATCACCTGCATAGTCTCCCCTTCAATACCACCATGAGCCTCTTCCATAATAGTTGTACGCTCATGCTCCAACACACATCGACACAATACATCTCTTCCTAACTTGTATAGGTCACCATTGATCAACATAAAAGGTGCCGCATGAATTGCAAGTTGTTTTTTCTAAGGCCTTCATTCTTTTTGGTGTCATGTTTATCCATAGAATAACAACAATGTCCTCTAATTCTGATGGTACGCATTTTAACCTATATAACCATGCATCTATCATGATTTCTTCAATTATTTGTGCTTCTTCTCCCGAATGTATTTTGGATAAATGGCCTAGCCTAGAATTACTTTTCCCTAATTTTACCACAACCGTAAAATGAATTCCTAAAATAAGAGTACCCATCTACATATGTGCCCCGTAAGACAAGATTGTTTACCAAATAGTTCAATTCCACATGATCTGTATAAAATAAAACCGATGTAGCTAGTAGGTACTATCTAAATTTGTATAACACATATATCATGGGCAAATCCTCGTGCTCTGTAGTTGTGTAATTATGTTATGCATGAGTTAGATTTATACTAGTAAAACAGATAGGATGATCGATAATAGCTTCCCTAGGTTGAGCGAACACCATGACAATGGTGCTGCCAAAGGCATCCACATGTACATGAAATGGTTTGTCCCATGAAGGAAAATGTAGAATAGGCATGGTAGTAAGTTTCTCCTTTAATGTCACAAATGCGTGTTGATGTGGTTATCCCTAGTAGAATGTACCTTTTACTTTGAGTAGCTCCTCTAAATATGTGACAACCTTGGCATACCCCTTTATGAATTTCCTATAATAACCCATGTGACCCAAGAATCTACACACCTCACTTTGACCGGTAGGTGCTTCTAGGCCTAGAATGACTGTAACATTAGTGGATCAACCAACAAACCTTCCTTGTAGATTATGTTCCCTAACAAGATTCCAAATGGTGTATAAAATATGCATTTCTTAATCAAAAATTAAGCACAAATTGTCACAATGATCCTTAATAAGGCCATATACTATCTAATTATCTAAATAAACCTTCAAGAAGTTGTGGATAAAATCCTTAAATGCCTGAACCACTATCCGTGAAAAGACAAGTAAGCACATTCTTCATCAAGGGCATCATAGTATAGGTGAACCTACCCCATTCAGTAGTAAAAGTGGTCTTTTCTTGATCCTCCTGGGAAATCCTAACTGATGATACCCAGGAGAAGCCATCTATAAACGAATAGATTTTGCAACCTACCACACCTTCCAAAGATTTCCTTAGTGAATGGCGTAGGAAAGGGATCTGTCACACATGTAACATTCAACTCCCTATAATCCACCACAGATTCTAATTTGATAATTCTTCTTGATATTGATCACCATTGGACTAACCCATTCGACTCATCTAAGGGTCGGATAATTCTATATATCAACATTTTGTCAATATCTTCTTTAACTTTTTTACACATGTTGGGGTTCATTATATATAGTCTTCATCTAACCGAGTGTGCACCTTCTTTAAGATTTATCTTCATATTCCCTAGTGATTCATGCACACCTTTAAGTTCATGATACCCTTAAGGAATAAGTCCTGATAATCCCGTAGTAACTCAATGATTTTTGCCACTTTTGAATCTGACCAATAGACTCTAATTATGGCCTCCTTAGGCTCATTTTCTGATCTAATATTTACTTTCTTTATCTTCATTGGTTCATGATATGCATGTGTGACCTTATCTACAGTGTCAAGACCTCATACACTCCTTGTGAAAGATCAAAATCTAGATTTTCAACTTCCTCATCATCCACTATGTAGACCATATTTCCCTTTTCTCTCTCCAGGTAAGAGAATTTAAGTAGTATGAAGTCCGCTTCTTCTTCTTCTTCAAAACATGCTCCCAACTCTATCTCACCAAATAACTCCTGAATGAGTTCTTCCACCTTTACACTATCTCCCATAGTTAAGCGCTTGAAAAATTTTAATGCCTCTTCTACTTTGGAGGTTTAACGAGAAGTAGTAAAAATTATGGAGCATTCTTATAGTCAAATCTTGTTAATTTCTAGTTTCTCTATGTAGCTCTACATATACATACCAAACACGTGTGCATCCTTGTAGAGTGGAATATAATTTATGCACCCAAAGTGAAGGTGGTAATGCTTCCCACCCCTTTGTCCAAAGTTTCTCACACTGTTGGATGTGGTGTTGAACTTGTTGATTACCATGATAAGTGCAGATTTGAGTAGGTGCATTACTTCGAAAAAATGAGTAGATAGAGCAATCTTGATTTCATTCCATTCCATAAGATTATCTCTGTGAACCACCCACTAGTGCGCTATTGTCTCGTGCAGGTTATATGCTAACATGTTCCTTCTCTCAAATTTGTCTATCCAAAGTGTTATTTCATGGTTTGCAAGAATACTAAGATCTTCCACTGCAGTATACCAAGGTATTGAGCTACCTATTCGTTAAACAAAGAGAAGTCTATTTTTCCATGCAGTCATGCTTCTTACTTTGTGCCCTACCAATTCATAAGTACCGTGAGCCCAATTGTTACAAGAAATATTCATAGTATCACTAATAGATTGGGAATCTTCCCACTGAAGGATGCCCTCCATTGATGGGTTAATGAACTATGGGTCCTGAATAGCACACACATAAATTCTGTTTAAGTCTTCCTCACTCAAAGGCTCAACATACGGTGCAGATTTTCCATCTGTTAAAGGGATTAAAAATCGTTCCTCCTTGTTTTCAAAACTGATGTATCCTTTTTTGGACCTTAAATCAACATTATTTTTGTAACACCAAGGGTGCCCAAGCAAAGTTGGAAATTTATCTACTTTCATGAGTGCTAATACCTCAAAATATCCAAGTGAATTTGGCCCCTTGTATTGTTATAGATGCACCCTTTAAAACTTCTATGGGAGTGGCCTTAGTATGATTAGCCATAAATAGATACATTAGATGATGATTGCAATGGATGTCTACCCATTTGCACCCATGCATCTAAAGTAAGAACATTGAATTCCGCACCTATATAAATCAAGATATTTCTCAAAAACCATCCATCCACAAAAACATTTAGAGTGATCTCTTTTTGTAGTCAATGCTATCGGGGGAAGATTTGTATGCGGATATGTCATTCATTCTCGGTGCTTAAACATGGAGTGTTCCCCTCATCTAATTCCCTAATAATGGAATAATATTCTCTGCGCAACATTTTGTATACCTCTCTTATGTCATAAATGTAAGATAGGACCTTCCCTCGCTTCTTTCTTCTATTCTATCTTCCATGATTTCTCTTTCGAGACACTTTGTATTTTACCTTGAAGGTTTCGAGGAATTCCATGGTCTTTTGATAAACATCCTTCTAATGAGCAGGATCTAGGTACCTCATATGTAGAACATCCTCCTTACGATTGTGGGCTTCTGCTATAACGCATCTTTTATGTGTGTTGCTTCATCTCATGTGGTAAGTTTCACGGTTAATGCCTCAGTCCTAGTGCTAACTTAAGCATCCACTAATTTTCCACCACGTGCTAGATTCTAACCATCCTTTGTTCTCATGCTTATGTTTTTACTAAGATGATCATACAGGTCTGGGAACTTCTCATAGCTATGATTATTTCCACGTAAAGAACATGTAATATTCTAGGGACATTCGTGAAATGATAACCATGGTAGAATCAAACATGCAAGACTCAATTACAAAAAGGATTACACTTTGATTCATTCAATAACCTCCATTATATTAAACATGACAATTATACATAAGCTTATTACAATAATGGCATTCTATGCCCATGTGTGCACAGATATGACAAAGTGTAATTTCACAAGAATCTAGTCCGTACATATACCCTATCATCTATCATTTCTCTCACATACACACACACACACACTCACACTCGTGACTTCTACTATGCATTTCACTACATATTTATAAGGGTGGGGACTTTCCCTTCACCACTTATCTAATCCCAAAATAGGTTGCATGCTATTGTTATCCACACACCGTTTACAATAATAGCCATACATGTAAGTGTGCTAATAATAGACTTCTCCTAGTTAACTATCAATAGTAAATCTATTCTTAGCCCACACCCATGCAAAGTGCTTTGTAGCCGATCCTCAAAAAATAGACGATATGTAGCACACAAGTCTTCATCCTATTTGTGTGCTCTGCACGCCATCTCCAAAAATAGATCCTCAACTGTGAAAATGGCTAAATCCCAAAATCTGAACTTATCTTCCACGTGCGTGTTTCCCTTATCCTTTCGCTCCTTCGAACATGCCCTTTTTCCCACGTAGACCTCTTGTGTGACTTCATCTAAGTATTATCTTCTCAACAAGTGCCTTGTGATCATCCAACCAGCTTCACACCAATTATTATGTCATAAGACCCTAGAGGTGCAACATACGGTCTCTACCTTAGTTGTGAAGCTCGGTAATTCTAAGGATTCACCAAAAAGACACTTACTTGACATGTGTGGCCAACATTATTACCATACTTTGGAAAGTCCATAGTTTTTCCATAAAACCATATTTATGTTTTAACTTAGTAATTAAATTGCTAGAAATAAAACATTCAAAGAACACGAGTATCAAAACTTACCCGACACTTTTATGGGTGTAGCTGACTTTTTAATTTACTTGTTGGATATCATAGCATGTATCTTATGTTGATGATTTTTTCATTTTTCTTTAAATAAAAATGACTTGAATAATGTCTTCCTCCACAATTAAAAAACAACTTGTAACAGGTCCTTTCTTGGGCTCATATTTATTCTCGACCTTGAAAGTTCTGGTTTTCCTTTGATTACCCTTTTGTCCATTATTCTTGTTATTTACCGCAACTTTACTTCGTTTTGTTTTCTTTTCATTTCCAGCCACAGGCTTACTTTTATTTCCAAACTTCTTCCATGTTTCCTTCTTGGGTGGAAACGACGAAGAACCATTCCCATTTTTCTTAAGTTTTTTTCCTTATGTGCATAAATTGCCTTCAATTTCTGCTCCGATAAATGAATTTTTCTACCACTTATTCTATAATGGAAAGGCTATGTAAATCCACCTCACCACCTATGATAGGATAAAATCTCATGATGAAATTCCTCATACATAATTTTTCATTTGTTTGATAATGTGGTACACATTTGAGAAGCATGGTGAACTTCTCCCAATATTATGTTATCGATAGTTTTCCCGAGTTAAGTTTTGGAACTCTGTCATTTTTTTCTCATAGTAGAGTGGGGCATCCAACACTTTCTAAAATTACCCTTGAATTGGTCCCATGTGATATTGTTTTCATGAACATTAAGCTCAACCTTGCGATGTCCCACCATGAAGAGGCTTCACGAGAGAGTTGATAAGATCCCCATTTCACCTTGGTTTCCTCAAAGAAATTTCTTATCACAAAATATATCTCCATCTCACTAATCCAATTCTCAACCCCATCTCCCTAGGTGATTCCATAAAATATTAGTGTACTTATCCTCTTTATATCATTCATCAATTCAGCTGCCAATATTGACCTCTTGTTCTCGGGGTGATTGGGTACATTCATGTTAGCATTATTTCCAACATTAATTACAGTGTTATCATTCATAATATTGATATCCTCAAGCATCATCACTGCTCTCATCATGTGGCTTCCCCGATAATACTCACTATCGGTCTCAGTGTTATTTCTAGCCACTTGTTGTTTAAGAACAATAATCTTATACCTTGTGTCCTACAGTAGCAAGGTTTTCATCCACCTTTAGAGTTGTAGTTGCTTCACAACCCAAAGGTGGGTTATTTTCAACAAATCCCTTGTTCTCACCATTTCGTAATCAAGAAATTTTATTTTATCAAAAGTTGACTCAATTAGGTCTAAAAGCTCAGCAACCTCCAACTTTCATACCAAGATGTAACATCCCTATTTCATGATTACAAAAGCAGGGGAATTTTTATTTTAGTTTATTTCAATGTTCAACTGTTCTAAATTCAACATTCAGAACCACATTTAATCTACTAATAAATCCTAAAACAATAACCATATGTAGCTCTTATGACTCGGTATAAAACCGATCTCTAATATTTCATTTCATTTATGACTTGGTGTAAAACTGATCTCTCATATTTCATTTCATTGTATACTTTGTATAATTGTGGTTACCCTTTTTCTTTTAAGGGATCAATAAGTGTAACTAACCAAGCGATTATCTAGGTACTTGTTATAAATACCCATTCTATATCCTACACCTTAGTCTGGTGAATTTAAGACAATGCACCCAACAACTTGTGATACTTTGTCCAAAGTTTCGGACATGTTTTCCATGCCTATATTCAAAGAAAACATAATCGTCATGAAGGAATATGTCTTTCACCTCACTTGAAACTGTCACCTTGATTAGACTTTCTTGATTTACGTCTATCATTCCCATTTTGATACGACCTCGATTAGAAGGGGTGAACTGATTATTGTGCCATAAAAACTACTCCACAATAGCCACCTAATGAGCCCCGTCATTAGATGGGTATTGTGCAACAATGGTTATGATGAAAAATCCCATTAAGTCCTAAAATCTAAACCTCCCTTCTTAACAAGTTCATTAATCCCTTTAATTCGAACCTTGTTAATACCACCCTAGTTATTTTCAGCCATTAGGTTTTGTTCCTAATGACTAACTCGGTTCTATCAACATTCCAATAAGTAACACTATGTTTCCACATAAATCAATAAGAAGGATTTGCATATTTATTTCTACTCATTACCTATTCTCTTTTAAATGTAAAATTTTGTTTAGTTGATTAAGTATCCTAGAAACATCTTATAGGTTATATTGTAGGAAGCAACCACCTACATCCAAATATAATTTAGGAGCATTAGAAGGTTCATTTTCTTGACTCCAAATGGGTTCTATGCTTTCAACCCACAATAGTTCTCTTCACTTAACATTCATTTTCCTTTAAGTCATTCAAGTATTCAAACTGCTATAACTTAGTTAAAAATTATCCCCTAAGTATAACTCAATTATGGTGGAAGGATATTCCACATCCATCTAATAGTCTATTCGAAGGGTTCGTTATGTTTCTAAATAGTGAACAACCCCCTTTTGGTTATTTCAAGGTTTCATAACATAATTACATTATGCATGTAAGTCAAATATGTATCATATTTATGACTTCACCATTACAACAAGAAGAACCTTGTTCTTAATTCCTTAAGGGTTAGTTCAAGTCATATTTCTAATCCCATTTTATGATTCTTAACCTTTCTTAAGTTCAATTCCATTTAATTATTGTACTTAATTTTTCATTTAGGATAGATAGATTACATTATAGTATAATCACTTAGATCACTTAGATTCACTAGATCTCAAGACCAAACGATTGTCTCTAAATCACCGGGAAGATCTGAATCAAAGATGGTGCAATGGAGAAGAGGTAGGCACAATTATTTTCTCAAAATTGTATTGAAATTTGATAATTATAGAGTAGAATTCGAATTTAATAAATTTGTTTATTGTTACTGATTCGAGGTCGAGGGAATTGACTAAAAATAAACCTTGTTATTCCTATCATCCCTCCCAACCCTATGCCAATTGCTCAACATCCCCGGGTAGTCAAGAAGATTTATTAGCCCACATAGTTGGAAAAAAATTGAAATTAAGGATTTAATCAAAAGAATGAGGGGTTCACAATCTACAAAACCCCACTATGCCTCTCTTACAAACACATTAGAGGCATTAGTTTCTCAAGTTGACATGGAAATGGGGAAAATGGATCATGGGACATCTTACGGAGAGGGTTGTAGGGTTTATTATTCCAAAAAAATTTCATATGTAGATGTAAAGAAAAAGAAATTACAAAATACCTCATATGCACCTTATTCATGGACGCCCCTTTTGCACTAATTTTCTTGTTTCATTGTCATGCAAGTAGTTTACCATCCATTGGTGCAATACTAATTTGATTAAAAATAATTTGTGGGACAAATGGTGGATGGTGTTTGATTTTCCACCTTGCAATAACAACAAGGTGCCATTATACTTTCTAAGGAAACTCTATTGCAAGTTTATCCTCAACAATATCCCAAATTATTGTTATTTCCAATATTTCCGGTGAGGGAAAAGGATGTACACAGATCGACAAGGTGCACAATGTGCACCTATCCACCAAGGTAGAGTCCCCATATAGAATCCCCCTCACCATGAGACTGTCCTCTAGCGTGAAGGAGATAGTAGAGATTGATACTATCCATGCGCTTCAGGGGATATATGTGACCCTTGTTTGACATATGAGGGATATTTCTGAACCAAATGCTCATGGAAGTACATAGAGTATTCCCTTAGGGAGTACTAGCATGAGGCCACATATTTTCTCATCATGTGGTAGCATATGTTTGGGGCCCGAGGAGGATGATACTTTCATATGTACTAATCTTGGTGGAGTTGGTGCTTTGAGGGTGCACACGATAATGCCACTACGTCGATGCCATTTTTGAGTGAGACATTTAGATTACACTTATCAGCATCACCTTCACGTATATTTTTATTTTTATTATGTGTGTTACAAAAATATTGGAGTAGTTGATTTACTTATATATTTTAAATTTTTGAAATAATGTTATTTTTACATGTATGCATTGATATTACAGTCTAAGCGCTGGGAGGAAGTCTTCAACTCGACCATAGGAAATGAGCACCATGGGTACACATACATTCACAGAGGTAATTTATAATGTTAATTGTGTAAAATTTTCATATATATATATATATATAACTTTTGAAGTCAAATATATGTATGTTCTTGTATGTTCATCTAACTCATGTGATACATGTTTGATAAAGATGTTGACTTCACTAGACACCCATCTCTATGATAAGTAGAGAAAGGTGTTTCTACCGTGATTCCATTTGTGTAGAAACTCACTTTGAGGTATTCAAGCAACATGTAATTTTTGTTAAATTTCTCATCTAATTCATATCATGTTAAATTAGATGTTAGTAATGTCTTTCATTGTAGAATTATTAAATTATGTTAATAATTTCCTTCATTGTGTATACACAAGAGTTACCTATGACAAGTAGAATCCCTGTTCATTTGAGTCACAGGCGTGGTGAGGTAAAAACAATAGTTCTATATTGATAAAATTAGTTAAAATATTGTCATTACACATACACATACTTAGTTCTATTTTGGCTAATTCTTATGTTAAGATTTTGTGATATTATGTGTATGTTGGGAACTTCAACCCCCTCAATTTTGATTTTGAGGGCACATAATACTCCATATCATCGTCTTCGGACCACCGTTTGTACTCCAAGATCTCTCGATGACTCATATGAGCGTGAGATGTAGATTCAACGTGATCAATAGCTTGTGGTAATTTTGTGTATTTATGTAAATAATTTCATTAGCATGGTCTTAAATACATGTTGAAAACATATATAAATTAAGTTTTGACAAAAAAACATTGTTTTCATTTACAAGTTCAACTACAAGTGAGTATTTAGTGGAAGAGGAATCGTAGCATGGGTTCGATGATCAAAAGTCGTCTCATAGATAGGGCCTTCTCCGAGCAAGCCCAAGAGAGGGATAGATGTTGATGATTAAGAAATATATATTTCTTACATGACATTTTTTCTATGCCTATGTGCTTGGAATTATATGTATGCCTATATGATATTTGAATTTGATGGTATATGACCTATTTGGGCATTTTTATATTTATTATGCACATTAAAATACTATTTGGAACTCGATATTTTTTATGAGACCTTACATTTCTGAGATTATTTTTGCATGAAACTAATATGATGTGCACTTGACAATATTTAAGACATTATGGATTACTTTTCATTTATTGGTGATGTACATGTACTAGAGTTTTCAATGTATAATATGCATCAAAATTTGGAAATCAATATTTATATAATGGATGTATATAAAGACATACCTAATCTGAGTAATTATTCATTCAATCTATCAATGTGTATATTGTGTATTTACCTTGCTGCGCTTCTTCTTTCTCATGGTCTCTTTGTATTGGTTCCTATCTTATCATGCACCTACTACATTCTTCAATGCTTCTTAGTCTTCTCCCCTATTAAAAACCTAAGTATACAATCATTAGGACCATCATTAAGAATATGTTTTTTGTAAAAATCATGGATAAAAGGATCTTAAGATGACCAAAAGTCTTACAAGCTTCAATTTTTTAAAGAGAGTCGTCACAATTTTATGCCTTTCATCTATTGATATTTTGAGAATGTCTCTCCATATGCATTACTCCAATGCTCGATAATGTCTCTAGATGCAGTAAAATTATGATTCAGACACTCAATGATTCTTGATTGTCTAATCTTGTCCAATTCATGTTATTACCTCTAAATTTGTAGGCATTTAAAGTTATTTGGAAGTCACATCACACCCTTAACTAGGCTTGATGACTACCACTATCTTTTTGAAGGTGCTTTTAAAAGCATCCATGGGTTTATCATAGCATAAATTATCACTAAATGGAAGGTCACTAAGCCGTAGGCCTCGCTGATTTCCATTCATAACTAAATAAGAAATATTTACTAGGTGATTGATAACTCATGTGTGTTCTTAGTCATTACCTTGGAAAATTCATTCTTAAGATAATCTATTCATTGAACAAGATCTCCCAGATGAGGTATCCTAGAAGAACCTAGATATTTGGCCTCTGAAATGAAACCTCCCTAGATTTTACCAAGACACCCCGACATGTTGGCACAGTTGGTTCGGCACCAAGATCTTTTGTTTGCAAAGTATTACATCTGAAAACCTTACACTGACTCAAACTACATTATTTCACATATTTTAAAACAATAGGAAACAAAGAGAACCAAATGGAGATGGAGAAAAATGGAGTTTCTTTCATATATGGTCATGACATGGAGGTTTTGGATCGACAAGATGTCTCTAAGTGCCATAGAGTCGAGAAATCACTGTCGAAGATATAACATGTTTTGGTCTCGGGGCTCCTAAGGGATTACACTGACGAGGTATCCTAGAAGAACTTAGAGATTTGGCCTCCAAAACAATACTCCCCTAGCATTTAACTAACCACCCCAATGTGTTGGCACATTTAGTTTGATGCCAAGAGCTTTCATTTGTAAAGTATTCCATCCGACATCCTTACACTAACTCAAACTGCAGATTTTTCTCGTTTGAAAACATTAGGACAATGAGAGAACCGAATGGAGATGGAGAAAACCACAAGATTATTTTTTAGAGTGTCTCAAAATGGAGGTGTTGGATCTCATGAGATGTCTCTATGTTTCATGAAGTCTGAAAAATCACATGTCGAAGATATAACATTTTTTTGTCTCAGGGCTCTTAAGGGACTACACTCGGATGAGGTAGCCTAGAGGAATCTACAGATTTGGACTCTAAAAATAAACCTCCCAAGTGTTCACTTGGCCACCTCAATTTTTTGGCATAGTCAGTTCAATGCCAAGAGCTTTTGTTTACAAAGTTTTGTGTCTAGTAGCCTTACACTAACTCAAACTATAGTATTTCGTACATTTGCAAATAATAGGAAAATGAGAGAACAAAAGGGAGATGGATAAAACCTTGAGATGCTTTCATAGAGGGTCTCGACATGGAGGTGTTGGATATGATGAGTCATCTCTAGGTGCTATGAATTCTAAGAAATCACTGCTGAAGATATAGCGTGTTTTGGTCTCAAGGCTCTTAAGGGACTTCACCAGTGTGAGGTAGCCCTGAAGCACACTGGAGATTTTTCATATTAAATGACACCTCCCCTAGAATTTACCTAGCCACCCTGACATGTTGGCATATTTGATTTGGTGCAAAGAGCTTTTAATGCAAAGTATTGCATCTAATAGCCTTACACTGACTCAAACTGTAGTATTTCATGTGTTTGCAAACAATAGGACAACAAGAGAATCGAATAGAGATGGAGAAAATTGTGAGAGGATTTCTTAAAGGGTCCTAACATGGAGGTGTTGGATCTAATGAGACATCTCTAGGTGCATGGAGTCCTAGAAATCACCTGTCGAAGATATAATTTGTTTTGGTCTCAAGGCTCTTAAGGGACTATTCCCAGACGAGGTAGGACGGAAGCACCTGGAGCTTTGGTCTATGAAACAAAAACTCCTCTAGCATTTACCTGGCCACCCTAATGTGTTGGTGTAATCAGTTTGGTGCCAAGAGATTTTGTTTGTAAATTATTACATCGATGACCTTACACTAACTCAAACTACAATATTTCACATGTTTGCAAACAATATGACAACAAGAGAATGGAATGGAGATGGATAAAATCATGAGATAATGTCGTAGAGGATCCTAAAATGGAGGTGTCGGATCTGATGAGACATCTCTAGGTGCCATAGAGTCTGAGAAATAACCTATCAAAGATATAGGGTTTTTTGGTTGGACAACATTGAACAAAAGTTTGTTTTACAAAAACTCATATAACTTGAAAAAATAACCTAAATTTGACCTAAAATTTTACATGAATCATCATGACACCTTCCTCTATCATCTCACATTTTCTAGGAAAGGATAGGTCTATATTTTTCTATCAAATCTCATTTGCATGCTATAAAAATGTAAGGTTGTCTGATGCAATATTTTGCAAATAGAAGCTCTTGGCACTGAACCGACTACACCAACATGTTGGGTGGCCGGGTAAACTCTAGGGAGGTGTTATTTTAGGGGCCAAAGATCCAAGTGATTTTGAGCTACCTCATCTGGTTGTAGTCCCTTAAGATCCCTAAGACCAAAACACATTATATCTTCGAGGAGTGATTACTCGGACTTCGGGGCACCTATAGATGTCTTGTCGGATCATACACCTCCACCTAGGGACCTATATAAGATCTTATCTCAGTTTTATCCATATCCTTTTAGTTATCTTGGTGTCCTATTGTTTGAAAACACATGAAATAGTGTAGTTTAAGTCATTGTAAGGTTTTCAGATGCTATATTTTACAAACGACACTCGTGGGACCAAACCGTCTGTGTGCAACAAAGTCTCGGATATCTTGGTGAATGCTAATGGAGGCCTCATTTTGGTTCCCTATGCTCCTCGTGCTTTTGGGATACCTCATTCAAGCGTAGTCCCTTAAGAACCCCGAGACCAAAACACGTTATATCTTTGACGGGTGATTACTCAAACTCCGTGGCACCTAGAGATGTCCTGTTAGATCCTACACCTCCACATAGGGATTCTCTATGAAATCCTATTGTGGGTTTATCCATATCCTTTATTTATCTCAATGTCCTATTGTTTGTAACTACACGAAATAAAGTAGTTTAAGTCGGTGTAAGGATGTTAGACACTATATTTAGCAAATGGTATCTTGTGGGACCGAGACATCTATTCCAAAACATCTGCATAGCATTTTGAATGCTATTGAGGCCTCTTTTTGATTCCCTACGCTCTATATGCTTCTAGGTGTAGTCCCTTAAGATCCCTGAGACCAAAATACACTATATCTTTGTGGGTGATTACTTGGACTCTATGGTACCTAGAGATGTCCTATCGGATCCTATACCTCCACAAAAAGAGCCTCTATGAAATCCTCTCATGGGTTTCTCCATCTCTTTTCAGTTATCTCTTTGTCCTATTGTTTATAAACATGTGAAACAATGTAGTTTAAGTCAATGTAAGGTTGACAAATACTATATTTTGTAAACGGTAGCTTGTGGGACCAAACCATCCACGCCAACAAGTTCGAGATAGCCTAGTGAATCCTATTGGAGACCTCTTTTTAGTCCCCTACGCTCCTCGTGCTTCTAGGCTACCTAGTCTGGGCTTAGTCCCTTAAGATCCTTGAGACTAAACCAATCTATATCTTCAACAGTGATTACTCAAACTCTATGGCACCTAGAGATGTCTCGTCATATCCTATACCTCCACCTAGGGAGCATCTAAAAAAGCCTCTTGTGGTTTTCTCCATCTCCTTTTGGTGTTATTTTTGTCATATTGTTTGCAAATGTGCAAAATAGTGTAGTTTAAATCGATGTAAAGGTCATTAGATGCTATATTTTGAAAACGGTAGCTCATGGGACCAAACGGTCTATGCCAACACATCTGAATAGTTTGTTGAATGCTACTAAAGGCCTCGTTTTAGTTCCCTACACTACCCATGCTTCCAGGGTACCTCATCTGGATGTAGTCCCTTAAGAGCCCTAAGATCAAAACATGTTATATCTTCGATGGGTGATTACTCGGACTCCTAGAACTTAGAGATGTCTCGTCATATCCTACACCTACACCTAGGGAACCTCTACAAAATCTTATGCCGCTTTTTTCCATCTCCTTTCGGTACCCTTGTTGTCCTATTGTTTACAAACATGTGAAATAGTGTATTCTCGAGTCGGTGTAAGGTTGTCCATTACCAATCAAGTGAATAATATAGGTGGTGAAATGAGAATTTTATTACGATATTTTTACAATATAGGTGGTGAAATGATAATTTCTGTTTGTTGTTTCTTTCTAATATTTAATTTATTTTTGCTTCACTTGGCTTCGAGAATAATAAATTCTCTAATGACAAAGTACAACCACCACATGAAGGTGGAAGATTTTTTGGTACCACTAACCTACATAAACATGTTAGTAAGAAATCAAATAGAATTTTAAATCATAAAGAATTTAAACAAAATCATTAAAGTAAATATTCAAATTAAATTCATGAAGAACATACCTTTGCAAATTCAATCCAATGAACCACAAGGATCAACTCTACTCTTGATAGTAGCAATAATTACTTCATGATCTGATTCACGAACCTTCCATAGATTCTTGTTTAATGGCCTACCTCAATATTTGATTAATTTAATAGTTTTTGCAAGAACCAAATGTGAATAGTGAAGTATCTTTCTATGTACTTCATAGTATTCAAACAACCAAGTGTTTGAGTTTTTGATAGGATATCATCGAAGCCAAGTTCCAGTGACTACCACTGACCCAATGGGATACTCAAGGTCTTCACCATCAATGACTGTGGAAGTCAATTTGTTTCCCCTCTACACAATGAGACAAGAAGTATTATGTTACCTCTTCATTAAATTCCATTGCAATAAATGCAAAAATGTGCCCTACATCACAAAGTAAAACTCAAGTCAAATTTAAAATACAATAAGAGTTAACCATTTCATAATTTATAAATCTAAAACATGGCATGTATATATATGTATATACCTTGTTGCACTAAATTAGAGACTTGGTCAAAGTCGGGTGATGTTTCCATTTAATCAAGACACTTTAGTAAATTGTAATGCTCATGGAAATTGATGTGTGTGAAGTGGAATTATAGGTATACAAGTCCATTCATCCACCCAATGTTGTGACTCACATTCATTTCACGTAAAATCAAACATGATATATAAAAACATGTCATGTACCTAGTATAAATAGTCCAAACATTTACTTCGAACTACGGAATGAGTGCATATCACTTTATCCTGCAACTATCATACAATATTCAAAATTTTACAGATGTTGTTCCTCTATCAACCAAAAATATATACAAACCATTGATCTCTCTTGATATTTATGGCCCATGTTCTTGACACACCAATCAATAATGTCTTTTACATCTGTAAATTTAGCACCATCCTTGAAATTTAACTCTTCTTCCAAGTGATCTTTTCACACATGATCTTATACCATTATGTTGTCCTTTTCCATGCCCTACCTCAATAAAAATCTAGATATGATGTACAATTGTTTCTTTGTGCATCATGTTTATCCAATAAAACATCCACACATTCTTGAATTGTGATGTGTAGTTGTCTGACCAAATGTAATGTTGATTGAAACTAATGTTCCTCTCATTCAAATTTACATAAAACACTTGGAAACACCCTTGCACATATTCTGTAGAATGTGTCTGATCATAACTGATGTAGAAATGACACTCTCTTAATATTTTTCTATCTTTCTTAGTGCTTTCTACAGAGTGCATGAATGCTATATGCACGAAAATAGTAACTTGTACTAAATTATAATATTGAGACTAAACCTCCATTTTTGGCTACAATGTGTACTTCTCTGCTAAGTCAACTACTTTGAAACAATAGTACCAAGTGGTAATGTGTCCTTGATTAACTTGAATTATTCATCCAACCATCGAGCTCTATGTGTGTGCCTTGCGATACTCATAAACAATTTCCTCTCTGAATTTTACCATATATTTTGATACAGGTAATTATTTTGTAACAAACTCACACCTCTTAGATTATATTCCATATTTTAATTGATATGCCACTGATTTATATTTTTGAAACTAACCAATTCTTTTGTTATGTTTATGGAGCCTATTTTCATGTTAGAGTGTGGTACACCTTCTATGTGTTACATTCAGGTATTTTTACAGCGGTCCCGCTCGCCGGTGAGCAGGTCAGGGGGGTTTGGGGGTGAAGGCCCCCGATCGATGGGGGCTTAGGGGTGAAGCCCCCGAAGAAAATTTTCATGGGTGGTTTATTAACCCATGGGTAATGGGTAACCATTATGGGCTATTTTTGGGCCCATGGTTTTTCGGTACCCATTGTTTTGATACCCATGGTTTTGTATCAAACTGCTTAAGCAATTGTCTATTTATATGGTCTTATGCATATGATAGATAGATAAGTAAATGTATTGCAGATGTGTTTTGAATTTGGGTGTGAATTCTGTAGATTTTGTGGAGCATAACTCCAAATGGATCTGGGTATTGTATTGAGAGAGTGGAGGCTTGTAATAAAATCTGAGCAAGTGATTCTTGGTGGACGTAGCCCAAATTGGGTGAACCACATTAAATCTTTTCTCTCTATGTTGTGTTATTTATTCTACACTTTTATTTGAGATCTGTAATATTTTCTATATATTAGTTTCTACTGTTACGATTCTGTAAGGGATTATTCCGCATATTTTATCTCTTATTTCCTAACAATTGGTATCAGAGCCTGGTTTGGTTTACTAAAGTGTTGAATCACAGGGAAATTTTTATCTTGAGTGGGAGCTATGGAAGATGATGGAAGATCTAGGGTTGATAAAATCAATGGGCAGAATTTCAGTCTTTGGAAGATGCAGATGGAAGATTACCTTTATTAGAAAGATCTTTATACTCCATTTATCCGAGAAGATGAACAAACCCTCGAGTATGATAGATGTGGAATGGGATTTTTTCGATCAAAAGGCACTTGGAATGATCTTGCTATGTCTTGCATCTTTGGTATTATTTAATGTTTCAAAGGAAAAGATTACAAAAGAACTGATGGATGCATTAGGAAGTTGTATGAAAAACCCTCTTTCCTCTAATAAGATATTTTTAATGAAAAGTTGTTTAATATGAAGATGTCGAGAATAGTTTAGTATTAGATCATTTAAATGATTTCAATACGATTGTGAATATTCTAGCTTCGGTTCAATATAGAATTTGATGAAGAGGTTAGGGCTTTATTAATTTCAGTGCTCTTTACTTGAAAGTTGGAATAGCTTGGTAATGGCGGTAAGCAACTCGGTTCCAGATAACTCGAAGTTTATGTTTGAGGATGTTGTAGGGGTGATTCTAAGCGAGGAAATGTGAAGAAAAATCTCTAGGGAATATTCTACTTTAGGGAATGCTTTGACAGTGGAAACTAGAGGGAGACAGAAGAATAGAGGAAACCATGGAAAATCGAAAGATCGGGCAAGGTCAAAATCCAAGAGCAAGATTGTATGTTGGAACTATGGAAAGTCTGGGCATGCAAAGAAGGACTGTTGGGAGCTTCGGACAAGAAGAAACAATAGGAAGAAAACAAGGAGGCAAATGTGGCATCGGGTAATGTATGTTAGGATGCTTTGATTATTTCTTTACATAATATTACTGAATCTTGGGTTTTAGATTCAGGGGCTTCTTTTCATGCTACTCCACATAGGCATTATTTTGTTGATTATGTTCAAGGGGATTTTGGGCATGTTTTTCTTGGTGATGATGAGCCTTGCAGTATAGTTGGAAAAGGTTCTGTTCAGGTTAAGATGCAGAATGGGAATACATGGCTATTGAAGGATGTCAGACATGTGCCTACATTAAGGAGAAATTTGATATCGGTGGGGCAATTGGGAAGTGATGGTTGTACTGTGATATTTACAGCTGACTCTTGGAAGGTTACCAAGGGTGCTCTTGTGGTGGCAAGAGGTAAGAAGGTTAGAACCTTGTATTTATCCACTGATAGTACTAATGATTGTAATCTTGTGGCTTCATATGTAGATATAACATTATGGCACTATAGGCTCGGTCATATGAGCCATAAGGGCATGGACATCATAAAGAAGAATTTTCTTGGATATATAGAAACATGTTTGGAGTTCTGTGAGGACTAGATATATGGGAAATAGAAGCGAGTAAGGTTTCTCAAGGTTAGACCTACAAAGAAAGAGAGTAAGATAGAGTGGTGCATTCTAATGTGTGGGGGCCAACTTAGGTATCATCTCTTGGGGGTTCAAGCTATTATGTTACTTTTAGTGATGATGCAACAAGGAAAGTTTTTTTATTGTATTAGAAACAAATCTAATGTATTTGACACTTTTGTTAAATGGAAAGCCTTGGTAGAGAATGAAACAGGTCTTAAGCTAAAATTTCTTAGGTCAGATAATGGAGGGGAGTATTGCAACAATAAATTTAATGATTACTGTTCTAAGAATGGAATCTGCAAGAAAAAGATGATTCTAGGAACTTCGCAGTGAATGGGGTATCGTAAAGGATGAACTAAAAATAATGGAACATGCTAGGAGAATGAGGTTACATGCAGGATCGCCTCTTTCTTTTTTTTGGGTAGAAGCGGTGAGCACAAGTGTGTACTTGATAAATAAAGGACCCTCAAGTGCCTTGGATGGAGGCATACCTGAGGAGGCTTGGTATGGTAAGAAAGTTGATTATTCATTTCTTAGAGTCTTTGGATGTGAGGTGTTTGTTCATATAGACAAGGATGATAGGACCAAGCTAGAGGCTAAATCAAAAAATGTAATTTCATTAGTTATGGTGGTGATGAATTTGGGTTTAAATGTTGGAGTATTAAGGACAAGAAAATCATTCGGTCTAGGGATGCGGTCTTTAATGAGAAAGTCATGTATAAGCAACAGTTGTAGGAAAACAGGGAAGAATCCAAGAAATAATATGCAGTGGTAGAGGATCTTCCTGGATGGGAAAGTGACCCATGAATCAGTTTAGGAACCTACTCAATAGGAACCCCAAACTCCTAGAGTGAGGAGGTCTTCTAGGGTAAGAAAAGAACCTGAACATTTTTCTCCTTCTCTTTATTATTTATTACTCACTGATAGTGGAGAGCCAGAGAGCTTTGATGAAGCAATGCAGGTAGATGCTAGTAAGAAGTGGGAGCAAGCCATGGATGAGGAGCACAAGTCTCTCATGGTGAACCAGACTTAGGATTTGGTGAAGCTATCGGAAGGCAAAAGATCATTGTAGAACAATTGGGTATATAGAGTTAAATATGAAGGAGGAAAGAAAGGATATAAGGCCCGTTGGTGGTCAAGGGGTTTGCACAAAAACAAGGTATAGATTTTAATGAGATTTTTTCTCTGTAGTAAAAATGAATTCTATCGAGAATTGTTCTTGGAATAGTGGCGTGAGAAGACTTGCACTTAGAATAGTTAGATGTAAAGACTACATTTCTCCATGTTGATTTGGAGGAGGAGCTATATATGCAAAGCAGCCGAAGGATATGAAGTCAAAGGTAAATAGGAGATGGTGTGCAAATTAAAGAAGAGCTTGTATAGCTCGAAACAAGGTCCACGTCAATGGTATAAGAAGTTTGATAGCTTCATGATGGAGCAAGGTTATATTAGATGTCATTCGACTATTGCGTGTATACAAAGAAATTTGAGGATGGAAGTTATATTATTCTATGTCTCAGTATGTTGATGACATGTTGGTTACAGTAAAAACATGCAGGAAATAAAAGTACTCAAGAAATAGCTAAGTGAATCCTTTGATATGAAGGATTTGGGGCAGCCGAAAAATCATTGGTATGAGGATAAATCAGGATAGGAAGGAACGAAAGCTAACTTTATCTCAGGAAGAGTACATTAAGAAGGTATTAGATAGGTTTAACATGCAGGATGCTAAACCTGTTGGGACTCCTTTGGCAGGCTATTTTAAGTTATCAAAGGAGCAGTGTCCCAAGACAGAGCAGGAAAGAAACTAGATGTCCAAGGTACCTTACTCATCAACGGTTGGTAGTTTGATGTATGCTATGGTGTGCACTAGGCCTGATATTTCCCATGCAGTGGGAGATGTGAATAGATTTATGAGTGATTCAGGTAAAGAGCATTGGCAAGAAGTAAATTGGATCCTTTGGAATTTGAGAGGGACCATGGGGACAATTTTGTGCTACAGTGGATCAAACACCACTTTATGTGGTTATGTAGATTCAAACATGGCTGGAGATGTAGACAGCAGGAGGAGCATGATAGGTTATATTTACACTGTAGGTGGGACAACAGTGAGCTAGATTTCATGACTACAGAAGCTGGTGGCTTTATCAACCATGGAGGCTGAGTATGTTGTTGCCACAAAGGCAAGCAAAGAGATGATTTGGTTACAACAATTGCTTGAGGAGTTGGGGCATAAGCAGGAGGAATGTAAGCTACATAGTGATAGTCAAAGTGCTATACACCTAGCTAAGAACTCTGCTTTCCACTCCAAGATGAAGCATATACAGTTGAGATATCACTTCATCAGACAACTTTGGAAGAAGATAAGTTGAACTTGGAGAAGATTCATACTAGTCAAAATCCTCAGAGACATGATGACCAAGGTGGTCACAAGGGATAAACTAAAGCTATGTTCAAGCATTGGTTGGCCTTCGCATATGACAGGTGAAGGGTTGAGAAGCTTGCTCAAAGGAAATCAATCTCCAAGTGGGAGTGTTTGTGGAGCCTATTTTCATGTTAGAGTGTGGTACACCTTCTATGTGTTACACTCAGGTATTTTTACGGTGATCCCGCTCGCCGGTGACCGGGGTTTGGGGGCGAAGCCCCCGAAGCAAATTTTCATGGGTGGTTTATTAACCCATGGGTAATGGGTAACCATTATGGGCTATTTTTTGGGCTAATGGTTTTTCGGTACCCATTGTTTTGATACCCATGGTTTTGTATCAAACTACTTAAGCAGTTGTATATTTATATAGTCTTATGCATATGATAGATAGATAAGCAAATGTATTACAGATGTGTTTTGAATTTGGGTGTGAATTCTGTAGAGTTTGTTGAGCATAGCTCCAAACGGATCTGGTATTGTATTGAGAGAGTGGAGGCTTGTAATAAAATCGAGAAAGTGATTCTTGGTGGACGTAGCCCATTGGGTGAACCATGTTAAATCTTGTCTCTCTATGTTGTGTTATTTATTCTCGCACTTTTATTTGAGATCTGTAATATTTTCTACATATTAGTTTCTACTATTGTGATTACTCGTAAGGAATTATTCTCGCATATTTTATCTCTTATTTCCTAATATCTTTTCCTATTGAATATTTAATCTCCTCATGGATACAACTTTTTAGATTTGGCAAGCCACCACATACATTGCACTTTCCATCCAAACATGCTTTGTTATAAAAATTGTCTAGTAGGTTTTTCACAAAATATTTTTAGAATAAATTCCCTTGAAGCTTTTGGTGGGACATTTAATCCACACTCCTGCAACATGATATCGTATATACAAAACATGACATATTTGACAAAAAAACATCATAATGCATTGAAAATTGAACATGATGCTTATAAAAACAAGTGGTACGTGAGTGATTGATTTTCACATAAAAGGGTTACTCATTTCAAAGAATCTTTGGCTAATGTTAATTTGTGGATTTTAATTCTTAAACTTAGAGAAAAATTGTGTTTGAGTCATATCTAATAAATGTTTTACACAAGATTCACGATTACAAGAACCTATTCTTCTTTTTACTATATCTCTTCTATTCGGTGACACCCTTGTGTTCTCATTCCAAAATTGTACAATTAATTCTCTTAGAATATCATATGTATTCTTTTCTTTCTATGGAAGTCTACTAGGGATATCCCAATAGTCATTTTTATTGGTAGCTCAATATGTTTACGTCTCTATTGCTTTCATTAGTGTTTTTCTATTTAGCTTGAAAGTACTACTTTTTTTTTTCTAATCAAGCATTTATTAATTGTTTTATTAATTACTATACAATTAGTAAGTACACGTTGTAGACACCAAAATTTGGTCACACTCCCCTTAGTCCCTAGTCGAATAACTAACTTAAACATATTCATCTAACCATGGCCCCTTCCACCCCACATTAATATTAATTTAATTACTTTAATTAAATTAATACCCATCCTCACAATATTCATTATTTAATTATCTTAATTAAACTAATTTCCACCTCACCTAGACACCTCGTAAAAAACCCATTCTTAGCATGTTTCCTTTTACTTGGACTCATTATTCACTTACCATAATTAACTAAGACTTAGTCTTACTCACCTTAATTAACTAAGACTATGTGTAACCATAAAATCAAATGCCCATTATTCCTCTAACCACATTCTCGCTCATTAAAATGTAATATTTTGTTTTGATCTACTAGAATAGATAGAGCTGGCCCAAAAGATTGCCAATATCTAGCATTTTTAGTAAATCTAAAATATCTCGCCTTAATCGATGTTGGTCAAACTAAAATCGATGGCGGTCAACCTAAAAGCATCGTCGCTTACCATTTATTCACTTTGGTAAGCTTGTTCGAGGGGTTGGCCACATTTTTGTATTTTTGGGGAACAAAGGAGATCTCGTATGCAAGAAAGAACCAGAGCTATTTCACACATCCAAACATATAACCAAAGCACTAACACTAATAGGAAGGTGTTTTCATTCACTGAGAATTCTCGAGAAGCACTTGCCATAACACCGAGCACCATCCATAGATCAATCATCACCATCATTCAACTATCAACCTATAAAACACTAGTAAGTGTGTCTCTAACTTTGTTCCATATTACAAAGTTCATCTTCTTTCTATTAGCATTTATTTGTATTCTCATCCCATTTTCATTACCCTCATGTGAAACCAACCATTCCCACAACCCACAATTATTTAATAACCTATAATTGCTTCGTGATCATCTATGAGTATTCCCATTACCTCCATGGACCTAACCATTCCCCTTACCATCCTCTTTTAGTCTTAGAGAAGCACCTAAAACCATGATTCATTGATTTCTCATCATCCCACATCTACCAACATCGGTTACCCATAATTGTTGTCGAGTCTTCCCTAAACCATCATCGGTCATACCCGACCGACATCGGTCTCTGTATTTAGTAATACTACTAACAACAAAAACCTAATAACCTCCACTCAAATAACCCAAACTACCCAAAACTTGAGCCTCGATTTATTCTAGCACCACGACCATCTACCCTACTTCAGATATGATCATAACCTAGCTTGTTATATTAGATTTTTTAATTGTATTTAAATGAGATACCTAAATAATATCAACTATATTAGGACTTTATTTATTTACGTTATTTATTGCATTAAGTTGTATTAAACAGTGGATTGATGGCCATCTAGGAAGTATCACACTTCCTAGATCTAGCATACACTGGGTATTCCACTACCATATATTGTTTAACTCTTTCTTGTGGTCTTGTTTTGTATTTCAAGTAGTTCCTCCTAGCCAAAAGGAATCTCTCATAGTCAACATTGGATCAAGAAGTCGAATGTGCGCAATGACCTTCAACCGACCATCATAATAGGTATTCCTCCTCACCCATAACCTTATCTGTTTCATTACAAAACGTAAAGAAAACGGTGAAAATATTTGCACACCTGGTGGGACCCTCTCTTGGGTTCATATAATTTTCTTCATATAGGGAAAAATTTCTTGTGTGTTTCTATCTTTTAAAAAAAAAATACATTTAATCTTCTCCCTAGTAATATTACTTTCTTCTAATTATCTAAACTACATTTTTCATTTGGTGTTTAAAACAATTGTGTATTCCTTCTTGCATTTCATTAGTTAAAGAGCATCCCTCTTCTTGTTCATCAATTGCTACATCAAATATCATATTTCAATTTGGGTTTAAAACACTTGCATTGTATTCTAATTTGTTGCATTATAGTTCACATTAAAAATGAGGGAAACCTATATGCTGGAAGTCATGCCCAACTGATGGTTGACATAATTGAACCATAGAAAGCACTCTCTCTCTCTCTCCTTCTACCAAATTGCACAAAATTGAATATACGCATCTTCTTGAATGATATCTTACCTTGGAACACTGTCAAACAATCACATAATCGGAGGATTGGTAGGTACTCCCTAGTTGTTTATCTATATCCAGTCACCCATATGAGAGAGCTCCCCTGCCATAACATAACCTGAAACCTCACCTTTTATATCTCCTTCTTCGTAAGACAACTTCCCAAACAAAAATCTTTTATGAATTCACATGGTCAGGCTTCTAAATAGCATAAGATAAAACAAACATAAAAAAATCACTTTTAGGATTACGTGTTTTCTTAGCTTTTTCTTGACTTGCATTTTAAGGTGTGAGGCTACGATTCTACAATTTTATTCTTATTTACACACTCCACCATCATAGTTGGAGTATTCTCGGATTTATCTAAGTTTTCCAAGGGCCCATCTTATCATTCTCGATTTCGGGTTTGATTCTTCACCGATTTAATTCACAAAATCTAATTTTCTTATTTTTTCTTTATATTTCATAGTAACTTGATCGGTCTAGCGATCATCGTCGGTTTACATCTGATTGCCATCGATTAACCTAACTGTGTTGGCTTCTAGATTTTTGGTTATTTTACTTGAAAAATGTTTATCACTTATTCTATTCCATTTTTGTCCCTAGGACACCATCATATCTCCCTTTATTGTTATTCCTATCATACAGATTTTCCTCATTACACATTCATCAGTCTTGTTTCACCTTCTCTAAAACTAGTATTTTTCCATAGTGACTAGTATCGGTTCTATACCATCATCGATTTCCTTTAAACTATCATCGGTCAACTGACCATCGTTAGTTGTTGTGTTTGGGTTTTAAAATCCAAACATTGACTAGATTTATCTTCCAAACCTCATTTTTCTCTCCTCCTACTATTTTCTGTGTCATTTATAGAATATAGTCTTACCAAGTCAACACTAATTCACATGGGGCTAACTCACGGCCAAACTAACACTCTTATATTCCACATCATCTACCATTCGTTCCCACCTACTCTCCTCACCACCTTCTATCCTATCACTTATGGATCCGACTCAGCCTATCACCATTTCTATGGGTGATGAGGAGTTCACAAGACTCCTTGATCATAATCACATGGCCTTATAATATTATCTTGCCCACTCATCCACTTAGGACTCCTCGAGTCCGTTGATATATGACATGCATGCCCGTATCTATCTCTCCTACCCTTATCCCCACTTCTGCATCATCCCCTACTAGCTTGACATTACCATCACTTGCTTTATCCCCATTGGTTTCTTAGCTAGGCCCCACACCCTCTATGACTGATGCGTCTAAAACATCTCACACACTCATCATGTCACCTGTTATTTCATCAACCACCAGTATAGTCCCACCTACGCCCATTACCACACATGTACCTATCACCATAGAACCACCAATGTTTTTGGTGGCCCCTATCCCATTCTAGAACCTTGTCCTCTCCATCCTACGGTATTTTCCCTTAATCAATACCGTGAGTCACTTCGACTACCCTACCTACATATACATATTACCAACAACCCCTGATCTCGTGGGTCACTTATTCTAGGCATGTGCCCCCCATGTCTGTCCCTTACTCGCATCCCTCCTATTTGGAATCACCATATACTGGAATGCCAGCCACATCATATATTCATCACCATCCCTCTTATACCATAGGAGGCGCCCATTCATCATATCCCACCAATGACCTCATTAATTTGATGATGGAAAATATGCAGACCTTAGAAGCATCATTTTTTGGATCACATAATTCTTTAACTTACGATGAAATCTATAATGAGATCATTCATCCCTATTTGCCTATACCCCATAAATTGGGAAATGCCTAAGTTCAATCACTTTAATAGTAAAGAATACCCACAACAACATTTGTGGTCGTTCAAACATGGGTGTTACCTAATTTCCCATGATGATGCTTTACTCCTATAAACCTTCCCGATGTCCCTGATAGGACCTGCATTAGACTAGTACAGTGGGCTACCCAAACATTCCATCTACTCATTTAATCAAGTAGCCCAAGCCTTCTTAGACCACTTCTCGATTAACATTGTCAATAAAGTCACCATGAAGGATCTTTATTCCACATGAAAGTACAATGACGAGTCTATCACTGACTTTTTCACTCGTTGGCACAACTTAATTAACTAGATCACATTCCAATTACCTCAAACCAAGCTCATAGAATTGTTTACTCAGGCTTGTGCTAGAAACATCTCACTAACCCTATAGGTGCAAACCTTCCGTACCTTTGACGAGCCATTCACCATGGCATGAAAATTGGAGATTCGTGCTATCGAAGAAAATAAAATTCAGCTACGTAACAAAAATACCACATTCAAATCAAATAATGCTTCTTCATCTTTGAAACCCCGAATAACTATTCAAAATCCAAACGATCTTCCAATATGGTAGTTCTCAAGGATGGACCATCTCACCAATCAAACTAATCCAAACCTTATTCTAATCTCTCTCCTGTTTAAAATTTTTAGTTCGACCAAAACAATGAAAGTACACCCCAATAGGGGAATGATATTCTTTTGTCTTGGAAAATTTTGCTTAAGGTTAGTGTCATTACCCTTCTACCCATAAAACCACACACTATATTTGAACCTTCTCACCTCACGCCCGCGTGGTATAATGAACATGACTTTTACAACTATCATCGTCTTAAAGGTCATAGCGATGGTAACTATATCACCTTCAAAAATATCGTCCAAGAAATGTTAGATAATGGGGATTTGGTCTTGGACAACCTAAACACACCAACCAATCAAAACCTACATATCTTAAAAATTCATTTCCTAATCACACTCCATCTTCCAATCAAGATGGTGAAGCTTCAACTAATGATAGCCAATGTCCGTGAGGTCCACACTATTTTCAATGACATACCAGTCACCTCCTAATTGCTCCATGTTCCTTCCATAGAAGAAATCCTAGCACAAGCTCCCCTACTTATACAGGAACCTGCTTCATCTACTCCTCCACCCACAGAGGAATCCCCTTCATCTTCTCCTTCACCCATGGAGGAACCCATAATTAGTACCAAACCTACTTCACCACTCACCTCTCAAACTATCAAGTAGTCACCAGTAGCACCTCTCCTACCCATGGGAGACACATGTCCACTCCCTACACCATTGCAAGGAGAGCCTACCTCATTTTCCCCATCTCACCCATCATCTCCTATACCCATAGAGGATCCTTTAGAAACACCATTACCTTTAGGTGACCATTCTCCATCAGCCTTCCAAGATCCTGTTGATATGATTTCAGCTCTCTTACCTATAGAGTTTGAAGCTGACCATTTCTTGGCTTCCCAAACATATTTTATAGGGATTGTTACTTGATCAGCATCGTCCCTCGCTTATAGCGATACCATTTTCATGCTTTACCGATCGTTTGGATTACGTTGATAGATATTTGCTTTGGGGACGTCTTCTAATTCCTGCTTCAACCCAAATGCGAGATGTCACTCACCGAAACTCCACAATCTATCCAAAAGTGTTTCACGAAACCAAGCCAAACATAAGTATGCCTATTGGGACACCTTCTACATAATCGCTTCAGAGCCAACACACACCTTTTCCCATGACCCAACACACCCCGTACTCCAAACACCTACCCACACCTATACTATCTCCCTTACCTAAAGACGATGCTACCTTAGGGGTCATACCAACATCAAACCTTGCTCATCTAGCCATCAAATTAGATTTAGAAACACCTTCCCAAACCCACACCAAATTCATCCCTCCACCTAAAAATAAGACCCAAATTTCTAGGCCACATACACTAACCTCATCTACCATGCCTTTGTCACCTTCACCCTTTCCGTCCATCCTAGGACCTCACTCCTCAACCCCGAAAAAACAACCTTCAGTAAATAAAAATCAAGAATGCAATAGCCCACCTTCTCACCATGATCCTCTAAAATACCCAATCAATCCACACAACCCCTGCCATCATCCATGACCTTCTTACCACCTATACCACCACTACCTTCCATAAATTCTTCACTACCCATGAAACTTTCTTCTCTTCCACCCATACCTTCCACTCATTCTCTACCAATAACCTCTATTGTACCTTGATTATCCTCATGGGTAACTTGCCCCCTTTCATCATCTACCTTTACATATACATCACGTACTCTTTTTCACATCTACCCAAGAAAATACAATAGAAATTAAATATCCCAATACCTTCCATTGAAGTGGTTAGACCTATTTCTCCTTCCATTACCAGTTCATCTGTTACACCTTTACCTAAGAAGGTGCAACCCAAGCCTAAGATAATACCACTCCCCAAACTAGTGGTCCAACCTACCCCTCTTCAAAACCCCTCGCCTGTGATACCTCTCATGCTGCAATCACCCATTATTCCACCCAAACCTACACTCACGTCGCACTATGATCCTTTGACAAGGTTATATGCCATTATCTTGGCCAAACTCCTCGAAACCTACATCATCACATTACCACCTCTTAGAACTTACAACCCACTCAAACCCAAACCAAAATTTGCACCTACCATCGTGTGTCATGACATGATGTAGAGAACTATAAGGATTTAAAAACCGCTCTTCTTCAATTGTGTCCTCCCAAAGAGAATTTTTACAACAACAATCTTCTTGATGTGGACCCTATTCCACCTTCGCCAATCTCCCCACATCTTCTTCCATTACCTACTCGGCCAATATCTCCACCCCCACAACCCTTTTATCCACCCCCAAAATTTGAAATCAACATGGTCCGCATAAGAGAGCTTGCCAAACCCCCACCTAAATGTCAGTGTTCTCTACTCATTTCACAAGGCTCTTACCCCCTCTAGGATTTTTTCCTTCATGTTGTTATACCTTTCATGGAAAACCTTCTCCATCTACCTCTCTCCCTTAATTTTACATGATCCATGTTGTAACCCTCACCCCGAAAGACAAAGGAAATAAAAGGAAACCAACCCATCAACCAACCCTATACCCAACATACCATCTACACCCACACCCAAAGTCACCATTCGAGGTCCCACATATCCTATTTCGATGGGGTCACACATTGCATAATGATAAAACAATTACACCAAGCCTTACTCAAAATGTCTTTATATGACCCCATCTAAACCTCTCGAGTCACATTGGCAATCCCTCATGGAGGTTCTCTAGTATATTGAGGTTCTACCAAATGACCCTACACCCATGGCCTCTATCATTACCCCTCATCCAAAGTCCTCCATCACTAACGTTTCTCCTTCCCGTGTACACCTCCACCTACTCACCAAGTAGCCTCCCTCAACTTTTAAGATGAGGAGATCACACCCTCGAAATCCGATGACCCATATCCTACTCTTTTCATCTCTCGTCTATATCGATAATATACACATACACCACGTTATGATTGATATTGGTTCTAGTATTAACATCATCTCCTCCCATGCGTACAACCAAATGCACATACCTTCCAATTGCATGCATAATAACCCAATTATGTTGCACTCCTTCAATGATGTCATGACCTCTACCACAGGTGCCATCGTTCTCCACATCCGTGTAGGTCCCTGCACTATCCCGAAACTGTTCTACATCCTAGAAGGGGAGTTCCAGGTATAATTTGTTTCTTTCCTAACCTTAGATCCGTGCCATGGGTTGTGTTCCTTTAACTCTACACTGCTTGCACAAATTTGAGCACGAAGGGCATAAATACACCATCTCGACGACCCGTCACCATTCAAGACCAGTAAAATTTTTATGAACCTAATGATGTCCTTATACCCATTAATGAATCTACCTCCACTACCACTTCTCCTTCAACCATGACCCCATCCACTAATGTCATCGCCACCTCTCCCACACCTAATTCTTCTATCCCCACTTTGTTGTTGTAGCCACCACAAGTAACCTATCTACTTCTCAACAAACTGATACCTCCTCTAGCCAAGCACCTCATACTTCATCTATTCCCGTTACCCACATATCAACCATAGATTCCTTAAAAGGTGTTTTTAATGCCTCACTCTAGGGGAGTATCACCTATACAATGTTAATAGATTCCTCACTCCATAAGAGTATGGAAATCTTTGCCAATTTCCTCGCTATGATCACTACATAGGTGAGATATTTCTTTATGGTTCTCCCCACCTTCGTAACAATATCACCTTTGGGGACTTGATTCTTCCACCTATTCACTCGAACCACCATCAAAAACTTGACCATTTTCATCTAACCTCCAATATCTCACCAATCACATTTCACCAACACTTTCCTACACCGATGTGCATGAAAGGGTTTGGGCTTTCATTTTTACAAACAAGGACATCACATTATCATCTTGTTTACCACTCATAAGCACAACAACCACAGTGGTATAAAATTTTCTAAACTATCTTCCAAGAAGTCCCGCATTGAACTCATCGCATATAATGAACCTTCTTCACCCCATTTACGAACTTCACCACCTTCACCAATAGAGTCGATGGATCCAGATTCCATTCCTCCTAAAAAATTCATATACACAATTTCCTTAGGACCTTTGACTTATCAATGTGATGGCGAGGATCCCTCTTCTCTTCCTTTCCTGTATCCTAACATGATTGATGATGATACACCTTCTATTAACATCGTTCAATCTCAGGACGATGAGTCTATGCTCACCTACCTCGGTGTGGAAGATTATTATATTCATCATTCATTTCCTTTTGAGACCCAAACAATGTTGAATTAATTGAATATCTAAGTCAACATCAACACTCAAGATGACCCACACATTCTAAAGATTGGCCAATCTTTAGATGTTGTTGAATAGGAAGCCATTACTTCTTTCCTTAAGAATCATGACCATGCTTTTGTTTGGTCCTATGTTGATATGCCTGGTATTGACCCCAACATTGTGGTCCATAATATCGTAACCATTCCTAACGTAAAATCGTAAATAAAAATCTATGGAAAATACATCCTCACATTGCTCTCCTTGTTAAAGAATACCTTTAGCGCCTTCTTTCTCGTTTGCTTCATCTTACCCATCGACTACCCCTAATGGATTTCTAATATTTTTTCCCGTCACAAAGGTGACTGGGGACTTCACATCTACACATATTTCGTGACCTCAACCTTGCTTTCCCTAAAGATGATTTCCCCTACCGGTATTGACCACTAGTTGATCTTACCACTTTGGTCATGAGATTTTATCACTCATGGATGGATTCTCGGGTTATAATAAAATATTACTTTCTCCAAAAGATCAACACAAAACCACCTTAATCACCCCTTGGGGGACTTTTTGCTATCGAGTCATGCCTTTTGGTCTTAAAAATGCTTGTGTTACATATCATCGGGTTATGAATTATATCTTCCATGACATAACACATCGTATACTAGAAGATTACGTAGATGACCTCCTCGCCAATTCCAAGTGTCAGGATGAACACCTTATAGTCCTAAAGGTCATCATTTACCTTCTCATCAAGTATTGTATTTGACTTTAACCCAAGAAGTGCATCTTCATAGTTCTCTTAGAAAATATCTTGGGTTTCATCATTTATTTTCATGGTATAGAAGTGGACACTGCTAAAGTCAAGGCTATTCTTGAATTGCCTCCACCCACAAACCTATGCCAACTCTGTAGCTTGCAAGGTAGGTTAAAATCTATTCACTGGTTTATTTCACACTTTCCGACCATTGTCAACCATTTCATCATCTCCTCAAAAAGGATGTCTCCTTCAAATGGGATGATGAATTCCACAAATATTTTGAGGCCTTAAAATAATACCTTCTCCAACCACCAATGCTCATTCCTCCTAAAGATGACCAACCCTTTTACCTATATATTCCACTACTGATCACTCCTTAGGTGTCATGCTCGCTCATCACAATGAGAAACATAGGGAGGAAGTGGTTTATTACATAAGTTTTACTCTTTTGGACTATGAAACTAGATATACCCATGCCAAAAAAATCTTCTTATCCTTAGTTTTTATCACCACCAAACTTCATCATTAAAAGCTCAACCACAAGACTTTTGTTGTGACCAATATTGACCCCTTACATTACATGTATGTTAAACCTTATCAAAATCAACATGCTACACATTGGCTCATGCTTCTCGTAGTCCTAGACCTCAAATTCATTCATCAAAAATCTATCAAGGGCCAAGCCATTTTCTACCAACTCTCGAGACACACCCATCTCTCGGAATCAATCCTCTAACTTCAATTTTGAGATGAATCCATTTCCACCCTCTCTTTAGATAATACCATTTACCAGATGACCTTGTTCTTTGATGGTTTCAAGTTTCAGCATGGGGGTGGTGTAGGTGTTATCCTCATCCCCTTGATGGTGAACCTACTCTACTATCCTTCAAACTCAATTTTAATTATACAAACAACATTACCTAGTGTGAAGCACTCATATTAGGTCTCCAAACCGCCATTGCCTTAGACGTTAAATAAATTAATATCTTTTGTGACTCTCAACTAGTAGTAAATAAGATCAATGGTATATACTAGTGCCATAACAAAATACTTCAAAAGTCTAAACACAACGTCGACACACTTTTGACCTCTTTTGATCATTACAAACTACAAACCACTCCACGTTCCACTAACAAATTTTTGGATACCATGGCCTATCTCACATCCTAAATACCAACTTCGGCCTGCAAATCCAAAATATTTGTCACAATACAAAGGTTGCAATCACCTTATTATTTTCTTTGTGATGTTAATCTCGTAGGGGCCATTAAACTTTACCAACGTGACCTTTGGTATAAGTAGTTAGCTGATTACATTTCTCTTTCAATTTTGCCTCCCAACCTTACTCGTAATGGACAATGCACATTTCTCAAAAGTGTCTCTCGCTATGTTATCATGGGTGGCCTTATTTATAAATGTCAATTTGACGGTATTATCTTATAATGCCTTACAAGTTCTTAAATTCCCTATACCATCAAGGAAGTTCATGATGGCATATGTGGAGGTAACTTCATGGCCTCACTATGGAGAAAAGCATCCTTCTCCTAGGATATTATTAGCCAACCCTCAACAATGATTTGTTTGATTATGTTAAAAATTGTGTGAAATGCCAACAACATGCTAATCTTCATCACACACCTATTCATGCCCTACAGTCACCCATGACCTTTTCCTTTCTCTCAATGGAGTTTGGATCTCGTCGAAGAGATTAATCCACATTCTTCCTAAAGACATCAATGGATCATTACCGCTCATCGAATACTATACTAAATGGGTTGAATTCGTTCCTCTCATTTCAACAAAAGATGAGAAAATATGTGAATTCATTAATAATCACATTATTTGTTGCTTTGGTGTCCCACATCGCCTCATCACCGATAATGGAAAAAAATTCAAAAACAAAACCTTATGGAAGCTTTGTGACACCTTTGGCATTCAAGTTAGTTTCTCTTGAAAGATATTACCCATAAAAATATGGGCAAGAAGAATCAACCAATAAAACTTTGAACAAAATTATTATGAAAGTAGTTGAAGATACTTGGAAAGGATTAGCATATGCACATTCCCTTATCCTTGTGGACTTACCACACTAGTATTCAAACTTCAAATGTTGCCACACACTTCTCTCTAGTCTATGGTGCGACGATGGCCTCCTCTCGAAGTTCCGATTCCATCTCTTCGTATTTCCCTTCAAGACATGCTCAACAATGATGACTTTTGCCAGGACCGTTTGGTATAACTTGAGATATTAGACTAATGTCATCTTAATACTCTCGACCATCTCCAAATCTACCAAAAATGTATCAAACGTTCTTATGAAAAATGTGTCCATGAGCAAACCTTCCAAGTTGGTGATCTCATCCTGAAAGAAAATCAACATGTAACCAAAGAAGAAAAAATAAACGGGGCAAATTTGCTCCTAATTGGCTTGTACCTTACATCTTGACTCATGCCTATGCGTCAGGTGCTTATCATTTGTCTTCGCTTGAAGGTAAACCCAAACATGAGCCCCTCAATGCCTTACATATTTGACTATTCTATTCTTGAATTCATGTCATGTATCACATTTTTCCTTGAGTGCCACTCACCCCTCTTTTTCCCATTCTTCCTAATGACTAAACAAGAATCATGTGATTACGCATCACCCTTCAGCCTTATCTTCAATATGAGTACCACAGATCTTCTCATGGCATGATTCTCATGGATACTTTTCATCTTTTTCAAGATGGAATCCCATGGTCATTCATCACTTAACACTTCTCCATCATAGTTAACCTTTTTATTCTCTATTTTGGCGTCTAACAAGAACAAAATTTCCTCTATAGTCTTTTCCATGACTTAAAAGCCCAAAAATAAAATAAGTTTCAAAATGGGATCTAACTCCTTGAGTCAAATTTCTAGTAACAATATATGAATCCCTCAAAAAGGACATCTATTCTCTTTGTTTCACTTGCTATAAATAGATTTACTACCTTGAAGGATAGCTATACAAAGCTTGTCATATTGTACATAGTCTATCACAAAAATAACTATTCTTGCAAAACTATCATAAAATATTGAAGCTTCCCACATCGATCGATTCGCGAAGACCTTAAGGAGAAATATACTCATCCTTTAACATTCCCATTTTAAGACTTTTAGAAACAAGGGAATTTAAAAAAATAATAATGTTCCCTGATCTAAATTCATAATTTAGATCACACATTCTTTATCAACCATTCATATAATAGATAACCATATGTAGCTGTAATGACTCGGTGTACTACTGATCTATTCATGTTAAACATCAAGTATTGAATAATTTTCTGTATACTACGTATACTTGGTTGTTCTTACCCTGTTTAGGGTATTGAGTGATCTGTCTAAGGATCCTATCTGAATATTTGTTACCAATATTCATCGGCATCATGAGCCTTAGACTAGGTGACATAGGACAACGCAACCAACAGCTTGCGATACTTTGGCCAAAGATTTCTAACATACTGTTTGTATTACTATTCCTTGACAACATACTCATCAATCTAGAATACATCCTTCACCCCACTCTATTGTTATCTAGAATTTCCTTTACTGACTTCCGTCAGTCCACTTGCCCAAGGTTTAACCCTAGTTCGATTTAACAACATATGTTATGATAAGGGGAGGCTCTGAAAAATTAGGGTAAGTTAGCATACTGGGTTGACCTAACTCAACCCCGTGTGCAAAGGTACCCCAAGTTTTAAAGGGCTACTCCATATCTTAACCATGCTATAATCCAGATCTAGGGATAAACTAAGATCAAGTCCAATGTGTGTAGATCTAGATGATCAATGCAGAAGGGTATTGCCACATGTCAACTACATCGCTATATCCTCAAGAAGATCCTAATCTTCTCAAAGGTACAGCCCTGCAGTTGGTGTGTGCCAACATCCTATAGAACAACCTCATTGAGATGTACATACCCAAGGAATTTATTAATTGTTTAATTAATTTGGATTATTTAAACAAATTTCAGCCACCTGCCTAATCCCTAATCCAACATTCCATAAGTTCTTTTCTAAATTGATTCATTTAGCCCTTTAAGAACTTTGTTATATTCATTGCCACTTTTACTTTTTGAATACATAGTTAAACTATCAATTAAGCATAACTGCATAGTGTTATAATATTTCATATGTAAAAAGTACATTAACTTTTTAGAAAGTTCAGCACTAGAAGATATCCAAAATAAATTAGACTTCATAACAAATGAAGTCTGATAAATTGAAGTCATGTTATCAAATCTATATGATTTATGAACAGTTATGAAAGATGAAGAGTCTTTCATTATATGTATAGCGTTAGGGTTTATTCTACCCCTTGATCACTTTTTTATAATGTATGTTCATCCTACTTTACATTACTATGATTTATAGTTTATATAATGAAAATCACATTCTACAACTTTTCAAATTGTACCATAAGTAAGGAGATTGAACTTAATCCCTTGATCCAATCTTATTAAAATTTAACCATTTAACATATAAATAATATGAAGATTTGACAACAAGATGGAACCCATATTTTCATATAAATGCAAAGAAATTTACATAACCAATACTGGTAACCTCCCACCTTTAAATTTATCTTTATAACCATTACATTTACAAAAATTATGCATTCAGTAAATGCATAATAATCGCGTATTAATTATAAAAGAATACTACTTTTCTTTTCCAATACAGAGTCTCAAGAATAAATCAGAGTTCATCACAAGAAATAGACTTAAATCAGGCAATGTATCATGTAAATTTTACCTTCTTTATCACTTACGAAGTCCATCTGGCAAAATTGCTAACACGGGTCAATTCAATGAACTGAGCATGATAAACACTAAGCCTTAAAAAGAAGTGCATTCCAATAATTGTTCCATTAAAATAAATATGCTTTAACGAGACAATTATTACATCAAATAATCAATAAATAAAAAGCAACGAAAAGAAGTACACTATAAACAATTAACTTTACTTCCATGAAAAGGAATTGAATATTATCTACCATTTCAACCCTACAAATAGAGTCTAATTGATCCCATCAATTATCCTTAGACAAACAACATATTATATCATCTCATTATTCCCAATCTGCCATAAAAGAAATCAACATTTATCTTTGCTTCAAGCAAAAGAACAGTTTAGAGCATGGTTCATATTAAGATGACTCATCTATCTCCTAAACACAAGAAGAAGAAGAACCATTACAATTCATGCCTAAACACAACACATCCAAGAACAGAATAGATTCAAAATGTGATTCAACTATTTCTCCCAAAAGACTATTACCTTAAAAAATTTAACAATTAAGATATTCATCCGAGAAAATTTTTATTTAATCCAAGAAGAATAGAGGATCAATTGGTTTTACATGTAAGTTTTGAATCTACTTTTAATATAGAAGTTAAACTTTTGGAGATTTGAAACAACGTTCAAATATCAAGGCAAACTCATACAGGGTTACTCTCTACTCTTCATCATCCAAAGATAATTCTGAAAAAGATAGAGTGCCAGAGACAACTCACTCATCTCAAACCAACAAGCAAGGCCCTACAAAACAACAGTCTGCCAAGAAACTGACATTTACAGTTCAATAAAACCAAATAATATAACTTCATCCAACATCATTTCTATAAATGATTGTGCAAAGGAAGACCAAACAACTCATACTGGTATCCCAAGGTCAGGTTTCATTTTTACATTACAAAAAAATACCCAGTTCTTGGTTCAACAAATTATAATACAAAAATATTAGAACAAATTCAAGTAATCCCTCCATAATAGTATACAATACTAAATTACTAAGTTCTTCTCATAAAAGAAACTTAGAGTCTATTCTAAGAGGTCTGAGATACAAGTTTCCTCAGACTAAGAGAAAGGGCTACTCCCAATTAAATACCATCAACATCTCAAGAAAGAAGAAATAGTTCTTAAACTGAATTAAAAATTTTATTCATGAAAGAAGAACGTTTTTTCACAATATCTTGAGAGTATTCCCCACAATAACCCAATTTTACCTTGAGAAAAAAGTCGACAAAAAACTTGTAATTTTTTTAAACGTTTATAACAAATAGAACACAACTCCAAAGTTCCGAATAGAGTCGACACAAGTCCTAACAAAGTTCAGATCTATACAATACACAAAACAAATGCAAATGAAAATACAACTTCTATTAACAGTCTGAAATTCCTCTACATAAAACGTAGGTATAGAGCCATAAATGGCGTAATAAAGGCCCTGATTTTTTTCCCAAAATACAAACACGGGTTCAACACAACAAGTGAATCCTACATGAGTTCAAATCAAATGCGAAGTCTAAAAACTAACTCAACAGAACTAAGGTTTCCCACAAAGTTCAGAGTCAACATAAATATTAAAACGTGAGTTTTGTGTACATTACAACTTTGCATTATCAGTAAAAATGATCACTAGAGAAATACATAGACTCTAATCCATTTATGGATTTTGACAACAGTCAAGTCATTACAAGTATAAAAATCATGATCCTTAAGAACAAAAGTTCTCTAACAACAGTTTAGGAAATGCGAGTAATAAATTACGTGTAGATGATCAAATACAAACTTCTAACAATAGTTCGGAGCTACCTAGGTCTCCAAACTCTAGTTCAGAACAACAAAAGCTCCTACACAATTTTATAAGAAAACACAAAGTCCAAATACTAGCTCAAGTAGGACTAGGAATTCCCACAGTACAAAGTCCACACAAGTAACAAATACGAGTGCTTTGTAGTTACCAATCTACAATAACTATTTCAAATTTCAAAAGAATGTAAAACACGGTTACAGATCCCAATATTTTCTCTCAACAAAACTCAAGTTTCAAATCTAAAATGAGCTTGGATACAAGCTCCATTAATACACAAGTTCAGCTCAAGCTCACGATCAACAAACACAAATTCCAGCAAGTTTAGACAGAACCCAAAGATCTCAAAACTCTAAACCACATTTAAATAGCAACGAAGATTTATCTAAACAGTTACTTCGATTTCCCGTTCTAAATGAAAAAGCCAAGTTACAGAGATATGTTTATGCATGCATTCTTATTTTTAAGAACTGTACATGGTAAGTTTCTAAATAGAACTCTATTTACCATGAAATTCAAAACCAATAACATAGATTTAATAAACCCCGAAGACAATAATCAGAAAAAATAAGGAATTTGAGAATCTCATGACTCAAAGATGCTATGAGGATACATTAAACTGGATGGGTGCATATGTTTCGCCTTAACAGGTTGGCACTCTAGACAATGTGTTACATAATCAATAACATCTTTCTTCATTCATTTCCAGAAATATTGTTGTTTTATATCAGCAAGCATCTTTGTAATGTCAGGGTGTCAAGAGAAAGGTGAATTATGAAATTCAGCTAACAATTTCTTTCTCAAACCATTAATTAAAGGTACATAAAATTTGTTTTCAAATCATAAGATTCCTTTTTTATCAAAGTGAAAACCTTTGTACCTCAAATCATTAGAATCTACAGTAAGTGCTACTTTTACTTGTTGAAAGTAAGAATCATATTCCATAACAATTTTTACTTCATCCTTAAACTGAGTTCTTAGTGTTATAAGAGCAGAAATGTGCTTCCTATGACTTAGAGCATCATCCACTCTATTTTCTTTACCCTTAATATAACTTTAGTTGAAATCATATTGAGACAAAAACTCTAACCATCTTTACTGTCCTGCATTTAGATTTGGCTAAGTGAAAATGTCCTTCAGCCTAAGATGATCAATTTTCAACTCAAATGGTTTACCAAGCAGATAATGCCTCCAAAATTGAAGTGCATGAATAATGGCAGCAAGCTCTAAATCATGTGGAGCATAATTCAACTCATGTAACTTAAGTTTCCTACTTTCATATGCAATAACATGACCACTTTGTAACAAAATACCTCCTAGACCTTCACCAGATGCATCAGTTACCACCATAAAATCTCCATCAGGATTTGGTACTACAAGAATAGGTGCAGAAGTTAACTATTCCTTCAAGGTTTTAAATGTAATTTCACATTTTTCACTCTAGACAAACTTTTTATCCTTCTTTTGTAAGGAATTTATTGGTGCAACTACCTTGGAAAAGTCTTTTACAAATTTCCTATAGTAGCCAACAAGTCCCATGAAGCTTCTAACTTCATGTACATTCTTTGGTGTAGGCCATTCTGTTATAGCTGTAATTTTTGAAGGATCTACAACAATTCCATCTTTACTTATTACATGACCCAAATAGTGAACTTCTGTGTCATAGAAAGAACATTTAGACAGTTTACCAAAAACCGTCTCTTTCTCAGAATCTCCAAAACTACTTTCAAATGCTCATGATGCTCTTCAATGCTTTTAGAATATATGAGAATGTCATATAAGAATACGAGCACAAATTTTTCCAAGTATTATTCATTAAATTCATAAATGTCGCAGATTGAATTAGTTAATCCAAAAGGTAAAACCGTAAACTCGTAATGTCCATACCTTGTTTTGAAATTTCTTTTATGAATATCCTCATCCTTAATTTACAATTGATGATACCTAGATCTAAGATCTATCTTAGAGTATACTGATGCTCCACGCATCTGATCAAATAAATCATCAATCCTAGGGAGTGGATATCTATTCTTTATTGTTGCTTTGTTTGACATTATGTAATCAATGCACAATCTAAGTGTTCCATATTTCTTTTTCACAAAAATCATCGGTGCTCCCTAAGGTGAAACACTTGGTCTAATCAAAGGCTTAGACAAAATTTCTTGCAATTGAGCCTTAAGCTCTACTAATTCTATAGTAGTCATTTGATACGGTACCTTAGATATAGGTTCAGTTCCAGTGCTTGATCTCAATCGTGAAATCAAATTCCCTTTTGGGTGAAAGACCTAACAATTCTTCTTGAAATACATCATCGAAATCTCATAATGAGAGATATCGATCAATGAAATCGATTTTTTCCTCTGCAGCTTCTGAAATTTTTCTGCATTTAAGGTACATCCTTTATTTTTGGCCTTTTTAAGTTTCATAGGTGACAGCTTTCCTAACATAAATCTCATGTTTCACACTCGAATCTCTATTTTTTTTGCAAATCATCTAAACAACTAATGCATTTTTCAAAATAGTCCACTTTAGCTTTATGTTCTGCTAACCAATTAATACCTATGATTACATCATAAGACCCTAAAGGTGTAACATAAAGATCAATCTCAATGGAAAATTTAGGTAATTCAAGGAATTCTCCAAAAAGACACATACTAATTGTATGAACAACATTATTACCATAATGTGCAATCCAAGAATTATACATTTTCCCAATTTTTTTTTTTAAGTTTCAAATTAAGTTTACTAGAAATAAAACATTCAAGAGCACCGTATCAAAAAGAATAGTTACAAGTATGCCAAATAACTTACCAGGAACTTCTATAGGTGTAGCTTGCTTTTCAGCTTGTTTGTTAGCTACTGCAGCATGTATCTTGTGCTGTTGATTACGATAGTCCTTCTTCAAAGGACATTGATTTACGTAATGATCCTTACCACAATTATAACAACCTCCTACAGGTTCCTTTCTAGACTCAAGGTTATTTCCAGTCTTATAGTTATTATTCTGACCTCCATAGGACTTATGTCATTGTTATTATTCTTTGCAAAATTGTTCCATGAATTTCTAATAGTCTTATTCGTTGTTGCTTTCTTATTATTATCAGCTAAAAACTTTCTTTTATTACCAAACTTCTTCCATGGTCCCTTTTTAGGTGCAAGAGAAGCTGAAGAGGGGTTTGGAACTTTCTTCCTTACTTCCTCTTTATGAGCAGAAATAGCCTTTAATTTTTGTTCCTGCCTTATGGATTTTTCAACAACCCCTTCCATAGTGGTTGGGCTGTGAACATCAACTTCTCCCCCTATAATGGGATTCAATCCCATAATGAATTTTTGTATCCTAAACTTCTCATCATTTTGATATTGAGGTACATACTTGAGGAGTTTTGTAAACCATTCCCAATACTCAGTTATAGTTAGCTTTCCTTGAGCTACGTTCTGAAATTCAGTCATTTTCAGATCATAGTAGAGTTGTGGTAGCCATTGCTGTCTAAAATAACTTTTAAATTGATCCCAAGTGATGTTAGTTTCATCAATATTTAACTCAAAGCTTACATTTGTCCCACCAATAAGATGCTTCATGGGAAAGCTGATATGCTCCCTATATAGACTTGGTTTCCTCTAAGAAGTTCCTTATTGCAAAGTACTTCTCCATTTTCACCGAGCCAAATCTTAGCTCTATCTCCTAATGTGGTGCCATCAAACTTGGGTGGACTTATCCTTTTTATGTCATTAGTGAGTTCTCGTCACTAGCCTAGCCTTTTTGTTCTCGGGTTGAGTAGGTATGTTAACATCGTTATTATCAACACCCACATTGAAATTGTCCCCAAGAGGTGGCTAATTAGTGTTTTTAGCTTCTTCTTCCTTCTCATTACCCATTACTTGTTAGTTAAGCACAATCAAATGATCTCTTGTGTCTAACAAGGAAGTAAGGATCTCATCAAGTTTTTGGGTAGTTGCCACTCCTTCTTCAAGTGGAGGGTTATTTGTAACATTTCCTCTTGTTCTCACCATTTTTTGTTACAAGAAAATTTAAATTTAATCAGATTGTGGAGACAATAGGTCCAAGAACTGCAACCTTCAGCTCTGACACCAAGATGTAACATTCCCATTTTAAGACTTTTAGAATGAAGAGATTTTTAAAAAAATAAAATAAAGTTCCTTGATCTAAATTCATAATTTAGATCACACATTCTTTATCAACCATTCATATAACAGATAACCATATGCAACTGTAATGACTCGGTGTACTACCGATCTATTCATTTCATGACTCAGTAAACTATCGATCTATTCATGTTAAACATCAAGTATTGAATACTTTTCTGTATACTACGTATACTTGGTTGTTCTTACCCTATTCAGGGTATTGAGTGATCTGTCTAAGGATCCTATCTGAATATTTGTTACCAATATTCATCGGCATCACGAGCCTTAGACTAGGTGACATAGGACAATGTAACTAGCAGCTTGCGATACTTTGGCCAAAGATTTCTAACTTACTGTTTGTATTACCATCCCTTGACGACATACTTGTCAATCTAGAATACATACTTCACCCCAATCTATTGTTATCTAGAATGTCCTTTACTGACTTCCGTCAGTCCACTTGCCCAAGGTTTAACCCTAGTTCGAGTTAACAACATATGTTATGATAAGGGGAGGCTCCCAAAAACTTAAGGTAAGTTGACATATTAGGTCGACCTAAGTCAACCCCGTGTTCCAAGGTACCCCGAGTTTAAGAGGGCTACTCCATATCTTAACCATGCTATAATCTAGATCTAGAAATAAACTAAGATCAAGTCCAATGTGTGTAGATCTAGATGATCAATGCAGAAGGGTATTGCCACATGTCAACTGGATCCCTATATCCTCAAGAAGATCCTAATCTTCTTGAAGGTACAACCCTGCTGTTGGCATGTGCAACATCCTACAGAACAACCTCATCGAGATGTACATATCCAAGGAATTTATTAATTTTTTAATTAATTTGGATTATTTAAACAGATTACAGCCACCTTCCTAATCCCTAATCCAACATTCCATAAGTTCTTTTCTAAATTGATTCATTTATACCTTTAAGAACTTTGTTATATTCATTGTCGCTTTTACTTTTTGAATACATAGTTAAACTATCGCTTAAGCATAGCTGCATAGTGTTATAATATTTCATATGTAAAAAGTACATTAACTTTTTATAAATTTCAAAGGCAAGAAGATATCCAAAGTAAATTAGACTTCATAACAAATGAAGTCTCGATAAATTGAAGTCATTTTATAAAATCAATATGATTTATGAACAGCTTATGAAAGATGAAGAGTCTTTCATTATATGTATAGCATTAGGGTTTATTCTACCCCTTGATCACTTTTTTTATAATGTATGTTCATCCTACTTTACATTACTATGATTTATAGTTTATATAATGAAAATCACATTCTAAAACTTTTCAAGTTGTATCATAAGTAGGGAGATTGAACTTAATCCCTTAATCCAATCTTATTAAAATTTAACCATTTAACATATAAATAATATGAAGATTGACAACAAGATGGAACCCATCTTTTCATACAAATGCAAAGTAATTTACACAACCAATACTGGTAATCTCCCACCTTTCAATTTATCTTTATAACCATTACATTTACAAAACTTATGCATTTAGGTAAACTACATAACAACTATATTAATTATAAAAGAATACTACTTTTCTTTTCCAATACAGTCTCAAGAACAAATCAGAGTTCATCACAAGAAATAGACTTAAATCAGCCAATGTATCATGTAAGTTTTTCCTTCTTTATCACTTACGAAGTCCATCTGCAAAAATTGCTAACATGGGTCAGTTCAATGAACTGAGCATGATAAGCACTAAGCCTTAAAAAGAAGTGCATTCCAATAATTGTTCCATTAAAACAACTCTACTTTAATGAGACAATTATTACATCAAATAATCAATATATCAAAAGTAACAAAAAGAAGTACACTATAAACAATTAATTTTACTTCCATGAAAAGGAACAAAATATTATCTACCATTTCAACCCTACAAATAGAGTCTAATTGATCCCATCAATTATCCTTAGACAAACAACATATTATAACATCTCATTGTTCCCAATCTGCCATAAAAGAAATCAACATTTATCTTTGCTTCAAGCAAAAGAAAATTTTAGAGCATGGTTCATATTAAGATGACTCATCTATCTCCTAAACACAAGAAGAAGAAGAACCATTACAATTCATGCCTAAACACAACACATCCAATAACATAACAAATTCAAAACGTGATTCAATTGTTTCTCCCAAAAGACTATTACCTTAAAAATTTTAACAATTAAGATATTCATTCGATCAAAATTTCATTTAATCCAAGAAGAATAGAGGATCAATTGGTTTTACCTGTAAGTTTTAAATCTAATTTTAATATAGAGGTTAAAATTTTGGAGATTTGAAACAACGTTCAAATATCAAGACAAAACCATACAGGGTTACTCTCTACTCTTCATCATCCAAATATAATTCTGAAAAAAATAGAGTGCCAGAGACAACTCACTCATCTCAAACTAATAAGAAAGGCCCTATAAAACAACAGTCTACCAACAAAATGACATTTACAGTTCAATAAAACAAAAAATATAACCTCATCCAACATCATTTCTACAAATGATTATGCAAAGGAAGACCAAACAACTCATACTGGTATCCCAAGGTCAGGTTTCATTTTTGCATTACAAAAAGAATAACTAGTTCTTGGTTCAACAAATTATAATACAAAAACTATTAGAACAAATTCAAGTAATCCATCCATAACATATACAGTATTAAATTATTGAATTCTTCTCATACAAGAAAACTTATAGTCTATTCTAAGAGTTCTGAGATACAAGTTTCCATGGACTGAGAGAAAGGGCTACTCCCAATTAAATACCATCAACATCTCGGGAAAGAAGAAACAATTCTTAAATTGAATTAACAAATTTATTCATCAAACAAGAACATTTTCCATTGATATCTTGAGATTTTTCCCCACAATAACCCAATTATTCTCCCAATTTTACCTTGAGTAAAAACTCAACAAAAGAGTTGTAAATTGTTTTTAAACGTTTATAACAAATAGAACACAAGTCCTAAAATTTCAGATCTATACAATACACAAAACGAATGCAAATGAAAATACAACTTCCATTAACAATATGAAATTCCTCTACATAAAACGTAGGTACAGAGCCATAAACGGCATCATCAAGGCCCTGATTTTTTTCCCAAAATACAAACACGGGTTCAACACAACAAGTGACTCCTACATGAGTTCAAATCAAACGTGAAGTCCAAAAACTAACTCAACGGAACTAAGGTTTCCCACAAAGTTCAGAGTCCACATAAATAATAAAATGTGAGTGTCGTGTACATTACAACCTTGCATTAACAGTAAAAATGATCACTAGAGAAATACATAGACTCTAATCCATTTACGGACTTCAACAATAGTCCAGGTCATTACAAGTATAAAAATCATGATCCTTAAGAACAAAATTTCTCTAACAACAGTTCAAGAAACATGAGTAATAAATTACGTGTACATGATCAAATACAAACTTCTAACAATAGTTCGAGCTACCTAGGTCTCCAAACTCTAGTTTAGAACAACAAAAAGCTCCTACACAATTTTATAAGAAAACACAAAGTCCAAATACTAGCTCAAGTAGGACTAGGAATTTCCATAGTGTAAAGAGTCCACACAAGTAACAAATACGAGTTCTTTGTAGTTACCAATATATAATAACTATTTCAAATTTCAAAATAATGTAAAACACCGTTACAGATCCCAATATTTTCTCTCAACAAAACTCAATTTTCAAATCTAAAATGAGTTCGGATACAAGCTCCATTAATACACAAGTTTAGCTCAAACTCACAATCAACAAACACAAATTCCAAAACAAAGTTTAGACAGAACCCAAAGATCTCCAAACTCTAACTACATTTAAATAACAACAAAGATTTATCTAAACAGTTACTTCAATTTCCTATTCTAAATGAAAAGCCAAGTTATAGAGATATGTTTATGCATGCCTTTAATAACTATACATGGTAAGTTTCTAAACGAACTATATTTACCACGAAATTCAAAACCAATAACACAAATTGTAATAAACCCCGAGTAAGTCAATAATCGACAAAATAAGGAATACGAGAATCTCATAGAGCAGAATCATTTTAATGAAACATTTATAAGAGAGAAAAAGATCTTAAAGTTTAGAGCCTATCATGCCTAATAGCGCTTCTACCAAGTCGAAGAGAACCTCCAGCCGAGCTCAAAACTTCTCTTTTTCTCCACGAAAAATCAAATAACCATGTTCTTTTTCCACCATGCCTCCTATATATTCCATGAACTGAAACTAGGTTTAAAACCTCAAAAATAGCCATCAAGTGTAGTTCTATCTGCTGGTTCAAAAACTAGTGAGCATGCAGAGTGAAAATCACAAAACATGCAAAGTGAAACAACCACATACCAAACCGTTTGCATGCCTTCCAAGGCAGTTTGAGCACGAAGACCAAAAACAATTAATTCCCTTAACTCCTATTTTCCCACCTATCCTCCTTTGCCACCGCCTCTCATGTTTAGTTATTGTTAGTGCAAATTAGCAAAGACTAACTAAATGACCTTCGGATCTGTAGAAGTGAGAAATGGGCCATCTAGTGTGATTGCACAACATTGAATCTTTTCCCCAACTATGTGATTTGCAAAAATGGGAAAAAACTCTCTAGATTAAAGGTTGGTTCCTCTACTCCTCTGATCAGATGTATACATGAAATTTGTAGAGGTTTAACTCAAAATCCTACTCTAATTATGCCAAGGAGACAAGGATAGAAGAGAGAAAAGAACGTAAAACTAGACTAACAAGGTGATACACCAAAGGAGTGATGAACATATACTTCTACAAATTGAAAAAAATAATAAAAATGCAACACAAATCATGCACAAATTTCTTAAAATTTTAATGAAGGATCAAAATGAAGCAAACAACACAAGAAAGGATTGAAAACTCATTCACAAAGCTTGCATTGTCATTTCCATTTTTAAATACAATGCATTACAACAGCAAGGAGGTAGAAAACATGTTGTAGTCCTAAAAGAGGTCTGATATTCCACAAGTTCACTTACCAGGGTTAAGGAGGGAGCCTGCAAAACATAAAATTGTCCAACCTTTTACAAAATGAGCCAAATTTGGCTTTTAATAATGAAAACTTGAGCTCAGGAAGGAGAAACGCGGGAAAAATGAAAGGAATCATTCAACCACCGACTAGATCCATCAAAAGGGCATGGGAGGCCTTAAAATTTCATTCCCCAAAATTTTTGACCATGCTGGAGAAGAATGGAAGCCATAGTGCATTAAAAATGGTGGTTGAATGTCAGTTATGCTCTTTTTCCCATGCCAGAGGCCTTTTCTCATTTTTCTCTAATTAAACCCCACCAAAAAATAAAATTGAAGATTCCATCATGTAAAAGACTTCAATATATTTCCAATGACACAAAAATCGAGAAAAATCAAGCTCTATATCGAAAGATATGCCCCTCTGAAGATTTAGGGCAAAACAGGGCAAAAATTGGGTCGTAAATGAAACCCAAAAATTTTCCCCTTTTTTTGATTTTGGAAAAAATTCTCCAAAAAAATCTGCCCCCACCACTCTGATGCCATGTGGCACATTTTTCTTGGTCCGCGGGCTCAAATGACCATTTTACGCCCTTTTTGCATTTTGGAAAAATTCCAAAATCACTCCGTCTTCTTCTTCTACGTGTCATCCTCCTATTGGTTAGCGGGGTTGCACTCCAAATTTTATATTTCCTCCTTGGCGGGCCTATGGGCCAAATATTTCCCTTGCACCATTTGCAACACTTTGTTGAAATTATCAATTTCCCCACGCCCCGACCTCCGCCAAGAACAGAAGTGTGGCACATTTTGATTGGCGCGGGGTTTAAATAAAAAAATTCATTGTGCCATCCTTTGGAAATTTTTAACTCCGCCCCCATTGGTCCAACCTCCGATGCCACGTGGCACCTCCTCATTCACCGCAACCTTTAGGATGGGTTTTCCTTTTTCGCCCTTAACTAATTTTGGGAAAAAATCAAATTTTTCGTGCCCTCCGACTCCTACCAACCTCATGGACACGGGTCATCTCTCTATTAGTTTGCGGGGCATCGGGCCAAAATTTTCTTTACACCCCCGGCAAGAACTTTGGAAAATTTTCTAACTTACCTCCATTGACTGTCATTTCATTTCCTTGCCATGTGGCGCCTTCCTATTTTTCGTGGACCTTCCCAGGAAAATTTCCCTCAAGTAATCCGTTGAGCCATAACTTGCAAAATACAAGGAGTTAGAAGGAAAGTTTTACCTTTCTAGAAAGTTGAGGAAATTCTCTATTTGATGAAGCCATTTCCAAAAAATTTTGCGTGCTTGAAAAGTGGAAAAATTTGACTGAGGCACAAGGAAGGAAGAAATGAAAGAGAGTTAGCCAAAAATAAGAAAGGGGCTTATTTTGGATAACCATTATTGCCAAATCAAATCTAACAAAGGATTCCATTTTAGTGGAGCCTCCACCTAAGCCTCCGCTAAATTCACCAACCCCCCCAAAGCTAGCATTACCTCAAGAAATTAAAACCTTATCAACAATTTTAATGCCTTGGAACCGTCACCTACCATGTATGCGACCACCTAATTCCCCATTCAAACCCATTAGTTTAGGGTAGATTATATTGTTTAGGTTAGACCTTAGGTAATTTTTAGTATATATATACCTTAGGTTATAACCCAAACAAATTACCACAATAGGTCTTAGCACATAGCCTAAGGTAGTTTTCACTTAGGTTAGGTTAATTTTTCATTACTATAGTTTTAGGCATTAGGTTAGATCATAATATAACCTGGTAGTATTAGTTTCTAGGTAAATTTTTAATAACCTAGAAACCTTTCCAATTCCTTAGCACCAAGCTTAGGTTAGGATGCCAATCAACCAAATCAAAGTGGAATAGAAATCTTTAGGTTAAAATAGGAATTCTTTACGTAACATAGTTTAGGTGGTAATTATTTTTTTACTATCTTAGAATTCCGTAGGATAGTTCTTCTTAGGATTATGGATCTTTCCTATGCCATGAACAACTACGGTTAGTTTGCATCAACATTGTCCTAGTACAATCGAACTGAAAAGATCCAAGCATGACATACCATTGAATAGAACACATTCATACAACAATCAAAGAACTAGTATTCATCAAAGTTTAGTCATATGTCTATCAATTCCTGGAATGTCGATTTACCATTCATCCTACAGAGAATATTTTAAAACATTCCTTGGATCACTAAAATTGATCCAAGGATGAGTCAGATTAGTAGAAAAGTTTACAATTCTTAAACCAGATTGTAATCCACCTACAAGAAAAGACAAAAATGGATTTAAGGAAGCCATTCTAATTCAGTCAAAGGATCTTAAGAATAGAAGATGATTTATCCATATCAAGCATGATCTCTAAAATTCAAAAGAACACATCTTTATAAGGAAAATCACATGTCAACACTTGAAATGTAAAGGAGGAAAATAACAACTATCAAGGGTGTTACATGCTCCCCTCCTTAAAGAATCATCATCCCGATGATTACACTTTTTTTTAACAATATAAATTAGGACAATCACTTCATTCACTTCTTTTACCACAAGTCTAAATATATTAGAATCTTATAATTCAAGAAATCAGCATTAATAGTTGTTTATCCAAATCAAATAAATATTTGCCCAAAACTGGCATATTTAATGTCATATAAAGATAAAATCATAAATTTTTATCAGTCAATAAAATCAATTTTGTTCAAATAGATAAGGAAAAGCAATTTTCATATCTTCTAGATTTTCCCAAGTTGCACTCTCTTTGTTAAATTTGTCCCATTGGGCCTTACATTAACTTATTTCTTGATTTCTTAAATGCAACTGCCAAGTTTCTAGCACTCGAATGGGTTTAACCATGATTATTCCTGGGTCTTGGACCTGCAAGGAATTCCAATTTAACACGTGTGAAAAATCTGAGACATATTTCTTAAGCACGGAAATATGGAAAACATCATGCATTCATGACAAAGCAGAGGTAATGCTAAACGATAAGCTATAGGGTTGATTACTTCAACTATCTCAAAAGGTCCCACATAACGAGGTGATAACTTGGCAGCCTTGCCAAAAGTTATAGAACTCTTTTTCGGTTTAACCTAGAGAAAGAATTTCTCACCAAGTTCAAATTTCTTATCAACCCTCTTCAAGTCAGCATAACTCTTTTGCCTATCTGCTACTTCTTTCAAGCATTCACGAATCAATTTAACTTGTTGTTCCATTTCCGTAAGGATTTCAGGTCCAATTACCTCTCTATCCTCTATGTTGTCCCAACTAACAAGGGTTCTACATTTTCTTCCATAAAGTGCCTCAAAAGGTGCCATCTTAAGAGAAGCATGATATGTATTGTTGTAAGCAAATTCAACTAATGGAAGATATTCTTCCCACCTATACTACTGATCCATACAATACATTCGTAACATATCTTCTAAAACTTGATTTACTCTTTCAGTCTGTCCATCCATTTCCGGGTGGTACGCAAAACTGAAATTTAGTTTAGTTCCTAGAGCTGCATTAAGCATTTTCCAAAAATCTTGACGTCATTCTAGGATCTCTATCAGATATGATTAATTTAGGTACCCCATGTAATATGAAAATTTCGTGTACAAATATTTTATCCAAAATAGGTGAATCATCCTTCAGATTTCCAGCAATAAAATGAGCTACTTTTGTTAGTTTATCAACAACTACCAAAATAACATCATGTTTATTCCTTGACATAGGTAACCCTTGTACAAAATCCATGCTTATTACTTGCCATTTATACTACGGTATGCTATGAGGATACAATAAACCGGTTGGGTGCATATGTTCCGCCTTAACACGTTGGCACTCTAGACAATGTGTTACATAATCAATAACATCTTTCTTCATTCCTTTCTAGAAATATTGTTGTTTTATATCAGCAAGCATCTTTGTAATGCCAGGGTGTCCAGAGAAAGGTGAATTATGAAATTCAGCTAACAATTTATTTCTCAAACCATTAAGCAAAGGTACATAAACTCTGTTTTCAAATCATAAGATTCCTTCTTTATCAAAGTGAAAACCTTTATACCTCAAATCATTAGAATCTACAGCAAGTGCTACTTTTACTTGTTAAAAGTAAGAATCATATTCCATAACACTTTTTACTTCATCCTTAAACTGAGTTCTTAGTGTTATAAGAGCATAAATGTGCTTCCTACGACTTAGAGCATCAACCACTCTATTTTCTTTACCCTTAATATAACTTATGTTGAAATCATATTGAGACAAAAACTCTAACCATCTTCACTGTCTTGCATTCAGATTTGGCTGAGTGAAAATGTACTTCAGCCCAAGATGATCAATTTTCAACTCAAATGGTTTATCAAGTACATAATGCCTCCAAACTTGAAGTGCATAAATAATGGCAGCAAGCTCTAAATCATGTGGAGCATAATTCGACTCATGTAACTTAAGTTTCCTACTTTCATATGCAATAACATGACCCTTTTGTAACAAAATACCTCCTAGAACTTCACCGGATGCATTAGTTACCACCATAAAATCTCCATCAGGATCTGGTACTACAAGAATAGGTGCAAAATTTAACTATTCCTTCAAGGTTTTAAATACAATTTCACATTTTTCACTCCAGACAAACTTTTTATCCTTCTTTTGTAAGGAAGTTATTGGTGCAACTACCTTGGAAAAGTCTTTTACAAATTTCCTATAGTAGCCAGCAAGTCCCATGAAGCTTCTAACTTCATGTACATTCTTTGGTGTAGGACATTCTGTTATAGCTGTAATTTTTGAAGGATCTACAACAATTCCATCTTTACTTATTACATGACCCAAATAGTGAACTTCTGTGTCATAGAAAGAACATTTGGATAGTTTACCAAACAACCATCTCTTTCTCAAAATCTCCAAAACTACTTTCAAATGCTCATGATGCTCTTCAATGCTTTTAGAATATATGAGAATGTTGTCCAAGAATACGAGCACAAATTTGTCCAAGTATTCTTGAAAGATATTATTCATTAAATTCATAAATGTCGCAGGTGCATTAGTTAATCCAAAAGGTAAAACCGTAAACTCGTAATGTCCATACCTTGTTCTGAAAGTTGTTTTATGAATATCCTCATCCTTAATTCACAATTGATGATACCCAGATCGAAGATCTATCTTAGAGTATACTGATGCTCCATGCATCTGATCAAATAAATCATCAATCCTAGGGAGTGGATATCTATTCTTGATTGTTGCTTTGTTTAACATTCTGTAATCAATGCACAATCTAAGTGTTCCATCTTTCTTTTTCACAAAAATCATCGGTGCTCCCCAAGGTGAAACACTTGGTCTAATCAAACCCTTAGACAAAATTTCTTGCAATTGAGCCTTAAGCTCTACTAATTCTATAGTAGTCATTTGATATGGTACCTTAGATATAGGTTCAAGTTCCAGCTTGATCTCAATCGTGAAATCAAATTCCCTTTTGGGTGAAAGACCTGACAATTCTTCTTGAAATACATCACTAAAATCTCGTAACAGAGGATATCGATCAATGAAATCAATTTTTCCTCCTCTGCAGCTTTCTGAATTTTTTCTACATTTAAGGTACATCCTTTATTTTTGGCCTTTTTAAGTTGCATAGCTGATAGTTTCCTAACATAAATCTCATGTTTCACACCCTAAATCTCTGTTGTTTTCTACAAATCATCTAAACAACTAATGCGTTTTTCAAAATAGTCCACTTTAGCCTTATGTTCTGCTAACCAATTAACACCTATGATTACATCATAAGACCCTAAAGGTGTAACATAAAGATCAACCTCAATGGAAAATTTAGGTAATTCAAGGACTGCTCTAAAAAGACACATACTAACTGTATGAACAACATTATTACCATAATGTACAGTCCAAGATTTATCCATTTTCCTAGCTTTTCTTTTAAGTTTCAAAGTAAGTTTACTAGAAATAAAACATTCAGTAGCACCCGTATCAAAAAGAATAGTTACAAGTATGCCAAATAACTTACCAGGAACTTCTATAGGTGTAGCTTGCTTTTCAACTTGCTTGTTAACTACTGCAGCATGTATCTTGTGTTGTTGATTACGATCATCCTTCTTCAAAGGACATTGATTTGCGTAATGATCCTTACCACAATTATAACAACCTCCTACAGGTCCCTTTCTAGACTCAAGGTTATTTCCAGTCTTATAGTTATTATTCTGACCTCTATAGGACTTATGTCCGTTGTTATTATTCTTGGCAAAAATTTCCATTAATTTCCAATAGTCTTATTCATTCTTGCTTTCTTATTATTATTAGGTACAAAATTTCTTTTATTACTGTAAATTCTTCCATGGTCCCTTCTTAGGTGCAAGAGAAGATGAAGAGGGGTTTGGAACTTTCTTCCTTACTTCCTCTTTATGAGCAGAAATAGCCTTTAATTTCTATTCCTGCCTTATGGCTTTTTCAACAACCCCTTCCATAGTGGTTGGGCTGTGAACATCAACTTCTCCCCTATAATGGGATTCAATCCCATAATGAATTTTTGTATCCTAAACTTCTCATCAGTTTGATACTGAGGTACATACTTGAGGAGTTTTGTAAACCGTTCCCAATACTCAGTTATTGTTAGCTTTCCTTGAGCTAAGTTCTGAAATTCAGTCATTTTCTGATCATAGTAGAGTTGTGGCAGCCATCGTTGTCTAAAATAACTTTTAAATTGATCCAAAGTGATGTTAGTTTCATCAATATTTAACTCAACCTTATAGTTGTCCCACCAAGAAGATGCTTCATGGGAAAGTTGATATTCTCCCTATATAGCCTTGGTTTCCTCTAAGAAGTTCCTTATTGCAAATTACTTCTCCATTTTCACCGAGCTAATTCTCGGCTCCATCTCCTAATGTGGTGCCATCAAACTTGGGTGGACTTATCCTTTTTATGTCATTAGTGATTTCTGTAGCTAGCCTAGCCTTTTTGTTCTCGGGTTGAGTAGGTATGTTAACATCGTTATTATCAACACCCACATTGGCATTATCCCCAAGAGGTGGCTGATTAGTGTTTTTAGCTTCTTCTTCCTTCTCATTACCCATTACTTGTTAGTCAAGCACAGTCAAATGATCTCTTGTGTCCAAAGGAAAGTAAGGATCTCATCAAGTTTTGGGTAGTTGTCACTCCTTTTTTAGGTGGAGGGTTATTTGTAACATTTCCTCTTGTTCTCACCATTTTTGTTATAAGAAAATTTAAATTTAATCGATTGTGAAGACAATAGGTCCAAGAGCTGCAACCTTCAACTCGACACTAAGATGTAACATTCCCATTTTAAGACTTTTAGAAACAAGGGATTTTTTTTTTAAAATAATGTTCCCTAATCTAAATTCATAATTTAGATCACACATTCTTTATCAACCATTCATATAATAGATAACCATATGCAACTGTAATGACTCGGTGTACTACCGATCTATTCATTTCATGACTCGGTAAACTACCGATCTATTCATGTTAAACATCAAGTATTGAATACTTTTCGTATACTACGTATACTTGGTTGTTCTTACCCTGTTCAGGGTATTGAGTGATCTATCTAAGGATCCTATCTGAATATTTGTTACCAATATTCATCGGCATCACGAGCCTTAGACTAGGTGACATAGGACAACGCAACCAACAACTTGTGATACTTTGGCCAAATATTTCTAACTTACTTGTTTATATTACTATCCCTTGATGGCATACTCATCAATCTAGAATACATCCTTCACCCCAATCTATTGTTATCTAGAATGTCCTTTACTGACTTCTATCAGTCCACTTGCCCAAGGTTTAACCCTAGTTCAAGTTAACAACATAAGTTATGATAAGGGGAGGCTCCCGAAAACTTAGGGTAAGTTAGCATACTAGGTTGACCTAAGTCAACCCCGTGTGCCAAGGTACCCCGAGTTTTAGAGGGCTACTCCATATCTTAACCATGCTACAATCTAGATCTAGAGATAAACTAAGATCAAGTCCAATGTGTGTAGATCTAGATGATCAATGCAGAAGGGTATTGCCACATGTCAACTAGATCCTCGAGTCCTCAAGAAAATCCTAATCTTCTGTGAAGGTACATCCTGCGAACAACCTCATCGAGATGTACATACCCAAGGAATTTATTAATTGTTTAATTAATTTGGATTATTTAAACAGATTTCAGCCACCTGCCTAATCCCTAATCCAACATTCCATAAGTTCTTTTCTAAATTGATTCATTTAGCCCTTTAAGAATTTTGTTATATTCATTGTCGCTTTTACTTTTTGAATACATAGTTAAACTATCGGTTAAGCATAACTGCAGAGTGTTATAATATTTCATATGTAAAAAGTACATTAACTTTTTAGAAATTTCAGCGCCAAAAGATATCCAAAATAAATTAGACTTCATAACAAATGAAGTCTGATAAATTGAAGTCATGTTATCAAATCTATATGATTTATGAACAGTTATGAAAGATGAAGAGTCTTTCATTATATGTATAGCGTTAGGGTTTATTCTACCCCTTGATCACTTTTTTTATAATGTATGTTCATCCTACTTTGCATTACTATGATTTATAGTTTATATAATGAAAATCACATTCTACAACTTTTCAAGTTGTATCATAAGTAGGGAGATTGAACTTAATCCCTTGATCCAATCTTATTAAAATTTAACCATTTAACATATAAATAATATGAAGATTTGACAACAAGATGGAACCCATCTTTTCATACAAATGCAAAGTAATTTACACAACCAATACTGGTAATCTCCCACCTTTCAATTTATCTTTATAACCATTACATTTACAAAAATTATGCATTTAGGTAAACTGCATAACAACTATATTAATTATAAAAGAATACTACTTTTCTTTTCCAATACAGTCTCAAGAACAAATCAGAGTTCATCACAAGAAATAGACTTAAATCAGAAATGTATCATGAAATTTTTGCTTTCTTTATCACTTACAAAGTTCATCTGCAAAAATTGCTAACACGGGTCAGTTCAATGAACTGAGCATGATAAGCACTAATCCTTAAAAAGAAGTGCATTCCAATAATTGTTTCATTAAAACAACTCTACTTTAATGAGACAATTATTACATCAAATAATCAATGAATAAAAAGTAACGAAAAGTAAGTACACTATAAAAATTAATTTTACTTCCACAAAAGGAACTAAATATTATCTACCATTTCAACCCTACAAATAGAGTCTAATTGATCCCATTAATTATCCTTAGACAAACAACATATTATAACATCTCATTGTTCCCAATCTGCCATAAAAGAAATCAACATTTATCTTTGCTTCAAGTAAAAGAAAGTTTAGAGCATGGTTCATATTAAGATGACTCATCTATCTCCTAAACACAAGAAGAAGAAGAACCATTACAATTCATGCCTAAACACAACACATCCAAGAACAGAACAAATTCAAAACGTGATTCAACTATTTCTCCCAAAAGACTATTACCTTAAAAATTTTAACAATTAAGATATTCATTCGAGCAAAATTTCATTTAATCCAAGAAGAATAGAGGATCAATTGGTTTTACCTATAAGTTTTAAATCTACTTTTAATATAGAAGTTAAACTTTTGGAGATTTGAAACAACGTTCAAATATCAAGACAAACTCATACAAGGTTACTCTCTACTCTTCGTCATCCAAAGATAATTCTGAAAAAGATAGAGTGCCAGAGACAACTCACTCATCTCAAACCAACAAGCAAGGTCCTACAAAACAACAGTCTGCCAACAAACTGACATTTACAGTTCAATAAAACCAAATAATATAACCTCTTCCAACATCATTTCTACAAATGATTATGCAAAGGAAGACCAAAAACTCATACTTATATCTCAAAGTGAGGTTTCATTTTTGCATTACAAAAAGAATAACTAGTTCTTGGTTCAACAAATTATAATACAAAAACTATTAGAACAAATTCAAGTAATCCCTCCATAATAGTATACGGTACTAAATTACTAAGTTCTTCTCATAAAAGAAACTCAGAGTCTATTCTAAGAGGTATGAGATACAAGTTTCCTTGACCGAGAGAAAGGGCTACTCCCAATTAAATACCATCAACATCTCAGGAAAGAAGAAACAATTCTTAAAATGAATTAACAATTTTATTCATCAAACGAGAACATTTTTCCTTCGATATCTTGGAGAGTTTTCCCCACAATAACCCAATTATTCTCCCAATTTTACCTTGAGAAAAAACTCGACAAAAGAGTTGTAAATTTTTAAACGTTTATAACAAATAGAACACAAGTTCTAACAAAAAGTTCGATATATATACAATACACAAATACGAATGCAAATGAAAATAAAACTTCCATTAATAGTCTGAAATTCCTCTACATAAAACATAGGTACATAGCCATAAACAACATCATCAAAGCCCTGATTTTTTTCCAAAATACAAACACGGGTTCAACACAACAAGTGACTCCTACATGATTTCAAATCAAACGTGAAGTCAAAAAAATAACTCAACGGAACTAAGGTTTCCCACAAAGTTCAGAGTCCACATAAATAATAAAACATGAGTGCTGGGTACATTACAATCTTGCATTAACAGTAAAAATGATCACTAGAGAAATACACAGACTCTAATCTATTTACAGATTTCAACAACATGATCAGGTCATTACAAGTATAAAAATCACCATCCTTAAGAACAAAATTTCTCTAACAGTTCAAGAAATGCGAGTAATAAATTACGTGTAGAGGATCAAATAAAAACTTATAATAACAATTTAGAGCTACCTAGGTCTCCAAAATCTAGTTTAAAACAACAAAAAGCTCATGCACAATTTTATAAGAAAAAACGATGTCCAAAAACTAGCTCAAGTAGGACTAGGAATTCCCATAGAGTACAGAGTCCACACAAGTAACAAATACGAGTTCTTTGTAGTTACCAATCTACAATAACTATTTCAAATTTCAAAAGAATTTAAAACACAGTTGTAGATCCCAATATTTTCTCTCAACGAAAATCAAGTTTCAAATCTAAAATGAGCTTGGATACAAGCTCCAATAATACATAAGTTCAACTCAAACTCATGATCAACAAACACTAATTCTAGTAAGTTTAGACAAAACCAAAATATCTCCAAAATCTGAACCACATTTAAATAACAACGAAGATTTATCTAAATAGATTACTTCAATTTCCCATTCTAAATGAAAAAGCCAAGTTACAGAGATACACTTATGCATGCCTTCTTATTTTTAAGAACTATACATGGTAAGTTTCTAAATAGAACTCTATTTACCATGAAATTCAAAACCAATAACATAGATTTAATAAACCCCACAAGTCAATAACTAGACAAAATAAGGAATCCGAGAATCTCATAGAGAAGAATTGTTTTAATGAAACATTTATAAGAGAGAAAAATATCTTAAAGTTTAGATCCTATCATTCCTGACAGCGCTTCTAGGAAGTCGAAGAGAACCTCTACCGAGCTCAAAACTTCTCTTTTCTCCATGGAAAATCAAATAACCATGTTCTTTTCCACTATGCCTCCTATATATTCCATGAAACTGAAACTAGGTTTAAAACCTCAAAAATATCCATCAAGTGTAGTTCTATCTGCTAGTTCAAAAAACTAGTGAGCATGCAGAGTGAAAATCGCAAAACATGCAAAGTGAAACAACCACATACCAAACCATTTGCATGCCTTCTAAGGCAGTTTGAGCATGAAGACCAAAAATAATTAATTCCCTTAACTCATATTTTCCTGCCTATCCTCCTTTTCCACCGCCTCTCATGCTTAGTTATTTCCAAATCAAATCTAACAAAGAATTCCATTTTAGTGGAGCCTCCACCTAAGCCTCCACCAAATTCACTAACCCCTACCAAAGCTGGCAGTACCTCCAAGAAATTAAAACCTTATCAACAATTTTAATGCCTTGGAACCATCACCTACCATGTATGTGACCACCTAATTCCCCATTCAAACCCATTAGTTTAGGGTAGATTATATTGTTTAGGTTAGACCTTAGGTAATTTGTAGTATATATATACCTTAGGTTATAACCCAAACAACAATTACCACAATAGGTCTTAGCACATAGCCTAAGGTAGTTTTCACTTAGGTTAGGTTAATTTTTCATTAGGTTAGATCATAATATAACCTGGTAGTATTAGTTTCTAGGTAAATTTTTAATAACCTAGAAACCTTTCCAAATTCCTTAGCACCGAGCTTAGGTTAGGATGCCAATCAACCAAATCAAAGTAGAATAGAAAGCTTTAGGTTAAAATAGGAATTCTGTTACGTAACATAGTTTAGGTAGTAATTATTTTTACCTATCTTAGAATTCTGTAGGATAGTTCTTCTTAGGATTATGGATCTTTCCTATTCCGTGAACAGATACGGTTAGTTTGCATCAAAATTATCATGGTACAATCAAACTGAAAAGATCCAAGCATGACATACCATTGAATAGAACATGTTCATACAACAATCAAAGAACTAGTATCTGTCAAAGTTCATTCATATGTCTATCAATTCCTGGAATGTTGATTTACCATTCATCCTACAGAGTATATTTTTAAAACATTCCTTGGATCACTAAAATTGATCCAAGGATGAGTCGATTAGTATAAAATTTAACAATTCTTAAACCAGATTGTAATTCGCCTATAAGAAAATAAAAAAGATTTAAGGAAGCCTTTCCAATTCAAATCAAAGGATCTTAAGAATAGAAGATGATTTATCCATATAAAGCATGATCTTCAAAATTCAAAAGAACACATCTTTATAAGGAAAATCACATGTCAACACTTGAAATGTAAAGGAGGAAAATAACAACTGTCAAGGGTTTTACACATCCCACATAGAATTGCCACATCGATCGCCTATCAAAAACAAAATAAAAAAGAAAAAGGGAACTTTTTCATCATGGAATTGCCTATTTTGACCTTGGGTCTCTTGCCAAGTAGGGAAGTTATCTTGTACCATGTTACGCATAAACCAATGATTTTCACCCTCATTTCCTACCACCTTAAGGGACTTGCCACAAACGTGACATTTTGTGATCATATGAATTTCTTCACCCTTGGAATAATCGATCATGCAATGCCTTTAGGGTCTTAAGTTCATAAGCCTATCTATGGTATAATAGACTGGTTATGGTCCTTTTCAATTAGTTGACTCTTTTTTCTCCTCTTACTGTAGTCATTTTTACATCCATCAAAAAATAATGAAACCCCATGCATGTCATCCTATCACCCAATGGGTGCTTTGGGCACTCACCGAGGCATGCACGGTGCCGAGTCTCTCCTTTATGTGAGTTTAGTGGGACACATCTAAGATATGATCATAAGATAATGAGCGGGAATGAGCCATGCGAGATCATAGAGCTCGAGAATGGATTCTAGATCAATGCGGTCATTTTCAACAAGAATACTTAACAGACTTAAATATTCAAAACAAACAAAAAGGAAAATTCACAGGGGTAAATATTTATCTCATAAGAAAACATGTGAATGCACCGTAATCATTACTAATCATATTCAAATAAACTGGTAACCTCATTACATTCATCAAGATTAATACGCAATACTACGTAATGGCGTAATGTAGTCATGTATCATATCTAGTTCATACATCCAATGTTTCTCAAAGAGATTTTAAAACCCCATCCCTTAGTACATACTTCCTAAATTCTTCTACCCGTAGATAACCAAGTTCTCATGCAAGCAGCCTCTGTAGAGCTCTGCTATCTCCATTAATCTCCCTTATCTCTTATGTAGGCACTCATATATATAGGCACTTGAAGGGCCAAATCACTCTTACAACCTTAGATCTCGGCGCCAAGTGTCTCGAATGTGGTCCTCCATGGGTGCATGCTTCTCCAGGTCTGAGCTCTCCACTCATCACCATGATGGGCTTCTAGAATCTTCTATCACAGGGTATATTCCTTCTAGGCCACCCTGTCTCCAAGTTGGCACCTTATCCACTCGGGTCACACTTTTCATGTGTCCTACCCGAAAGGTCAAAATGGCTAAGTCTTGGATTCTACTCCATGGGCGTGCATCCTTGGTTCTACAAAACCCTCCTTAAACCCCGCTCTGCACACGCCTGTCTCCTACTCACTTCCTACAAATGTGCATTCATGACTTGGTATTAATTTTAGGGGGCCAACATCACCCCACACTTCACCTGTTCTCCACCCTTGGAAACATCTTTAAGGAATAAAGAAATACAACAAAGTGTAGTGCCTTGGGAAAGAATGAAGGGGAAAAGAATGGGAGAAGGGAAGAAGAAGGGGGATTGCTAACTTAAAGAAGTAGCAGGGGAAGATTCTTTTACAGTTAGCCTCCGTATTGTTCCAAGTGTCGACCATAGCTTATGCCCTCTGGAAAAGATCACCGACTAACGTATTCACCTCGTCAAAATTTATTCCTACCCCCTGCATGTTCAAGGTCTCCACCACCATTTCTAACTCTTTGATCGGGTCTTCCAGGGCATCCATTTTCCTTGTTATCCCAGGGTATAGCTCCTTAAGCTGGTTTTTGATTGAGCCCTACCGGACCTCTATAGCTTTTGACTTTTCTTCTACCTTGGCCAAGATCTTATCTCTCTCTACCATGTTGCCCTTGTTCTTCTCCCTAAATTATTTCAGATCTGCCTCTTTGTTAGTGGTCATGCGACCTACCACTTTGTCCTTATCTCGTAATTATCATACGTAGTTTTAGCTATTTGAGAAGTGACTCTTAATTCAGCAAGGACCTTTCTCGTACTCTACTAGAAGTGTGATGACCTTAATTTATCCTCCTTCTCCAGGTGCATAACTACTTCTTCCATAGAATCTAACACTAAAGGTTGTCTTTTCATGGTGAGGATCCACGTTAAGTCTTCTAGGAATTCCAGGGAGGAACCATACTTCTGCGAGGGAGGTGCTAGGTCTGGATGCTTTAGAATGATTGCATCCGAGATACATTCCACCTTCTTAGAGACCTCATGCACTTTAGCCTTTTCTTCCATTAGCTCATGCTCTAATTAGGCACTAAGTAATTTTTTGAGGCTAAGATCCTTTATCTTCCTAGCTAGCTCTTTCTCCTTTTTATCCATCAAATCCTCAAATACTTTGACCCTATCATTTCTACTAAAGATTCTAGCTTCCAAATCAATGGAGACTTTGTTGAGTACATTGCACACTTGCTCATCTGAGAGCTGATGTGAGTTCACCATGGGGTTTTCTTCCTCTATACTGCACAAGGTTAACACTTTGCCCCATGGCTTACCTTGAATTCAGGATCATCAAGGTGGGAACCAAAGGCCCATGAGATCATATTTCACGTCTATGGGTATCTGCCCTTAGGATCGAAGGATGTCATTCCAGTGAGATCCTTTAATTGGACTATACTTTGAAAATTCATGTGTTGGGGTCATTAACATAACCCATTGATGCCATTTCTTCCTCCGTGTGCCTAATCCCTATGTGCATTCCCTTAGGAACAGTCACTGTTAAAATTGGACCACTAGTGTTGCTGTGGTTCTTCTCTTCACTCTCTTCCTTAGATTCTTCCAATACCAACCCCATGTTGTTCTACAACTCTTGGTCGACCAAGGTCTCTATTATCTTTTCAGCCTCCCTTTCTGTCACCTTGGTTACCTCTTTTTATGTGGGATTTGGGGTTCCTAGCCCCTTCATACCTACCTCCTCACTTCCTTCCTTGTCTCGGGCACCTTCCTCCTCTTGGCCTCCCTTCCTTCATGCAAAAATGAACTCGTCCTTTGCCTCCTCTTCATCCTCTTCCTCCGAGTCATTCATAGTAAATATGGGTTGCTCTTGGCTTACCTCAAGTTCATATTTTTCATCCCCATCTTTCTCTCTCATATGGGTGCTCAAAATATCGGTATGCTCGACTGCGCTCTGTCATCTTTCCCTTTTTCCTTACCAATGAATCTAGTGTAGGTGATTTATTTCTGTCTTCCTCTAATGATGACTCCTCGGATAGTAGATTTTTAGGTTTTGGGGTCTTTTCCTTAATAATGGTTTTCTTCTTCTCGCATGTAGGTACTTGACCCAGTGGGTACCTATAGCCTATGTTCCTACCACACTTGGTTCTTTCTTCCATTCCCCTTTTCCTTTTTCTCGGCATAGGCCTTTTCCCGCCAAAGTGGGGTCCTCTGGAATGGATACTTCATTTTCTAGGTATATGCCCTTTTCAAACTTTGGTTTGATGTGAAGGTATACCCAGGTTGCATCCTTCCCCAAAATTGACAAAGTAAAGGGTCTTAGTATGTGAACGTCTTGTGATATGTATCTTTCAATGTATGTGCACTTACCAGGGTAGACCAACCCTTTAGGCATCTCCCTATGTACTCAGTCTAGATTACCTAGGTCAAGCCACAACTTCTTTGATTCTTTGAACCTGTTTACCCCTACTTGGAAGAATTGGGCTATGAAGGAAAAGGGGAGCTTACACCAGGGGCTCCATGTACCATTATTCAAAAAAATATGCCAATACAAAAGTGCTTTGGTATACCATGAACTCTACCTCTCACTTGGTGACCACTGGAAGGTGTTCGGGAATGTGCCATTCTTCCCCAAACACATTCCTCAGGCATGTATACCACTTTTCCAAATGCGCCTTGAGCATCGATTTCATGCTTCCACAAGTATACTTCTCAAACCTTTTCGTAGGTGAGGGGTCCTCATCGGGTATTCCCGGATGAATTTTTCGAAATCATCCGGCACTCCAATTTCTAAGAACACTTTGTGGTTAACAAAATTTTTCCAAATAACATCTTGCTTCCTTCTTACATGTTGTTGATTATCTCATCCACAATGTATGCGGATAGGTTGTAGATGGTGCCCTCCGAGATCTTCTTAGAGACATTTAACTAGGGCTTGTTCACCTAGGTCCACCTCTCTTTCCCATTCAGCTTGCTGACCAAATGCTTAGCTACTTTCATCACTGGGACACTGATGTCTGAGATGTCAAATTATCTCGACCCCTTTTTGTAGTCAAGCGCAGCGATGATGGTCTCCTTAATTGCTTCTTCATCACACAAGTCATCCTCTAAGTTGTCTCCTTCGGAGATCAGGCATGTGAAGTGCAAAATGATTTGAGGAGTTATGCACATCTTGCGCTCTATGAAATGGAATTAGTCCTCATGTACGTGTGCCATCAACCATTGATACAAGCGCTCAGGATTTCAGAAGTATGGCAACTCATAAAGCCACAATAGACATGCCTTTCCCAATTTAACCTTAACTTCATCACTCTAGATGGGAAATCATTAGATGTTCTTTTATTTATTAGGTGCACTAGCTCCAAAGACTAATTCCTTGCCAATCATGGCTGAGCGATCATTGTAATTTCTTCCTGACATCTTCCTAAGGTGGGACTCCCATTCTTTTCAAATTAGCACTCCATCTGGGTATTGCATCTCTGCATACCACTCTTTGTTTTTGTAGGTATTTCCTCATGTTTTTGTTTACCTTTTCCTTTACTCTTTCCTTTCTCGGATGATTCTGCTATTTTATTGGATGGATTTGTAAATGTCATCCTATACTTTTCTTGTTTCTAAGTTCATATTTCAAACAGGTGGGGAAATTGTTTCACTGATCGTGCCCTAAAATTCAAACCCTAATCAAGATTTCTCTTCACTCGACGATTCTTCTTTACACTTCTTCCCATGCCCATGGTTTTTTGAGCATTTACCAAGGGGGTTTACCCATTTTTCTCTGGCATCTTCATTAGTGCCCCTTGGTTTACTTCAAACTTAGGTTCATTGATATGGGATTCAAATGCCCAAGATATCATTTTCTTGGTTTGTGGGTATGTTCCTTCTACATCAAATGAGGGTATGACCAAGATTTTTCTATTGAAATGATGCTCTGAAGCATTCATGTAGCACCTTTCTTAGATCATTGATGTAACCCATTCCTTTCCCTTGTGATTCCACTAAGCTCTTCTCACATGTTCATGCAGACTTTAGAAATCTTCTTTGCTAGGCCGGGGTCTCCGTCCATGCTGTTATACTCTTTTCTAATGATCTCCTCTTCTATCTCCTTGAGGACTTCATCAACGTTGCACTCTACCTCCTGTTCCACTAAATTTTTATAATTCCTACCACTTATCTCTCCACAACCTCTTCTATTTGTTCCTTGGTGAGGCTTGGGGTCCTCTAATCTCTCATGTTCACTTCTTCACTCACCCCTTTGCCTTGAGCATCTGCTTCCTCCTCGCCATTCTTCTCTTCATTTCCTTCTTCTTATGAATTGTGTATATCATACACAGGATGATTATGAACTTCTTCATCCTCATTGTCATCCTTCTCACCCCTATAGGCCTCCAAGCCCTCTATTTACTCATAGTCCGCCCTCTCCGCCACCTTATATTTATTCCTAACTAGTGATTTGAGTATAGGAGACTCTTCCTTCTCCTTCTCTCTAGCAGGAGAATCCTTAGTGAATCTTCTTATGTGGGAGGCTCCTCTTTCTCTCGACACCTCTTATTCTCGTGTCTTCTCCCGAATAGCGACTTCTTCCTTCACACATAAGTGCTTGGCTTAGCACTTTCTTCTGGCATGCCCTCAAATTGTGTTGTTTTCATACTTGGTGCCTTCTTCTCCTACACTTCATCTCTCTCCCTTTTCTTCAGTGCAACCTTCTTCCTTCTTATGGGGTCCTCAGGAATGGAGACATCATTCTCCAAGTAGGCGTCCTTTTCAAATTTTGGTTTGATTCATAAGTATAATCTTGTTGCAGGCCTCCCGACAATTGGCGGTGTTAAAGGCTTCATCATCTCTACCTTGTGGGAGACATACTTCTCCACATATGCATGCTTATTCGTATATATGAGCTTTCAATGCAGCTCATGGTGGTCTTGGTCCACTTAACTCACGTCAAACCTTAACCTTTTCACTTCCCTGAAGTGGTTGACCCCTGCCTGGAAGTATTGCGTAGTGAAAGAAAATGACAATTTACACCATGGACTCATAGTCCCATCTATTAAATTGAATATGCCAATGTAGAAATATTGATACACAACAAACTCAACCTCTCCATCTACAAGCGCAGGTAGTTTCTTAGGTATCCTCTACTTTTCCCTGAATGCATCATGCGCATTCATTTGTACAATTTTTCTAGGTACGCCTTGTGGGTGGCCATCATAGTATCACGGGTATACTTCTCAACCTTTTTCATGAGCGAGGATCATCTTCTTGATACTCCCAAAAACATTTTTGGCCCATTAGGAAATCAAATATCGAGAAGACGATGGTGAGGAGAATGTTTACGAACATTATCTTTTCCCTCTTACGCACATTGTTAATGATTTAATTTATAATAAAGGAGACATAAGTTATAGATGGTTCCTTTTGAAATCTTCCAGCATACATTCAACCATGCCTTGTTTACTTATGTCCACCTCTCTTGACCATTCAGCTTGGTAACCAGGCATATGGCCATCCTCATCATAGGGTTGGGGATATCTACGATATCAAAATAACGTAATCTTTTTTATAGTCATAGGCCTCCATAGTCACCTTAATGGCCTCCTTGTCCTCCAAGTCATCATCTATGGAGTCTCCTTCAAAAATTAGGCCAGTAAAATTTGATATAAGTTAAGGAGTTAAGCGCATTTTCTCGGCTCAAAATAGAAGTGGTCTTCGTGCACACATGACATCAACCACTGGTATAACCACTTAGGCTTTCCAAAATAGGGAAACTCATATAGTTGTAGCAACCCAGCCTTACCCAACTTCACCTTTACCTCATCGTTATAGATCAACATTCCTTCTAGTGTCCTCGTATCAGTTGGATGAACCAGTTCTAATGCCATCTCCTTCTTTTTAGTACTCATGTGATGTTTTTAGTCACTCACAACCATCTTCCTGATGTGTGATACCTATTATTTCCTAGAAACACTCCATTATGGTATTGTATATCTGTATACCCCTCCCCATTAAAACTAGTTGCAATAGTTTGTTTCCTTTGTCCTTATTCTTTGGTGAGATAGTCACCTTCTTTGGTGCCATTTTTAATTATTAGGTTATAATATAAAACTTCTCTTCCTTCACTTTCTTACTCTATTCAATCATATGGCTCAACTCCACAATAGAAGCCTTCCACTTCGACCCCTAGCTGTAGAACCCTAGCTTGGAAAAACTCTTCCACAAGACAACATGCTCCTCTAAAACTTCCTTCCCCATGCCTCGTGTACTCCTTCCACTTAGGTTTTAAGATCTAACCAAGTGACACACTTAAATATCTATGATTCTCTTCTTTGCCGAATTTTTTCCACATATGCCCTAGTTCACAAGAGCTCTTCAAGTTCACAATTGCAAGGTAAATAATAACATTTCGACTTCATACTTAAAGCAATTTTCCTTCTTTCTAGCAAAAATTGCTACACCACCTACAAAATATCTTAGCATTAAATGTGGATTTTTCCAATAAATTCATCCTTAAGTGACCTTACCCATGCGCCCAACCCTTCACAAAATATTTTGCAACCTTCTCGCTCATAAAAATCCTAACCGATTGAAGAATCTTACGCGCGCATCTACAAAGTGGTGAAGACACTTCTTTTGTTGACCCAATTTTTCCCTCACCTACCTCATATTATTCTTGTGCTTCTCATCCTTTGAATGTGGTCATTGTTAAGCTATCTTGGCACCAAAATTTCTTGTCCACCTTCTCCACGTGCTCTTCTCCTTATGCATTTTTATCCCTTAATTGGGCCATTTAACAAAACTTGCACTACCAACTAATTATTCACTTCACACTACTCCATCCCACACTAAAATGGATGCATAGTCCTCTATGCATACACAACCTTTTAAAATTAAAATTGGTTACCACTGCACAAGGTGCAAAATAGAATAAAAAGAATGGATCAAATAACGAGAAAGGGAAACACAAGGAAATGCATAAAGGGAAATCCTAAGCTCCTGGCAATATTTCCTTATTTACAAACACAAGGAAGACTTATTTATAGTAGGGCTTCAGCCTACTCCCATTAAAATGGCCAGGTAACTTCATACCATCTAACGCTTGTAACTAACACGAGCCTAAATCAAGGATGTACAAGATTATGTAAGGGCCCAACCAATGGACTTTAAACTTCCCTGGATGGTGCAGAAACTTGGAATCATACTACAAAACCATCTGCCCAACCTCAAATTGCTTATTCTTGATATGACAATCATGTCATGCCTTTTGTTTGGATTTTTCAGTCCTCTGACTCCATCTAGGAAGTGATATTCTCTCATCTAACTGCATCAAATTATCAATCCTTTCCTTGAGAACTTGTTCATTAGCCAATCCTCCTTTGCGCACTTTACATAGTGATGGTAACATGAATTCAACTAGAAAAACAACTTTTATACCAAACACCAATTGAAACGGTGTGGCCTTATTGAACCTCTTGTAGGTTGTCTTGTATGCCCATAGAATGGTTAATACTTTGTCATCTCAATCCTTTCTTCCAACATCACAAATTTTGGTCAAGATGTGACTTAGTACCTTATTGAATGCCTCAAGTAGTTCTATTCACTTGAGAATGATAAGGGGTGGTCTTATGATGGGCCACCATAAACTCTACTAAGAATCCCGACCATTTCATTCGAAAATGTGCACCCCTATCACTAGTCAAAATCAAGGGACATCCATACCTTTTGATTATGTTTTCCCATAAAAATATGGTAGTTATCATTGCAGGTGTAACCCTTTATAGGTGTTGCCTCTCCCAATCTTGCCAAGTAATCAATGCAAGTAATTATATATCACAAACTAGTCCTTCACGTGACGGTGAAATTGGTCCTAAAAGTCAATTTCCCATGTTTCAAATGGTTCTGCATTGGCTATAGGTATCAAGGGCATCTCATCCCTCCTTCTAGGTTTTCTAAGGCAATAGAAATGGTCATAGGACTTACAAAACTCAATATAATCTTGGTAGATACTTTCCCACAAAATTACTATGAGTAGAATCTTCTTGCACGCTTGAATTTCCTACATAGTTCCCTCCTAAAATCCCACCATGTGCTTCCTCTATAATCACCATGCACTCATGTTCCAATACAAATTGACACGAACCTCATCAAGTCCTAACTTGTATAAATCCCTAGTAATCAACATGTAGGGCACAATGCGTATCGCCAACTTATTCTTCTTTAAAGGCTTCATCCCATCTAGCACCACACCTGTTTTAAGGAACACCATAATATTTTCGAATTCCGAGGGCGTGCGTCGTAACCTAAACATTATGTGTCTCGAAATGGTATCCTCAATACTCTACACGTCCTCTCCTGAGTCAATCCTTGATAAGTGGTCAGGTCATGAGTTACTTTTTCCTAGTTTTACAACCATCATGAACTCAAATTCTTGAAATAATAGGACCCAATGGCATATGCACCCTTCTAAGACTGGCTTGTTTACCAAGTACTTCAAAGTGTCGTTATTTTTGTAGAATATGAATGGTGTTGCTAGTAGATACTTCCTTAACTTATGCATCGCATAGATCATTGATGAGCCTTCCTCACGTTTAGTAGTTGTGTAGTTCTGCTCCACCGGTGTTAACTTCCTACTTGTAAAACACAAGGGATGATCAACAATCCCCTCACTAGTTTGTGCTACTAATTCTCCAATGGTTGTTCTGAGAGGCATAAACATGCACATGGAAAGGCTTATCCAAAGAAGGAAAACGTAGTATGGGCGTAGTAATAAGAGTACCCTTCAAAGTGTAAAACACCTTCATTGCACCTCTCCCTAGTGAAAGGCACTCTTATGATTTAGAATTTTCTCTAAGGGGATGGAGATCTTGGCATATCCTTTGATGAACATTCAGCAGTACCACTGTATGCCCAAGAAATCCACGCACTATGCTCGGACTAGTAGGCTCTCCAAATTCCACAATAACAACTTTGGGGATCCACTAACAAGCCCTCCTTAAATATAATGTGTCCCAACAAGTTTCAAAATGGATTAGAAAAGACACATTTCTTATTAGGACAGCAATATTGTCACACGGAAAAAATAATATTGATATTGTATTCGACACACCTTGAACTACAATCACAGGCTAATATATAGCCATATCAATAGGAAAACTGACTTCCTATAAAATAGGAAACTACAACACACCCGAATATATATTGTTATATATTTGTTATAACAATATATATAAAACTAACATTTGTATTTAATGAATACATAAATAATGTAAACATTAATATTAGTTTCCTAACATTCCCCCCCTTAATGTTTACATGGTAACATTAGAACTTTCACACTTCCTTTGCAGCCTGCCGCCTCTGCGCGCTCATGATCTTGGCACACACTCGAACTGAAGGTAGAAGAAGGAACACATCAACTTCTTATCGACCAAGCACTGTCGGGAACACATCTGACCGACGAGGATGGGAACATGCTCAAGAATCATCTGCTTATCAACTAGTCACTCTAGGGAACACATCTGACCTAGCAGTGTGGGAACTCAAGCAGGAACACATCTGAACAACCTTCAATGGTTTTCAGGAGGCTAACCACAAACCTAGGTATGAACAGGAACACATCTGACTGTTCTACCTCATCAAGCCTCATGATGCTGCATTTCACTATGTTATTTGTTCTGCACTATGTTTTTGCATTTGGGGAAATAGGAATAACCACATACTCAACTGAAAAACTGAAAATGGAACATTGGATCATGTTGATCATGTTCCCCCCTCAATGTGAACATTTCACTTATTCAACACAAAACAAGAACTCTGAAAAAGAATCACACCAAGCTGAAATTCACACAACACAACTGAATCTGGAACACTGCAAAACTCAAAAACAAGTACTCACACTGCACACCTATGCCACCAAATCATTCTGTCCCGTCGTTGGTGACTGACGAGAGGTCGCTGTCTGACCTCCAGCCTCCGATGCCTCCATCCTCCATTGTCATGCTGCTAGTTCAGCCGGATGTGATCATGAAGCTCAAAATACCTTCAATAATTTAGACGTCCCCTACAAGCCAAAATGCATCCAAAATTGAAATGCGGGCAAATTTTTTTATTTTTCGAATTCTGGAAGATGACACTTTTTATAATAGTAATGACCCACAATTAACTTTTGACGACTAAACAAAAATCGACTCTTGATTTTTTGAAAATAGACACAAAAATGGCTATTTTACCATATATACATATCATGACACTTTACGAAAAACACACTAATGGTGCTATATAAGACACTTATACCGTAATGACATGACTTTTTACACCATTATTGCTTTGACACTTATACAAGACTCTTTTACATTGACAACTAACTTTCAAAACAATACTTATCAATTTGAATGACTCAACTTTAATTTTTTACTGGAATTTAAGAGGACATTACCAAAATAACATACATATGACATGGAAAAGATGGCAGCGGCCAAGGATTTTGACAATATAGTGAGTAATACAAGGCGGTTGAAAAATGTATACGTATTAACTGAACATAGACCAAAACAAAACTAAATGAATGGATATGAATACCTAGACAATGAATCTAGCACAAATGTTAAAGACCGAATGAAGGTAAAGAACAGACACGTGGATGTTCTTTCCAATGCATGCATTGCACTGCCGTATTGAAACCATGATCCGAGGAAAGAGATTAGGCGTAGATCCATACTATGAATGCACTAGACATTTGATTAAATGCCATTCTCCATGTTTCAGGCATGTTTAAACTGAGCTGTACAGCCAATCAAAAATTTTAATGCGCTTCTTCTTGCATTCACATCCGTGTGCTGGAAATTGGAATGATTGATTATAATTTTCCAAAGGACTGGCCAAACATAATGTAATTACGTAGATGCAAATTTTCTCAAAGTTGTGCATGCAATGCACCACACATGAATGCCTGAATTGACCATGCAATACAAGACCTGTTCGTTTTCACCTTGATTTATTTAGCACTCTTCATTGGATAACTGTGGCATATATGTCTTAGGAATTAAATGGAAAAACCATAATCTCCTACCATTATTTAGCAATTTCGAATCACCCAATGGCAGATCAGAATTCAATATAAAACTGTATTACATTAATCCAGTAATGCTAATAATGCATGTGCGATTGGGTCTAAACATTTGAATGCAAACCAAAGCAAAAAAATATCTCCTGTTATTCATATGGCTTCAGAAACTCCAAATTTGTGTCCAGATTGCCACGTGGAGATCATTTGATAAACAATGATATATTCTACACTATCAAAGCATAAAATAATGTGAATGATAGCCGTGGGCATGCAAAGAAATGCCCAGATCTGTCAGAATCGTTGGAGGTAGAAACCACGATCCATTATATGCGCAGGCACATGGATATACAAATTGCCTCCAGGACGTGAAGAATTCACCTCATTTCTATGCAGCAGGTCTGCAACCTATTGATGGACAACATTTTTCAATGAGAAATGACTCTCATTTGGACACAACCTCAGACCTCTGATCACTCTGATACCAAATATTGGGACAGCAATATTGTCACACAGAAAAAATAATATTGATATTGTATTCGACACACCTTGAACTACAATCACAGGCTAATATATAGCCATATCAATAGGAAAACTGACTTCCTATAAAATAGGAAACTACAACACACCCGAATATATATTGTTATATATTTGTTATAACAATATATATAAAACTAACATTTGTATTTAATGAATACATAAATAATGTAAACATTAATATTAGTTTCCTAACATTTCTTAATGTTGAGGGATATCCTCAACTTTTGACATCTCTCGAACATCGATCCTGAAATTGTCACAATGGTCTTTCACTATCCCATACATCATCCAGTCATCCAGTAGACTTGAAGAAACTTGTGGATAAATTCCTGAAATGCTTGTACCACAATGCATGAGAATACACCAAGAGCATTCTTTAATCCGAAAGGCATAACCGTGTAGGAAAAGATTCCCCACTTAGTGGAAAAAATTTTCTTTCTATGGTCTTCCTTTGTAATCCTGACTTGGTGATACCCAGAGAATCTATCCATGAAGGAATAGACCTAGCACCAAGCTACTCCTTCCATAATTTCTTTAGTGAAGGGGGTTGGAAAAGGGTCAATACCACACACTACGTTCAAGTACATGTAGTCAACACAAATCCTTATCCTTCTGTCCTTCTTGATATTGATGACCATTGGGCTTATCCACTCTGATTCCTCCACAACTTCAATGATACAGGCGATCATCTTGTCTATCTCTTCCTTGACCCCTACATGCACGTTTGGGTTCATCTCGATAAGGTCTCTTCCAAATCAGGCACACACCTTCCTTTAACTTGATTCTCATTTCCCCCAAGGAATGGTGAACACCTTTGAGCTCATGGTGCCCAGCAGATTAAGTCTTGAAATTCATGCAACATATCAATGACCTTTGAAACTTCTTTCTCTCGACCAACAATCCCCAATGATATCTTCCTTAGGTTCTACCTTTTTCCCAATGTTAACCTTATTCTTTTTCAATGGCTCATGGTAGGAATGCGGTCACTCATCGAGTTCTATGTATGACTTCGTGCATACCCTCGTAATGGTTAACATCCGGACTTCCATTTCTTCACCATCTACTACATAAACCTTCTTTCCTTTTTTCCTTTTCAATGCACATGCACTTAAGTTGTATCTCTTCTTATTCTTCTTCATTGAAACATGTCTCCAAACTAGGTTTACACAACAACTCTAATAACCTATCTTTTACCATGGCACTATCTCCCATTGTAAGGTGTTTGACAACTTGCAATGCATTATCTACTGATGGCTTTGTACTTTGATAGTCAAACACTTGACTACGATATGCCATCAACTCTTGCCAATTCCATGTCGACGGCATGTCTCTAAGTGAATGTACCATACATGTGCACAACCTTGTAAGGTGGAATATAACTTATGTACCCATAATGAAGGTGGTAAAGCTTTTGTGCCTTCCATCTAGGCCTTCTCACATGCTTGGATATGGGAAGAGGCGGGTTCTTTGCCATGGTAGTCTTAGATAATAGTGGGTGTGTTTCTTCTATAGAACCTTACAGAGATGCAACTCTTACCTCATGCGACTCTAGAAGACTCTTGCGATGATTTTCCCACCAACGTGCTACTGATCCAGTAAGTTACAACCGAGCATACTTCTCCTTTCGTCCTCATTTTTCCACTGATCCTCCATCTCTCGTAAGAAATCATCAAGGCTTACTCCTCCAAAGTAACTTGGTAGCTTCTTCCTTCCTGTGTGCTTGACTCATTACCCCTTTGTTACTCTTGTTGTTTATTCTTTCAATCGTCACCCAATTAACTCATAAGTCCCATGTGCCCAATTATCGCATGTTATGCTAGTTGTATCACTCATTGATTGAGCATCTTTAAATCGAATAAATCATCCCATAGGATGAATTACTTCAGGGTCCTTGATAGAGCGTACATAGATTTTGTTGAGGACTTCCTCTCCTAAGGGCTCAATATAGGGTGTTGATTTCCCATATGTTAAAGGGATGATCACCCTTTATTCCTTTTTCTCAAAAATGATATACCCCTTGTTAAACCATAGGTTGACATTATTTTTATAACACCAAGGGCACCCAAGTAATGTTGGAAAATTATCCACCTCGGTGAGCACCAAGAATTCAAAGTCCCCAATGAACTTGGCCCCTTGAATAGTGATAACCGCATCCTTCAAGAATCCAATGGGCATTTCCTTTTTCTTGTTTTCCATATACAACACATTAAAAGATGGTTGTAATGTGGGCCTTCCCATTTGATGTCATGCATCTAAGGTGATAAAATTAACTTCAACTCCTATATCAATGAGTATATTACTCAGAAGCCACCCATCAATAACTGCATTCAATGTGATCTCCTTATCATAGTCAAGCCTATGAGGAGGAAGGTTGGCATGCAACACTTGGCTTTCACACTCTCTCGTGACACGTGGTACCTTATCCTGTAACCATTCTCATAGCAAGGGAATGATATTATCTTGCATTAACATTTTATACACTTCCCTGACCTCACCTAGATCCTCCTCCGCAGCTTCAAGATTCTTCCTCTCGCTTCATCTACCTTGACTATTCCTTTTGACACTGTATCTCTCCTTGTAATCCCTAAATTACATCCATAGTCTCTTGATACACTTCATTTTTATGAGAAAGGTCCAGTACTTCCCATGTAATCATTAGTACAAATCAGCAAAGACACCCTAAATGACCTTCAGATCTGTAAGTGAGAAATGGGTCATCTAGTGTGATTGCACAACATTGAATCTTTTCCCCAAGTGTGGGACTTGAAAAAGGGAAAAACTCTCCGGATCAAAGGTTGGTTCCTCTCTTCGCTCTAATTAGATGTATACATGAAATTTGTAGAGGTTTAACTCAAAATCCTACTCTAATTATTCCAAGGAGACAAGGATATAAGAGAGAAAAGAAGGTAAAAATAGACTAACAAGGTGATACAACAAAGGAGTGATGAACATATACTTCGAAAATTGAAAAAATTATAAAAATGTAACACAAATCATGCACAAATTACTTAAAATTGTAATGAAGGATCAGAATGAAGCTAACAACACAAGAAAGGATTGCAAACTCATTCACAAAGCTTGCATTGTCATTTCCATTTTTAAATACAATGCATTACAACAACAAGGAGGTAGAATACATGTTGTAGTCCTAAAATAGGTCTGATATTGCACAAGTTCACTTGCCAGGGTGAAGGAGGGAGCATGCAAAACATAAAATTGTCCAACCTTTTACAAAATGAGCCAAATCTGGCTTTTAACAATGAAAACCCGAGCTCAGAAGGAGAAACACGGGAAAAATGAAAGGAATCATTCAACCACCGACCAAATCCATCAAAATAGCATGGGTACCCTTAAAATTTCATTCCCTAAGATTTTCGACCATGCTGGAGAAGAATGGAAGCCATACTGCATTAAAAATGGTGGTTGAATGTTAGTTCTACTCTTTTCCCCATGCCAGAGGTGTTTTCTCATTTTTCTCTCACTAAAATCCACCAAAAAACAAAATTGAAGATTCCATAATGTAGAGGACTTCAATATCTTTCCAATGACACCAAAATTGTAGAAAAATAAGCTTTGGATCGAATGATATGCCCCCCTGAAGATTTAGGGAAAACAGGGGAAAAAATTGGGTCGGCGGGCCGAAACCCAAAAAATTTCCCCTTTTTTTTAATTTTGGGAAAAATTCCCAAAAAAACTCTTCCCCCACCGCTCCAATACCACATGGCACATTTTTGTTAGTCCATGGGCTCAAATGACTAGTTTACGCCCTTTTTGCATTTTGGAAAAAATTCCAAAATCACTCCGTGCTTTGCTTGCTCATTTCTTTACGTGCCATCGTCCTATTGGTTGGCAAGGGTTGTGCTCCAAATTTTATATTTCCTCCTTAGAAAGCTTGTGGGAAAAACATTTCCCTTGCACCATTTTCAACACTTTCACAAAATTGTCAATTTCCCCCTTTGACCTTGGCCGAGAATAGGACACATGGCACATTTTGATTGGCGCGGGGTTTAAATAAAAAAAAAATCATTTCACCATCCTTTGGAAATTTTTAATTCCACCCCCACCGGTCTAACATTTGATGCCACGTGGTGTCTCCTCATTCATTGCGAGCCTTCGGGCCGGGTTTTCCTTTTTTACCCTTAACTATTTTTGGCAAAAAACCAAATTTTTCGCTCCCCTTCGACTCCCGCCGCCTCTGGACATGTGTCATATTTCTATTGGTTCGCAGGCATCATGCCAAAAAAATTCTTTGTGCCCCTACCAAGAACTTTGGAAAATTTTATAAATTACCTCTCTACCGACGTGCCATTCCGCCTCCACATGGCACTTTCCTATTTGTCATAGACCTTCCCGAGGGAAAATTTCCCTCAAAACTCCACCGAGCCATAACTTGCAAAATAGAAGGAGTTAGAAGGAAAATTTTACCTTTCTGGAAAGGTGAGGAAATTCTCTATCTGATGAAGCTATTTATAGAAAATTTTGACTGAGGCACAAGGAAGGAAGAAATGAAAGAGAGTTAGCCAAAAATAAGCAAGGGGCTTATTTTGGATAACAATTTTGGTGACTCAGAGGGGTCATCTACCTGCTGGATGAATGATCAGCTACTTGAAGCAATCCATTAGGCATGGAGTCATCAACTTAACTACTTCGTACTCTTAACTGATTAAAAATTTTTCTAGAAAGAGATTATGAGAGTAGAATATCACCGATCTCGTAACATGGCCTCGTAAAGATGCATCCTTGGGACAACAAAGCTTGTGCCAAAGCACTTAGGGAAATGTAAAACTAAGCTATAACAAAAAAATGTGCACAAGCACTTGGAGGAATGAAAATATAAGCTAATATGTACAAGGTGAAGAGTTTCCCTTCTAGTAGCAATGCTTTAGATGGATTCCATTGACTGGAATCTACAGTTCTTCATCATCCAATGTAGACAATTGGAAGACATTGTTGTTCTTACATTTTGTGACCATGTAGGGGCCACTCCAAATGGCATCAAACTTTGAATTCCTTACTGTCTTTGCTTGGTCTGCATCCCATTTCAACACTAAATCTCCAACTTGGAAGGTCATATCCTTAGCTTTCCTATCAAAGGTTCTCTTGATCAAGGCTTGGTCCTTCTACATTATTTAGGCTGCATGCTCTCTAATTTCTTGGAGCTCCATCAATTCTACATATCTAACCTCCATGGGTTCAAACTCCAACAATTCCAATTGCTTCATGAGTTCCAACATTGGTAACTCAAGTGACATAGGCAAGATTTCCTCTCTTCCATAAACAAGTCTGAATGGAGAGTTACCTATGGATCTCTTGGGAGTTATCCTATCAGCCCATAAGGCTGATTTCAATTTAGTATGCCAAGTCCTCTGATTTTCATCAAGAGTCCTCTTGATGATCTTTAATAGGTTCTTGTTGGTAGACTCAGCTTGGCCATTACCTTGAGGGTAATAATTTGATGAAGTGCTTAGATAAATCCCATTTTTAATATCCCATTCAGTTACCTTTGATCCTATGAATGCCAAAGCATTATCTGATATTATAGTGGCAGGTATACCAAATCTGGTTACTATCCCCTCATAGAAGTCTAGAATGCTAGATTCATTTGCCTCTTTGAGTGCCACTGCCTCAGTCCATTTCATGAAGTAGTATGTTGCTGTTAGAATCCACTTATGTCTTTGCCTTGAGTTTGGGTTAATGACTCCAATGAAGTCCAAACCCCATTACATGAATGGCTGGTCAACTAAAATTGGGTGCAATGGAAGGGCTGATAATATTTCCTTTCTGTGAAGAATGCACAATTTTTGCACCTATCTTGATCCATGTATAACAATCACCGAACACCTTGGGCCAATAATAGTCAGCCTTCATAATCTTGAGGGTTGTCACTCTTGGAGAAAAATGACCCCCATCTTGATTGATCATGGAACTCTTCTAACATTCTATTAATTTGATTTTCCCCAATGCATCTCAACCGCACTCCATTTATATCCTTTTTGAACAAGACACCATCAACAAGTGCATATGGGATAGCTTGCAATCTAAAGTGTCTTATTTTTATTTTTTCATTCATCTCTCGGAGGGCATAGGCCTATTTTTAATAAGTGCATTATGTCTTGGGTCTAGCAAGGAGTGAGCATATCACCATTCTCTTCTTGAACGCTACTTTGTTCTGGTTGTCTTGCAACGCCAAAACAACATCCTTCCCGTTGTTTGCTTCCATTGATTTTCTTAAGACCATCTACTCACACAATCCCTTTCCTTGGACTAGCTTGGTGACTTTGATCTCAATGTCATACTCCATGACACGAGTAATCCACCCTGCACATTTTTCATTTAGGTCTTTGTTGAGGAGGAATTCCTTAACTCCCACATGAGAAACTAGCAGTTGAACCTTGTTGTTTGAAACTAGATGCTTAAATTTCTTCAAGCTCCTAATTATTGCAATATAATGCTTCTCAATGAAGGAATACCTCACCTCATAGTCCTCCAAGCTTTGGCTAAAGAAGGCAATTGGCTGCTCTACATTTTCTTTGTTCTGCTGTACTAAAATTGCAGAAATTGTATCATCACCTCCAAATGCATAAAGGATAAAATCCTTAGAGAAATCCAGGTTAATGAGAGTTGGATCTTGTGAGATAGCCTCCTTGATTACCTCAAAACTTTCCTTACCTTCAGCTGTCCATTTTAAAGCCATACTTTTCTTCAACATCATAGTTATTGGCTTGACAAGGGCTGCAAAATCTGGAACAAACCTCCAAACAAAATTGATTCTTCCCAAGAAACTTTGAAGGGACTTCTTGTGACTTGGTAATGGCAGTGATCTTATTGCTTCAACCCTCTCTGGATCAATTGCTAATCCCTCTTTGGAAACAATGTGGCCTAAGAACTTTCCTTCATGAGCTAGGAAAATACATTTTTTAGGATTCAAGGATAGCCCAAATCTTCTACATCTTTGGAACACTTGTCTCAAATGAAAGAGATTATTTGTTGCACTTTTAGAAAATACAAGTAATATCATCAAGGTATATCAACACTATTTTGTTGATCAATCCCTTGAATGCCATATCCATTTCCCTTTGGAAGGTAGCTCCAGTGTTAGACAACCCAAATGGCATTTTCCTATATGCATAAGTTCCCCATTTGGTGGTGAAGGCTGTTTTGAACTGATCATCCTCCTTTACCATGATCTGATTATACCCTGAATAACCATCTAGCAATGAAAACCTCTCAGAGCTAGCAACAACTTGTAAAATCTGCTCCATAGAAGGAAGTGGGTAATGATCCTTGAGGGATGCTCTATTCAAATCTCTAAAGTCTACACACAATCTGATTTCTCCACTCTTCTTTCTAACTGGAACCAAGTTTGCTACCCAACCTCTAATAACTTATTCAATTCCTTCTTCATGAGAGGCTCCATGTGTGGATTGATTGGTCTTTGTTTTTTCCTGATGGGTTTAGCACTTGGATCTAATTCAATTTTGTGTTGAGCTAGCTTGGGATTGAAACCTCTCAAATATTCATAGCTCCAAGAAAATATATCTGGGAACTCTTGGCAAAGTTGCATGAACTCACACCTTTCTTGCTTGATTGTCACTTTACTAATTTGAAGTGATTTGTCTTCTCCCACCGAGATGGGCACTGAATCTTCTCCCTTGAATTGGATGTTTTCTTTCTCTTTCCTAAATTATTCATTAGGATTAAAGATAGACTCCAAAGTGATAAGTACCTTTGGTAGTTTGTTGGTTCTCAGCTGTACCACTTGATCACCATACTGTTGTTCTAACTTTTCCTAATTTTTGGCTGAGAACTTAGCTTCTTCTTACAACAAATTGATGATTTGTTGGTCACTTTCAAACACTTTCCAACTTACATTATTGTCTGGAACTGATGGCCTTATAATCACATGAATGTTTGGCTATACTTTATCTTCCTTGATACTCTCCACAACATCAAAGGCTGCCCCAATTGCTGCAAGCCTATTAGCAGCTTGGTTTTCTTTCCTAGGGATGGAGTTGATGCAAAATCCTTCAAAATCCTCAATGAGGTCCAACACCCTATTCTTATAACACTTGATCAGGTGATTTTTGGTAGCATGTTGTCCTTTAACTTGATTAACAATCAGCTCACTGTCACCAAAGACTTGTAATTTTTGATACCTCTCTTTCTTAACCAATGCAATCCTTGTATCAAAGCTTCATATTTAGCAATTTTATTAGAACATGCAAACTAAAATCTAAAATCTAAATAATACTTAATGCCTTGAGGTGAAACAAGCATAGCTCCCCCTTACACCTTTTCTACTTCTTGATCCATCAAAGAATAGTTGTCATACCTCATTGTCATCTTTATGGTCTGGCTTGGTGATGCTAGGAATAGGCTGATTTTCTTCATGCATGCAATAAACTCCTAGTTCAGATTCCTCTATTTCCTTTTAGGGATCAAAAGCATGCACCTTGCTTGCCCATTCATCAAGATTCAAATCTAGGATGCTTCCAACTTTGGTGTCAGCTTCATCGGTGCTTGGATAATCCTCTTGATCAAACACTTTGAATAGTTAGCATTGATTGGGCTTGGAGTATGAGGCTCAATGTGAAAGTTTGCAATAGGTTCAAACCTGATTGTGGCCTTAGTTCCATATCTTGTTCTAAACAACATGTGTGACCAATCAGCAGATAAATACCCTCCAATTCTAGCTATGAAATCCCTTGACAAACATAGGGCAAAAAGTGGTGGTAAATCTATCACTGACACATCTTGCAACACAGTGACATTGGGGCATGCATGCAAAGTGAGGCTCAAATATTTAATTACCCCCACTGTTGTTACTACTGTCCCATCTAGTTGCACCACCCTTTGGATATGACTTCATATTGGAGTCCCAGCTGATCAGTTATTTTCTTGAGCATCACATAACTACTTGCGCCCGAGAATCAATCATACAATTGTGTACTAGTTTATCCCCAATGATCAATGAAACACATAATGGAGGGGGCTTAATAATTTTACCTTGGTGTCCTCCAAGTTTCCCCTCAGGCTGAGTAGCATTTGTGAGTACCTTCTCTTGCATATGAGCTTGCTGATGTAAAGTTGACCAATTCTTCATGGCAGCTTGTAGTAGATCCCTTTGGCCTGGGATGGATAGTGATTCCCATATATATATATTCACATTTTTCTTCTTCATTTTCTCAATGATGCTAAATGGGGATGAAACATCTCTTTGCTGCCCCCTAGCCTACACACTCTTTTCTTGTACATGGGTTGCAATAGCTAGAATTTGAACTGGTTTAGAAGGTGGTTTGGGTTGTCCTTATACATTTGGATCTACATTTTTCTTGCCAACACTTTGTGGAGTGATGGAAGGTTTTGGATCACCTGGAGCTAATGGTTTCCCTTCACCAATATTACTCTTCTTTGACCTCATGTTAATCTACATTCTAAGAAATTTTTTGATTCATACCATAAAAATCTTTAGTTTGCTAGTTCACAAGTGTAGTCTCATTTGGAGTTGTATTTTGCTGAGATGTTCCATGCTGTTGGTTTGTTTCTTGACTCACCTCACTCTCTACGATAGTTGTTGTCACCATCAAGGCTTGGTTCAAAGCACCACCGAAGCACATAGACTTGTTATGAGGTTCATTGCATGGGAAACACAATAATAATCTTGAGATATATTATTTTTCACCGGCACTAAGGCTTAGAGGTAGATGCAACATTTGGGTTATAGGGCTGAAATGGTTTATTGGCGGGAGGCCTTACTTGGTTTTGATTTATAGTTGGATTTGGTGACCTATTAGGCTAAGTTTGAGACTGATAAGAAGGTATAAAACTTGGAGCTTGCTGCCTCTTGAGTGTAACCAGCTCATTGCCTAATTTTTGTAATTGTTTCATGACTTCTTGAAGTTCATTTGAAGCACTAGAGGATGAAGTAGAAGTTTCATTTGAACTCTGATTTCTAGGAGTGGGAATAAGAGATAAAGTAGGTGCTTGACTAGTGCTTGGGCTTTCCAAGTTTGGATATAAAGGCATGGGAGGCCTATGAGAAAGTTTACCACTTCGATCAAACAATTCTTAGCCCTAATGGCAATGTTATAAGATATATGTATATTTGCACCTCCCATGGATTGGATTAACATAGAAATATCAGAATTTAAAGCTTTGAGATAGTATAAGAAAGCACCTTTAGCTGTTGGCCTTACTACCACTAGGAATTCTATCCCATGTCCTTTGAAATCTGAAATTGAAGTTTGTTAGCTGCTCATTGGGAGCTCTCTTGATAGTTGTCAGTTGTTCCAAAGTAGAGACAAATTATCTCCCTTTTCTCCAAATTGATCATGGAGAGCTATGCACAACTGGTTCCAATTTTGGATAGAGCCTACCCCAAGGCTCCTGAACCATTGCAAGGATTTCCCTTTGAATGAAGATGCCAACAATTTGACAACAATTTGCATCTCAACAATCTCATGGATTGCACAAACATTAGCAATGTATTTGACATGATCACCGGAGTGGTCTGATTTTCTCCAAAAAAGTATGGATGTTCTTCAATGCTGCAACTAGAAATATTTTATGCATTTTGAGCAAGTGGGATGTTGCCACTTTGAAGTTGACATAAGGGTTGTGTTGTGCCATTCTAATTAGCCTGAGAACTCTTGTTGATTGGGTGAAAGGTCTACCAGGTGGAGGAGTTGATAGAGTTCTATTTGGTGGAGATGGAGACCTTTGAATTATTCTTCCTCTCTCTCTTCTTCCTGGGGATAACTACAGATACTCAAACAATCCTTCTTCTCTCGGCTCTTGACCTTGTGTGGATCCTTCTCATGAATTTTCAGACTTGGACTGCTAAAACCAGTTGATTCATCTCTTTGGAGTCATCAGATGTGCAAATCAAGGCTCTTTTTAAGAAATAAACTTACAACAAATGCATATAAACCTTATTATAATGAAGATGAAGAACTATAAGGTCCCACTGGGCATGCCAAAACCGTTAGTGTAAATCAGCAAGCACCCCTAAATGACCTTCTCATCTACAATTGAGAATTGGCTCATTTATTGTGATTTCAAAACATTGAATCTTTTCCTCAAGTTTGAGACTTGTAAAAATGGGAAAAAACTCTCCCGATTAAAGGCTAATTCCTCTATTCTTCCGATTATATGTATACATGAAATTTATAGAGGTTTAACTCAAAATCCTACTCTAATTTTGCCAAGGAGACAAGGATAGAAGAGAGAAAAAAAGGTAAAACTAGACTAACAAGGTGATACACCAAAGGAGTGATGAACATCTACTATCAAATTGACACATTATAAAATTGCAACAAAAATCATGCAAAAATTGCTTTAAATTGTAATGAAGGATCAAAATGAAGCAAACAACACAAGAGAATCAGATTGAAAATTCATTCACAGAGGTTGCATTTAAGGCTAGGTTTTCCTTTTTCACCCTTAACTATTTATGGTAAAAGACCAAAAAAAATTTCCCCCCTCCAACTCTTACCGGCCTCATGGACATGCATCATATTTCTATTGGTTCGCGGGGTGTCAAGCCAAAGAATTTGTTTATGCCCCCACCGAGAACTTTGGAAATGTTTCTAACTTACGTCCATTGACTGCCATTCTTTTACCACGTGGTGCCTTCCTATTTGGCGCGGACCTTCTAGGGAAAATTTCCCTCAAAAACTCCACCAAGCCATAACTTGCAAAATACAAGGAGTTAGAAGGAAAATTTTACCTTTCTGGAAAGGTGAGGAAATTCTCTATTTGATGAAGCCATTTCTAGAAAATTTTGAGTGCCTAAAAGTGGAAATTTTTACTGAGGCACAAGGAAGGAAGAAATGAAAGAGATTTAGCCAAAAATAAGCAAAGGGCTTATTTTGGATAACAGATTAAACTTCTTCCCTAACAACCAGAGTTTTATCCTAACATCTCCCTTGCTCGCATGACCTCTTCTCATGTTGTAACTAGGACAGTTCTAGTTATGATTCATTTTCCCCTCTTGGCATCCATTGAGAGTTATCTTTCCTTGTGCTTACCATCCTAGTGCCTTTATCCTTTCGTTGTTATTGGCTCATGTGCTCAAATAGCTTAGGACACTCCTCATACCTATACTTCTTTCCACACCATAAACATTGTAACAAATCAAGACACTCATGTTTGTAATGCTCTGTCGATCTACAATTATAACAGGTTCCATGAGGGAACTCACTTATTCCTCTGCCGTGGTTACTCGACCACAAAATCCTTATGGTATTCTCTTTCTAGTGAATCCTAAAATAGATCCTCTAATGAGGAAAAAATGATCTAAGTTGATTAAATCAGGTATTATCTTTCTAGTTAAGCATTCAAGTTGGGTAGAAAATCTTGTTCCTGTTAGGTATAAGAATAGAGAAATTGGATTATGTGTTGATTTCAGAGATCTTAACAAAGTTTCATTAAAAGATCATTACCAACTTCCAAATATGGATCAGATTTTGAGAACAGCTTTACATTGGAAAAATGGTGGATAGACAATCTCTTCTAGATGGTTATAGTGGATACAATCATATTTTAGTTCGAGAAGAAGATAGCTAAGAAACAACCGTTACCACCAAGTGGGGTACTTGTGCTTACAAAAGAATGCCTTACCCTTTCAAGTGGGGTATTTTAGTTTGAGAAGAAGATAGGTACAAAACAAATTTTACCAAAAATTTTTATCTCTCGAAAGTGCACCCTATAGAGATGGATGCGGGTATTCTAAGATTGCAAAATTGATCTCTCTCTTTTGTAGATATAATGGAAACACCTCAGTGCTCGTGGATGCCACGTGGCGCCTGGGTATACCTATTTTGAGGTGAGTCTCTCGGTATCAAGGCCGCCTCCTTCTTTGGTGTATCCTTAAAAGGTTCTTGTTAGTACTTTAAGCTAACACATTACCTTGTGGGTAATAATTAGATGAAGAACTTAGATAAATTCCATGGTTGACAACCCAATCTGTTATCCTTTCCCCGAAATGCTAAAGCATTATCTAATATGATAGTTCTTTGGAACACCATACACTGTAAATTATACCTTCATAAAAGGATAGTATTGAAGTTTCGTTAGCATCTTTCAAAGCTATTATTTCATTCTAGCATGTAAAGTAATTTGTAGTAGTCAAAATCCACTTGTGTCCTTATGAAGAAGGTGGATTTATCATGCCAATAAATTCAAGACCACATTGCATAAAAGGACGATAAACTAAAATAGGTTATAAAGGCAGCGAAGCTAAACGTTATTTTCTTAAAAATAAGTCATATTTCTTACACTTTCTGATCCATTCAAAATAGTCCTTGAATATGATGGGCCAATAATAACCAACTTTCATAATTTTTAAGGTTGTGGTACGTGCTCAAAAATTACCTCCTGCAGGTCCTTCATGGAATTTTGATAATAATTTCTGAATTTTATCATAGTCAACACATCACAATAAGATTCCATTTATATCTCTTTTGAACAACACACTATCATTAAAGACATAAGGTACAACTTGTAATCTGAAATACCTTCGTTTATTCTTATCCATACCTTCCAGATAGGTGACATGTTGTAGATAGTTAACTAAATCATTCATCCATCTTGATTCCTAGACTTCTTGAGCAAGTTCGGTCACTGATTTACTAGCTAGACCATGATGTTTGATTGCTGATACGAAATTTCAGCATGTTATTTTGAATCTTCTGGTTCTATAGCTTGTTGTTTAACCATATCAGCAATTAGATGCTCACACAAACCTTTTCCTCGAACTATCTTAGAAACATAGATATCAACATCATATTCCATAACTTTCATTATCCATCCTAATCTTTTCTCATTCAATTCTTTATTTAGAAATAAATATTTCACACTTGGATGAGAAAGAAGAACATGAATTTTATTATTTGAAAGCATGTACTTGAAATTATTTAGCTCTGTCCAAAGAAATCAATTGGATGATCAATATTTTCATCATTAACCTAATATAATAAAGCCGAGATTTTTTAAGCTCTTACAAGTGCATACATTGTAAAATCTTTATCAAAATTTAGATTTGCAATGATAGGATCTTGAGAGATGGCTGTTTTGATTTCTTCAAACCTTTCTCTCCCTTTGCTAGACAAAGAAATTTTTCTCTTTCTTTAACATAGTTGTCAATGATGCAAAATCTGGAATAAATCTTCTAATAAAGTTGATTTTTCCAAGAAAACTCTATAATGCCTTCTTATGATGAGGTAATGATAGTTGTGATATGGCTTTGATTTTGAAAGGATCAATTACTAAACCTTACTTAGAAACAATATGACCGAGTAGTTTACCTTGATGTACTAAAAAGATAGAATTTTTGGGATTCAAAGATATTCCAAACTACTTGCATAACTGAAAAGTCTATCTTAGATGTGTTAGATGTTCATCAAAATCTTTTGAAAATATAGTAACATCATCTAAATAAACAAGGATGCATTTATTCAACAAGCTGCAAAAAGCCATGTCCATTACACATTGAAATTTTGCACCAGCATTTGAAAAACCAAAAGGCATTCTTTTGTAAGGATATGTACCCCACTTGGTGGTAAAAATTGTTTTGTACCTATCTTCTTCTCGAACTAAAATATGATTGTATCCACTATAACCATCTAGAAGAGATAGTCTATCTGAACCAGAAACTATTCTTAAAATCTGATCCATATTTGGAAGTGGGTAGTGATCTTTTAATGAAGCTTTATTAAGATCTCTAAAATACACACATAATCTGATTTCTCCATTCTTCATCCTAACAGGATCAAGATTTACTTGCCCAAATGGAATACTTGAACTAGAAAGATAATACCCGATTCAATCAACTTAGATAATTCTTTCCTCATTAGAGGCTTTATTTTAGGATTCACAGGCCTCTGTTTCTTGCTAACTGGTTTGGAGTTTGGTTGTAATTCAATAGTATGTTGTGCTAAACTGGGATCAAACCATTTCAATTCTTAGTATCTCCAAGCGAAAAAATCTTTAAATTCTTTGCAAAGATTAATAAATGAATACTTTTTAGCCAAGGAGCATACCTTTCCAAGAAACAAGGTTTTTCCTTCATCAACCGATATCTCTTCATATTTATTAGTATGTGTTGACATCTTAGTTTTGTCCTTCCTTAACTGGTCATCAATTCGAAGATGTCTTCTAATGTGACCAGACCTCAAGGTAGCTTATTTTTCTTTAATTGAATAATCTGGTCACCATATAAGTGTTGTAATTTATCCTAATTTACTGTAGAAAATTCAGCTTCTTGCTGCAAAAATCCTACAAATTTGATCATCATTTTCAAAAACTTTCCAATTCAAATCATTATCGGGTATAGAAGGCATGAAAATTAGCTTAACATGAGGCTGAAGTTTGTTATTCTCTATATGTTCTAACACTTCAAAACTAGCACCAATCATTTGTAAGTCTATCCACATGCTTATTTTCTCTGCTCTAGGAATAGAAATGGATATTAATAGGCTCAAAATCTTCCATTAAGTCTGAAACTCTATGTATGTAAGACTTCATTAATGGATTCTTACAAACATTAAATTTTTTTACTTGATTGATAACCAACTCAATCACTCACCAAAAATTTGCAGCATGTTGATACCTCTTTTTTCGCCCAAAGTAAGCCATGAATTAATGCTTCGTATTCAAATCATGTTACAAGTGCATGAAAATTGGAGACTCAACGCTGAGAAATACCTTTCCTTTGTTGGGGAAGTGAGCATCAAACTTGCTCCTTGTCCTTTCTTGTTCTTAGTTCCATCGAAATAAAGCTTCAAAATCCCTTTTGCTGAATTTTCTATTTTGGACAACAAGGGAAGTGGTGTGTTTTCTTCATGCAAACAATACACACCAAAGAGATGTTCTTCAACTTCCTTAAAAGGATCGTGATCATGTTCTTCATATGTTTTTTCATCTATAAACATGTTAGAAACACCATCTAATGCTAAAATATGAGCTATATCATCAAAATCAAACTGGTCTAAGGATGAATAATTAGCTACTGCATTAGAAGAGTGAGGCTCAATGTGAAATATGGCCAATGGTTCTGAATTGATAGTAACTTTGGTGCCATAATGTGTAGTGAAAAATAAGGAAAAATATGCAGAGACATAACCTCCTATCTTTGTTGTGAAATCTCTAGATAAGCATAAAACAAAGTAAGGAGGTAAATCTCTAGCAATAACATCTTACATAATAGAAACATTTGGGCAAGCATGCAATGTTACCTCCAGATTTATGATCACACCAACTATATTAGTTGCAATTCCATCAAGCTATAAAAAAATTTCGTAGGCTCATCTGCAGGCCTAATGTTTCGTAATTGCTTTTGGCATAACTATGCTACTTGCACCATTGTTTACCATGCATTATGAACAAGATGTTCTCCAATAATCAATGATAGATAAAATGGTGGTGGATTCTTGATATCATGAGAATTTAAGACTTTCTAACCATCCATTTAACCTCTTTGATGTGGTCTTGTTCAAACGTTCCAGGACCATGTCTACTTTCTGAACTTCCTTTTTTGTTGTTTTAGAAGAAATCTGTAGCTTAGCTAGTTCATGAGAAAGTAAATCTTGTTGTCCTGGAATAATTAGAGCATCCCACATTAAAATGTTAACATTATGATTTTTCATTACATCAACAATGTTAAAAGAAGCAACAATTTTAGAGATGGATTCAACTATTTTAGCATAGGCTTTAGCAAAAAATGATTCGGCTTCAGCTTGTAGCCTTTGATATATGAGGTATAAAAAATCTTCTTGGGTCAGGCTGTAGTTGATTTTATTGTTCTTTATTAGCTAAAAAACTTGTTGTTTTTTTAGGAACAACAGGACTGTTAGTTGATTTTGGGGCAGTAGATGTTGTCTTCTCGGTGACATGGGCAAAAGCAGGCCTATTTTGTCATTTTTGACTTTCAGCAGATTTTCCTTGAGCCCTAGTAGTAATTGAAATAAAATAATCCTCACTAAAATTGACTAAATTCTATTCAGATGCTTTCTGAACCTGAGTATCTTGCTGCCCACCCTCCATTTCAGGCATTAATAATGTCTCAGATTGAGGTTGTGTAATAAGACTTATGTTTAGAAAAGCATTTAGGTAACTTACAACTGAATGAGGTTGATAACAAGGTTGATACCACTCTTCTCAGTAGCCATATTAACGGGACTAAAACATTAGACGAACTAGGAGCGTTTGGATCAAATTGCCTTTGTTGATAAGGATGTCTATAATTTTGATTCTGCTGGTAAGGCTTCCTATTTTGATGGTTTTGCTAATAAGGAGCCTGATAAGGTCTGCTAGGTAATGCAAGTCTGTTTTCAATCAAAGTCATCTTATTCCCCATGTTTTGTAAAGCTTTAAATACATCATCTGATGGGGTTGCAACAACAAGTTCTATAATTGTGATAGGTTGTGGGATAAGAGCTAAATATGCCAAAAATGGCTTTAAAGGCCTTGGTGCTAATTTTTTGGCTTGAATAAGGTTGTTTTCATCTTTTATAGAAATATCATAAGCATACAAAGGAGTATCACCTCTCATGGACCGAATCATAGTTGAAATATCACTATTTAATGCTCTGAGATGATAAAGGAAAGTGTGATCAGCTTGAGGCTTAAAACTTGCTAGGATTCTTTCCCAAGTTCTAGCAAAACGGATGTTGAAACTGGACATGTATTCATGAGGAGCTCTTTTAATAGTAGATAATTTTTCTATGAGGGACAAATGATCTGAATTATCTTGGAATTGTTTCAACAATTTTTCACCTAAATCATCCCAAGTTCTTATGCTTCCAATCTCTAGGTTTCTATACCATTGCAAGGATTGTCCTTTAAACAATGCAACTAAAAGTCTCAAGGGTACATCCACATGAGTGATATTATGGATTGCACAAATGGCTACAACATCTTTGATGTGTTCTGAAGGTATAACCTGATTTTCACTAGTGAATGATGGCAAAATTTTCATGGCGGCATTAGGGATATCATGATAAACTGGAATTACTAATGGGATTCCATTAGTAAAGGTCACAAAATTCCTAGGTGGTTGGATAGCCATTGGAAAAATTGGGATGTTAATAGAGAAATTGATACATGGTGATGGGATATCAGGAAGAGGGTTATCAAAATCAGGCCTATTATAAGGTAAGGTATTACCAACTTTTCTCCTTCTAGCAAAATTCAAAGGTAAAGAAAAAAACTTAGGAGGAATTTCTCTTATCAATGATCTTGTATTCACTTTAGGCATGGAACATGCTACAATATTGGTCTAAAATCAGCTTTATGGAGTCGCAAAAAAGATCTTTAAATCTTTAGAATAAATTGTTGCAGACTTTCTCCAAAGTAATTTTTGATATGCTATAAATCATTGTAGATAGTTGTAACTTGCATGCAAATCTGATTCATGGTCCCACCGGTGTGCTAAAAATAGATCCTCTAATGAGGAAAAAATTATCTAAGTTGATTGAATCAGGTATTATCTTTTTAGTTAAGCATTCAAGTTGGGTAGCAAATCTTATTCCTATTAGAAAGAAGAATAGAGAAATCGATTATGTGTGGATTTCAAAGATCTTAACAAATCTTCATTAAAAGATCATCACCCACTTCCAAATATGGATCAAATTTTGAGAACATTTTCTGGTTTAGATAGACTATCTCTTCTAGACAGCTTATAGTGGATACAATCGATTTTAGTTTGAGAAGAAGATAGGTACAAAACAGATTTTACCACCAATTGGGGTACATATGCTTACAAAAGAATGCCTTTTGGACTTTCAAATGTTGGTGCAACATTTCAACATGTAATGGACATGGCTTTTCGTATCTTTTCAAATAAATTCATCATTCTTTATTTAGATGATGTTATTTGTATTTTCAAAAGATTTAGATGAGCATCTAACACATCTATGGAAGACTTTTCAGTTATGCGAGATAGTTTGGAATATCTTTGAATCCCAAAAATTCTATCTTTTTAGTACATCAAGGTAAATTACTTGGCCATGTTGTTTCTATGTAAGGTTTATCAATTGATCATTTCATAATCGAAGCCATATCATAGCTATCATTTCCTCATCATAAGAAGACATTGCAGATTTTTCTTGGGAAAATCAAGTTTGTCTAAAGATTTGTTCCAAATTTTGTAGCATTGGTCAAACCATTAATCTGCTATGTTAAAGAAAGAGAAAAATTTCTCTTGGACTAGTGAAGGGAGAGAAGGGTTTGAAGCAATAAAAACAGCCATCTCTTAGGCTCCTACTCTTGCAAATCTAAAATTTTGATAAATATTTTACAATGTATGCACTTGTAAAAGATGAAACAATCTCAGCTATATTAACTCATGTTAATGATGAAAATATTGAGCAGCCAAATTCTTTCTTTGGACATAGCTTGCATGATTATGAAACATGGTACACATTTCCTGAAAAACAAGTAATTTCAGGAGTCAGAGGACTAAATAATTTTAAGTACATTATTTCAAACAATAAAATTCATGTTCTTGTTTCTCATCCAAGTGTGAAAGATTTATTGTTAAATAAATAATTGAATGAGAAAAGAGCGGGATGGATAACGAAACTTATGAAATATGATGTTGATATTTGGGTTGTTAAGACAGGTTCGAGGAAAAATTTTGTGTGAGCACCTAATTGTTGATATGGAAAAAAAGCTGCAGAAATAGAAGATTCAAAACAAAATACTAAAATTGTGTATCAATAATCAGTCATCATGGTGCATCCAGAGAATCAACAACCCTGAACTTGTTCAAGAGGTTCAAGAATCAAGATGGATGACTAATTTAGCTAACTATCTACAACATGGCACCTAAGCTGGAAGGTATGGAAAAGAATAAACGAAGGTATTTCAGATTACAAGTTATACATTATGTCTTTAGTGATAATGTGTTGTTTAAAAGATATATAAATGGAATCTTGCTGCGATGTATTGACTATGAAAAATTCAGAAATTATTATCAAAATTCCATGAAGGACCTACGGGAGGTAATTTTTCAACGACGTACTATAGCCTTAAAAATTATGAAAGCTAGTTATTATTGGCTGTGAACATGAATCGACACTCTAATAATATTTCACCTGGAACTCCTCGTGATATGATTATTTTCGTAATGTACAACTTTTGGTTTGGTGGTAGTAATCTGGAAACACAACAACGGACATAACATAAGAATACCACAGACTATGCCATAAAAGAATGATGAAAAATCTGAAATACAACTGTAAAATATATTATTAACTTGAAATTGTTACAATCTCACCCATGAATTACTCTAAGTGTTAACAACTCCACTTTGTTTTCTAACAATAGTTATGGGAGAAACTTCACAATTACTCCTCTTGATGACTTCCTTAACACACCTTCACAATAAATCCTTTATTCATAAAATAATTATTACAACTTTGTTCTATGACAAATGAGAGAGGGTGACCTCTTTATTTATAGGAATTCAAGCTTATCCACCCTATCTCTAAGATAGGATAGGAAATCTCTTCCGTCAATCATATTCCATGCCTCAACTCCTCTTGTTTTTACATGTAGGCTTATCTTATAAGATAAGATAAACCTTATCATCTCACATGGGTTCCACCTTTTTAGACTTTTCTACAAATAAAATACACAAAATATTTATGACATCACTCATTGTCCTTATTAAAAATATAATATTTCTAATTCCTAATCATGTAGACCCTATTTCTCTACTTACTCCAACTTTGACATTTTAACATTACCGAACCACTTATGATAAATATTTACTTTTTACCACAACACTCCTATTGTACTTTGACTATTATTGTATACTCTACTTTATTAGCGGCACCGTCTTGACGATCTGCCGTTATCTTCTATCAAACGCCACTACTAATTATAATTAACAACATCTTATTCCTAATACATACATTAATGAAATATAAATTACGGAGGAAAATTTTAATGTCAACATTTTCCCCCTTCTAGCTTCTACTCCATCATCGGAGTAGACTCTTATTCTAAATCGGTGCCTAGAAAATATTTACCTTGTCATGGTTGACCCATTTTCTAATGGGAGTACCATCTAAATTCTCCAGTCGATATGTACCATTTTCATGCATAGCTACTATTTTGTAGGGCCCCATCCATTTGGGAAGAAATTTTCTCTGCCTTCTCTTTTTGTATCCAGAACATATACTAGAACTAAGTCATTCACCTTAAATGGAGACCAAGATCTTTTGATCAAAGTACTCCTTCTGCTTCATTTTATTTTTATAGCTTGTATCATTCGCTATTTCCCTCATTTCCTCCAGCAAATGAATATGTACAAACATTTCTTTTACTAAATCACTTTCATCCATCCTTTCATTTTTCATAACTCTCACAGTGGGAATATCAAACTCAATAGGAAGAATTGGATCAATGTCATAAGCCAACTCAAATGGGGAGTATCTTGTTACTAACTTTGATGTTTCCCTATATGCCCATAATGCTACATGAATCATTTTATCCCACTTATGTACCTATAAAGTTGCATCTTTTGCTAGGATTTGACACAATACATAATTTTTCTCTCTACCTGTCCATTTGTGTTTGGCTTGTAGGTTGTTGCCTTCCTATGCTTAATTGAAAACTTGTTTATCAGGGATTCTACCACCTCATTAATAAAGTGGCTTCCTTGATCTGTTACAATTTCTAATGGACAACCAAATCTAGTGACAATGCGTTCATACATGAACCTTGCCACTTCATCCATGAAATTTGTTTTCAAGGGCCTAGCTTCAACCCACTTGGTTAAATAATCTGTGACAACTATAATATACTTATTTTGGTGTGGGGTAGTTGGAAGTGGACCTACAATATCTATTCCCCACTTTTTAAAGGTACTAAGTGGAAGAATAGGGCATAATGAAGCTGATGAAGTCTTATGGTTACCATGTGTTTGATAAATATCACATGCCTTACGATAATTATAACAATCTCTAAAAAGAGTGGGCGAGTAATAACATGCATCCAAGATCCTTCTTACTATAAGTTATCTAGAGAAGTTTCCTCGACATGTACCATTGTGGAATTCTTCTATTAGCTCCTTTCCTTGATCACGTCGAACTACCCTCTTGTGTTGTCCATCGTGTCCTATTCAAAAAAATACTCCATGTAGAATAGAATATGGATGACTAGCTTGAATAATATTTCTCTTAGTCTTTGTATTGGTACCATCAAGAAACTTGAATTCATTCAGATAATTCCAAATATCTATGTATTCACTAGGGATTATGTCAAGGGATAAGAATGTTGCATCTGGGAAATCATCATCATCACAAGATGAACCCAAACCATCATAGGCTCGTGATAGTGCATCTACATTGACATTATTTTTTCTGGCCTATCTATAATATCAAATTCAAATTCTTGTAGCAAAAAAATTAGCCATCTTGCTATCCTCCTTGATGGGTTAGGCTTATTCACAATATATTTTAGAGCACGGTGATCTATTACAACTGTAAATGTCTACCCTAGCAAGTAATTTCTAAACTTCTTTACAACAAAAATGATAGCTAGAGCCTTTTTTCTATTACAGTATAATTTACCTCAGCATTGCTCATTTGTCTACTCCCAAAGTAAATTGGATGATCATTCCCATTTTCATCCTTTTGACTCAAGGTACTTCCTAATGCTACATCTGAAGCATCAATATACACAATGAATGGCTTGCTCTAGTCTGGATTCTTTAAAACAGGTGAAGACACCAAAGCTTCCTTTAGTTGTTCAAAAGCTTCATGTGCCTTCTTTCCTGGTTCATAAGTAACATCCTTCTTCAAGAACTAGGTTAGTGGTTGTGCAATCTTTGAAAAATTATTGATGAACCTTATATAGTAACCCACATGGCCTAAAAATGATCTCAACCTACTTGTATTCATAGGAAATGGCAACTCTTTGATTTTTGAAACTTTATCTAGATCGGTACTAATACCATCTCTAGATACAACATGTCTTAACAAAATGCCTTTAGAACATTACAAGACACACTTTTAGGGTTTAATGAGGCTTGTGCTTCATCTAACCTTTGAAATTTTGTCTCCGTATAGTGTAGGTGGTCCATATTGCTCTCATAGATACAAAAATCATCCAGAATACTCGATGAAGCTTCCAATGTAGGGTCTAAATACCCTATTCATCAAGCGTTAGAATGTTGCTGGAGCATTACACAACCCAAAAGGCATAAATCTATAACCAAATGTTCCCCAAGGAGTGGTGAATGTGGTCTTCAGCTGATCTTTCTCTGCTATATGAACTTGGTTGTATCCGTTATAGCCATCTGCAAAACTATAACACTCTTGGCCATTACTTCGTCTAATATCTGATCCGAGAATGGAAGAGGGTAGTTGTATTTCTTTGTTTCCTTGTTGAGATTTCTGTAATTAACATAAATGTGTAGCTTCCCATTATTTTTTATTGAGATCACAATAGGAGAAACCCATTCTAAATTCTCCACAACAAATATGAATCCTATATCAAGCAACTTATCTATTTCTTCTTTTACGGTCTTGGAAAAATTATTATTCATTCTATATGCAATTTTCTTTATGGGTTTAGCACCATCTACCATCTCAATAGAATGTTCTACCCAACTTACTTGATGAATTTCCTTGTAATCAAAAATGAATAAGTGTATTTACCTTCGAAAGAGCTGGAGGTAGGATTCCTTCTCACTCTCCATCACAAAGATCACCAATCTTTATTTGTTGGAGATGATCATCAATTTATTCTTTAGATAATTTTATGGGCTCATGAGTTAGTGTGACTGGAAGTATATCCATGACCAAAACATCAACCTCACTTTCTTCATCTTCTGTGTCCACTTCACTAGTACTAGAGTAACCGAGAGGATGTCCAATCATCGAGTTTCATCTCTTGAATCCACAATTTCTACCTTATGATGTTGAGGGATAACGCGTTATCTTCACCCTCTCTCTACCACATTTAAGTTTCATTAAGCCTTCATTCTAGTAGTTTTTTTCATGAACTCTTCTTAGCCATGGCCTTCCCAATAACATTGGGTATGTAACAGTACCATTCTTCATCACCTGGAAGTCTACCACACATACAACACCCATGAAAGATATTGCCACATTTGAAACAACACCTTTTGGTTTAGTTTTTCCTTATTTAATGACCTTAACATAAGTGTTGAGGGGTGATCAATTTTTAAACCTAACATATTCATTATAGACTCAGTCATTACATTAACTGCAGCACCTCCATCTACTAAGAAATCATTAATTGAAATACCATTACATAATACCTCAGCTTATGGAGCATAGGGATCCACCTCTGCTTCCAAAATAGGGACCTCAACCTCTTTCCTTCGTCGAGCATTGAGTCCACTTCTCAGCTCTCACCTCTTCTTAGAAGACATAGTAAGAATTTTACCATATGTAATATTTGCAGGCCTTTTGGATATATCTTCTAAGATGGAGTATGGTCCTTGCCCCTATGAAATCAAAAAATCTTGCACACCCAACTTTCTTCTCCTATGTTTCTTACTAGTCTCTCCTTTCATATTCTTAGGATCATTTCCATCTTGGTTATCTTTTTCTTTATTTATTTTTGTTACAAACACATCTATTTCATTATTTATGCTCCTATTTACTACATCAAAAGAATTCACAGGTGCTTTTACTTTATCATTATCTCTTGTACCAAATGTAGAATCTCTATCTGGACAATTATACTTATAATGACCGTTTTATGAAAACCATAACATAAAACTTTAGTTATATTTATTTTTGACCTCTATCTCCTCCATGAGAGCTAAATTCCTTTCCTTGAAGAAGATTAATAGTTAACTGGCCCATCTTCTTGAGCAGATCTTCATACTCAATAGATGTACTAGGGGGAAGATTTGTGCTCACCGAGAGTGGTTGTGGCTTATGGACCAAAGGTGTTGGTGTAGGCTCTACCTTAGCATTAATTTCTTTGGGCTCTTCTTCCATGCTTTCTTCTTGCCTTATTACAATCTCCTTTGTTTGAGGGTTGTTGGGTGTTCATACTTCACTTGTTGTCTGATCTCTAGCTTCATCCCAAGAATGAAGTGCTTACATAGGAGATTATCCACGCCATTCATCAACCCATTCGCTAATCCTTCCTTCCGGATCTGGGCATTGAGCTTCCTCCTTAGCTCTATAACACGAGCATGCTAATCCCTTATCTTTTCCTTCTCTCATTGGGCTAGGTTTGTGATCTCAATCGAGAGATCTACATATTTATATTATTCACCAAATTCTTCAAGAAAAATTTCAGTTAATAAATCCCATGATGTTTTCACATTATCACCTAGTGTTTCAAACCACCTAAGTGTTGAACCATCCAAAAAGGTAGGAAAAACTTCAGTCCATTATTCCCTTCTTATGAGGCCATTACAAATGTAAGATCGTTTAAACTCTTAAATGAAAGAGGAATCATCTTCATTAGATTGGGCTGAAAAAACAAGAATTTTACCCATTTTAAAAAGTAACCATAGTGAAATACCAACTCACAAGTACAATCTATAAGACTTATGTGCACCTTCAAAAAATTTCATCATGGATTTCATCATGGAATCTATAGCCACCATGTGTAACCATAGTGGAATATCAAGGATTGCATCATGGAATCTATAAGCATTTTTCAAACCTTCAAAAATATCTAAATCAAGCACACATACCGAGAAGAAAATAAGGTTGCTGATGAATTGGCCAATTATGGCATAAATAATAATCTAATTATTTGGGATAATGTTAATCACATCCCTGAGAAGGTACAAAGCAACATTCAAGTGGAAATTTATGGGCACTCAAGTATGGAGTAAGGATAATGATTATTTGGAGTGGGATTTAGAGGAGATAAAAGATCACCCATGTGGGAAATATCAAGTAACCTACGGCCACATTAACTTTCATCACTCCCAACATGTGTGTGGGATTCTTAATATTCAGGATAGGTAGAAAGACAACTGCATTTCATACAACAGTTTAAACAAGGGTTTCAAGGGCAAGAATTACAAGCATTTCAGAGAGGAAAAAATGGGAGGAGCCCCATGCCAGGTTGAACCCAAGCGTGATCCGAATGGAAGATAAACAAGGAGAGCTGTGGAACCTCTTCAAGTAGGGTGGAATTACAAATTTCATCGATTGTATTCAAGGTAATGATCAGAGCATTTCGATCCAATTCGCTATGGATTAGAAGGATTGAAAAGTGGAGTATGGAGGGCATAAAATACCCGTTAATGAAGAACTAATTGCTAAAGCTACAGGCTTGAAGATGGAAGGATTTCATTTCTTGATGAAGAGGATTGAAAAAAGGATGAGGAGAAGAATTTTACTTCTGATAATGAGGAGCTAGTTTTTGTTACTGTGGGTTTGAGGGTAAGTTCTATCCCATCACCCTTTGATGAAATCACCCATATGATGGTCTGGTACATATCTTTAGAAGGGAGATATGTTACAGTTCCTATTAAACACGTGGTTTTCCTTAACCATTTCCACAGGAAAATCACTATCTACTTCCAGATTATTATCTTTTGAACTCCCTCGAACACTCCATCTTGGAGTTTCAGAAACATACCCATGCTACCCCCTACATCAAGGTCTTATTTTCTTGCTGCACAAGCTCTATGTTTCTAAATACCCCAGTCTCCCATCCTCCCCCAGCATTGTTCCACTCTTTCCCACCACCACTACCCCCACCCCCATCCCTTCCACCATGTCCAAGCCTAAAACAAGAAACCGAAGAAGCCCAAATTGGACACCCCTATTTCGGGTAGAGTCCTTCACAACAATAAGGAAATGGAAGTTGTCCAAAACCTACTACACATTAGTAGTGTAGGCCATGAAGAGGCCTTACAAAAAGAAGGAAACAACACTTCCCAAAGGCTAGAAGCCTTGGAGAATGAAATGATGAAACTAAATGAAGAAGTGCAACATTTGGCCAAGCAAAAAGGCAAAAGGAAGATGGAAGATGATACTGATATTGACAATAAGCAAGTGGAGGACATCTACAAAAAGCTTAAGCTGCTTGGAAAATCAACTAGGGAGAAAAGGATCACCAGGGACCACAACATGATAATTTTTAATGTTATCAGTGATTTTCTTGAACAACAAGTTCGTAGCATCTATGTGCTTAGTGGGATCCCAGACACTATGGGGAATGGACAAGGAGAATTATGGATGCTAAGGACCCCGTACACATGACAACAGTGGCTCTCTTTACCTCACTACAAACTATTAAATCTAGAATTACAAGAGTTGCTAAGAAGTAAAGGAGGTCTTCGTTGCAGATGTTGATCTTCATCATTCCTTTTGCTATTTTTTTTCTATTTTTTGGCTACATTGTTGCAGCGCACACACTATTTTCCCTTTCTGTTGTAATTTTTTGGTTACAGTTGGCTTTAACACCTATTTTGGATGTTAATACATTTTTCGTGGAACCTATTAATGTTGTATCTAGCTTTTAGGCCCTCGATGTAAACAAGGTATAGTCCCTTCAAAACTAGTTACCATTAATAAAAAAGACTTATGTGCACAAATAATTGGAATCACTACAATAGAAAGTGACTTTACACCCTTCTACAGTAAAATAGGAATGACCATGGTAATCTTACATTTACTATGGTATAACTTGACTTACTATGGTAAAAATTGACTTTACTACGGTAAACACTATTCACGGTAAAAAATGAAGTGATTGTGGCAAACACTATTCACGATAAAAATGAAGTTACTGTGGTAAATATGATTCACGGTAAAAAGTGAAGTTATTGTGGTAAATACTGTTCTCGGTAAAAAGTGAAGTTACTGTGGTAAATATTATGCATGGTAAAAACTAACTTTACCATGGTAACTACTATGCACAGTAAAAAAAGGTTACCCTCCAAATGATTTATGACTAAGTGGGAACAACTCTCCGAGAAAATCCACTAATGAGGAAATGCCACAGCAACGGAACCAAAATGTGAACACAAATCCAACACTCTAATAATAATTCACAAGGAACTCCTCGTCTTATGATTATTTTTGTAATGCCATGACTTTTGGTTTGGTGGTAGTAATCTGAAACACAAGAATACCATAGACTATGACATAAAAGAATGATGACAAATCTAAAATATAACTATAAAATATATTATTAACATGAAATTATTACAATCTCACCCATGAATTACTCCAAGTGTTACCAACTCCACTTTGTTTTCCAACAATAGTTATGGGAGAAACTTCACAATTACTCCTCTTGATGACTTCCTTAACACACCTTCACAATAAATCCTTTATTCATAAAATAATTATTACAAATTTGTTCTATGATAAATGAGAGGGGGTGGCCTCTCTATTTATAGAAATTCAAGTTTATCCACCCTATCTCTAAGATAGGATAGGAAATCTCTTCCGGCCAATCATATTCCATGCCTCAACTCTTGTCTTTACATGTAGGCTTATCTTCTAAGATAAGATAAACCTTATCATCTCACATGGGTTCCACCTTTTTAGACTTTTCTACAAATAAAATAAACAAAATATTTATGACATCACTCCTTGTCCTTATTGCAAATATAATATTTCTAATTCCTAATCATGTAGACCCTATTTCTCTACCTACTCCAAGTTTGACATTTTAACATTACCGGACCACTTACGAAAAATATTTACTTTTTACCACAACATTCCTATTGTACTTTAACTATTACTATACTATAATTTATTAATAGCACCATATTGTGGTGTCATTATTTTCTATCGGATGCCACTACTAATTATACTTAACAACATCTTATTCCTAATACATACATTAATGAAATATAAATTACGGAGGAAAATTTTAATGTCGACATGCCCAAAGCATATTCAAAAACTGTTTTGAATGGATCGAGAAAGTGTAAGAAATATGAATTATTTTTCGAAAAATAACGTTTAGCTTATTGCCTTTATAGCCTATTTTAGTTGATCACCTTTTATGCGGTGGGTTCTTGACTTTATTGGCATGATAAATCCACCTTCTTCGCGAGGACACAAGTGGATTTTGACTACTACTGATTATCTTACACAATGGACTGAAGCAATATCCTTGAAAGATGCTAATGAAACTTTGATACTATCCTTTTATGAAGGTATATTTTACAGATTTGGTGTTCCAAAAACTATCATATCAGATAATGCTTTAGCATTCCTTGGTGCAAAGATAACATATTGGGTTGTCAACCATGGGATTTATTTAATTTCTTCATCTAATTATTACCCATAAGGTAATGGGTTAGCTGAAAGTACTAACAAGAATATTTTATGGATCATCTGAAGAACACTCAAGGATAATTAAAGAGCTTGGCATCTGATGTTGAATTCAGCACTTTGGGCTAATAGGGTGACTCCTAAAAGATTAGTTGGCAATTCATCATACAAAATTATGTATGGAAGAGAAGCAAGAATGCTTATTTTAGTTGAGTTACCTGCATTAGATTTTATGTACCAAATGGAGTTGCTTGAGAATGAACCATTGTAGGTTTGTTATGCATAATTAATGGAGTTACAAGAGCTAAGAGATCAAGCTCATATGAACATGGAAAAGAATCAGAAACAAATGAAGAAGACATTTGATAAGAAAGCCAAATTTAGAATCTTTAATGAAGGAGATATTGTGTTAAAATGGGATGTTGATCATGAAAATCCAGGAAGACACACAAAGTTTGATACAATTTGGAGTGGTCCTTACATGATTTCATCTTGCAAAGAACACAATGCTTTTGAGCTTTCAAGGCTGAATGGAGAGGAACTTCCCATTCATGTGAATGGTATGTTTCTCAAACACTATTATTAAAAATATTACAGTCATTGTTAGAGTAGGATTTCCCTTCAATAAGTGTAGTTTCTTCACATTAAAATGTTTTTCAATTTAATAAGTGCATCCGTGCACATGGTCTACTTTCCCGGATCGTTTCCCGGTTTTAGTTCATTTTGGAAGGGTTAGACCTTCTAGAAAGGTAGATTTTGGTTACATGTTTGGACTTCACGCCCAATAGACAAGAGCAAGGCACTAGTTTACAAACGAGCGGTAGTTTTCCCCGCGAGGATCACTAAAATGTTGACAATTTTTGCACTTGTGTAAAAATGGGCAACTCAAAACTTTGTTATGATGGATATCATTGGTGAAGTGTACTTAAGCTAGGGGATTTTCTTCAGATAATATTATTACTTTGCTAAATCAATTAATGATTACATGAAATCTTCAGCTATATGTGCTATTACAAAACGTAACAAATCACATAGCCTGCAATTTCTTGACTATCTTTAGCAAAAGAACACAAGGCCTTGAAGAAAAAATGTGTTGTATTGATGAGGATGCCCAATTGTAGAATAGATGAAATGCTAAGTATTGGAACAAAAACTTAAATGCAGATTGTAGAAATCGAGTTTATTCTTGGATGTTACAATTATTCTTAATGGTCTTTCCTTCATGATTAATACATTTAATTATATTACCGAGTTGTTTAGTTCATTATAAAATCCATACAAAAAGTTGAAATTTAGAAAGAAATACATTCAATTTGAGAATTCGATGTTTTATTCATAAGAAATTTCAAGTGTTCCCAGACAAGCCATGGGATGTAACTGAAAAGTAAAGTACAAATACTAAAATAAGAGGTACATAGGCATGAAAGAGAAAATAAAGGAGTATGAGTGAACCCATCATTGCCTTGGGTCTTCTCCTTTGGTTGATGTGTCTTCATCTTCAGCACTAGAAAGAACTATACCGAAAAGAAGAAAAGAGGAAATCATCAGTTAAGAGCTCAGGGTTGATCCATATTCCTACATTGTCCTAATTCGTGCATATGAATCTCTTAACAACAGGAGATGTAGATTACTTGAAGATCATACTACATACATGATTTACTCACTCAAAAAGAAGAGAAAGAGAAAACAAAACAAAACCATGGACATAAGAGAGGCCAAAAGCCTAAATATTTTCTAACTATTTTCTTAAGTGTGCAGGTACAGGTTGCAGCAAAGAAAAATAAATCAAGTCTTTTAGTAAAGATAAAGATTGCAGATTTCAATGACTTCTATTCCATGACACATGAAGCAGAGTGAACGAAGAATGCAACTCAAAGTTCAATAGCTATTATAAAGAAAGAAGAGACTTTTATACAAAGTACATGTTTGATTTTCAATTCAAGAAGAAATAATTATGGGAAATTTTTGAAAGGGCTTCACCATATAAAATGAAAATTTCAAAATTTCCAGAATGCATGTCAAAGATTTAATAAAAGAAATAAGACTACAATATTTAAATAGAGCATCTGAATCAAGGCTTATGCCTACTAATGGTTTTGCATGAATAAATAATTGTTTACAAATTCCAGAAGGCCACATACAAAATACAAGGATCTCATGAATTAAGAACATATTGTAAAATCAAAAGGAGTAAAGAAGCCTAAACACCCATGCTAAAGGAAAGATACCCAAATCTGGGTTGTACTATCTCGAGCCATAAATTGAAAAATACAAATCAGGGTAAGGAACAATTTTTCACTAGTAGAATTTAAGTAGAGAAAACCCTCAAAATATCATCCAATTCAGAGCCAAAAGGGAGAACCCACAACAAGTTTTTGACTCAAAGATAAAGGTTTCATAGGAAGAATGACATCTTAAGTACAAAATATCAGAGAATATGCCTCTATTACAGTTGAGAAATAAAAGAAAATAGAGCTTCAGAACCTCAAAAATGGTGGCCTTTCTTTTTATGTGAGCCAAAGATTTCATAACAGTTAGAGCTAAATATGCAAATACCCACAACAGATCTGAATCTATCCCATGAGAAGCTAAAATTTCAAAGAAAAGCATGATTACCCATGATGCAAAAATGCCAGATCTGGAGATATGATTCAAAAGTAAAAGGGTGAGCTAAATATTGATCAAATAAGTAATATACAGTCAAGAGAGGATAAAAAAACACAAATCCGTGACTACCTTGCTCAAAATAATGGTGTTATAGGTGCAAGAAAGAAACATATGACATTTTATAGAATGAGATCAAGCTCACAAACCTTAATAATGGTGTCCATTGAATCTTTGCATACAGGCAGATATCTTGAAGAAAAGATTGAACTTGAAACAATGCAACCAAAAATTTGATCAAGTCTTGTAGTATAGGATCCACCAAGAACTTGAAATCTTCATCAATGGCAGTTGTTTAAATTTTTTACAGATTTCTTTTAGCTCGACTAGAGCTCAAAAGTGAAAAATGTTGAATGATTAGGGTTTCGAGTGTTTTTAATCATTAACATCCAAAGTAACCTAACTCAGTTTGAGTTAATGATCAAAGGATCAAAATCAACGAGTACTAGATAGAAGGGATGATAAATGATTGAAAAAATTTGATGCAAACCACCATGGTTAAGTTTCACCAACCACTTTCAATGCAAGTTAGAAACCCTAATCATGGGTTAGAGATCAACGACCGCAAATCAAAAGTATAGAAATAAATGGATGAAATGGATCACCAAAATCGATGCGAACTCAACCCGAGTTAAGTAACCCGGGAAAAATGGCGGATATTTTTGGCTAACTTAGTCTTTTTCATATTTTGTAAAATTGTGAAAACTTTATCCGTAGACCCGTAGGCCCGCAGGAGTCCATGTGGCCCTTTTGTTGTAGAGGTTGAAAAGAAAAAGGTCAAAGAATATTTTCCTTTAAAATTTTAATTTTTGTAAAAAGGAACAAAGTTTTAAAGCGGCCCGAAACTCCGTTGGCCGAGACAGCAAGTCAAAGTCAACGCATCCAAATTCAAGTAGGAAAGGTCAAATCATATTGAATAAGTTGAAAGCGAACCATCGGAGTAGTTATTTTCTTCAAGACTTTAGATTTTGCAAAAGAAAAAAAAGTTATAAAGTCACCCAAACTCCACCTAAAAAGTCAAATCATCATTTCTCTAAGTCAACAACGGATCGTGAACTTTCTCGAGAATTTGAGTCTTTTTAAAGTTCTCGGTAGACCATGAGCTGCGAGATTATACATGGCCTATTTTATTATAAAGGAAGATCATTAGGATCCTTTGATAATTTGAACCATTTTGGAAAAAGGAGTAAAAGTGATTAAAGTTCCCATGAGGCCCGTAGAAGTACACTTTGGGCTATTTTATTGCATAGGTGGGTCATCGAATTATTTTTTCCTTTAAAACTTTAAGTTTTGAAAAAAGGAACAAAGTTTTAAAATGGTCCGAAACTCTTTGCCAACTGAGACTCCAGCTAGTTGAAAGTCAATTCCAACAAAAGTCAAAGCATCGGTTTGTTAAGTCAACAATGGATCGTCGAAAGTTTTTGATATTTTGAGCTCTTTTCCAAAAGGAGTTAAAGTATACAAGTTATCCGTGGGCCCGTGAAAAGACACTTCTCCATTTTATTGAAAGTGCAAAGCCACAGGAACATTTTGATCCTTTAAAACTTTGAGTTTTGCAAAAGGAAAAATGTGTTTAAGTCACCCACGGCTTGCAAAAGACCAAACAAGGCATCATATTGAAAAAGTTAAAATTAGGAAAGCGGGCCGCTGAGGCATTTTCAAATTTTGAGTCTTTTTCGAAAAATGTGCAAAATCATAAAAACAAGCCGCAAAAACCCGTTATGACCAGATTCAGACACGTGTAAGGCCCAGATTAAAAGTGAATTGATGGACCGAATGTTCAAAATAAAAAATTTTATCGAGAAAATGTTAAGAAAGGATTTTCCAAGCCATGTTTTGGGTCGAATTGGTCATACAAGGACGTATTTTTTGAGGCAATAAAATACAGAGTTTTCAAAAAACCCTTAGAGTGAGCTCGAGTCTGCAACATGGTAGATTTCCTTTTACACAAAAAAATGACTAATTCTGTAATATTTTGGCATCAAAATCCAAGCCCTAAGTTCACCAATTTCGACCATGGTTGGAAAATAATCAATTTTTTCTCACTCACAGAGAGTAAAGTGGCATGCCTTCGCAAAATTCAGAAAAGGACATATCAGCAAAAAGACAGAGTCTGCATGCACAGGAAGAAGACTTGCTCAACAAGCAAATCTTATTTTTAGCAAATCATCCACTCATGCTTTTCTTAAGAACATACATGTCTTTCTTAAAATAGAATAGTCAACTACAGTTGACTAATTGTAACCAATGGATATTAATGCCTCTTTGTATTTGCATGTTTTATTTTTATTCCTTTATTTATTAATAGATGAATTATAAAAATAGGATGCATGGGCAAGTACAACTTTAGTCTATTTTTAGGAAGGGTGGGTAGATCAGATTTTCTATATATTGCATGCCTTACTAAAGCATAGAGGAGGACTTTTTAGATACAAGAGTGCTGAAACAGTTTCTACCATTTTTTCCCTCTGAATGTGAAGTATTTTCTACCTTTCCAATTATTTGCAGTCTTGTGAATGTAAGTTCCTTGATTGATCATCTTACCCTGTTGCAAATTCAGTAATTTCTGTGATATTAATGTGCATGTTTAACTTAGCAGTATTGTTGTGATACTTTCCCTCAATACACCAAATTTTTTTCCCTTAATATTCTATATAAAACTATTGGCTTGTGCATTAAAAATCCTTTCCATATCAATTGTGCATATACTCAGTTAAATACCTCATACAAATTTGGTGTATCACCTCAGTTTTAATTATTTTATAGTCATATTTTACCCTTAAACCCCAGAAAATCAGTTTAGGATACATCAATAAGGAACCGGCCTTGATACCGAAGACTCACCTCAAAATAGGTATACCCATAGACCTGAGGTGTTTCCATTGTATCTACGAAAGAGAGAGATCAAATTTTAAAGCTTAGAACACCTGTAGCCATCTCTCTATAGGGTGTACTTTCAAGAGATAACATAACCTCAATGCACAAGGAAGCTTCCAGGCCTCACGCGGGTATGTGAAAGTATTGTTTTACAATGCTCTTCTAAATGGTGTTATCAATCCCCAACAAACCATTGAGCATGTTGAGAGGGGTGTATGCCATAGGATAGATTTGATAGGAGTGTTTTGAACCATTTTTCATAATCTCACACACTCTCTACCATTCCTTATTGGATCTCCTTTAGAGTGTTGATGCTCTTTTTCTCAAACTTAGGGATATGGAACTCTACTAGAAGGGCATTTTAAATGCATTGTAATCCATGAATATCTGATGGGGTTCATACTTTTGGTGCCAGCTATATGCATGCCTTTACAAATTTGTTGCAAATTGACTTTCCTTTCATTCCAGGGTAGTGATCCCCTTCACACACTATAGCAATTCACACTTGTGCACATGTTATGTAGCATCCTCAATACCTTTATACTCAAGTAGGTGCAAATACATCTCAAAAATACTTGCGGGGGTGGTTAAGTCCCTTGCCCTCTTGATCTAGAACCTTGGTTCCCTCCGGTGTTTCCTCCACCACCAAATCCACTAGATCCACATGTGCCTCCAAATCCACCGGGACCACCTCCGAGATCCTCCAAATTCTAGGCCACCGAGATCCACCTCCGGTGGTGGCAATGGGCCCGAAGTTGTCACTCCTAGAATCCCCAACGTCCCATTGAGCTGTGTGCCAATGGTTTATGATACTACTCTGCTACTCGATGTGTATCCCATGCCACTCCTAGACACGATGCCCAAGCTATGCATGCTTTCACTTTGACCAAAACTCCTCTAAAAACAAGAATGGTTTATCTGGACATAGATGTCCCAAATGAGAAATTATATATCCTAAGCACAAATCGGTTATTCCCACCAATACCAACCGGGTTAGCAATACTTCTCCCTTGATCTGCAAAACTAAGTGCCATGGGTTGGTCACCAGGTGGGTTTAGATGCACGCCGAAGGATCTCCTTTCTCCATGCGATGAACTCTCATCATAAGTGAAGGGGATTCTCTCTTGTACTTTCCAAGATGGGGTATCACAAAATTTTCCATGTCCTCTATGTGAAGCTCAACTCCTTCCCGTAATGTTTGTCTTCGTACATCTATTACACCTGTAACCTCACATTGTCTAGCCATCTCCATTTCACAAGATTTAATATACTTGAGTCGTCTCTCTTCCCACTCCTTTTCATCCACAATGTATGACATCTTCCTCCACCCTATCTTCCTTGTCTAGCGCTCGAGAGAAGCTTAGCCACCATAGGAAATTCCTCTAAACTTAGGGTAAAGATCAATATCTTCATAGCCAAAGGGATATCATGTAAAAATGATCCTCTGGGTTCCCTTAGGAACTTGAACTCAATAACCTCTAGACAAGAATACGTAGAAATGGTGTATTCTAGAGTATAACTAGTCAATACTCCTCTCCACTAGTGATCAACAACACGCGTCTAAGTCAAATATGTATCCTGCAGACCTCTCGATAATCATCTAACATACATACACATGATCTATAATACCATCTTGATCTAGATGCACATGCTTAAAGTAATTCATATAACTCTACTAGAAAACAACAAAATAAGGTTTCATATAACTCATGATATAGGTCCTCTTCTACCCATTTCGTGCATCAAAATCAGGTCCAGTACTAAATATTTGAGCAAAATCATCCTCTATGCCCCTAAACCATGCTTCAACACTCTCCAAGTTCAGGCACTTAGTCATCACACATCAATGGAACCAAGATGTAGATGTATCCATTTCTCACAAAAACTTTAAAAAGAGGTCCCGACAACGGAACCAAGATGTAGTCATTTTTAAGCCCTTAAAACAACATTGTAATCCCATACACATCACCCTATCACCCAATGAGTGCTAGGCACTGACCCAAGGCACGCGGGGTGTCAAGCCCCTCCTTATATGAGTCTTATGAGAATACATTGATCAATGAAAGAAACTTAGATGCAAAAGGGTAAAGAATCATGCATTAATTTTGAGAGCTTAAGATGAGGTATTATATTAATATAACCATTAAGATAACTTGAGAGAAACATTACATGAATAACATATTTGGTCTATATCATAAATGAAATATACTAGGATTCACACCCATGAACAATATATTCTTGGAAAAAAATATTATATTCATATTACCCAAAGTTCAAGTAACCATATTAAATTCCCCAAGCCATGAAAGGCCAATGTAACAATGCAGATCAAACTTATGCATTAGAAGCCCTAACTATGCTTCCTATATTATAAAAATATTTTCCCAAACCCATCCCTGTAGACAAGTTATTACTCCTACAGTCCTCTAAATGAGATTCTCAACTCTCTGGAACCATTTTATCATTCTGCATAGCTTCACCTTCCATCCTCTCTATATTTTCCCCCTTCTTCTACGAGCATCTCTATATATAGCTTTTAGCATCCACCGCCATGCCTTTTCAAAGTAGCAGATTGGTCACCAAGTGTCAAGGTGGTCCGCTAATACAACATGCTTCTTCTCATACAGGTTCTCCACTCTCTATAATGATGTCTTTCTTGACCACCAAGTTACCAAGCTAGCCCCTTATCCACTCCACATGCTTAGTCGGGTCATGCTTTTCTTGTGTGCCTCCTGGAATGTGAATATGGTTAATTTCAAACCCCTTGCTCTTCCTTGTATGCACACCATGGGTTCTACTAAACTCCTCTAAAACCCATGGCTGTGTGCCTTCACCTGTGTGCCCATGCGCCCTTTGGCATTTAGTAAACATTCGATGCCCAACAAGTTCCATCCACACATGAATCTTATATGCATATAACGAGAAAAATTCCTTTCTAAATAGCGCCCATATTATTTTGTTCATGACCTTTAGTTGTATGAAAATTTATAATTTTGGCCTCTACCACATGGTTAAGATCTATAATGAACATAATAACTTCATATCTTATTATAAATTCATACCTGCATCCATGTCCTTCACCTCATTTATTAGTGTTAACACTTTGACCTAAACATATTTGGAATAATAACTCACTGCAATCATTGTGTCAACCATATTTTTCCCTTATAATCATCTTTTTACCTTCATTCTATAGCACGAATGTCATTTTACTCATTTTCCTTTTTATAAATGAAGTAGATGATATTTTTAGAGGTTTTTAATCTACTCATGTATTGGAAGAGTGTACTTCAACATTATTATCTTCCTCATCATCCTAAAATAGTAAACCCCCTTTTTAAATTAAAAAAGGTAATATAAAGTTAGAATATGGAAGATATAGTAATAAAATACAACTTAACAATATGATTAATATAAAATTTCAAATATATTAAATATAGAAACTTACATTGGTAACTCATAACCATACCTTGTTTTCCATTGGAATCCAAATTTGTTCACATTTTTTTCATATCAAACATTCCCCACCAATGCGTTGCATTCCTATATTTCATGCATTAAGTCATGAAACATGTTAGACTCATATTTACACATTTTTCAATAATTTCTTATATGGAACATGTCACTTTATTATTCCATAATGCTACAAATAGTTTTAAAGAACACCTTTTTCCTTACATGATCAACACTAATGGTTTCTTCTTAGATATATCCTACACAAATAAATAGTTATATTGTAGTAAAATATTATAAAAATCAATGTGAATTAACACTATTAAAAATAACGTTAAATTAAAATTATAAAACAAATGGTAAATAACTTGTCTTTTTGTTCCTTTACTTCAAAAATTTGGTATTTTGGTTTTATAAAATCCTTTTTATATTGCATTGTTAAAATATTGTTTCTTTTCTTTTTTCCCTCTTTTCTACAATATCATATTCCTCTTCAAGTTTCAAAATCATATATTTAGCTTTTGGCTAAGAACAATGGATTTTTTCACCTTCTCCTCCATACGATAACATTTATGTAACCTATATTTATACATATATTTAGAATTATTCAAGTGCGAGTCAATATTTTATCTTTTCAACCTTTTTTAGTTTTTCTTTAATACTTCCTAGTTGCATATTTACGCAACTTACACTCGCTTAATGGATGGAGTCCATTGTGATTATGGAGATGGTGATAATTTATATCTTTCAAATTCCATTTTATTAGTTGTGTTATGTAGTTCTAGGAAGGGAATACCATGCATTTAAATGTGTCTCTTTTTCTAATCCCTTTTATAATTTTGCAGGTCTTTCAAATGGTAATCAACATCCACTAGTAAAATAGTGTATGCATAGAAATATATGTGTATAAAATTCCTATAACTATTTAGTTGTAATTATTATGAAGAATTAAAAGTATATGGACATTGAAAGAAAGAAAATGTATAAAATTCTAATAAATCGAAGACATTTATCATAATTTGAATACAAAGAAAAGTGTTGTATTCATGGAAAATAAAAATTATAAGTTAAAATTATTACTAATATTTTATTTTTACATTCATTGGTTATTTAATGACATGGACTAGACACCCAATATTCATCTTCATAACCCTACTCTACTTCATATTCTCCAAACATTATGATCACTATTGTCTTCTATGTTTAAATCCATGTTGAAAAAAACTTGACATGACTATCCTTATCCTTTTCCTTCATAAAAATTAAATTCTCTCTTGTTTTATTAATGGTTATATTTTCTTCTCCGATGTCTTAAACATTAATTTATATTCATATTATAGAAAGAAAATTTATTTTGTCATAAACAAGCCTTAGATAACACATACTCAACTATGCAATGTTTTAATAAAAATAAACAATTACATCTCCTTACACATTCCAAAAAGGACACTAAAAACTTATTGATATATTTTTGGGGGTTTTATTTTTCCACAGCCACTAGTTTCATTCATCTATATTGATTTTTTTTGGGTCAAAAAAATTGAAATTCAAATTTATATACATGGTATGTAAATACATAATAAAAATATACTCTATTGATGAATAAACATTATTACAAGCTTCTTCAATACCTTATTCATTACATTCAATTTGATTTTTGAATTTAATCTAATTTTTCACTAATTATTGCACTTGGCCTATAACTACGGTGAGAAGATGGTACAATAAACATTTAGAATGATTTAGCATTGTTTCCTAGGAAAAGGTATATAATTGATTAGTATACAATTGTAATATTTTTCTTTGAAATGATAAAAATACATAATATTTCTTTAACATTTGATTCACTAGCTATAAAGTTACACATAGACCTAAACATGGATTTAAACATAGTGGTAGAAAACAAATGTCCATGGAAATTGTTTTAGCAATGTATGGAATCTTCCATCATTGCAAGATTGTTGGAAATAAAAGAAGAAAATAGTGACATAAATATGGTATAATTGACATATAATTATACAAAGTTCACAAAGCATCAACGTAATTTCTTTGAACTTGTAAAAGATGCGAAACATGGATGCCATTGTTATAAATATCCAAAGTGTTACGAGTAATATATTTAATATATGATAAATAATAAATTTTGATTCTTTAATAGTGTGGGTTCGACATGAAAATTATTAGATTCCATTTTTTTTTTTATAATGTCATTGAGCCATAATTTTCTTCCATTAAATATAGTTTTTGTGTTAAAAAACACAATTAATGGAGATAAAGGATGTAGAAGAAGATATAGTTTGAAACATGGAAAATGGGTTAAAGAAGCCTCTCTGAATAAGATGAATAAGAGTTTTTTTTTGGGATTCATTCCAAATTATATTTCACATATGGCTTTAGTGGGATCCCAAGTTTCTCATGTGGAGAGATTAGATTATGAAGTGGGAATATTATATAAAATATTATTTACATTTGTTTTTCCAAAGTGGTGTGTACAATGTTTATTTAAAATGTTTACTTCTTTAAAATATTGTGTTTAAAACTTCCAATTTAGTTTTGAATCACCCTCTTTCATATTCTAGATTTTTTTAAGAAATTGTAATGTGAATCATTTCATTTTTAGGAAACATGTAGGGTGGAAACATTTAATTGCCAAAATTTAATAATTGTTCGTATAGGGTATTCTATATGTAAAGTATGACTAAGCCATGCATTTTAACTAGATTTAAAATATGATTAGATAGGTATGTAATAAAAACTCTTGTCAATCAGACATTAACCAAAAACAAGGAAAAATCAAGAATTATGAACATAGGTGAATTGGAAACTAGTTCAAATATCCCATTAAATTTCCCTTCTTGTATTTCTTTACTATTACTGTATTTATTTACCAATTTATATGTATTAAAATTTGAAATACATCACAACATAATTAGTTTCACTTTGTGTATGATGGGTGAAAGAGAGGTTGTTAGTTGGGTTCTAGGATTGGCCACACTTTACTTGAAGATAAAATGGTTCTCAAGGATTGTTGGTGTCATAATTATAGAAGATCATGTCTTTAACCCCAAGATAGCTATATGATTCCAAGGCCTAATACCAATATAAATATATGTATCCTAAATAAATAATGCATTAAATGTATAATAAATGATCTATCTAGTATATTACTCTCCTTTTTATTAAGTTTGATTACATTTTGTGACTTTTATTTGATCTGATATGAGTTAGGATGTAATTTTATATCTTTTGATTGATTGTGATTCTAATGATGGAGAAGGGGAAAAATCAAAAAAAACATGCTCTTAAAATTCTATACTGAAGTGTGTTTATAAAATTTCTTGTGTTTGTGTGTGTGTTATAAATGAACAAAAACTAATCATAATAAAGAAATGAAGTATGTAGTTATTAACATGTTTTGTGTTTACGGTAGCATGCTAATGTTCCCAATACGGCTTTAGTTACTCTCCTTTTTATTAACTTCCATTTTGTGACTTTTATTTGATCTAGTTAGGAAATTCCATTACATTGTGATCATCATCTAGTTTACTAATGAACTTTGGACTTAGTTCTAAAAAGCTGGTCTAATATTTAGTTCATGATTTCGGTTCTAATTTTCGTTCTAGACTTAGTTTCCATTAACTCATCTAGGGTATAGCTCTAATATTTAGTTAAAATCTCACGGTTTTGATCTTTAACGATTTCCTATGGTTCTGAGAACTTCTCTGAAGTTCTAGAACTGATGGAAGTTTATCTATTCTAACCACATCCGGTGATTTAGCATCAATGACCCTTTCAATCAGGAAAGGATGAGAATATTTCCGATCGCAGATCCAGGGATAGTTATCTTACAGCTATCTGATCAGCCACAATCTAAGTCAACATCTATTTTGGGCATGATTCGATTTCATCAGAATCGTAGAGACAACTATGATTGTAAATGTATATATAATAAGACTGTAGTAGATAGAAAATGGAGAATAGAGATAGATATAGAATAGAAAAGATAGATATAAGAAAGAGAAAGTACACGATCCAATATGTTTTTAATAATACCAAATGTTTTATCAATAAATAGCCATTCTGTTTGAGAGAATTCTAAGTTGTTAAATCCTTATTCAAGGAGGAGCAAGGGCCCACTCCCCAAGGACCAAGATATTCATCTATTTGGTATTTATATTTCCTAAGCAAAATAGTTTAGATCTATTAATTCTGTATCACTTTTAATTCTTCTAGTTAGACTTTGTTGTATACTCATTCCTGCAGGTGTCTAGATAGATTCTTATTTTCTTACAACATTTTTAAGCACTCTAAGTTGTGTGTTTATTTCCAAAAGCTTTCAAGTGTTTTATTTCCAAATCTTTCAAGTGTGTTTATTTCAAAGCAAAGCTTTTAGTATTTTCCTTTCAAAGTTTCGGTGTGTTTCCTTTCAAAGAAATCTTTCAATGTGTTTCCTTTCAAAAAGTTTTCATAGTATGATTTAAATAAGGTTTTTACCAAGAATTCCTTAAGACATTGAAAAGATCCCCTAGAAAATACAAAAATAACTACAGTCAACTACTAGATCAATAAGATTACTCTTGTTGCATATAGCTTTAGACACACCCCTGGTTTGAATATGACATCAACAAGAAGTTGATTAAATGAAGGGAATAATGACACCCATCATTTTTGGCACCATTTCGGGGACACACTAGTTGGAATTTTCTAATTAGGTGTTAGCAAGAGCAACAATCATACATCTAGTAGTTGAAGGATCTTCCCTACTATATCATAAAATTTATGAGTAGACCAAGAGACTCAAAGGGTAGATTCCTCCCAAAAACATCTTCACAAGAATTCATAACATCCTCTAGTCTAAATAAGGAAATTGATCAAGAATTGGAGGCACCATCATCCCCTGTTATACAAGAAACAAAATTGCCACCTTTGGAATTCTTAGATCAATCACCTGAAGGAAGTAGAACTTTTAGGAGAAGGATTATTTCTCAAGATCCATTTAGGGAGAGTTTTGATTCTCAATTGAGTAGTCAACCTCCTACTCCTAATTTTTCACCTTCCCCAAGGCATACCACATACCACATTGATTGGGAAAAAAAAATTTATAATATTTTAAAATGGCACGAGAAGCTGAAAGAGAACTTGATAGGACCTTTACTTATCCAATCCAATTGGGTGATGATGATACACCAATGAAAAATATCTCACCTGCACATTTACCCACATTTAGAGGGATGTCATCTAAAGACCCTGACCAATTTCTGTTTGAGTTCAAGGTACTATGTCAGACCTATGACTACAAAATGGATAATAAAAAACTCAAGTTGTTTCCATCCACTCTGAAGGATGCAACAATGAGGTGGTTCATGGGATTACCATCCAACTCTATTACCACTTGGGCACAAATGGAAAATGCCTTCCTAGACAAATACCAAGATTATTGTAGAGGGAGAAATAGGAAGGAAGAATTCTTCAAAATCAAGTAGAGGAGGATGAAAATATAGAAGACTATTTAGATAGATTCCTCTTTGTGAGCAAAAGGTGTGGATTTGTACTTCAAGAGGAGTTAAGTAAAACCATTTTTCTTAAGGGTTTGGATGATGAATCTAGGGAATCCCTTAACTTGATAGGAGGTGGAGACATTGATCAATTAAGGATGAATGAAATTAAGGAGATTTGTAGAAGCTATTCCAGAACAAGGGGTGGACCTAGAAAAGGAAAATCGGTGAAAATTCTGAATCCAAATATGAAAAAACTAATGGATGAGTTAGAAAACTTTAAAATAGAACATTTTAGTTCAATTAACCTCTACTATGGATGGATTACAAGCTAAAGCAAATGCCAAAACTGAACCATTGGCTATGTATTGTCCTAGATGCAGGAAGAAGCATGCAATAAGAGACTGTCCTTTGGATAAAATAGAAATGTGTCTTATCTATGAATCTAAAGAACATGATATTGATGCTTTTTCTCTACTCCCAGTCATAAAGAATCAGCTTAAACAAACTAGTACATCATCCACAACAAAAGAATTGAATTTTTTTCAGAGATAACCTCACCAAGGGAATAGTTTATGCCAAGATTAGTTCCTAATCCCTGGACGATGCCATGGGCTACTCAGACAGTACCACAAAATTGGGGACAACCACCTTGGGTACCTCAACCAACATGGAACCCTCAGATTGGGAAAGTCAAGCTTGGTATGCTCAAGGGGACATCAACAACCATGGGATGGTCAAGGAAATCCTTATGCTTGGTCACAACCTAGATGGAACCCTAGTAATTATGCTCAAGGAAAAACATATCCAAATCAGAATCAACAGGCCATCATGGGATCCCCTACATAGAATTCACAAACTGAGAATATAGTCCAAATGCAAATACCAGCACAACTAGTAGAAAACCCAAGAAACAAACAAACAACTCTTGTTTATGGAACAGAACTAGAAAAATTAGTTGATCTACATGCCATGGATTGTAAGGATATTCAAACTAGATCTAGAAAAATAATTAGTAGTCCACCTATTATAATCACTGAAATGACAAAGAAAATGAAACCCTAGTATTGTTGTTCCAAAAGAGGATATAAAAAGAAAAGAAAAGGATCCAGATAGCGACACTACTGAGACTCCATTTCCAGAGAGATTTAAAGAAGCTATAGAAACCAAGGAGTCTAAATTGGTACAGAACTAAGGAAATTGAATATTGAAATACCATTATTACAAGCAATTAAGGACATTCCAGAATTAAACAAATTAATCAAAATGTTATGTTTGAAAAATCCTAGAAGGAAGAAATAGTACCCAAGACTATCAAAGTAGATGGGAAACTTGCTGATTTATTAGCAGGAAAACTTTTACTTCCCAAATATGGAGATCCTGGAAGTCTTGTTATTTCTGTCTCTATAAGGAATAAGGATATACATAATGT